>CM068483.1:8321000-8979500 GCA_034769265.1 Remorina albescens
ATTCTTCTATCCAAACCTCAGCACCTGACCCCAAGTCCTCCCCGTGACCCAAGCCCCCTAACCCAACTCCAGACAACAACAGGGACCAGCAAAGCAGTACTCACCCCAGAAGAAGTTTTGTTGACATGGTGTCACTGTGCTGAAAAGACTGTTAGATGCCATAGCTGCCTCTGGTTGCAGCAAGCCCCACTTTTGTTCCTCTGTGGTTTCCGTGACCCTTGACACGTCCTAAACCAAGAGCACGAAGCATGTCATGAAAAAAAAAATGGAAAAGCCATCCACAAGACATGCTTTTACGTATCAACTATTTGGATGACCACAAGTAACAACCAGGTCTGGTTTTATAGAGAAAAAAATTGCAGAGGCAAATATCGCCTTTGCGGATAGATCAGATGGTGTCGGACTTGCTTGCTTGGCGAGTGTGGTTGGAACGTACTTACTCGCTTAGCGCCGTCCTTGTGACTGGTGCTGGCCCGCGACGATTAACCATTTACACTCCAGGTCGCCCTCAAACACCAACCCCGAGCCGCACGTCTGTGGTTCTGTGGTTGTTTGGGAGGCGAGCAGAGCCCTCACACAACCCAAAAGGCACCAGCTTTAAAACTCGTCTCTTTCCTGCCCTCCATGTGCCGTCACTGGAGAGCCTGGGTCACATGCCCTCTGACGTCATCACGGCACAGCAATTGAGTGGGACAGCCTACCGTTGTGGCTTTCTTCCCTCTCCTCTCCTCTCCTCTCCTCTCCACGGACTTTTTTCTCTCTTCTCTGGCTCCCCTCCTTCTCTCTTGCGCGTGGTTCGGCAGTGCTTCCAAGCTCTCTAGGGGATCGGGGTCTGACCCTCCCATGAGTCAGGAGGCTTCAGTGGGGGCAGCTTGTTCAACCGCCCATACCCCTGAGCATATGGAGAACAGCGCTCTCTCTTTGCTCTCCCTTCACTCTTTCACCGCCCACCCCCCCTTCTCAGTCTGTCTCTCTGACTTTGCTGCTCCTTCCCTCAACTCCTCTAACAGGCTGCTGTGCTGCTCCTGTCTGCCTCTGAGCAGGGAGAGCTGAGCTTGGTAAGATTTGAGGGTGTGAGTGAGGAGCGAATGGCTGGCAGTGTGAGACTGGGTGTGTAAGCGTGTGTGTGTTTGTATGCGTATGCATGTGCAGCTGAGAGAATGGGGGAAGAGAGGGAGGCTGGGTGAGTGAAAGCGGTGTGAACGCAGCTTTGAACGGAGGAGTTGCTTTAGTGACACTTTTTGCAGCCTGAGTTTGTTTTCTTTCTCCCCTTTCACTCTTTATGCCGCTGTTTCATAGACAATAATCGTGTTATTACTGTAATAACTGTGTGTGTGCATGCAAGCCTGTGCTGAGCTTTAAATGGTTCCCATAGACGCAGGCGATTCCTGTAAGAGGCCGTAAATCATGGCCACCTGTCTTCTGTGTGAAAGAAATGCCTGCTCACGGTTACTTTAATACACACTATAATACAGACAAGCTCCAAGAATGGCTGGCCAACATCTACTGCAGAGCTGGCAACTCATGACAATCAAAGATTAATCATCACACTTCTCACACATACACACACAAATTCCCACATTTGCACATTCAGTCCACACCCTCACAGGTCCCAGCACAGCATCCCAGCTCATCTTTGATTAGCGATCACAGATGTTTGTTACAATAGGTCAAAAACGCAGGCAGGGGTGTAAATACAGAAGAAGAGTTATGTGTCGTATGATGCTGGGAGTTTGGCTGCGGTTGAAAGTGTTTGGGTCTCAATCATCGGGCACTAGCCAGTGAGTAAGCATGACAAAACAGAAAACAGGAAACAGAGAAACTCTGGCCTAGGCTGTTATGCCAGTGGACACTAAATTTTAAGTCTGTTTTGATTTGCCTAAATTATTCACTTCTGTTCAGTTAGAGCTGGGGATGCAAAGAGAGTATCCGTTCATACAGTATGTGTTGTCACTTACATCCCATGGTATTTAACCTTGCAGGTCACTTTGGTTTCACATCTCATTGGTTTAAAATGTCTCACCCTCTGATATTTGTTACTCATCCAAAATACAATGGAGGTGAAGAGAATAGTGTGCTGAAAAATAACACTAACAATACATCTCTCAAGGAACAATTTCTTCATTACCATGGATAGTCCACAGACCTCACAATGAGTGGTTTTCATTGGGACTACTTTCTAACAGAGAAATAGCCTCAATGAAAACCGTTCACACTGTCTTTCATTCATTATCCTTATGGGAATTTAATAATAATAATAATAAAGAAATTAGTAACTTCTGAGAACAATTTACAAACAATACCCTTTTATCTTATATGCCAAGCTCAATCAATCACAGAGACATACACATTAAAACTTATTGAAACAAAAAGTAACTTTTTGCAAGGCCTGATACAACAACAGTATGTGAAAAAAGAAAGAAAATATGCTTCTGTCATCTTTTTCAACTGCTAAAAGTTGCTGTATCATATTGTTCGGATGTGTTTTTTTGACACTGGGCATTTGTAAAAGTGCAGTATTGCCACATAAATGAAAAAACAATTAGGTATTTTTAAATATTTTCCTTTTATAAAACCTAAAAAACTTCAACTGAATTACTAATGAAGTCGATCAAGAAATTAGGAACTGTAGCTTATGTTTGCACACAGCAATATCTAATAATTACAGTAAAAAGAAATAATCCAAGTAAATCTACAGCTGTATCCGTGTCAATGTCAACATTTTATGGATTCTCAGATCTTAATAAACTACACATAAGCTGAGAAAAATATGTCAAACATGAAACAGGAACAATTTGCTCTGCGCCTCACAGCACAACAGCACTTCCACACGTCTTTGCCATCTACCTTATTTTTGTTCAGCGAAACATTTTCCTTGGCCCGGTGCTTTGTAAATATTTGCTGTCTAAAACAAGAAGATGCCTCTTGAGTTGGAGCACAGTACAGAATTGTTTCGGATGAGCCTGACCAGTCTGAAATATACAGAGTACCTATTTCCTTCAGGAGATTTAATCAAACATGTCACTCAGGCAGTTTAGCTTCATACTAATTATACCCCAAACTATTGAACAACAGTCCTCCTTAATAATTTTTGGCTTGTACATGCTTTGGATCACCAGGGTAATAGCAAAGGCATGCCGTATACAGAGGTTAGCTTGGGACTTGAAACTAAAGTCTTTCAAAAATAATATTTAAGGTTATGTATAAACATTTTAAGGTTACTGCAAATGGATGCTTAGCTGTCAGAAGCATTAAACTTTAGGACAAAATACAGCGCGGCTGTGAGATCTGCCGAGCCACAGTAAATTACATGCAGTTTGATGGGAACATAATTTGCACATCGTGACTGAATCTAAAACATGGAATGAAAAATAAAGCATAAATGTCAAACCCAACTCATAAGGCAGGAAACATAACTTCTTGGGTGGCACACCATGTAATAAACAACCTTGATGGTGAAAATCTGAGCTATGATGATGTTGTAGTCTCAGATATCTGCATAGATTCTTTAAGAGCAGCATAGATTTTAACTACAAGAAACGGGTGATGATTTCCCCTGAACAGTAACAAAGTTTAGTTAAAATTGGCAAAATATTGTTTTATATGCCTAAGTGTTGGCCAGGTCAGCAGCTCACACAAGTTAAGGAAACCACAATACTGAAACCTTGACCAAAACCTCCTCTCTTCTCAATACACAAATCTACAAGGTCCAGATCTACTAAAGAAATCTAACTTAAAGGTTTTTATTTTGTTTTCAAAGGTAAAATGTTATGAAGACAACAGATCTGTTGAAATGGTATTCACTGAATTAATTCTGGCCTGATTGGAAACAGTTTAGAAATGTTTTTGTTAAAGGAGACATTTTTTGATGTTGGATTTGGAGTTCATGGAAAACAGTGTATTTAAATGGTTTAACGTGCATAATTGTGCATAAATACAACAATTGTATCCATGCACTATATAAGAGCCGGAGGCAGTTCTATACATAAAAAATAAATAAATAAAATAAAATAAAATAAAAATTCTACAAAAGACGTACTGCCAACTTGGAGGGGGTCTTCATTTTGCTGTAAAGACAATTTTGTAATATATGTGCTTCTTAGTTTCAAAAAAATAAAAGTTTTTACGTGAATGTAATGATGTTAAAGGCTGGAATATAATGTGGAATATAATATTTCATTCATTACTGGTTCTCCACCGGTGGCCGCATACTACATTTGCTATACTTGTGTGTGTGGAGCTGAAGAGCCTGGCCATACTCTGAGCTCTGGCCAAGGTCTGCCCTGAGGACTGCGGTCGATGGCCCACCCTGCCAGACACTTTCTCTCTCCTACCACTCAGGACCACACACCTTCAAGTGGACTCGCTTTGTTATCCCAAGCTCTCAAACAAACATAATAGAGGTATCATGTGTTGGAGTGTGCTTTAAATTGCACATGCTATTAACACAGTGTGTGTAACGTAGTGTTGCTAGATACGACACACAGTTTCCCTGCTTTGTCACAGCGGATGAAATTCGCATTGGACTGTTTTAACAGAAAATTGTTTCTTGCAACTGAGCATTTCTGGAAAAATATTGGGGCATCATGATATCTAAGATGAGTTAAAATGAACTCGGACTGAGTCTGTGAGCCTGTCTGTGTTCGTCTTTCTGTGAAAGCTAAAAATGACGTGACATAATTAGACCAGAGCAGACATTACACACGTGGAGGTATTACAGTATTAGAAAAGGAAGGGCTTATTAATAGCCCTTTTGGCTCATGTTGTGTACTCTTTCTGGCCAGGCATCAGAACAGGCCAGCCGGGCAAACAGGCAGGTACAGTGATTCACTTTAACAGGCGACATCTGTAAAACGCCAAGGTAGTTTACACTGCGGCTGAGCCCGAATTAACGTGCTTTCATTGGAAACAAACACCGCTTGCAATCAGCTCCTGTTGGCTGCTTGGCTGCTGGTGTGAACGTAAATATCTCCTTACAGTGCCGCTGAGGCAGGACGTTGACCTGCAGCCCGTAGATTCATAGAGAAATTCATGTCAGCGTGGTCCAAAACTCACGACCATGAAGAAACTTAATCTACAATGCTGCTTCGCCAAGAGGATGTTGATGTTCTATGTGAATTGTTTGGTAAGGTACGGTATGGTATAATCTTAATGAAAAGTAGATATTTTTCTTGTGGAGTCAAGCCGTGGTATCTACATCTTCCAGTGACTTAAGGCCCTTTCTTGTGGTGTCTGGACAGCTGTTTTTGGAGTCACAGCTTTGAGGGAAAATAAAGTCAGCCTTTAAGTAATAAGGGGAAATGTTTAATATCGAATGGCGCATGCACAACCTAAACACACATTAAAAATAGCTCTTGGAGTTGTGATTACATAAAATTGCAAAAAGGGGAAAGTCAGATCATTGGTGGAGGCTGCGATGAGGAGGCTGTGGCTGACCACTGAGAGACTGAGCCATTTCTTTTTTCCTCCATTCCTCATTTTAATCAAGGGCCCTGTCCAGAATAAACAGTGCCTACCTACACTGCAGTTCAAACAGCGAGGCCCGCTGAGACCCAAGCGATGATTTCTAAATGTTCACTGACAAGCTGGTTTAATTTGTGTGCTAAGTAGATGGAGGTGGACTTTATATATATATAAATAAATATATATATATATATATCTTTTTTACTTGGCATGCATTCTGACGTTACTTCTCCACCTCTGCAGAATATATTGGGACATCTCCACAAGTCCTGCTGTCTGGTTTATATACGCCAGATCCAGCTGCTGAGATCTGAGCAGAAACTCACAGCGGCTCCTTCCTAACAAAGATTCTCTCTGAAGAGAAGTTCCTGCATCTTCTTTAACTCAACTCTGACGCTCCCTCAGCCTCTTCAGCTTGTGTCCAGTGTGAGGTTGGTACAGTGCAGTTGTGGCCACTGAAAAGCCTGTCATTGTGTGGTCACTTGTCAACAGCTGAGAGATTTTACAATCGCCGCTTGGCCAAGGTCAAAAGAGTTCAAGCTCTTGAACTGCTAAGTCAGCATTATAATTACATGGCACTGATGATACAACTCCTCTACAAGGCTGAGAGTCACATGACGCCCCCAGTCACATGATGCCGTCACTCTGAGCAAATGTCAATAACAGAAATTACTGTCTGTCATGCATACAGCGAGTACGAAGAGGAGTACGTTAATTCTGCACTGGCCATGACTCAAAACTGAGGGTCACGCCAGCCAATCGCAACCTGAATGAGCTTATACATAAGCTGCCCATTATGTGTCTCAGAAACTCAGTTTACTTGCTGTCAAGAACAAAGTATGACTGATAAAGGCAGACGGCTCACTGGAGAAACAAGCCATTATGAGGAGGAGTTCGGCACAGTGTCACTGACAATGGGGCAAACAAAAGGCTCTGTTGTCTTCTGCAGCCGGTGGGTTATTTTTTTTTCTGTGGGGCTTTTGTGATGGATAATTGCCCTCCTCACATGATTTCATAATGCTGTGACTCGTCTTTCAGTCCCTGTGTAACACAATAACAAGATATAAAAAAGAGGAGGGGGGGGTCTAAATCTGAATTTTTGACATTGTTTAGAAGTGGCCGCTTTTCTTCATTGTGGTGTATAATTTTAGAAAGATGTACGAGCAGGACTCTGACTTGAACCACTCATAATACAGCCTGGAGCAGAGGCAGGCAGGCCAGCTCCCAGGGTTCACAGGCTGTATTGTCTTAGGATAATCATTTAAAAGTGCTCACACAACTGCACCATAGTTGTATGACTTTATATCTTATTGCTGTCTGAAAATCTAATTCAAATCAGATGGGAATACTTTAAGCAAATCCAGATTTATACCCCAAAAAAAAAGAAGAAGAAGAAGAAGAAGAGAGAATAAATTGCTGTGCTTTTTCAGCATAGTACAACTATATTACATCTGACATTTATAGTTATCTTTCACCATTATATTTAACACACTAAAATAGCAGGATAATAAACTGTTTTGTATGGTTAATATTTATCACCTGCACATCTGATTAAAGTTTCCTTCTTGCTGACCGCAGTAAACTACAGTCTGGAGAAACATAGTCCAAATCAGAGTCTGGGCTACTACCCCAAGGACCAGTGTGAACTGTAAACATTGTTTTCCACACACAGCAGTGTGCACAGGTACCGTACATGCACGGAAGGAACCTGAGGGCATTGTGTATGACATGCTTAGTAGGTATGCAATCTTTCTTTTGAGTCAGCAGAGATCAATCCAGGACAAGCCAGAAAATGTATTAACTCTTCATAGAAAAAACACTTAACTTCAAACAGGGACCGCCTATCTCATCAGAATTTATGCTGGAATTTGACTGATCCAACAACATATTGACACATAGGAATGCATACATTACAGGAGAGAAGTAAACACTTTCTTAAGGAGACCCTGCATTCCTCTATGTGCTGTTAAAACATGCACGGAGATTAAATATGCTTGTAAAGTATTTTAAGTTTATTGTGCTGCTGGGAATAGTTCTAAAAATGAAGGCAGGACACTCAACAGCCCGGTTAAACGGAAATGGTTGTACAATATAGCCGTAAAGGAAGAAAAATTGAATTTGCGTGAATATCCTAGATGGATTTTATAAACCATGTGGTTTTTCTGATCAGTGATTTCTTCAACAGAGGAAGAAGTTGAACCTAATGGAGCATTTTAAGTCCTGTATTAAAACTGACAGCTAAGTAAAACTTCAGACGTGTTGTCAGCAAAAAGTTCCTGATGTATTAAAAAGTTTCAAGTACTAAGTTGTAAAGCCAAAACTCCTACATTGGGCTCCTTTGTCTCGTCACTATTTTCTTTTTCTTTTTTTTTTTTCAATTTCTGTTAAATTAATTCTGTTAAATGACGACACATACATTACAAAATCAATTTCTTATGCAATCTACTGAAGCATGCATCAGGGTTATTCATGTTGAAAAAAAAAATATGAGTGAGATGTGACATTAACTATGGCTGATTTTTAATGTTCAAATTAAATATAAACTCTCGAGAGAAGAAAAAACTTTATGTGTAATTTGCTGTGGCTCATCATAGCAATAAATTAACATCCATAAACATAATCTCTCAAGTGGAAAGTGTGCTAAACTATGCCTTTTAGCAAAAATACATTTTAATACAGCAGAACAAATAATTCATGAACTCCATTAGCAGAAGATCAAATGTTATATAGTAATAGTGTAGTAGACCAAATGTAATGGCAGTGTATAGGGAGAGAAGCTTTATAGCTCCTCTCCCTATACACTGCAGTAGGAGTACAGTTTCACTGTTTGGTACGGCACACTACAGTTTCCTACTTTTGGACCCTTATTTTTAAAAGAGATTTCAACTGTTTCCAAAAAAGGAAAGGAGCACAGTTGCAGTTAAATGAGGTTTGCAATATGTCCCCTTTGAACAGTACACTAACATATTGTTGCCTCTCCAACACTATTTCACAGATGGTGGTTTTGGGATGTGTATATGTGAATTACAATGACTCCCTTTTTTTGCTCTCAAAACATTCCAGCAGCCAGCAAGATGAAATGCTGGAATCCGAGGCATGATGCTAATTTGAAGACAGAATAAATCTATAAATCTGACTTTGTCTCTTGCCCGGGGATATACAGCCATGATAATTACAGGTTGACTTTACAGACATGCAGACATCTCTCATCTGTATTGCTAATAGTATAACCAGCAGGCTGCTACGTGCTTACTCAATGTCTAGCAGTAGGGGTGAGCAGAGGTAAGCTGTAACAATGATATCATTATACTGCAGAAATCAGTTGTCTCAGATTGCATGTTGTTATGACAAAGATTTACTACAGTTTGAAAATAATAATCTGTTTGCTGTTACACTGTGTGTCAGTTACAGGATTATCCATTAATTATCTTGAATAATTCTGAAATCAGAAAGGGAGACAGCATTTTCAGAAACGGTAAGACAGATATGCAGTCCACGCCACGGTGCTAGCTGGCAGCCAGGATTAAAACATATTTGTAAATGGCTCCAACGCTTTGATTGTCCCTCACAAGCAAACAAACAGGCATCCTCTTCTACAGGCATCATGACTATCTGAGGAAGATCTAACATGAAACATAACGGATGATCTGGGAGGACAGTGCCGCATCTGGTTGTAGTTAAATCCTTGTTTTGCTGTGTCCTTCAGACTCTGTGCCATAGGCCCAACTGTTCAAGCAAGTAGAGTTCATATGGACACAAAACCACCATGTGGTGCCTGAAAGACTCCCCACAGAGGTCAGCTTCGGGACTCACCGGCCCAGGAGACAATGGATCAAGACATGGTGGATTGTATCGCTTGTACAAGCCATGAAATGAACACTAGAATGACTCAAGACATTAAATTGACTCTTGGCTACATGGAGGGCTTTACTGAAGTCAAATTCTAGAGAGGAAGCAAAATTGTAGGCCTGTTAAGATTTGATCTACACTGGAAAAAAGGAAAAAAAAAAGTCTTCTTTTCCTGTTTCTTGTTCTATTTCCCCATGAAATCTAAAGTTTTCTTAGCTGAATGGGTGGGCTGGAAGAGTTTCGCATTGGTGGCCAATCAGAACAGGTGAGTCCTCTTTCAAAACCAATCAAACCTACTTGTTCTGTAATATGTGATGAATTTCTATGCGCACTGCTAACATACCCTGATGGTTCCACCCTGGATTGGTCTGGTTTTCTGCCTCTCCTTTTGAATTCATAGGAGTTCATCAGAGGTGGTTATATTGTTTTTGCATGGTCAGACTTTTCCGGGTATTTTTGCGGCCTCCTGTTTGCACACCTGGCGGAATTGTGAAAGTTTGTCTTGGGTCATGTGTATTTACACACCCCAGGCCCCAAAGGTGACCCCATCACGCCACCGTCAGGGAGGCCAGCACTTGCGTGTGGCGATTTCCAAAGTGGCCAGGCTTGGAGACAAGCCACACTGCCTGTGTTGCCTTTCAACAATTTGGCCCCGCTCTGGCTGCTCTGGGAGGAGAGATGTTGGGGCTGGGTTTGGGAGTGGGGGGGCTTGTTGGCAGGGCCCTGCAATGTTTTGAGAAGCACAGACTTCTGGCAGCATCGCTCAATATGATGGAGAAAAATGCCTGCTTCTAATGAAAGCCAGCAGTGTCTCTCCAATTGGACTACAACCCAAAAGGCATTATGTAACTGAGATACCGTAAACATTTCAAAATTGTCTCTCAACAAATTATCAGTGTTTATTTTTTCCACATTATATCTGATATTTTTGAAACAGTTTGCAATTGACGGAACTGCTCTGAATAGAGACTAAGTTTCTTTTGAAACTGAAGACACTTTGTCTCCAATTATTTTTCTATTTCACTATCAAATAGTACTTTTGCCAGCAGATGTCAAGAGTGCAAGTATCAGCCATATTTTCTGTAGCTGACACATTTTTCGTAAGGCCCTTGTATGCATCCATTAAAAAAAATAAAATAAAATAAATACGAACAAAAAAAATAAAAAATAAACATAAACAGAGTTTGTGGGTTTAGTTTAGTGTTAGATGTTTTATTTAGGAGGATCAAAATCATTGTGATAAAAACTGTATCCTGGTTTATCAGAGATATGCACACTGCATCTGTAACTATCAGGGACTGCTGAATGCTCCTTTTTTCACTCATGTTTTGATAGTGGGGTTTTTGGCTGAAGCCCAGTGCTACACTACAGTATATATGAGTTAAATATTTATCTTGTTCAGAAATACATGGCTATATTGAGATGGGAATAGAGTAAGATGATTTAATGGGCACACCAGAGGGACTTCTTGGGTGCCAAAGTTGTGCAATTTTGGTGGTCGTCTCTGAGATCAGACACCCAAAGGGTCGTTTAGACCACAAGATGCCATGATTCAAGACCCCATAAGGGGACATGAAAGTGTGCAGACGATGGAAGGGTCTGGATGGCAATTACTGCTCATCAAGGAAAATTTCAAAGGGTGACTAAGTTGTTAAAAGTCTTACATATGATAGATTTACAGTTTTTCCCCTTGGTGTCTTCCCTGAAGAGTTGCTGTGGGGAAGAAGGGATCGGTTTTATGTGCACACAGACATCATTACTACACAATAAACTGTAAGCTCTTCATCACTGGGGGAGATTTTTTACCCTTATGAAGTTAATTGAAACTTCCATTTGAAATGCCGGCACATTCCAGCCTGTCCAACTTGCATATTTACTGTTGTGTTTACAGAGTGCTGCTCAAGCATAGTACAGTATAGCCATTTGATCCAAATGAAATAACAGAAACAAGACATGAAAGACAACATCTGTCTCAATCTTTATTTGGAATTCTAAATCTTTCTTCCTTTGACTTTTATACTGCAGACCAGCATAGAAAATGTGAATTTCCACTATATTTAATGAACCAACTTTCACTCAAAATAGATTGAGGGAACATTTCATCCTTAAAGCTGTTTCCTCTTGGAAGATTCCTTTCCATATTTGAGAACTGAAGAGATTTCTAACTTGCACATTGCACTTCATATATCACTGTTAATGTCAACTGCCATAAACTTAAAAATAATATTTGTCTTGTTGTATTTTCTCTGTGTCATGAAATTTGATGAAATGTTCTACAGTGTCTTTTGTGCTGCTCTTTGGTTAACCAGCCACAGGAATAGATATTTCCAGAAGGCACTACTAAGGTTACAGCATGAGGGGAATGAATCAATACACCCAAGTTCTGGTTTTTCACTTACAAAATATTGTTAAATACAATCAGTACACAATACTTTCAAGTGTTATTCGTTAACTAATAAGAGATTAGTTAGAATATAAGAGATTATATCTGTAATCATTTGAAGCCAGATTAATAAATGCACACACACACACACACACACACAAACCAAAAAACTATGACTAATCTACTAACTAATCAATCCCATTTGCTCTTTGGCTATATGGCTAATATCATTTTAGTTAATCACCTGACAGCAAAAGCTGCTGCTCAACTGTGATGCTCTAAAGATCATATTGGAGGTGTTTAAAATATGATGAGTTTAAAGTTAACTGAAGGATTCCATGAGCTTCTCATCAGTAATTGCCACTAGATAACTCACACTAGACTATATATCTCAGATGAATATGGACGGACCGCCACCTTAGATACTGTTGTCTTATATTCAACATGCTATTATGAAATCTGGCAGCGAATCAAAAACCCAACAACACAACATCAACTTTGGGAAGGCTTGGTATAAACATGTCCACATATTTCTGAGTTTTTGAATTCAACCCTGTACTTGCAGTTAAAATTTACACACAACAACTCATCTTCTAAATACATCAATTTTACCAAAGATTATATGGAGATGTGACACAGATCTATTGTGGAATAGATTTATTCCACAATATACCTTTGTGGAGAGCAGAACTGCAATTTTCACGCAGTATTCTGGGATTTCCTGGTTTGAAAAACTGAACATTTAAAATGCTACTAAGGCTAGCTCAGGAGACACTATTACTACCGATTTGGCAAATGTGTTTATTCCCTTCAAATCTTGCACTTGTGCCATTTCTGGGCTTGTTTGATTTGTTGGTAAAACGCTCACCAACAAATCAATTTTGATAATGCTTGGTGAACCTTCCTTAAGGTTTCACAACATGGCAAAACCTGGGTGGCCATGATAAATGACATTTGACATTTAGAACTGCTTACATTCATAACAGTCATTACATCAGTGTTCCCTAATGGTGGTTCTTATTTTAATGGGCAGGATTATATGAAAGGCCTGTGACGTTTATATTGAATCTGTTGCACCTAATTAGAGTGGAAGGGTGGGATTGAACGGTCTGCTTATTCACAGGCACAAACCCCCCCTTCAGATTTCCACATAGCCTTTCTCTAATGCAACTGGAATACTTTCATGTTGTTTCAGGTACAGAATCTCGTCAGTTCGTTATTTTCAGCAAACCTTAAAATTAAATAAGGTATAAATGTTGTATTATTCAATCATAAAGTCAAATTTGGCAGGATATTAATCTCTCGCTTTAATATTTCACAATACACTAAGGCTTCTGGGACTTCAGGTTTCCCAGTATGAAGGCTGTAAAAAGTGATATTAACTTTTGTTGTGGATTAAATGCAACAGGGGAGTCATCTGAGGCCCAGTATAAACTGCTGCTACAAAGTCTCTAAGCAGCAGCGGTTATCTACACTGACCTTCTCGTATAACCAGGACCAAGTTTCCCTCAAGCATCTCTATGCTACATTAAATTCATCTAAGTTTCACTGTAAACTAATGTGCAAACATGATCTCAGTGTAAAATGTTTTGAAAAAAACTTCAGTGGGCCAAGTGTCCTCCTGCCATTGGTGCAGTTACATCAAACAAGACTAAATGGTTTACACAGAAAATATAAAAACTGTCACGAGTGCTTCATAAAACACAGTTTCATCAGATAGCTCACTCTCAATGAAAAAAAAAAAAAAAAACAGGACTCAAGGGTATTTAGCTGACTTGCTCCCACCCACTCACTTTCTCAGCTGGAGAGTAGAGACAGACAGACACAGATGCTGTGTGTGTGTAATATAACTGCTTGAATGTGTCTGTATGATATACTATGCTGAAGTGAGTCATCCGTTTCTAGTGAATGCCTAATTTTAATTTAATGTCATGACAGCTGCAAGATGAAATATCACCGCGAGCAGATATCACTGCTTGAGGAGACTCATCAGAAGACATGATGACTATCCACCTTTTAAAGGCCTGGCTGACTCTCATGGATGCTGCCAAGGGAGGGAGATCCCCCGCTAAACAATATGATATCACATAATCCCACTCTCATTCCCTAAGCAACCAAGACAACATAGTCTTTCCAGTCAATGGTGATGAGTGGGCTCTTTACCGATGAAAGACAGCAGAGAGCCATTAAACCTAACAACTCATCAACTCATTTGAGTAATCTGGAACAGGGACATAGCTGAGGGAGTAGGTGAAAAACAAAGATAAGCGAACAACTGACATTTCAAGATTCATTAATATAAAATACTTTATGGCCCAACTTTCCAGTTGACCACAAATATAATTGTTGGTGATAAGTAACATTATAGATTTTATGTAATTTTATTGGTGGCGTTTTTGTGCCAATGGTCTCAAAGAATACAAGTTCATTTCACTGAGCTTAGCTCTTCATAGTCTCTATTTATGTGTCCTATTAAGTGTGTTGCCATTTAACTCCACTTTTGTACATACATTGGTATGTCAAAATTGAGCATTCCTTGTCATGCATCCTTTGCCACATTTGCTGACTCTTCATTTTTCAGTAATTTCAGTCTATTGCTTGATCAAACTGTTTGTTCTGTTGGTTAGTTCTACATCAATAAAACCACTTAGGATGTTTCTGTGGCTTTTGTGGCTTCTACTGTAACAAGGATATATCTTACTGCATCACTGCTGGGTAACTCTGAGTCTGAGAAATCATGCAAACAGGGAGGTGGCAAAATCTCCAGTTCCTCCAAAGACTACTTGAGGCTGGCTCCAAAAACAAGTCAATCCCCTTAGACTTCCGTGTTAAAATACACAGATTTTTAACAGGACAAAACATGTTTACAGGCTGGTACCAAAAAACTATTTGTGTCTATAGCTCATCCAAGTATAACTGCAGGTACAGTGCTAATTTGGGTCTCTTTGCCCTTTGGGCACCGCAAGATGATGTTAGCCTAGCAGCCATCTCTAGAGTTCAAAAATGAACACAAGGTTCATCGGCTTTACAGGGCTATCATGAGCTCAGAGACACAGCACAGATGTTAGCAGCACATCAGTTTTCAAAGGGAAGTCAGCTGCTGCCATAGGAAACTTTCACTCCGGGAATTGCAACATAGATCCTCCAGTAATATAGACATAAATCACTTTATTCTTTTTTAACAAATAGAAAAATATTAATAAAGTATGGGGCACTTTGGTAACCTTGTAGCAAGGGTGCCAACCATAAACTCCAATTTCCAATTTTGTTTGTTCATTCATCATCTACCTCTTCATTAATTTCCTGTTCTCTGTCTCCCTTTGCCATCAAATAAACATGTAACGCAGAAAAAAATATTAGCAATAAGACAGAAATGTCAAACGTTTTACTAAATTACATGACCTTCTCCAACACAACTTGAAAAATTACACTACCTCACTGCTCACTTGTTTCGGCTTTATTGAAATTCCAAATGTGCAGTACAGAGCATCCACTGTGGCTCATTTAAAAGTTGAAAGACTTGTTTCAGCCAGCAGTTCCTCCAACTTCCGGACTATATAGGTCAGGGAAACCTGCCAAAAGCTTCCTGCATATTGGGCACATGTGTTATGGCACACATCAGTGACTGACATTTGATGTTTTCTACCTCTCCACTTCCACTCTTCTCATCCCTCCCCCATCCCTCTGGACTCCTCTCACCTCTCTCTTCTGCTTTCCTCTCCAGCTTTGTGCCTCCACTTTTCTCCCCTCTTCTCATCTTCGTCTTCTCTTCCCTGGGATAGTGATTGTGATGGAGAGGTTAATCCGGCCGGCATATGGTTGCCATCGGCAGCAGATCTCCACATAATGGTGGATGGACAGTGTAGGCTAATCACGTTCTTTGATCTTCCACGGAACCCTCAACTCGCGTGGCTCTGATTTCGCTGCATCGCTGCCATGCTGAAATGAGGAGGCCCTGCCGCTCTGGAAGTCATTTTGGGCTTATTACTTAAGCCTCGGCATATCCCCATTGTCTTTGCGAGCATTGGAAATGACTAGAGGCTGTGCTTCTGTGCAGTCAGCAGTGGGGATATTTCCTCTAACTGTGCTGCTTTGCAGGCCAACTTTGTGCCTTCTCACCCTCTTTCCAAGGCAGCCAACTTTTGATGAGAGCTTTAATTTGATGTTGTTAAGGTTGTATGGTTTCAACTTTGCCATTTCTTTGGCTTATAATAGTCAAGTTTTTTTCCCATGCGAACTCGTAGCCTGTTGGGCGACGTCCTAAAATGGCCTCCAGATTTATTGGTGAGTTTTTTTTCCCGAGCTGAGCCAAGGCAATAACATTACTCAGTAGCAATTACTACAGCAGTTGACAGGGTCGCTGCTCGCCACGGCCTACGCATATCTGAGCGTCAAGGTGTGTAGTGACTGAGTAATAGAGTAATATTGAAAACGTACAATTACAGTTTGCTGTCTTTGGTTTTGTGACAGTGTCATCTTGGCATGGCTGAAACTCCACACCAACTGAGCTCAGGATTGTCACCAGGGCAATCATGGACACCTCAGCAGTAATTAGACTGACTTAGAGAGGGCACCAGTCATGTCCCTGTTCCAGTGACTCATGACCCCCTTAGTGAAGCTTGTGCACACATCACACAACCACATACGTACACACACCTCAGTGCCGCCTGCACACACGTGGAACCAGTCAACGGACTGATCTTAAGTAAAAAGTAGAGGCTTTGAATAGATGAACTGTTTACAAGGGAAAGAAAGGCAGGCTATTAGGTTGCCAGATCTGGAACACATTGATGGTGATGCTACTCCTGTTGTCAAATGAGACTGGCATCTATTTGGTACATATCCTGTAAATCATCTGTTGTATATCAATGCTTTGATAGGCTACAGGAAGATTTAGATCTGTGAAACGTGAATGAGTGTAAATTTTGCATCTGCTCTATTCACTGACTGCATCCACATGCTCAATTTCATTGCCCCGTTAGTGTTTATTTCAAACTGGCAAAGCTAATTAAAGGACCAATTTCAAGTCAATATTTATACCATAAATTCTGCAACAAATAAAAACCCCAGAAGACATAGAGTTCTGTATTACTTATTTTTTGCATGAGGTGAAGTTTTTCAACAAGATTAAACTAAAAGTTTTGACAACATTGGTCAAAGTCACTACTTTTTTTCATCCAGTGAACTCCTAAAAGGCCAACAAGTACTGGCTGATACACTCACCCCTGAGAACTAGAAACAGGAGGGATATTTGACGCAGCCAGTGTGTCGGCGTGTGTCAGCTTTTCTATTTTGGCCGGTTTGAGGCACACCTTTGTGTGTTGCTGTGAAGTAAATGGATATTTTCCTCAAGGATTCCTCACAGCAGAGTTTGTGTGCTCACTTGGAGCTTTCAGTGCGTGGTTGGAAGACAGACTAGGCTGCAGACAGATCTCTGGTTTAGCTCTGGGTTTGCCTTCTCCCCCTGCTCTTGGCCAAAACTATGCAGATGAAAGTTTGAAGTGTAACAAAGTGATTAACAGTGGTATAGCATGAATGGCTGAGGTTTGCCATATTTTTCCTGCTGGGTGGTAACCTAATGGCCATATTAACATTAATTCAATTTTCTCCCATCCTGTCTTTTCATAGAGGTGCTTCATTACGGTGGGGACATTCCTGATTTTTACAACACAAGAGTGGGAAAAGCGCAGACTGCTGGTAGTTAAAAGAGGAAAACATTTGAAAACAAAGTAAAGTTTCCCAGGAAAAGGGTGGCTGCTCTGTGACTATGTCTTTTATTCTTTTTTTCTTTTTTTTTTTTAATCAAACAGAAGCCGTGTTTTATTTTAAAGAGCTGTTTGTGCACTTTTTCAAATGAGATTTGCAGACCATATCCTGTTATTGAAGGCCTGGGTGTCTTTATTGCCTGGTGAGGTATCAGAGGCTCATGGCAGTGTCACTCTCTGCGTATCAGGGTCACTTTCTGGTGAAGGGGGCAGCATGTTTAGTCATACATTAGGCTGAAGGACACTTAAGTGCTACCTGATGCTAGCAGAAGTACATGTGGACACAGTGGGGTTTTTTTTTTAGGCGTGTCTCAGAAAGTATGCACAATAATTTAGCCATTTACTGCGGTCTTGTGATGGTGCACTGCCGCTGTTATATTGGTTTGGAATGTACCATTCTATTTTTGCGTGAGCCCACTCAGTGGGTTGTGGGCCACTATGACCAGTGCCCTACTCATGACTTTTACAGCATAGTCCGATGATTGGGCCTTAACCAGCCAATGAAGCTGCCATTTTGACGCAGGACATTTTTGAGGTGACTGTGTCAACATTTTCTATGCTGCAACATCCTTTTTAAAGAAATACGACTGACAAAGTCGATACTCAATTTCACCGCAGTGTTTTCCCAATTTCTATCCAACAAATTGCCCTGTTGGGAATTCCAAGTTTTACAGTTCAATCCTGAAAAAACAAGTAGAGTGTGATGCAAATATGATGAATAAAGAGGTGAGGAAAATTATCTTTTTTTCTTCCTTTGATAGCAATTTGGCCAAAATTTGTCATAGATGTTAGGAATGTGTACATCTCAAGAACAATCTTTGCTATGTGGCTGTCTGTCCCATTCATCTGTGTGAATGGAGCTTGTAATTACAAAGCAGAGAAGTTGTGTTTAAATGGCAATACAGTTTGCAGTTTTTCACATAAACTGTCAGAAGCTTGAATCTGAAACGAAGCAAAATAAGCAATATTTCTGGGGAGAGTCCCTGCCAATAGCCTGAACAAAATAACAACTCCCCATCCAGGCCAACTGCTGTGGCTGCCCCTGTTTATTTTTCTGGACAGAGTTCATCGATGGAATTTCAGAATTAACCGACAGACTTAAAAATATTTATTGAAAGGGCACCATAGCAAAAATGAACATGAGGTGGGGGAATCAAAAAGCATCTATCATCGCTGTTTGGGGAGCATATGAGCGTGGTAGAGCTGTCACTTCATTACCTGACACGCTAGATTAAATATTGAGCAAGCAGGAAAAAAAAAGTAAAATAAATAAATAAATAAAAAATCTTTGTCTTTTGTCTCTAGCACTCTGGAAGTCCATTTGACTGACCACTTGTCAAACTGAAAAATTAAAAAAAACCTACACTGCAATTATGATTTACCACAGCACTACGAGTAGATACTAATGACAATAAAATACATTAGCCTACATTTTATCTCACTGGAGCCTAATTAGCTCAAACATATTGTTGATTAGAGTAATTAGGTGACTGTTCCTATAATTCATATGATTGGAAACATACATGACTATTGATCCATCATGCAGCGTTGGTAATAGTAGCTGCAGTAGTTGTACTAGTGGTACAGTTAAGCTTTAAACCTCAAAAGCATTTCATATGTGAGCTGGCTTTGATTTGGAACTTGAATGGGGGAATAATGGGAGGCAGACCAGCTGGGGAGTGCAGCCACACAAAGGCACCATGCCTCTCTAAGGGGTCTGGCTGCCTGGCTGTCTCAGGGCCCTGCGCTGAGGTTGAGACTGAGGCTGAGGCTATAAGGTTGGGGTTTCACGGAAGACAGAGCTGCATGGAGGTTAGTAATGAGAGGCCTGGATGGATGAGGAGACTCAGAGGCGTGTCATCCTCTCCTGCAGTTTGACCCTCACCTCAGGGATTAGTTCATGGCATAGAAGCATCAGCGGAGCTCTGGGACAGCAGGAGAGGAGGTTTGAGTGGGAGGCTTGAGCAGTATGTAGACTGAGGTACTATGGGAATGGGCTGGGGCAAGATGGGACACGGGCAGGGTGGGGTGACTTGGGGTTGTGGTAGCTCTTTTCTAAACAGCGCTTCCTAAAAATAGGTCCTTCCACTATTTGAGCATTCACTCATGAGAGCATGGAAGGGGTTTCTTTTTACATCAATTTAAGAAAAACTAATCTTAAATTTGATGCAAAATTAAAGTTTGGTGAAACTTTGAAAGGGGGAGACATGGAATTTTCCACTTCTTCTGCAGCAGAGCAAAATTACGAGGAACTAGCTGCTATACCTTTATCATATCTGAATGACCAAACAGGAGCTCTAATAAAGAAAAAATAAAAGTATCTCTCAGTTGTTTGAGCGGAATGGAGCAGCCTAATACAGCTGCAATAAAGTTAGAATGTCAACTACGGCTGATTTATTTGAAGAGGAAGGGAAGCGTTTAATATGAGACACATGGTTTCAATAGATAGCACAAGTTTCATGCCACGAATTGCAGAAAGATGTAAAACGGACTGTCGAGGAATTGGTCAGTGAGAAGTACATGACATAAGACAGACACAGTGAAATATCTTGGGAGTTAATTCTAAAACTGACCAGTCACATTAAGTTTGGTAAACTAACATTACAGTTCTAGTAGGATCTGAAACAATTCCGATGTTTTTACAGTTCTGTTGGCTTTGCACAGAGAATTCAAAGGAAATATTTTCACTACTTTGATAAACTCCCTAAAGAAACTTATTTTAGTCCCGCTCCCATATGGAAGCAAGCATCCCTCTTGGTTATATCTACAGAGACAGACAGGTGCAAACAAATACACACCACAGTGCGCTCCAGGGCCTCTACTGTACACAAGTGTGAATGTCCAAATATACCAAGTTCCACACAAAATCTACTTATGCAGTCTTTGTTCAGTGTCTTGCACTAACACTTGGTGCCTGCATTGCCAGAAAAATAAACACAATCACTCAAGACTGAGACACGAATCCGAAATAGCGTCTGGCACAGTGCAACAATGCCAACGTGTAAATCCCAACTTTTTGGAGCAACATTTTGGATATTATAGAAATTTAAGGCCGACTTTTAAAAGTTTAACACATTTACTAAAGCTAAATGATTTGTTGAATTCTTGGATAAAATGTATCATATTTTCAGTCCCATCTTGGTCAACGTTTTTCATCAATGCTACATTCACTAACAGTTCTGGCAGATACATTATAGATGTTAGATCACCAGTTTAAGGAGTTACGTCAAACTGTGAAGATGAGAGGGCTTTGGGTGGTGGAGGATACTGTCAAGAATGTGACTGTAAATTTATGGAGGTCACTGATCAACACTTTAAATCAGTAATTATGCAGTTTTTGCAACTTTTCCATTTTTATTTAGCTTTTATTTCTCAATAGATTTAACATACTACAGAACTAATAAATTATGTTTTATATTGTGACTTTTTTTTTTTTTTTAAACAAAATTAACACTGTTCTTAAGCCTTTATTTTTCCAGCAAAAGTCAACAGTCTTTTCAGCAACACCCTGCTTCAAATTTATAGAGTCACGCACATTCACACCTGGTAGCTGCAAAAATATCCAAAATCATCAACTACTAGCCCCTGAGCAGTTCTGCTAGAGTGGATGTGAGGCTGAGGGTCAAATACTTTGCACCAAGCGGCTAGACAGTCCCTTCTAGCCTTTAAACAAGTTTTTGGTCACAAATCAACTTCTCTAACCTGTTAACTTCTGATCACAGTTTAAATGATCATTCTTCTGCAACAGCTTTTGCATGCAGCAAGCTGCTAAGTCAAACACGCTCTGCTAGCTGCTTAGAATGGTGTTGTGGTGCTATAGTTTCCTTTCATTGCTTGTTTATGGACAATTGTGCTCTTTTCAGAGTTAAGAGAAGTATCCAAGAACGAATCAAGGACAGAGAGCGATGGAGAGCTGTGTGAGAGAGAGTGGGAGTCCTGAGATGAAATGCTGACATGGAGTTTCCTTATGGGGCAGAAACGGCCTGTGAGTTCGGAGGCGTTGTTGAGACTACAGAGAAACGCTTTCCTCATTTTGCTCTGGAGGAACTGACTGATCACCGGCCAGTCTGCTTGCTTTCGAAAGACAGTTGTCTCTGTAGTTTCCTGGTCCGGACCAAAGCCCTTTGTGACTAAACAAATGGAATAAATTACCCAACTGGAGTGAATTATAGATTTTCCCCCTAGAAGTTGCTGGCATTTATTATATTACAAATGCCTTTATGTTAGGAACAGAAATTGAATGGGGAAGTCGTAAAAGTGCACTCCCAGACTTATGGCAACAGCCTCCATTATTCTGTTCAACAGAAACGCTCCTCTGGAAGGGTCAAGCATTGATACTTCTGTATATGTTTATATCATTTTGAAGATCCCAGTTATTAGTTCAACCTGGTGACCCCACAGCCGCTTTGCCTTCTGTCAGAGACGACATTTCCTACAGTGTCAAATAGGCTCCAGGCGCAAGCCTTTGAGCTTGGCTGCTACATCTGCTCTACATATTCATCCCAGGGCCTCTTTAATTCTTACCCAGCGCCCACACACACTCTCTCTCCCGCACACACAAACAGAATGAACACACAACTACCAGCACACACTGCACAGCATTGAGCACACATAAACATGTACTGTGATTAAGGAAGTGCAAAAAACAGTTTGCTTGTTATGTTGCACTAGAAGACGCACACAAGTTAGTGATCTTCATTTAAAACAAAGTATTAACTTGCACACAATAGAGTTAAAAAGATTTATATCATGTAAAAATCGTTGCAGAAAATTGATTATCAAATAAGTCCATTATTTTACAAATCCTAACTAAATACTAAGCAGGTCAAGAAAATTTAGAAATGCAAGAGGTTGTGTATGACAAAAGCAAAGTTCAATCCCCCATGAAGCCAGAATGCAGTACAGAGAAATAATTATGTAAATGTGTAAATATAAAAACCACTAAATACGTGAGATTTCACTGTGATTCAGAATTTATAAAGAGCAGAAACTTGCAACACATCAATGTCCACAGGTAGAACTACAGGGGGGAAATGAAACAACTCACAGCCTTGCAGTTTCCTGGTGCTGTTCCAACAGATCTGACCAGAGACAGTAGCTCTTGACGGTCTACATGCGAGCTTCACACTTTTTACTCAGGAAACAGATCGGGTCAAGTAATGCCCTTAGCAAAAAACAAACACATAGCTTATACAAAGCTGTCCTGAAGTATTCACACCGTGTGCTTGCTAGCAAGAAAAAATACTATACAATATGGGAAGAAACAAGTGGCTGCAGCACTGATGCAGCAGACATATAGGAAAGGGCTTGGATGTACCGTACAACAAGAATGTCAATGTTTGGCACTGCACTCGAGTCTCCCCGCAGTAGCTCACAGGCATTAGTCAATTGGGTCTCATAACAAGCCCATAATTAAAACAGGTTGTACAGACTTAAAACAAAATGCACATCTTTAAGACTTTCTCAACTGTGACAAACAAATCTGTGCTATTGACCAATGTCAGACTGTCTTGACAGTTTGAAGTACTGAAGTCAACATGGAGAAATCTATCATTATGTTTGAACTGCGTTGTACAACATGCAAGCAAAACACATGCAACTTGAAAATATTAGTCCAAAGTGTGTTGGTTTTTTCAAAATAGGTATGAAGAAGAATTCAAAAAGCGAAGCATAAAACAAACTTGTATAAACGTATATGTCAAAAGCATCTGTGTGTAAAGGTATGTATAGTCTGTACGTATTTGAACTACCTAAAAAGTAAAAAAGAAAAAAAGAAAAAAAAAAAGGAGAAAAAGCTGTGTTTTGTTTTCATCAGCAACTTCTTAGAACTTTGATCAATTTTAAAACTCAACATTTCCTGTTCCAAAGGTTATGAAAATGAACACAAGTCATGTCCGGAGTTTTGTCAGCAGAATGCTGAGGTCTGTAAGCTACTGTTTTCCTTGAGTTGAGGACACAAGAGTGCAGCTTGCCAATCAATCTGTCATGGTTTGTTAATAACTTTCTGACTACCTGCATACAAATAAATCAGCCAAGTTCCTGCCACATGGTTTTGTTGTGTGTTATTTTTAGTGTTTTTGTATAAAGGGGAATAAATCATTCAGCAGAGAAAAACTTCTGTTTTGAATCCCCATAATGCTAAGTCTGGGTCAAGGAAAAATCTGCAAACTGCAAAACAAACGGTTCAGAGGGAATACTGGAAAAAAAAAAAACCTACTTAACATAGTCAAATAATTGAATTAGACAAAAAAAAGAAAAAAAAAAAAAGAAATGTACAAAATAAGCATCGCCCTCAACCAAGTCTCTTCCTCTCTTGTGTGTCTACCAATCTTTTTCTCTCTTGTCTGCCAATCTTGTCTCTGTTACACCCCATGTTCCCACTGAGTCATATTATTTCCATATTTATGTCAGCAGCAGCCTTTCACTTTGATCTCCTGCCTTGTTCATTGGCTGATCCTGTTATGGCTTGTTCCTGTAAATACTTTGAAGTGCTCCAGGATTAAAAGATTGTGGAGCCAATGAAAAAACAAATAACTCTTTACACAGATTCATTTATGAGGCTCTTTAAAATGCAAAAAAAAAAAAAAAAATCATTTGGTAACAGTAGATGGAAGTTACTCTGTAATTGTTGGTAATTGTGGAGCCACTGTTTACGGGTTCTGACAAAGTAAGATTCTGAGTGATTGAATTTGGAGCGTATTTTAGCCACACGGTATTTAGCCTTTGAAAAGTGACAGCAGCTGGGGTTTGCACACTGTAACAATTTTTCTGATGACAGCTCAATGTTGGTTAGCTGAGAAATTTAAGTGAACAGTGAACTGTGCATGTACAATGAGCTGAGTTTGACAATAACAAGATGGAGTACATGAAAACGCATTTTATACACCTGTAAAAAAAGCCTTCCCGTCTACAAAAAGCCTCACTGTCTAAAGTCGGCATGGTTTTTTTTAAACAAGACATGCAATGAATGAAACAAGCAGTGGACACTGCACATTTTCATGTTGGAACTGTGGTGAACCAATGGAATAAATTAAGATTCATTTGTACAGGAACTATTATTGTCAACTTTAAGGAATAAAGGGAGGGAGAGCCAGAGTTTGCATTTGCACAGACATTAATATTGTGCCAGCCTTTGCTAGGTCCGAGCTGATGAACAGGATAAATAAATACAAGATGCTAACTATGCCCACCATTCAGATTAGGGCTGTCACAATCTCAATTGTAAATCGCTCATCGATTGAAATGACATCACAGTTTCAACCTTTCAAAATCATAGGTTCAAAGAAGGATGCAGCCACACTCCCAATGTCCCATAGATGTGTCTCAACCTCTCGAGTGGTTGAGTGTGCACTACCTCCTCTAACTTGAACCTGTGAAGAGACACAATGACAAGTGCCGATATAGAAAAATCATGAACTGAACCCCCTCCTTCAACCACTGCTATGGAAATATTTTGCTTTGCCCGAGTTATGCCAAGAACATGTGCATTGTCGACAAGAAAACTACAGTTTGTAAGCTTTACTATGTGTGTGTAGCATACTCTACAGGTAACACGACAAATATGGCAAGACATCTCAACAGGCATCAGACTGCCACTACACTTCTGTTAAATTATACTGTCAATAAATTATTTCAATTGGACAATAAGGCCTTACTGTGTTCATTTTGCAAACAAACAAACCTCAGCCGCACAGACAGTAAAGTATTAACATGTCTGATAACCCTCTACTAGTTTTGTACCTACTAGAAGGTGATGGTTTTAGTGCACCTTTTTCTATCACTCTCTATTATAACCTAATCTCATGACAAACTAATTTCATGAAGTCAAGCTTATTTGCTGTGCTGTATAACATCAACTGTTTTGGGCTTGGCATTTGCTAAATGTTTCAAAGCTGGTTAGCTAAAAGCCTAGCGCTGTGGGTCAGGTGGCCCCGTCCAGCGGTTTCACTTGCTGCTAAAGGTGATCTCTGACCTTTTGCATTCGCCATCTGAATCCCTCAATCACCTAAATGAAGAAAACTTATTTTATACCCAACAAGGCTTTTCCACTCTACCCAGTGAACAAAGACTCACCAATCCTTTCAAGTTACAGAAAGGCAAAAATAAAAACAGAACGCTGTCTAAAAGAGGAATGCATGGTGGTAGCGGCTCCACATCTCCTTGTAGTTGTCAAGATATGTAAAGTGTTTCTTCTTTTCCCCCTTTTATGAAAGCCTGTTAACTGTCGCACAAGCGGTGACCGCAGCTGTTTCGTGACATTTATTTTCTTGTCCTTTTTTTTCCCAACATTCTCTAATTGGCTTCTGTTTGTATCCTCCTCTAATGTGGTTGCTCTACACTCAGCTTAAATTAATGTACGCACAGGCTGCCTTTAAGGGGGAAAGAAACTACACTAGTATAAGGGTTTCAGCATTTAGGTCACATAAATGATTATCTTTAATTCTGAGGCTCTTGATTTTCGGTTGCTGTGTGTGGGTGACCTCATCTACTCCGTTGCACATTTCATCTGATATTTCCTGTCCTTTTGCCACTTGGTCTGTGGTCTATCGCCCTTCATCGTGTGGTCTCCCACTGACCAAATCACCAAGCTGTGTAAATTGCACACTGGGACAGACAAAAGAGAAGGGTATCATTTTGACTACTGTATGCCGAGCACAGTACTAAATGAATGAAGTAAACTTAACCATAGTAAGATGGACACACACGCTGCCTGTTCAGTTTGCATGTTTAATCTCCCTCTGAAGTGCCTCCAGTGCTTTGATATTCTAGAGTGTGTCTTTTTACGTCATGACAGTCCGTCAAAATCGCTTTTTCTTTGCTACTTTACAATAATCTTTAAGCATTACCTCTTACTACTGGATAACCCACAAAGTCATTCATCCCGCACTGAACATTATTTAAGCACTAGAAGAACATCTCTACAATGTGTTTACAGTTATTATTGTGATTAGTATAATTATATTAACTTATAATAAATTCTTAACTCATTGTTTTCCATTGTAAAACAAGCTGAAAAAACACAGAAACACACACAGTGTAGACATTTACCACAACAGTCCACAGAGGCAAACCATTTTAGTGGCTATGTGACGAAGCCAAATAAATTCATTCATTCAAAAAAACAAAACAAAACAACAACTCATAGCCTCCAGGCTGCTCATACAAAGTGTAAACAGCAGACCTTATTGTGTTCCTTGGACATGTGTGACTTTACATTCCAGCTCACTACCCATGCCTTGTAAAGATAGTATAACGACAAACCCAGACAGGAACCGGAATAAAAACAAGCCTTCTTAAAACACACGCGCGCGCGCGCGCACACACACACACACACAGATACACATATACTGGAGTGACAGAGCATTGCAATGGGAGAAAAAACACAGAGAAAAACAACTGGGCAAAACCGCTTGGGGAGAAAAACACCCTATATTATCAGGGGTGGAGATCTGCCACAAGCACATTCCTGATTCAATACTCACTTCATCCCAAGCTATTTCAATATTGGTAAATATAGTAGTATGTCGTGGGGTCTGCGCTGTACCCAGCAGACAAAACACCTCAGGAGTAAGACACTGTTGTTGTATTGTAAAATAGGAAATGAAATTTTTTTTTAATTAAATTAATAAATTCTTAAGTAATAGTAGTAGCTTTCAAAGACCTACCCATCAACCTACTTGCCAGCCTTCCTACATTGTAATGACTTCCACAAAGTAAAGTACAGCATGGAAACAAGCTTCTTGCTAAAAGAAAATGGACACAGACATTAGTTTGACGTCATTTGGCTGCTTGAATGAATAATTAGAAATTTTGGAACTAGAAGAGAAGATCAGTTCAGCTCTGCTTCCTGTGTGGTACATATAAGGCTTCAACCAGCAGCCAAATAGCTTAATTTAGCATTGGATTTTATGGCCAAGAAATACTACTGCCTATAAACCACTTCAAAACCACAATGCATCAATTTTATACTTTTTTAAGTCTACAGATTAGAATGTAAGATACAATGTGTTAATAAATGAGCTTTGGTTTCCAGTCTTTGTGCTAAACTATGCTAACCGGCTACTGGCAGCAGTGTCATATTTAAAACAGAAACTTGAGAGCGGGATCAATTTCCTCATCTAACCCTTGGCAAGAAAGTATAAAAGCATATTTGTAAACTACTGCTTTAATCCATGAATAGGATATTGGATGGATAACCTACAAAGGCCGATAAAATTTACATAAATAGGAAACAGGGTGGGTCAGGTAGTTCCTATAAACTAAGGCGGAAAGCAACAAAACATTAGGCATAACCCATGACGTGTGCGTCTAAGCATTGTGTGTTAGCAATTCTGAAACAAAGCAAGCAGTAATTTTGTCAGGCTGTAGAATGCAGCTTTGGATGTCTGCCTGGCCAAAATAGGAGCTGAATACATTTTTGATGGAACTGAAACAAAAAAATGGTATTTGAGATAAAAAGTTAATGAATCGGTAACCAGTAAGTCCAAACTTGAGTAGACAAGAAGACTCAGCATCATTAAGTGTCTGAGGAGGAAAGAGGTGCTATGTGTGTTTGTGTTAGTGTTACAGTAGTGTGTGTGCGTGTACTGGGGCATGCTGTTTAGTGGGAAAGAAAGAAGCAAGAAGAAGGAGATAGTGGTTGAAAGGAAAGGGGAAAAGGGCCAAAAAAAAGAGTAAGAGACCTTGCTCTTGCTGAAGGGGTGAAAGGTCACAACCCTGACACGTGTAGCTAGTTGAACCTTTAACATTTGGGAGAGGTCACCACTGGGAGGCTTGAAGGGGAAGCGCTTTATTGTCCTGGGTTACAAGCTCCTCGCCAGTGCTGTTAGGAGCTCCTAAATCTCTCTCTCTCTCTCTCTCTCTCTCTCTCTCTCTCACTCACACTCACACACACACACACACACACACACACACACACACACACACACACACACACACACACACACACACACACACACACACACACACACACACACACACACACACAGTATGGGTCATTCAGGGCTGCCTGAGCCAGATACTGCCTGGCCTGAGCAGATTTTTCCCCTGGTAAAGTCTTTATCCTAGACGCCTCACTAGTCTATTCCTAGGAGCTGCTGAAATGGAAAAGACGAAGTGGGTTTTATTTCAGACGATTTTATGATACGAACTAATGTATATGAAAAGACATCACCTCATAAACCAATAGAGTTCCCTTGCTTATCCACCTCTTTAATGCCCCACACAGAATGTTTCACATGAAACACCAACGCCGCAAATTGCATTCCAATAATGATCTGAACTGTAATAGCAAATAGGCAGCATTAGTTTATGTAATTAATGACAATAATTTGACAAAAGTTAGTTGAATAACGAATTAGTCAATTAATATTGGACTTCTGGTTTGAGTTGGTTTTACAAGAAAACTGCTGAATTCTCAAATACAAAGTTTCACCCTTTTCTTTCTATGATCTATGATAGTAAAAACCCTTTCAGTAAAAAAACACCTTTGGGTTTTGGATTGCTGGTTGCACGAAAAAAGCAATTTGAGTACTTTATTATCACTTATTTTGGGAAACTAATGGACTTTTTTCTGACATTTCATAGAATAAAATGAAAAAATAATCAATGAATCCAGACAATTATAATAAACTTATAATGAAAATAATTGTCATTACAATCCTACAATTACATTTTAAGTAATAATAATTATTTCATTAGTGGAAAATAATTATGTTTTATGTATTAAGTGAATTAACTCCACTGCTGTACTATTCTGACAATTCATTTATGTTATTACTTTCGAACTTAACACACATACAAGCAAAATATTTAGTACCTGATATCTACTAGTTTTTTCAGATTAAGAGATCAAAATAAATTATTGAAACTATTAACAACTTTAACACTTTGGATATATTTTACTTGAATTGTTTATTTAAGCTATTTATAATTTTGTAATTTTGTAATTTTTAAATCAGACTATTAATGCTGACTTCGGGACTGTGGGAAGAATTTGAATGGAATGTGAACATTTTGTTTTGTTTTACAAATAGTTTTGCATATTTTACAAAAAACATTAAACAGATATAAGAATACAAAAGTGCATATGAATGTCTAATGAATATATAGCATTTATATTTGAAGCATTTAAAATTACACACTTCAACCTGAGTTTAGCATCGAAATCAATGTGCTTTTCTAACAACACCCAACCTTTTTCCAAGTCAAGGGTTAGGGTTAGATTCGACTAATTTGGCCATAATCTGTGTCTGAACAGTTGGTGTTCCTCGTGGATATATTGTAAACTCTGCTAAGTGTCAGTGTGAGAGGTAGCAGAGAGGAGTGTGATGATGATAACCTCAAATGAATTCTCCTCTCTCCACCCTTCTCCACAGTTTATTAGTTTAGGCCAGAGGCCACTTGTAGCCTTGCAGAGTGGACGGTAATTGTGTGCGTGCTCCTTAAGCACCGACCGCAGCAATAATAGACTGAATTATACAATAAATTCCCTCCAGATGTGCGCCCTCAACTCCCACCCACCCACTCCAGTTTGACAGTTTGCACACCCACAATCTGCGCAAGGAGGCCTCTGTCCACGCACACACATACGTGCACTCATTCACCCGTACACAAGCTAACAAATGTACATACACACACGTGGTGGTTTAGTTGCAGTGTTTGCATTGTCAGATTGTTTCCATACTGGTGTTAGCTTGCTGCGTTTCCTCAGTGCTGGTGTAATTACAGGTCGTATTAGCTGATAGTGTTTTGCTAACCTCCTAATAGATGTCCTCCTGCCTCGGAAACCTCACAGAGAGTCCATTCAATAATAAGCAGCCTTTCTAATACATAACACTATGAGGAACACATGCACAGACAGACAGAAACACACACACACAAACAGGGTGATGTTTAGAAGTAGTCTCATACACATGTCCTACTTGTTCAAAGTCAAAATGATGCGCAGCTCTACACATGATGTGGAATATTCTATAAATTTTTGATTAGAATTATGAATGCAGCACTTGGAGAAAATGCAGTGAAAGTACATCCTGAATAAAAACCAGAGCCACCCTGCATGGGAATCTAACCATCTATTTCAGTCTTATGGAGTAGGCAAGAGAGAAGGATAAAGACAAGAGGAAGAGAGAGGAGGAAAAGAGTGGTCAGCCTAATTATTATGTACACTTTTGCTGAAATGTGAGTATGTTTTTTGGGGGGATATTTCTTCCAAAATGTTTTCATTCTAGATCTTTGTGTACTTCATCCTACCGTCATAGAAACAGGGTTTCATATTTTCTTATGGCTAAATATTACCTAGCTCTGAGCCAGTGCTGTGCTGATGCAGGAGGATGGAGAGAAAGAGAGGACCACCAGTTAGATGGCTAGAAATGCTGCTACACTTTCTCTCCAGCTTCAGGTTTTGTTGCTCTGTTGCTGTCAAGCCATCAGCATCAGCCTGCATAGTGCCACCCAGTGTTCAACCATGGGGCCTGACAAGAGAACGGACTCAACTGGGGCAATTGTGCATCACACTATTAATTAGTGCTGTGAGAAATATTCAGATCATTGACTTTACACAAAAGACTACCTTACATAACTACTCCATTGTGAGAAAAATCCAGCATTCATCAAGTTTTATAGTCACATTTAAGTAGATTTAAATATTACTATTGTTGAATCAACAGCATCTTGAAAATATTTCATAAAATGAAATGTTTTCCAAGTACATTCTTATGTAAAGCAACTATCAACTATAGCTGTTCATATAAATATAAAAACAAATACAGGAATAACATACTTAGGTAATATCCACAACTGCTAGTAATAGTGTGTATTATTGTGAATTACATTAGGATTATTCTACAGAGAAAGAAAAAATAAGCTAGGAATATTTTGATTATATCCAATGAAGATCCCTGAATTTATAAAAAACAAATGTCAAATTAAATGATAATAACAGCTACAAGCCACAGTTTATTATCTAAATAGAAAATGATTGTTCAAGCAAAATCTAAAATTTGCCATCACTGTCAAACATTTGAATTTTCAAAATCTTAAGTTAGTTAAAGCAATTAAATATATTTCATCACAAGTCATAATGCAAGAGGAATAAGAGTGCAACAAAGAAAAAACATTTTTTGTGTATTATTTCTCCTATTATAATATTGTATTATCTCTAGGTAGCCTTGAATTCGGGATGCTGTTTTTGACAGCATGATTTATGAATGAAGCAGATAATTCAGATATTGGATTATCCATACTACTACCACGAATACTATCTCAGGAACTAATGATAGCAATAATCGTCATAAAATTTGAATAATAATAAAAATGTCAGTAAAAAGCGAGCATGTTTTATTTTGACAGCTGTACCAGAGTTACACTGTCAGATGGTAATATTGTGTTTGCCAGGTGAGAGGCTGACCGGACTAATCAGTAAAGGCAGATTCATTTGGCTGCAGACATGTTCCAGAGCAACACTCCCCCTCAGCTTTGCTCAACCTGCTGTCCCAGGTGGCTTTTTTTTTGGGGGGGGGGCTTAAATGCTTGAATGCCCCTTTTACCTGCTCCGAACTAGGCAGGAGCAAGAGAGAGAGAGAAGAAAGATTTTTTTTTTTTTTTTTAAGGAAAAAAAAAAGGCGCGTCATAACAGGAAACAGGAACAGGAAAGAGTCTTGGCTGACTCTGTGGAGGCCAGGTGTAGAGTTTGGCTCAACTCCCCTTTGGCTCTCTGGCTTGTGCAGGGAGGGTGGTTGCTGGTAGCGGAGGGCTTTTCATCACCAAGCTTCTTTATCAAACCCCTGGGTCTAGTTTGTTCTCCTGTTGCTGCTGCTTGGTGGGTTGCCGTAATAAATTAGACTACAGGAGATGTGGGGAGCTCCCTGGCGGATCCCTGCCCGATGTCTTCTCACACACAGGGTCAAGTGAATAATCAGTTACACCATTCAGTTTTTTTTTTAGATACAAGAGGCTAAATTGTAAAAGCAGCCGCATGAGCCAGGGTGGTACACATCTCTTTCTTTTTCTCTCTACATCTTACCTCCCTTGCTTTTTGCTCTCTGTCTTTCCCAAACCGCTTTGCTCAAGGATCTTTAATCACTATGTTGAGGGAAAAAGACGGTCTATGTAACAGCTAATTCAATTGATGTGACCCGTCAAAGGAGGCACACTCTCTAATGATTGCTTGTAAGTTAGATCTTCATCCTTTCCGAGGTTAGTCTTGGAAATTTACTGCTCAACTTCACTGTCTGTACATTGAAAGGAACAAATTAATTTATAGTAACGCTGACCAATTTAGAACACGATGACATATGGGGGAAAGAATTACTTTTAGCTTGCACCCAAAAGCCACACTGTAAAACAGTGTGAAAGAGATGAAATCAGACACTATAATTGGAAATTATAGAAACGCCAAGCTCTACAGTTCAGACATATTTGTTTTTATTTTATCTTCCCTGCTTAAGATGCATTCATTGAACATATTAGCTATTAAAAATATCCACAGTTAATTATCTGCATCCCCAGTAACAGGATGTTGTTTTTATTTGTTTTTGTTTGAGTGGTTGTCAGCAAAGTTCGTCACTGAGTCCTTGTGGCATCCTAGGTGGTCGTGGCAGATGCCAAAGATACCCCGGCTATGTTTAATCTTTGACATTTATTTGTTTGCTTTGTGCATGAATATACAAGCTGGAAAATACCTATTAGTTCTAGTGTATCCTCATCACAGGGGGCTGTTCATCCTGCTAGACTGTGGTTGGTCAGACCAGACCAATGTCCAGACATCGCCTGGGCACCTCGCCTTCTGCCTGTGCCCATTTGTTTGATTGACTCTGGCAGCTGCCGGCAAACTGAGGCATGGCTCAAAGCCACACCCATATCACATCAGCAAATGGGGCTTAGAATTAGCTCAGATTTTCAAAGTCAAAAACTTTTAACTCTCAATGAACCAATCACATAAGAAGGGAGGCGTGATGCTTTTAAATTTCGACTTTTATATTTGCACAGTTGTTGCTGTCTTTCATAACAACTCTTGTTGCTATGTGCTTGTTTGTATATGCGTGTATGTGTACTTTTTTCAGTCCCATTCTGTAGCATCCACTAGGCCTTTAAAAGCGGGCCTCACCTCATCTGGCAGCCATTACCTGCACACATGCTCCTGTCTGAAGGTTGATCTGCTGGGTTAAACAAATCCAGGCAACACAGCGCGGCCCGCCAGGAATCAGCTCCATACATCAGCTGTGGAACAGCCAACATGACAGGGTTAGAGCTGGCTACTGTTAGCTGCACACTATCACTGATCTGCTAACGCCAAATATGCTCTAAAACGACAAACTCATTTCAGTTCAGGTGCTGGATGTGGCAATCAAATATACTCAGATATGTGGTTTTTACTGAGGGTACTGGAAGAGGGAAAGGCTCCTGAGTTTCTCTCTGGAAAGATGTGACACGGATCATTTCTTATGTATGAAGTTCCAAACTAAACAGTAACAGGCATATAGTTTCGGTATTGAATATGGAATTTGGTAATTATCTGCAGCAATATGCTTTATCCAGCATTTTGGTGTGAGACGAGGCATAAATGCATAACTGTCTCTCAGCGGGGATGGCGCAGAATTGACAATTCAACCAAGTTTGTGGAGTCTGATTCAATTCCGCTCCCAATCAAAAGCGCTTGAGATTCCATTTATGTTTATTACATTTCCTGTTTCTCACTTCATCACATCGGAATTGAAACTGACAGGGTAATTATCATTTCATCCTAAATTGATCCCAATCCATGTGGGCTGGCTCCAAACACACAGACACGAGAGGGGGAAAAAGAGAGATGGAGAAGAGGGGGGGAAGCATTTTGGGAGCATTTGGCGATGGTTCAGTCATCTGTAAGACGTATTGCTTGAAGGGTGGGGAGGGATGGTGGGAGAGAAGCAGGGAGGGAGAAAAAGGAAGGGGAGACGTTTGGAGATTGCGTTGCGGGTGTTCCCTTGATGTCCCCCTGACAGGAACCAGATTGGGAGCCGCGCGGCGTCGGCGCTTTGGCTTTTTATTCGTCTGGCTCCACCGGGTTTTTCCTGGCCTGAGCAGGCCCGGTTCTGAGACGCTGTGGCCCGCTCGTGGAGCCAGCCTGTAGTTTAAGTGAGAATAACAAATGCTAGAAAAAATAATGGGCTTACGAAAAGAAAAAGAGAGGAGCAGCACAATCCTACCATTGTTCATGGTAGCTAAGCAGAAAGCAGTCAAGCCACGTCTTTGGGACATTTTACTGGCTCTAATAAAGAGTGTGTGGTCCCTGTTTTGGAGTGCTCTGCTAGACTGACAGATATGCTCTACAGTAGTATTGGATGGTTCCGTATCATGTATTTTGAGTTGTGTTGCTTGGCCCAGCTCAGACGAGAACTGTCCATCATCGTGCTTTTGCCTATGTAGCTGAAAGCGGTGGTCTAAGTTGCTTATGATGGCATAACGTACGATATGTTGAATAAGTAGTCATAAAGCCACTTGTGGATAGTGGCAAACAGGGAGATTTCAGCTCAGTCTCTGAACTCACACATAAAATGACAAAATCCGCCTATCTGACTAGCATGTTTTAACAAAAAGTGATGGTATAGGAAGAGAAAAATATTTATTCCTCAGCGAGAGATGAAGCTGCAAAGTTATTTTAAGTCAACTGACCAATCAAAGGTTTTACTGGTCATATGTCATGTGTAGTTTAGCTGCAGGGAGTCCACACTAACATGACCTGGAGAAAAACGTGAAGATCTCTGCATGTGAATTTCTTTTTATGGAATAGATTTATTAAATTCAAATAAAATGCCAGAGAGGAAAGAGGGGTTGGACTATTCTCTCTTCTTCAACCTTTTTGTGTTTAATAATATGAGTTAATTCCTGCACACACACATTCATGTCCCTGCCGTCTACTGTGTGGGGTACAGAAACACAGTTTGGTCTGTGCTTAATCAGTTCTGTTTTTAAGTGTTCTCTGCTTGGTTTTCCAGCACAGCTCTGTGAAAGAAAAACGTCTGGTCGTGGGTGGCTTAGCTGGGTCACTGAGCCCACAGAGTAGAGCATTTCATAAGAAAGAGCCCACTTAATTCTGAACCATACATCGTATTAGCTGATTTACATGTGGACAGCTATCATTTTGTGAGGAGTTTGACATTGATAAATGAGGTGTTTCACCTAATAGGTAATAAAAACAAATTACAGGTCTTAAGAGAAAGGATGTTCTTCATTTGGCTCTGTTTTCTGTCTCTTCGAGGGCAGGGGCCAGATTGTTTCCATATGATTGTAGCCTTCATTTGTTAAGACTACAGACAGAGATTAATAACGGCATTTTCTGATGACCAATCCATACTTTGCCTTCGGGTTACTGAAAGCAAAAAGAAAAAATAATAAAGGAACAACTTCACGTGAAGGATAAATTATTCCTACTATCTGCACACTTAGTTGGAGCAGATTTATAAGTCAGCTATTAATAGTAAGATTGTATTTTGACATCATTTAGTATTATTTCACTCGTATGATTCTCATTCTGTCTCTAAATAGCCTTTTACACTGTTTGTACAAATTAAACTTTATTAATTACAGGAAACTGAAATCTCTTACTGCCACTATAAAAAGTGAAATGAACACATTACTAATATTTATATCCTCCCAACTGTAGGTTGAGCAGCAATAAACATTTCACTGATTAGCAGAACACAAATAATACTGTGGGTAAAAAAACATGATGTTTTCATTGTAAGACTGTTAATTATGGAGGGTATAAATGCCTCATTGCAGTGATCATGCGGCTGCTGCCCTTGTCCTTGAGCCATCAAATACCCTGAAATCAAATTAGTGAAACCATAAACAATCTACTTATGGTCAGTGGGGAATCACAAGGTTTTCTCACAGGGCGAAACGCTGACATACAATGTGAAATGACAAATGACAGTCCAGAGACGGAAACAAATCAGCGCTCTGACCAGAGGTTTTTTTTCCAAAGAGAAAATATTAGCCCAAACAGCACTTAGTAGGTGAGGGTGTGTTATTCTTAACCGGTTTGAATCACTACTGGACTCTGCAGGTCCCACAGAGCTCGTATATAAGGTCTCTCAAGTTTCTTCAGCTAGGCGTGAAAAGGCTTCCCTTCTGGTGTAATGCAAGCCTGACAGAGGACAAGGTCTCTATTCGCCGTCTCAGTGCAAACACAAGCTGAAAAGATGAGGCAGCCCCATCCACAATCACACAGGCCATAATTTTCCACAGCCTAAAGGATCCTTACATTTAGAAAGCTGTTCAGTCAGGTGTGACTTCACTTACGAATGACTATAAATAAGCATGCTGCAGTGTGGTATTTAAAAAATTAAATCAGAATATGCTTAAATATTTTATCAGAAACTCCACTCCACAGTGCAGGAACTGTACAATGTTTAATGAATACATTACATATCTGCCCAACTCTAAAATGGAAAGTCCATATGTTGACATTGATGTTTGAGAGACTGGAGACCTTGCTTTTTAACCCTGAAATTAGATCGTTATGTTTTGTCACAATCCTATAATCATCATATAGAGAAACAAAGAAGATACTTTCCCTGTGAATTGAATTTTGCCGTTCCGGCTTGCTTGTAAATGATGCAGGCGTACGTAATGACTGCGTAGTCAGACCAAGGTAATTTTAAGTGCCACATCCAATCAGCACTATCACCACAAAGCATTACAGCCTGGGGCACAGTCATTCGCTCTGCAGGGCCCTCAGCTGAGGTGATACCCAACCGCTGAAACACAGTAAAAGTTACCGATACAGAGCAAAAAGAAAGGGTGAGGAAAGAGAAGCGGGGGCAAGGAAGATTGGGGGTGGTGGGGGTGAAAGAGTCTTGGATCCTGTGGTAAGTGCCAGAGGGACACATTTTGTTGGAACACAGGGTGTGCTGAGTGATGGGAGAACGGCTACAGCAGTGTTTAGAAACACCAGTCGGCCAGTCTATTGCCTAGGAGCCTTGGTGTCTGCACTGAGTCCCCCCCTCCCCTCACCGCTCTAAGTAGGATGGTACATGCAGCCTCACTGCATACCGCTCCTGCGCGCCGCTAAAATTAGCCCCCCTGGAACCAGATGGAATTCTAAACAGAATAAACTTTTCTTGACTTGATTATATTGAGCCTTTCCAAGCTCCGACATTAAAAAGAAAGAGAGAAGGCAAAGAACGAGGGGGAACCTTAGAAGCTAATTGCCATGGGTCTGGCGTGCACATTGGGCATTGTGTTGAGTCGAGACGCTGTAGTAATGCCAGAGCCTTTCCCCGGGCCGTGTCTCCCAAAGGGGGAACTGTCACATCTTCCATGCGTTTGCGGTGGGCTTGCAGCTCCACACGAACTGCATGTGAAGCCGCTAATTAAAAGCAAGCGATCCGTAACTGTCTGGCTCATGATGCCATGCTCATCCATGTGGCCCCCATTGGCTCTTGTAGACCCCCTGGCCCCTGAATATGGCTGTTAGGCCACTCCATGGGAGTGATTTTCAGAACAGAAAGAGAGGACTCCCTTATGAAGCAACACTGACACCATTATAGTATATTTATGAGGTTCAGCTTGAAGTCTCTTTTAGTTTCTGACCTAACCATAAGCTGGGTTACAAAAAAACATTCGAATAAATAATCAAAATAAGGGACATTAAATCAGGTTTTTCAGTCGTAACCTGTGACATCTGTGGTTAGCAATGTATCAGTAAGTGGGAATTAATACTACAGCAAACACTTGTTGTGCAGCTTTACTGCTCAATGATAATTGCAGGTGAAATCTGATGCTTCATATTTTATTTTCTGCACAACAAAGAGACAGTAGTTTTATAACCTTGGTGAGCAGTTGGAGATGTGCACCTAGTAGTTTGGAGCTTTAAAAGCTCAGATAGGCCAATTTTCCATGATCCATTTCTCTCATACAAAAATTAAAAATGAGCCAATGACAATAACTTTTGTTGGTCGGTCCCTCTGTGCTAACATCAGTGAGAAACAGATAGTGTTTCCTGTTATTGCTTCTCAAAAAACAGCTCAACAATTAAAATTTGAGACAGTGATTGGTTTGAGTTAGCAGTAACACCCTTAAACAATGTTTTAATTTTGCTTGCTATGTATCATTATCCTGCAATGTTTTGTGTTCTCATTATTGTTGTGTTTATTCTGTGTACATTTGAGAGCCAGAGACAAATTTCTACTGGTTTGCAATGGACAATAAAGTTTTTTTGATTTTGATTTTAACTTCATACAACTCTGAAATGGCTATTGGAGATGGAAGCAGTCAGCCTGATATCAGTTAGATACAATTAAAAACATTAATGCTGGCTTACATGCAGACCTTGTTTCCTGGCAATCCTTTATTAGTGTGAAGGCAATTTGAATTCAGTGCCAGACACAACCACAAACAATGAAAAGAACAATAGAAGTCATTACAGAATATAAGATGTATTAAATAGATATCACTGAATAGTAATAAAAACAAGGTTTGACCTAATTGATTTATTTCAAGATTGGAAAACTGTTAACTTAATGCAAAGAGTCTGGTGGTCAAAATGAATCAATGTAGTAATGTAAGCAACCAGCTCATTAGAATTTTTAACGAAATCATTTTTTATCCAAGGCCAACAATAGCTGTTGTATAAAAGATAAGTGTAAACAAAAAAACTTAAAGAACACTTAGAATACAATACAAATTCCTTTACTGAAACAACCCATGGTTGGTAGACAAGATGGAATGGGACTTTGACTTGTTCAAACAGTGACTTTGATTCTCAAGATTTGTTTGTTTCCACAAAATGACAGCTAAAACCCCAAGTCCTTCTCTAAACCAAAGTCTCACTACACTCCAAACTCAGCCCAGCGGTTGGCCACCTACAGAACAGTGAAAAAACAAAGAAGAGGGGAAAAACCCCTTTGTATCAAAGGCTATCTTCTAGTGACTCCCTGGCTGGTGTTTATCGAATGCTGATTTTAATGCTCCATTTTTATCATGGCGATTAGCATTGTTTAGTAATCAGTCAAATCAAGACTTCCCCTTGTTCGTGCGAGTGTAAACACTTGTCTTCTCAAAACAGCTTCATTTGGATAAAGAAAGAACAGAAATGTCTCTGTGAATGTGATGGTATATTTTTTTTGTATTGTTTGCTAAAGCAGAAGCACATGATGCAATGCAAGTGTTTACAGGGGAAAAAGCAGTAATTGTAGTATCAGTCATATGTGAGCCATGACACATGACCACCATGAAACGGCCTTTTCTCTCTGAAAGCCATCCTATCCCATCACAGTTTTTCCACCACTCTCTGGCTTAGCTCTCTGCCACCAATTTTATATTATCCCCTTTTTTCCAATAACCGCAGTTTGCTTTGATTACTTGAATCACCTTTGAATCTAACCAACCCTCATAGTTTGTGGTAGCCCGGCCAGGGCTCACTTTGGTGGCGCGTGTATGATTGAGCTGAGACACTGAGTGGTGCTGCACTAGCTCATTTGAACTGGGACTGAAGAGTTTCCTCGACAGTAGGAAGGAAAACCTTTTGGCACGGGGGGGCTGTTGGATGGAGGTAAGGTGAGGGAGAGGCTGAGGGAATGACCCAGACGGTGACTTGGCTGGAGTCAGGTGTAAGCACATGCACAGCTGGCAGACAGATGTGCTCAGACAAAAGCCACGGTTCCTTCCTCTGTTCTCACCCGATGTTCAGCTAATTCAGTGAGAAGAAAAAGAGGAAGCTGGGGAAAAGAGGCACATGTAAAAACGTGTGCAGTCATAATTAGAATGCACACAAGGGGGTTTGCATTGGAGACAGTAAGAAAAAGAATCATATGGGGGCAAAAAGAAATCAAAAGCTCTGGTTACTTTAGAAGTGGCCTCTGCACCTCTGTTACTTAGCTGGTTGAGCGAGTGTGTGGTCGATGAGAGAGAAAGTATAACATTTCCCATTTTCTACTTTATTGGAGTGGTCTGGGAGACTCATCGGTCAGGATTTAAAAAAGATCTTTTAGTGCACTGACATCCATGAATGCATCATGATTACATTCCTTTCACCCAGTTCTCTCTTTTTTCTGCCATTATTCAGTACGTGCCAGGCCAGAATGGATGGACAATTTTGTGCATTTTTGTGGATTTTCTAAGAGCTCTAATCAAACTTTCAAACAAATGATCTCATGATGTAATGGACTGGAGAGATGCATGCAACAACAAAACAAACTCTCCACTACTACTAGAGCAATAACCAAAAGTTTACACCCTGGCATACACTTTAAATATTTACAAACCTTAGTAAAACAGTCGGGATTATCCTGTATTGTTATAACACTGCGAAAATACTCTCATACTTTCCATATTTTCTACTGATTCCATGAGGCTGAAAACAAGGAGGGGGATCAGATTAAAATCTCTTTGTACATAAACTACCCATTGACTCACTGTCTTCCTGTCGGAAGGAGCAATTAGCTCTGTGAGACAAAGATCTCAGACATGTTAAATGGCTGAAAATAAATAAATGTGGGTATTGCCGTTAGACTTTAGGCCCTGTTTCAATTAGAGCAATGGCCGTGGTCTGTGTCTTTCGCTTAGCCGCTGGCTCCTTAAAACTCTGCGTCTATTGGGGCTTTTTAATTGCTGTGTCTTAGCTGAGAGGAAAACAGAGAGGGGAAATGTACTGTATTCATCTTGGCCTCCCACTATGCTTCACTCATGAAGGCCTGGGGTGATTTGTCTCTTTAACGCGGAACGCTGTACAGTGAAGTACAGTGCTGCTCAGACAATGCATTCATTCTTCCCATCATGAATGGAGATTTTCTTCCACAGGTCTTTTTTTCTTCTTTTCAGTGGATTGATTTATGTGACATAATTTATTATGACCAGCTACCCAAGCTCCTTCAATTTCAGGAGGTAAAATGATCTGGAGATTTGCTAAAATCACAACACCTTCAATATAAAAGCTTTTGACAAAGTCTGCACTTGATATTCATCATTAGATTAGTGGCTGGCATCTGTTAAGCCTTATATAACTGATAAAAGTACTCTGTGGCTCTTATTTTAAGGATTGCATTCCTTTTCAAACATTCCACACAATCTGCTGAAGTTGGTTGTACTTTCGATGAAGCATAAGATTTCAAACTCCTCAGTTTTTTTGCTTTTTCCATATCCAGCTGATGGCAGCCATGTCAACTATCAAAAAGCGGAGACTGCTTCTTGAAATGACTGATGAGAGATGGTAGCCAGATCTGTGTGTGCACACTCTTTCCCAGCATGTGGATCACAGAGAGAGGCCAAATACACACCTTCTGATCTCTCTGCTGTCGGATCAACATTTTCTGTCAGCAAACCGCTATCTCTCTCTCTGTGCCACTCTCACATCTATCTTTCCAATTCACTGTCCTCAGGCATCCCATCAATCATCCTCATTCTGAGCTGCACAGCCCTTGACTTCTCACGTCTTGGAGAATGTTTAAAGGTCTCTTTGTCCCTTTGAGAGCAGTGGTGACACAAGTTTCCTCTCAGATTCAATAATATGATGATGGCTACGCTATTTTCAGGGACACCGCAGTCTCTTTTTTGTCTCTCTCAACACCCATAATAAGCAGCGTGTGCCTAATGCTGCAGCGAGTTATACCTTTCACCCTTCCCTCTCTCTGTGTTGCGTGATTACACGTGGACAGATGGTTTGAGTTTGAGCCCTGCCGCCACGCGCTAATATCAGACATGCTTTGAATTTATCTCACATCTTAATGGACGACAGCGTAGACAGGCAGTTTGCAAACTGCAGAACCATTCCTCTCACTCTCTGTTTATTACCGTATTTATTTGACTGGATCCAAGGAATGGGGTAAATTGGCCCCTGTGAGAGGGAGACAGAGAAAGTGAGAGGGGTAAGAGCTCCACAATGAATAGTCATGTATTCAACTGTTAAGACTGCGGTTATAAGAGCTGTCCAGTGCTTGTCTGTCTGATAATAAACCTCATTAGAGAGGGATCCCGAACAATCAAACCATTCTCTTCCATCCTATTTCCTCTTGAACAACTCGTAATTCTCCCTTAAGCACTGCAGTCTCCTCCCGCCTCTGGCAATTTCTGGTCAAAGCGTTTTTCCTAATGGCAACTAAGGTGATTAATGATTTTCACCACCCCTGAGCTTCTCTCAAAGAGCATCTTCGTACATTGTCTTGACCCCAAAAGACACAGGAATACACTGAAATGCTTGTGGTCAATTTTATTTTTATGAAAGGCCCCTGCAGTCGTTGCAGTATCACATTTCACTACAGTGGCCCACTCACTTACTGAAAGATAAACTCCTTTTGTTGATCTAAAGTGGTTTGCTTACGCTTCATCAATTGGTTGGTCGGTCAAGCAGCAGTTTTGGAAGGAGAGCGAGGGCGAACAGCTCAGCAGAAGTGGCGGGGGGAACAAAGACTGGTTTATGGCATGTGGCCATCAGACAGGCTACATCAACACTGTTCGTCAGGACCCAAGAATAGTGTGGAGGGCTGAGTCAGCCTAGCTGCAGCTACCCACAGCAAGGGGAGAGAGGGAGAAATGTGTGTGTACTTGTGAGATGGCCAGATGCAAAGTGAACCAAGAGGAAAAAAGGGGGAGAGAGAAAACAACCAAAGGTCTTGTTAAAATGAGATTGTTAAGGATTCCTGCTGTGGGATTTACTTTTTTGCCATTCACTGTTTGACTCCACAACTCCACTCTTGACCTCGTAGCACACAAACAAATGGGGAACTTGGCCTCCATAACGGCCCTGTTTACTGGAAATGCTGCTCACCAGGGACAATAAAGACTTATGATGCATAAAAGGCTCCTGCCGACCTTTGCTGTTGTGGCCTAATGTAACTCCCATACCCACACATGCACGTGAACACTGCACTGAAAGACAGAAGGGATGGTAACAGCATGCATGTGTTCTACTAGATAAATGGAGTGACTCATTTTCAGGTAAACCCAGGATAAAGATGCAAAGCTTGTTCTAGTTCAGGGGCTCAACAAAAAACCCACATTAAACATTTGGGGGAATGATCTTCTGTGTGCCCATATGGAAAGAGGTATAACATTAAAACACCACCATGCAAACAAGTACTACATGGAGCTACTGTTTAAATCAACAGCTCCAAGCTTTGTCATCAACCTAAAACTTCGCTATTGTGCAGTGGAGGGATGATCTGTTTTATTTTGGTTAACACTTCCCTCTATCTTCTGCATTTATAGTGTGTATGTCTGTGCATGTGCATTTTCATTTGGAAGTGATCTGTTGTGTTTTTCCTGTTGCAGAGCACAGAAGTGTGTGGTGTGGAAGCTCAAAGCTCTCGCCCACATCAAGAGAAACCATCCGGCCCTACAGCCACAAGCCCTCCCTCTCCCCCCTCCCCCTCTCAGGCATAATAACAGAGCCATCAAATAGTCATATTTATAATCTCTGAACGGGCCAATTTTAAAGTGGTCAACTCCAGAGGTATAGGAATTGTTGAGAGCAATTTGTGGTATTCATTCTTAAAGAGGCACCATCCCAGTGGCAAATGAAATAAAGTCAGTTTCCTTTTTTTCCCCCATTTGTCAATATGAAAGCTGGATTTAATTACATCTTTGGCTTTATTCTGATATCAGTTTGAAATGATTTATTTAAATTGTGTTCAGAAGAATAATTTTGCTGTAATTTTTCTCCAAGTTTGTGTGCTACAGAAATTGGAGCATTTATCAATTTCCTAAATGTTGTGATGAGATAACACCCCCCTGATAAAGCATGCTCTGTGTGATGTTCACGTGAAAGCTATTACTCGGTATATTCAGTAGCAGGAACTGTATACCGTATTTGAGAGGAAATGATTCACTTCATCATAAGCTAAACAAGCCTATGCAGTTGCAACTTTCAGAAATGAAATACTAGTTTTCAACTGTGGAAAAGGGAAGTCAAACCCAAGCAAACAGCATCTGGTTTAGCAACACATTATGAGCAGAACCAGCAGCATATCAGCATACATGAATACATTTCATCTGGTCATTACAGTGCAGTTATGGAGCCAAGGACTCCCGCCAGTTTCCAGGCTCCTGTCACTTGCCGGCATCTGACACTGATGAAAAATGCAGCGTGTTTCGATCACCACAACATTACCATTCTGTTTTCTCTATATGTTGAGATCAGATGACTCCTGAGTGGTGATATAGTATGATAAATGCAGTGCTGCGTAACACAGATTTTTTGTTTAGTCTGCCTTTGCCTTTTAAATTCATTATGGTAGATGTGCAACAGGGGTCAATCATTTAACACTTGCAGGATTAAACCAACCAGAGATTAAATTACTTTTGATGTACAGTAAAAGCTGTACTGTGCATTGTACAATAAAAAAATGTTCTGCATTAACCATATTAAGAAATTTGCTCATGATAATGTGACATTTTACAAGACAAAGGGGTCTGTCAAGGTCAGGTAAAACTGAAAAGTATGATTGTCAGAAATCCAGTTGATATAGTGCTTTATGCAAATGATATGCTTGCTCGTAACAACTAAGGCTCTTCCTTTTCTAATTGGATGTCTGCTTTCCAGCTTGACCAGGAATTTTCAAGTGCTTGAAGCAAAAACTTTGGGAAATGTTCCTGTTCCTAAATTGGAAAACTCTGGGGTTGTGCTGTAGTGATTGGATGGGCAAAATGTGTCTTCTTCAGAAAAGATGGCATACACAACTAGGTTCACCTCCTCAGAGGGTCTCATCAGCGTTGACTATTGTGGTGGAAGCAGTATGGATAATACATTACAAGTACCGTCTCATCTTCGCTAGCAGTATCACAGAAGTTAAATTGTATTTTAATGCCCTATCTGTTGAAATGTTTTCTGCAACTATAGCAGACCCCCTACCTGTTTACGCTGGTTTGCATAAGCCCCGTGTAAATGAATGGCCATGTATGTAAGCATTTTAAGGTGTTATAATAGCTGAAAAATATTGAGGATGAACATGTTGGTGCACCTTTGTAGCTGGCTACAGCACACTCCACATAAACCCTGGTTTTATTTCTGCCAGGGATCTTTGTTACAAGCCCTACTCTCCCAGTGTTTTCTGTTAGCTTCACCATTGACTGCCTGATGTGTATCCATGAGTAGGACCTATGCACTTTACTAGTGATTCAAAAATTCCTCTTCTCTGACCTATTGCCCATCAAAAACCACCAGTGGCAACACAAGTATCGCATATAATGAAATTTTTGGTCAGTAAGTAGGTTTCAAACTACAACACTACCACTCTCCACCAATTCCCATCACTCTTCCAAGTTATCCTATTGAATAAAGCCAGGAAAAAAAACTTTAGAAGAAAAAAAAAAGGGAGCAGTTGATTTTGACCCAAGGGCCAATTATTCAATGATTTCTCCATGAGACATGAGACATGAAGACGAAAGAACCATTTCATCTTATGCATAGTGTTTGCTGACACTTAATCCATTTCAGTAACTTGTTGGTCTTGGCTGTGTGATATACATTGTCAGAGCCATGGCTATAAACTCTAATCTCCTTTCATCTGTCTGGCCTTACTTTTTTGCGCTGAAGGATTGTGCTCACGCATGCCACCCTCATAATCAGCCATTCTGATATTCAAATGAGCACAGAAAAGCATTATTCACATGTGCAGTTGACGACCAGAATACATTAAGGGACAGCTGGCATGAAAATGGCCTCACATTTTTCTTTACTTTGTAGGAGGAGAGATTAAATGGATTGAAGTGAGGCATAAGGAAAAAATATATTGGGAGGTGGGGGGGTGGGCAAACACAGAGAGCTGCAGAGCTGTTAAAACACAGCCAAATTAGAGCGCTGTCTGAGCAGGAAGGAAACCGGGCTTTATACACTCCTGAATAACTTCCTGTCAAACATCCGCAAATCACAAACTCGCAAAAGGATTGCAAAAACAGTATACCAGAGACCTAGTGTCATCTAAACACTGGCTGTGTATTTATGATTCATCTTGTAGGAAGCTGACGACCATCAGGGTCCTGTGAGTGCTTCAGTGCGTGTGCAAGATGGGATGTGCTCATTATATAGAGGAGGATGTTATCAGTATGGCAGTGATGAGAGATGAATGGTGTCCCATGGGGCCGGCTTAAGCCCCTGCACATGTGTACAGCACTACTGCCCGCTAAAAATATGACTCCTGGATAGTTTTCCAACTTCTCGCTCCGTCCATAAATCAGCAGCCGGACAGCAGGGCTTGGATTTGGCAGAGCATCAGACGTGCCTCCAGTGACTAGGCCTGTCCGTCATCCTGCCACTGCTGCCTCAAGCTGCTTAATTAATGTGGCAATTGAACGCTGCATATCATAATGAACACACAGCCCCTCTATCTGAGCCTTCCTAGCCTTGTTATTCTTGGTGCTGGTTAAGGATACGTCCCTGTGTATGTTTGGATATTTATAGGTAATGGATCTATTAAAATGCATGAGAATGAATTAAAAAAACAAATAAACCCAAAGGTGCTCAAAGGAGCTTGGAATGTTTGGAAAGGGGATTTTCAGTTTGATATGTTTTCACAGCATAGCTGTCAAATTTATCACTTTCAGTTTTGTTGGTGTTACTCCGTCGCCTCATTTCATCATTAAGAACACACAGACTGTTTCTACGCCAGAGATTTTTCATTTTCAAAATGGATAAATTATGCTCAGGAAACTGACTTAAAAGAGTTAAGTGAAATGTCCAGCAGTCGTTTTCAAAGGAATAAAAGGTTTACTCTTTCCAACCAAGTGATGACAGAGAAGTACACGTGGGTCTTTTTCCAGCATTGACCATACAGAGGAGCTAACCTTCATGGAAGGTTATAACTCGTACAGCTCATTGCTCAGCTCCAAGCAAGGGGAAAACTGTATCAATCTGACAGCAACAGGTAGAGGTTAATACCTCTCCATTTGTAACTCTTTGCTGTGTGTAATGCCACCTCCCTTGGTTTTAAAGACTTCATAAATCATTTGCGTCGATCCTCTGCAATTCTCAGCCTCGAGACAAGCTGATTTACAGCTACAACTTTTAACAGACTTCTCATCCTTTATCCCCCTTTATTGCCCCTCCTTTCTCTGTGTTGAGGCTACTATTCCCTTAACTCTCCTTTTCACTCTCTTCTCCAGGTGTCTGGACTCTGACTTAGCACCATGGCTAGCCAACACACACACACACACACAGACACACAGACACACAGCAAAAAGATCGGTTTCCAGAGAGGGGTAATAGGATGTGACATCATTTATGGCTGGCTGGGGCAATGTGTGATATGTCAACTCTCTACAGTGGGATGTCTTTCACTTCTATTTGTCAAACCTGCCCCAGTATACAAATTTAAACTATGCCAAGTAATGCAGAAAGTACTGTGTAAGAGGTGTAATCTCTAGCCAGCCATGGAGAGAGGAAAATCTTCTATCAAAAACGTTGCATTCTGATCTGTCTGTTCCTGTCCTGAGTTGGGACAATCTTCCTCCTGAATTATGATCCTGTGCTTTTGATGGTGAGGCAGCCGCACACACATGATGCACTTTCCAGATCAATGGAAAAAAAAAAACATACTCTATATTAATTCCCACACTAGAGAAGCATTTAGAGGTCTTTAATCTGTAAATCTAAGAAACCTGCTGAGATTATATGAGATTATAAAACTCTCCAATATACCTCTTCCTTCTTCTACAGATTTCCACTCCAGTAACCAGTCTAGCACTTATTATGTTTTCTTGTCTCAGGCCAGATGCTATTTCGCAAGCTCCATGGTTCTTGTTGTACTGGGAAGACCTTCAGTGAGTTGACTTTGAACCCAAATCCAATTTCTCTATGCAACTCAAAACCATAAAAAGCAATTTTTAGAGTCTTTCTTTCGGTCATTGAAGAAAGGAAACAGTCTTTCTTGGATATATTTGTACTCAAAATACTGGACTCTTTGTTTTAAAGACTTTCATTTGTTATGGCTTCATGTCTCTATTTCTGCAGTGGAGTTGGGCAAAAATTTTGTTCAGGTTCACCATGACCAGTGCTACCCCTCCAACACCATACTAAGATCAGGGGTGTTGACTCAGGAGAAACGAGGCTGTGTTTTCCTCTTTAGTAATTACTGTCAAACTATCACAAACCATTCCAGCTCCAGTCCCAACCAAGAAACCGAGGGAACCTCAAAGTTTGCATTTGTTCTGTATAAAGATAGTATTAAATGCAATTTAAGACTTGTTGAAATCAGAGATTTTGTATAGAGAAATAGGTGACCTAGTGTAAGGCTGAAATGAACAAAGGTTTTGATTATTGATAAATTTGAAATTTAAGAAAAAATGTAAAGAATGTCCACGACAAATTTCAAACCCAACATCTGAAAACATTGGCAATGGCAAATAACAAAGAAAAGCATAAAACCGTTTATAAACTATAACAAAAAGAAATGTTTAGCATTTCATTTTGCATGAAAAGATAACAGTCAGATGACTTTCTCAAACCTCAGGATAATATTGCCTGATATTACCATTTCCTGATAGACCGTTTGCATCATAAACACTGTTGATTTTGTCTCCTCATTGGCTGAGCTGACCTATTGTGTACTCCAAGGCTCAAACCATGTCCCTATTCTTTTCTCCCTATCCATCCTCCTCCTTGGAACCTTGATCATTCTTTTTAAACACTTTTCCGTTGCTTTGTAGATCATTTATAATTAATATGAATAATTCATTTTCTTTTCTTCTTTTAAAATGACCTCAGTAAACTTTCCACATTGCAAGACTGCCTACCAACTATCAAGGACTGGATGTCAGATAATTTCCTCAAGCCTTAGCATGAAAAAATACAGGCCCTCCCCATAGGCTCCAAGAGCAATTCAGACAAAGTAAAATAGTGTATTGATCCTTTAGCAGTAATGTTACACAAGACACAACACTTGTACTTTATATTGTGAGTAACTTTTATTGCCTATATTGTTTTTATCCAAGCGTTTATTGACTCTTATCTATGTGTTTTCTTGATGTTTCCACTGTACAGCAAATTGTAATCCAAATTTTGTTACGTTCTGTGTACATTAAGAGAAATGTACACCATTTGGGGAAAAAGCTAAAATCTGATATTAGCAACTTTTCCTCTCATCATCATCTCCCTCAGTATGAGATATGTACAGCAAACATGGTTGACTTGCAGGAAAGAGTGAATGGAATATAAAGCCTGGCGTATATTAGGATTCATTCTTGCAAAATTTCAAACACGCAGGATCTGGCTATCAGTACTGTCTGATATTACTGGGCTTTGATCGGTTAATTTCAGATAAAATGTGTCATCTCTAAAAAGTAACAGCCATTCAAAAAACACTTGCCAGCTATTTATTACAATGCCTCCATCCTCAATGATTAATATGCCTAGATGTGTTTTTAAATGCATTCAAATTTATTTCATAAGATTTTTAGATTTTAAAGGATATATCGAATAGCACATTTATTTAAAAAAAAGATTAAGCAATCACATAATATTTTGTAATACTTAAACCTTTTTAATTACTTTGAGTATTAAAATGTATTGTCAGACACACTGATGATTTTCAACTGTACAATGCATTAAAATAAAGATTTCAACTTTAATTTCACACTTGCCTCTCTAGTGCTCAGCTTAGCGGTCAAACATTACCGCAGTGTGCAGTAGTGGCTCTGTTTGGCCTGACTTAACCAACCTCATTATTAGACAAGGGAATCTCTTTATGATAGCTGTTTCTAACTAATGGCTCACTCTTTGGACTGGCTGAACACATAATGCTTTCAACAGCAGCGAACCAGCATAGCCCAGTCTTGAGCCTGTGAGCTGTTGAACAGACATGAACACACAGTCTGAGTGTATATATGCGTGTGGTCATGTATTAAGGCCTGCTGTGCCGTTATTGGATCTGCAGGACACAGTATGTTGACCCATGGGACAGGGGTTCACACCAACGCACACGCTACGACACACAAACACACGCTGTGGTTTCTCCTGCGGCTGCTCAGCTCATTCAGACTCTGACCACCATCAGCAGCCCCCCCTCCGCCTCACTGGCTCCTCATACCCCGGGGATCACACAGCATCGCTGGGCACTCACATCCTCAGCTGTGGGCAGAGAGCCAGCAGCTGGGGCTGAAGCTGGGGGACGCGCCAGAGGGCAGAGTGAGAAATCTGAGAAGAGGATTTATTAAGAAGGAAAGAAAAAAGTGGATGTAAAGAGGCAGGGGAGAGAGGAAGAGGTGGAGGGGAGGTCATGGGGGTTACGTATCACATAGTTTATCATATACAAATGTCCCAAGTGGGCCTGTCATCCTGGAGGCTGAGGTAGGGCTGAGAGCTGAAGACTAAACGTCTGTGTGCTGATGGAGATGAGGAGATGGTGACATAGGCTCCATTATGACCATGGTATGAAAGCTGGAGTTTTCCTATATTTAGTGTGATCAGTCAATGTGAATTAAATATATTAAACAAAATGAAAGCTGTATTTCCCCCCGCCCCCCCAAAAAACAAACCAAGAAACAAATCTATGTGACCTGTTTATTTGTGCAAGCTGCACTGTTTTTGGCACCATGAAATGTGCATGTTTTTAAAGCTATTTCCCTGAAAGGTATTGCTCAAGAAAAAATTTCTCTGATTCAGTTTAGTCCACTATTGTTCTAGGCTCCCATCTAGGAAAAGAAAAAGCTGTGTCATCATGGGTGAAGTAGTGGAGGGGAAGGAGGGTAGTAAAGTGGGAAATCTGGCTAGTTCCCAGGCTTGCCCTCTAGGCCTGCTAATGCCTCCTTTTCCTGGACACACATCAGCACATCTAGAGTGTGTGAACAGAGGGAGAGGAGGAGGCAAAAAGGGGCTGAGAAGGAAGACACAGAGGGAGTAAGAGATGGAAAGATAGCAAGAAAGGCAGCCTGTGGGGATATCAGAGGAAGAGAAACTTTGCTCAGCAACATGTCCTACTTCCCCATCCTTTCCACAGTATAAGGCCCTGTCAGCTGCACATAAGCACAGTAAACCTGTGGAAATTTTCACTCCACTCTAGAGGGACCCTTTTTCTCCTTGCTCATTTTTATTTTGGTCTATCGAAACTTCAACTTTCTTGTCTTGTTTTAGGAAAATTCCGCTGGTGGTAATGGTGTGCGCCCCTGCAGGCCTAACATTTTCCATGTGACCATCACAGAGGCAAATCTCCATTTTGTGTTCGTTTTAGACCAACAGATCAGTTGCCACTTCATCCATCTAGTTTCCCTCTGTCCTGGAAGTTGAAGTTATGCCAGAAGCCCACGTGGGCGTATGGGCTATCAAAGCTGGCCACACCTCAGCCTGACACCCCCCAGCCTGTCACCTCCCAGCAATTTACTTACAAAATCATGTGACAAATTTTTTTGCTGTCACGCTTAAGACCAGGGAGGAATGGGAGATGGAGACAGGCAGAGAATATTTGTATTAACTTGTTAAAAGTCACCAATTAGGAAAAAGGCCTCACACATAGTGACTTAGGCTTTAACAGAGTGTGATCTCAAATCAGGACAACATCGCCATCTGCAGGGGAAAAGCAGGATTGAAATCAATAAAGAAATTGCCACATTGCACTGCACCCAAAGTAACACAATTACAACAAAATGAGGGCTCACAATATGTTTTTTTGTCCTGAGACTGCTATGAGAAGACATAAGTGTCTTGACACCTGGCCTCCCCTACAGCAGGCGGTGCTGTAAGTCCATTCTATGTTCATGACTGTGGTAAGAGCTGGGTGATGGTCTTGTTTGTTTAGCCAGTAGTGTTGACGCCCACCCACAGGTGCCAAAGGTATAGTGAGTATCGTGCCAGCTGTTTGCAAGCCACAGCAGCCCCTGTACTGCTTGGCTTCACCCTGCCTGGCTGCCTGATCTCACAGGAAGGGAGGAAGTGGTTGAGTTACCCAGCAGCAAATTTGAGGTTTATAAAGGGAGAAAGCCGTAAAAAAAACCAAAAAAAAAAAAAAAACCAAGTGCAGTTTCCTTTAATGCAGGAGCTAGCCAGAGTGAGTTACTCCTTCCTAATATGTAATTCTTTCATTGTCATTAGTCAGTCTGAGGGTTAGGGATGACATCAACAAACAGAGATAGCATAGAAGAAATGCCACACACACATTCAGTGCTTAAATAAAGTGACAAAAAGGCATGTGTTTTGAAATTTCATGGCGCCTTAATTGCCTCGTAAAGTCTGATTCATTACACCATTAATCTGGTGTTACCTGTGTCACACTGGGGAACAACTGAAAGTGACCACAAGACCTATATGAGACCAATAATCAGAGAACGCTGTTCATGGTATCAGTCATCACCCTGACAAGCTAGTTAAGAGTACACACACATGCTAACTCTAGGGGGAAATTTCTCTACTTTTCTCATGACAGCATAATGCTACATTTTACTTATGATGTGAAATCAGTTAGGCATGTCCAGCATTTGGATTTCATGAAGGCTTACCTTAGCATGGTGCTGTCTTTGCCAAGAAGTAATGGGAAGAGGGGGTAAGGTTGAGAGAGCTGGGAGCTTTGACTTGCTTGTTATTGCCAGTACAATGAAGCTCAGTTCACACTCAGCTGTGGCATATTTGGAAAACTTCAAGCAAAGCGGTGAGAATAAAAAAAACAAAAATAAAACAACTTTTAAATCAGCTCCACTCTTCAGTAAATTACAACCCTGCATTTTTAATTTCCTCTCTCCATACAATGTTATTCATTGGCATCCAAGACAAACATGGGCCCCTGCAGCCTGCATAGCTCTGCAGGACAAACTGTCCTCTCATGCAGTTGCAACCTGTCAGAAGCACAGGGGCGTGACTGAAAAATGCATTCCTTGATATACACACAGCTGAGGTGTGTGAGGTGGAGGGAAAACGTGAAAAAAAGAACAAATCGGAACCAAACCACTGAGTTTTGATTTAATGTACAAAAATGGTCAAGTGCCCAGTATGTGGATGGTGTGTAAAGCCGCTATTGGGTATTATCTAAATGTTTGTCAAAATGATCACAAAGGTCAAGCATTACCTGTAGTTCTTAGGAAGGTCAAGACATAAAGAAAAATGAGACTCATATTGAAATGCAGCAGAGGTCGCGTAACATATTCAAGTTAGACACTGCTGCCATGTCAAATGCTAGATTCGTGGCCTACTAATATTTCATGGCAATAATATTGCTATTACACGCTAAGAAGAGAATGTGCATACTCAAACATGCTTAGTCAATGCCTCAGGAAACTGTCTAAGCTCCTCTAACCACTTGAAAAAGGCAGACATGGCTGCTGAAATAACATTAAAAGCCTCTTACTATAATAGCAAAGCCTCATTTGTTAGCATTACATATCTAAATACCATCTGAAAACCATGGCTCATTCTGATTAAGAAGGGTCTTGTAACAGTGTAAGAGTTTTACCTCTACTGTAGTATGTATGCTCCATCACTGTATATCTCCTGTTCGCAAAAGACCCTCCATTCAGGAGTCAAGTTTCGCCTATAATCAAATCTAGAAAGGATTTTTCATCATACAGGAGATGTATCATTTAAAACATGCTGATCATCGTGTATCTGCTTTTGTCATCAGGTATAAAAACACTTCGACAGAGATGTTGGACAGGTCTCAAACATGAGAGAGGATATGACCTCAGTGGGCAAGCCAGACAAATGTTAGCTAAAGTTCTGCTCAATCAACTGTTTCTGTGCCACACAAGGCGATAGGATAAGGCACCTGGATTTTGCTTAGGCAGGCCTTGCATGTCTCTGTAATCCAGAGAGACAGCGAGGGCAGGGCTCAAGCTTCTCCTTAGATTTAGCCCAGAACACAACAACATAATCATGTCATTGCCCTTGGGCCATTCTGCCACATTGTTGTTGCGGGTGGGAGACACTGGATTTGATTTCAGCAGACTTAGCTGACCTCTGCTTCATATTCATTTACCAGAAAAGGGGAACTACAGCAACCGTCCTCCCTGCTGGCACTCAGCCTAGCTAAACATTTTAACTTTAATAGACAAAAACAAAGCCGTTTAGCCTCTCTTTCTCCCCATTTCTTTCAGTTCTAAAATATTTTTTCATAAAGCAATGAGAGGACATGTTTCTCCTAACTTTTTGGTCCATGCAATTTTGTGCTGCTGTTGCAAAATTCTGCCAAAATTCCTCTGCACACCCCCTCCATCTTTCTGCTCCAGTGTTGATTATTTTGCTTTTTGTCTTTTCTTTCCTCCTAAATGTGTTATTCATCCTGTTCAGTGTGTCTCCAGGCACACTTCAGAACTGGATATAAAATAAACAGTCGCGTTTTCACCCCCTGTCGCTAGGCCTTGACTGCACATACCTGTAACAATAAACAGCTGGGTTTCTGGGATTGTTTATACTCATCTCTAGTCGTCTGAGGACAGAAGCACAACAGGAACTAGACTGTGTGTATGGATTTGCTAGGCAGACGCCCACTATGAAGCACTGGGTTGGTGGATGCTACCAGACCATGATAGAGCGGAGGCTGCTGGCAGGTAGTGTGCTCTCTGTCTGGCAGAGTGGAGGTTTACATTGGAGTGACACCAACCATCTGCATGCTATAAGGACTAAATTGCCAGCTTGATGTCCAGCAAGTGAGACAAAACCGTTCCACATACATGTGAGTGTGTGCGTATTTGTGTGTCTTTGTGTATGCATTTGCATGGCTGTGCAAGAGAACCAGACAGAGACAGAACTGCCATGTCAGTGAACCCATTGCTAGCTAATATTTGCAGTACTGCAAGATGTTTTTCAAATGTGTCTTTAATTGTAATTGTTTTTAATATAATAATTAGAATAATTATCATTGCTTAAATTTCTCTGCACACTGTCAAATAAGACCATTGTAGTGACAAAATGAAAGAATTACTCCCACCTTCCCAGTTCCTCTCAGCTCTATGGAGCCTTTTTAGCGTCTTTCATCTCACTGTTTCAGTTTAAGGAATTTTTTAAAACCATTTGAAAATATTCTTAATCTTAGGATATTCTTATTAGTTTATCACTGCAAATAGAACATAAACAACATATCAGATGTTGAAATTCAGACATTTTACCATTTCATGGAAAATAGTAGCTCATTTTGAATTTGATGGCAGCAACACATTTTGAAAAAGCTGGTACAGAGGCAACAAAAGGCTGGAAAAGTAATTGGCACAAATCAAAAACAAATGGGTTAATTGGTAACAGGTGGAGCCTTTCAGATGTAAAGATGGGCAGAGGTTCACCTATCTGCCACAAACTGTGTCTAAAAATTGTGGAACAATTCCAGAAAATGTTCCTCAACGTAAAATTGCAAAGACTTTGAAGATCCCACCATCTACAGTATGTAATATTATCAAAAGATTCAGAGAGGAGGAATCTCTGTGCACAAGGGACAAGGACGAAGGTCAAAACTGAATGCTCGTGATCTCCAGGCCCTGAGGAGGCACTGCATTAAAAACAGGCATGATCCTCTACTGGACATCACTGCATGGGCTCAGGAATACTACCAGAAATCACTGTCTGTGAACACAGTTCGCCGTGCAATCCACAAATGCAAGTTAATGCTGTCTCATGCAAAGAAGAAGCTGTATGTGAACACAGTCCAGAAACGCAGTCGTCTTCTATGGGCCAAAGCTCATTTAAAATGGTCTGAGGGAAAAATCCGGGAAAAATCCGGCAGCAAAGGCCCAGGACTGTTGAGCAGCTAGAATCATGCATCAGACAAGAATGAATGAAACTTCCCAGATGTTTACAGACGGTTGTTAAAGAGGGGATGCAACACAATGGTAAACGTCACCCTCTTCCAACTTTTTTGAGACGTGAGAAGTAAGCCAATATTTTCCATGAAATGGTAAAATGTCTCACTTTTTAACATCTGATATGTTGTTTATGTTCTATTGGGATTAAAATATGAGTTTTTGAGATTTGCAAATCAATGTATCTTGTTTTTATTTTCATTTTATACGGGGTCCCAACTTTTTGGGAAGTGGGGTTTTAAATTAAAACAAAGTCATTCCAGCGACAGATTATCCATATCAGTTACATGTTTGTGCTTGCTTTTCTGAGTAGTAACTTACAAAACTTCTTGCACCTTCTCCCAAGGATAATACATCTTGAAACACAAGGACTAAACATCTTAAGGAAAAATCTAATTTCATTCTCGTCTAGATAGTTCTGTCTACCTCCTGTTTGACTGCACTTTCTTTAAGCCCTTTAGATTGAATTACAGTTGTTATAATGAAAATAATGGGTTCTTACGTAGCTAAAGTGCTTTCATTGATGTGTGTTCAATATGGTAACTGGAGACAGCAACAACTCTCAATGGTCGCCATATGTATATTTCTACTTGTCTCTACTAAAAGTCGTCTGCTCAATACGATTGCCACTCAATATGAATAAATAAAAGATTGTGGGATTGATCTGATACAAGTGCACCATTCTGCAACAAGACAATACCAATCAGTATTATAGTAGTATTAGTAGGTCTTACATTGACGATAAGTTATGTCCTTGAACTCTTTCATTCGCACCAAGCTCAGACACATGGGGTTTGCTGGCTGATCCCCTGCTTTGTTCTGTTTCAGCCACTTTCCTGTTGATGTTGATCAATGAGGAAAAGTGTACACTGTGGACGGTCTAATTAGGTGGAAACAGTGATAAGTAGCTTTCAGCGAGTAATGAAGGTAGAGTACCAAACTTACAAAAGAGGATTCTACAAAGGCAATCTTGAGAATTGGAGGCTAGTGCTATAAATTGTTTAGCTGTAGCAAATTCACTAAATCTAGCTGGGATCCTGAATTGGCCCCCAAACATTCAGCCTGGTTAAATCAGGTATGCAGGGAAAGTTTCATAAATTATCTTCCGGGCATCTCAAGACACAACAGGCGGGACAGACGCCCTAAATTCAGCTGACAAGAAAATTAAAAGCCATAATTACCCTGAAGTCATCTAGGGGAAACAAACTTTAACAACTCAGACAATCACAGTATAAATGCTGTTTGACTAGTCCCCAGCCAGCTCTGTAGTTCTGATTGGTTTTCCAGAAGGATGTGGGACTCACAAGTGTAGCAGCTGCTTAAAATAAAGTGACAATTTTTAATGGGGTTTCAAACCTCAGCGAGTCATTGCATCCTGCCAAGCCCAGAATGATGGCATAGGTCCAAACCCTGGTTTTATCGAACAGGACATGGAGGAGTGAGCTTGTTCTCTCAGCTCAGCACCATTAGGAGGCCTGGATGCAGTCAACCGTTTTGGGGAGTTGTGTTTCCCATCAGCAGGAGCCCTTTATATGTGCCATACGTGCACATTCACTAATATACTTTGCTTTCAAATCACGTTTTTGAGGTGAATGTTCTCCTGACAATCAATGGCATCAAAAAATCCTGTTAAGCTGAGTTAAACCTAATAGGGCTAGGTCAAATTGTGAGGTCTGAGAAAAGCCGTTTTCATGATGATAAAATCCTAATGAAAAACATTCTCCTGAGGTTTTCAGGTTATTTGAGTATAATGTGTAGAGTATAGCTTCATTTCTTTTGACTTTGCAGTCAGTTCAGTCTAAACTCTATGATCAAGGGTAGTTGAAATAGGTGTTCACACACACACCCCCCCACACACACCCCCCCCCCCCCCCCCCCCCCCCCCCCCCACACACACACACACACACACACACACACACACACACACACACACACACACACACACACACACACACACTCACTGTGTCACTCACACAAACGAAGGGAAAAGGGAGAGAGAAGAAGTCAGGGACTAACAGGAAATGCAATTACTGTCTGTCTGGGCACAGCATTCCTCAACAGCATGGTCAATTTCACAGCAATTTTACTGAGTCAACAGGTCATAAGTAATCATAATGAGCACCTTAATGTTTTCACACAGAGCAGAGCACCTCTTTGTGGTTTTATCTCTTGTCCATTTGATCCTTCTAATGATCTACAAGCTATTTAAATTGTACACAGAACTGTGGGCTCATACAAGTCCCTAGAGGAGGCCCACTGCCTCCATGTTTGTGGAATACTATCATTTAAACACTGTGTCAACAGGTATCAGGTTCCCCACATGCTTTCTTTTTTTGTTCAAAGGCTGGCAGCGTGCAGTTTAAGTGGACACTGTGCTGACAGTGTGCTGTCAGGGCCTCAGGTAGTCAGTAAATATTTTATGCTTCAGGTCATTATGGCACCACACTTTTCAAGTTGTGTCTGACAGGTTAGAGGGAGACCTTTGTGGGTGACTGTGCTGCAGATTACATAAATAACAGCTTCAAAACGAATGGCTGCTGGGCAGATACTGTACCTTTTAAGTGTTGCCTCTCCCATCACTTGATCAAACAGCCATCCAGAGCGAGTGAAATAAGATCTGGCATCAATGGCTTAATGGATTTCTTTGACAATTGCAATACAGCTGCTACTTTGTATAACCTACCCAGCCAAGTAGGCCCATAAAACTGGCTGTAACAAGAAACACACATTCTTATTTCTTTTGACTCCTATGCTGTTTTTAGCACTGGTAGAAGCATGGCTAAAGAGATAGGAATATCAGTCTACTGATCAGTTGTTTGGTCCACCAACTTGATGCAGACTTACATATCTCAACTACAATTTGATGGATTATCATTATGAAATCATTTGTACAGAGCTTCATGGCACCCGAGCCTACTGACTTCGATAATGATTTTGTAAGACGTTTTCCTTAAGATGTCCAAAACATTGAGATTTTTGGTTTTTAGTGGTAAAATATCGTAACTGGATGGATTACCATGAAATTTCATACACACATTCCTGATCTTCAAAGAATAAAGCTTTAAAGATTACTGAGGGAGTTTTCATTTATCCTATGAAACACAGCAAAATCTACAAGATGGACTGGCACAAAGGCTTTTAACCCTCTTTGCCCTGATGACAAATCGACAATTATATACTTCTCCCCTAATACCACTGTGATGCTGACATTTGTTGTTTTTAGTAAAATGCCTCAACAATTTCAAGATGGATTGCCAGACAATTCTGCTCACTTTGGTAATTCTCTGACTTTTCTTCTAGCACCACCATCAGGTGAAATTTTTAATTTATCCACAGCATTCAACTATGTGCATGATAGCTGAAAGGAATGGTGAAAAGAATTGTGCCCAAGTATAGTCTGACAGAGCTATTGGAATTGCTGCGGACTAATAGTCCAATTCATTCAATGGTTGCAAAGTAAAAATTGAGAACAAATCTGGCTGATAAAGACAGCTGCAGGCAAACAGAGACACCAGAGGCATTGACAGAACACACACACACGTACAGTACGCTCACACCACACAAGCAGAGGCTGTGAGTCCAAGTTGTCTGTGCATACCTCTGTCTTTGCCAAAATTATTAAACAAATACCCCCTTTGTGTGCAGCAGCCTTGATTAAGCTGAGCTGCCTGCATCCCTCTGAAAGAGAACTACAGGAAAGTGCTTTTGGTGGTGCCAAAATTCACTTGCCTTGTTAAAACATCGCTGCTGTCAAAGTTGTTTTTACTCTGCTCACATGGAAACTAAATTTATCAACTGTCTCCTGAGCATTCAGACATTTTTAAGCAGAATGAGTGTGACTATTTATATGAAAAATAAATATTGAAACTTTATCTACATCAGTGGTCACAGAATGCTGATACCAATACATTTCAACAAATAAGATTGGAAACAGGGATGTTGTGGTTTATCTCACAGATTGCGAGACTGGCCTGACACAAGTCCAACACTGGTGATAGAGTGAGAGAAATCATAAATGAGTTCTTAAAGATTTTAGGGTGATCATAATTATTTATGATGTAATTATAATCTATTATTCAGACCAAGGATATGGATATCTGCTGACTAATGAAACTGTACCCAATGTGAGGCAAAGTCATGAACATCTTCCAAGTTTAAAAATTTAAAACTTGCAGTATCTCTTTATATAATTACCAATATTTTTCTTTATGTCAGATTAATAAAATTGAGTTAAAGAGCACACTGGAATGTACCACAAATTAAATTCTTAATTGCATACAATCTACAACCTACAAACCCTTAAAGTAAAATTGCCAAAGATCATGTTTCTGTGAATGAAAGGAATAAATTAGGTGAGAAACCCTGCTCTCTAGTGGTCATATTTTGACTTGCATAGATTCAATTTTTATTTAATCCATCTTTTTTCCACCATGCTCTGCAATTAAGTTCAGAGCTGAAACAATTTATCAATTGACATAAAAATAAATAGCAATATTAGAAAGATGATCATTTATAGGATTTTAAGCTGCACTGCCAAAATTCTTCCAGGTTTATGTGAATATTTGAATATTAACTTGCTTAACATCGAGTGACAAAACAAAACATCTAAACATCTCATTACTATCATTAACTAAAATGTAATTGTTTTGGAATTGTTTCTGTTCTAGCTGATGCAAAGAAAAAATTATGGTCAATTGCAACTGTTGAACATAGCTTTAACTCTAAACAGACCAAACCTGACACATTATAGAGGGTTATATTTCTTTGTATTACAATATTAATCACATAATAAAGCTGCTAGAAAAAAGATGTTTTATGTCTGAAAGATAATATCTCATTATACACTTCATCACATGCAGTCTACAAAATTCAGACACATGTATATAAACAGCATTTTCCCTGACACACTAAGGCAATGCTTTTCTCTAACTTAATGTTTCTCTTTGAGATGACAGATCACTGATTAAAAAATTATCCTTCTGAATGATTCTTTTGATTTAGTATTCTTACAATGATTTTCTCTATCCACACACAGCAAAGAGCAAAGAACACATTGTACTATGACCACATGAAGATGCTTCATTATTAAAATGTGAATTCATTTAACCCCATGATCTTTGCTGCTCAAAAAATTTTACCAGATGCCATTGGGCAACATTGTAAATATTGAGGCACTCCAACAAAAGAGCCATTTCTTATATGTATCATTCATGAAAAATGCTTGTAAGGAGAGATGTGACTGCTTTACCTGTCACCTCCTTCTTTATTTTTTTTTTCTTTTCATGGTCACCTGAGAACCCTAAAAATAATGGCTTTTTCTGTTTCATATTATATTCCTTTTAAATTGGCAAATCCATTTTGAACAAGTGGATAAATACATCATTACAGTGTCCATCAATGGAACTCAAGGGCCTCTTGTAAATAAAATCTCACCTCATGTGTTGTTCCACTTTTGAGACTGCTGAGTGGTGCCCTCCCCTGCCAAGAAAAGAAAATCTGTGTTTAGATTCAAGACACTACATCAAAGCCACCAGAGGTATCTTAAAACCATTTACAGACATTATCAGGTCAGTGTAATTGCTTTTATGTATACCCTAGATCTAATTATCTGTACCCAATATTACCTGCAGCTTGAGCATGTTGGAGCCAAGTGTACAGTAGGTACTATTTAGACTGCTCTGATTACAGCCTGATTACTCCCCAGCCTGACCTCCTCCTTGCTCCACTAAAGAAGGTTTTTCCAAATACTTGGAAGTCCTGAAACCAAGGGAAGCTGGACCTCAACTATATCAGTACCTTTTCCTGTTAGTTCTCTGGGATTCAGAAATGATTAGGTTGAGACCCATCTATCAAATATGATTTTTTCCTAGTTAAATAAATATTAATTATTATACCTGAACTTACTAAAGTCCTGATTACAGAGTGGGAAAGCAATAAGATATAAAGTAGAACATTCTTAGTCTCCCTATAGATTGTTTTAATTATCTTATAAATTATGGGTTAGACATTTCCAAACTGAAATCTTTATTTGAGAAAAAGTACTTTGACAGACTACTAATTAAAGCACTTAAACATCACATTTGATGATCTATATCATCATGAATATCTTAATTGCACAGGATGACCCTGATCAAGGAAAAGAACTGATATGAGTCAGAGATGTGGGCTCATCTGTTGGGTCTCTTTAAATAATTTTAGAAAGAGTTTGGTCTAGAGCTGCTCTATGTATAAAGTGCCTTGATGTAACTTTGTTATGATTTGGAACTATATAAATAAATCTGATTTGATTCATCTCAATGTGCTCATTATCTGTATCATTTATTAATTTTCTTTCCCAAACTGGATCAGTGTAAAAGGATTGTTTAAGTGATAACTAGGCCAGAAAAAACGGCAATGTATTAGATGCAACTTTCAAGCACACAGATAACTGTGTGCTACACAATCACAGTGTTACCGTTACAGATTCTTAACCATCAGAGATGGCCTCTTGAGTCTGCCCTCTTGTCTGCCAAGTGACATGATTTGAGATTCTGCTTTAAACGGTCCTTGTTAGTAAAGCCTCTAGTTAGAGATGGCCTCAAACTGTGCATTTTGTGCAGCTTGAATGCCTTATCTCCCTTTTCAATCTTGTAATAATGCATAGATGAGTATATCCCTTGAGTTCAATTATAGTATTCGACAACACAGAGAAATATGATGCTTGTGCTTGCTCACAGCAGTCACACGTTGAGCCCTGCTGTTTCCACTTCACACATTTATTTTTCACACATAAAGGGGTGCAAAGAACACTGGAAAATGTGAAGTAGGTGCAAGGTAAAGACATGCTGCAGGCTACATTAGGGAGGGTCAAGGGTTCAGGTGTCCCTGGAGTTAGTAGAAAAATTAAATAAATATGAAGGGAATTTCTATGTATGTAAACTCCGGACAGCCGAAGCAGCAAAGAGTGACTTCATAACAAACTAAAGCACTTGAAAAATACACAACAGTATGACAGCAATGAACTGACAGCCTGGTCAGAAAAAGGATGTTTATCGCTCAACATATAGTATATTTGATGTTTTGTTGTTTGTATACTACCCCTTTATATTTTAAATGCAGTGTCATGCACATATAGGTTGGTGTTTTCAAGAATTAGTCCCTCTGTGTCTTTTAAAAGCAAACTAAACATTATCAGTCCTCTTGTATTAAGATGTGCCCACACCCACGATACACACATATGGTTTGTCACCTGGTTTGCACCATAAAGCCTCATGACTAAGTCATTAATCCCATTCTATCTTCAATTCAATTTTGAATTTAAAACATAATAGGAAAAAAACTTTGGTCTCTTCTTAGTTTTTCATAATTAATGGACCAAAAAATTATGAATAAACCCTAAATTAGTTTGAAGCCTTAATGTAAGTGATGAAAAGCCTGTGTGTGCGTGCATGCACCTAAGTGTAATGTTTTTAAGTGATTGTCAGTAATTATAATCGGCATTAGCAGGGTGCGTGTGTTGGGGGGGTCTGGGTGTTGATGCTTGCAATTGTGCGCATGTTAGTGTGATTTGTGTGTGGAGTGGAGGCACTCAATCATTTGTGCCACTACATACTGTTAAATTGTCTGTGTGGCTGGTTTTCATGCCATCCAACACCTGATGTTTTAGATGCTGCATGACACACAGAGAATATCAGGGCTGACAGAGACAATTGGACACGATATGCCAAGTCTTTCAAAAATGTAACATAGGTAGTTCTGGGACTGGACTTCAGCACGTTAAAGGTGTTTATAAAATAGTTTTTTCTGGCTGTTTTTACCATTGACTGGACAAACATGGATGATAAATACATGTCCAAACTATCACCTACTATTGATTTCTGGGCTGGGTTGTACCTGGTGATAATTGGTAAGTACATGGCTTTCATTGTGAATCGGTTTTTGACTCTGACTGATATTCTTGGGTTGCTCATCTTCTTCACTGGCCACCAAAAGGCATAATTAAGATGCATAATCTCAGTTCAAGATGCCTGCTTTGGTCTTATGACCTCCTATTTTGTGCATACATTGTCACGTGTTTGAAATGTTACACATTTTGTCTTTTTGGTGTGTGTGCATGTGCGTGCGTGTCAGCATTTACCCTGAAGAGATGCTCCATCACCTCACTTTTTCTTCCATTACTTTCAATGCCCAAAATGGCTCATGACTCCATAGTGTGGACCACATTGCAGTTTTCCGTGGTGTAACAGAGAGGTAAAGCATGATCTGTGACAGCCTCAGTCCACAGGCCACTGTGATGCAATCTGGGATTTAAAAAAAAAATAAAATTATCAGTCACTGAGGGCACATGTTCATTCAGTAGCTCTATAGTATCCATGTACATGAAATGACTATACAAAAGATGTTTAATTTAAATAATAACAATTTGGTTATTTAATATCAACAATGACGTTTATACTATCCATGTAATATCAGTGCTCATTTCCCTAGGGTAGTGTCAACTGCCTGGAATAACAAAACTACTACAGATTAATGAATATCACAGTTAGAGTAGTGCTGGTACAGAAAAAGCAACATTTGCAAACAGAGATGCTGGAATAGCAGCTGAATCTAGTTTAGAATTTAGTTTACCAAGTACATTTCAAGGCCAGAGAGCCGGGGCTGATTCAAATGATTCAATAGCTTAAAGGCCTGATACATTATTTCTTTGCACTTATGGAATTACTGTAAAACAAAAAAACAAACAAAAATAAATAAATAAAATATCAAAGTTATGGAGAAAAAAGTTCAGCAGTTTAATATTGTTAACATTGTTGACTGAACACTGGCACTACATTCATGTATGGCTATACTGAGACACCAGTGATTAAGCTAGCTTTAAGTCCAACGACAACTCATGATATGCTCAAATATAATTCCAAAATATTGACGTCCTTTCATCTAAATATACTTTGTAATTGCAATCCATTCATTTGTATAAAAAGACTTTGCCAATAACAACAACTGTTAATAACTAACCGTTACCCGGATGCTTCGCGGAAGGTGCAGTTAGCATTAGAAAAAGTTTGTTAGCTACATAGCCTTCCAATGTCAAAATGGGGGGAAAAAAGACAAAAAGAAAAATTTTGCTTTAAGGGGTACCTTAAGAACACACAACACAAATAAGAGGGTGTTTACCTGAAATTTGGGAATCATTTACAGTCCTGCGTAGCGACGCCAACTTCTCTGTGACCGTGTTCGTCCTACCTGGCGGCGGCCATGTTTTCTTTCCAGCTACCGGACTGTACAGGCCGGCTACCGGAAGTGGCTGCTAATCACTTTTTAAATGAGCACTATCTGTGCAAATTTTACACTAATATTACATACATTTACTTTTTTTTTTTGTCAGGCAGGCAGCAGAAATACAGTTAAAATAATGAAATACAGTTAACCAACTGTAATTCATTATTTTGAAAGTGATCTTGCCAAAAAAGGTTTATTACATTTGTAAAATTGGGTAAAATTCAACTGATTTAATACAGGAGTTGACTTCATTAGGGTAGTCAAAAAGATGGTTGAATACAGCTTATGGGCTTGCTGACAATGAATTAATGTTATTATTTTGCCACTTGTATGCCAAGCCTACATTGACTTAACAGACACCAAACAGTCAAATTATCCAGTATCTGGACCAGGATTCATTAAATCAAACTATCTTGCTCTCTTTTCCCAGCGTTAAATACATCATATGCAAGTCCTAAACATCAAAAATCTAATTTTATGTTCTGTAGATAAGCCTATAAACTGCACAGAATCATGTCCGATCCTTCAAAGTTGCTGGGTGCTCACGAGTGCAGTGAATATAACCTAATTACAGCCACATTCATTGAGTTCCCCACAAGTGTACCATTCAGAAGGGTCAACTAAATGAAACCTACGGCTTTTAAAGACTACTAGATATTTGGACTATACAGAACTACAGTGCTTTTAACTAAACATGGGTAAATTAGCTTTACCCCTCATCAAATTAAGAGAACATATTAGACAAAAGCTTCTTCTTATGATTAAAATTCATTCCTAGGCTTTAAAGAAGGCATAGGCTTTAAAGAAATTGATCTTGAGTTTTCATGCTGAGTATCAGTTTTTGCACAACCCTAATGAGAGTCTCTTAGTTACTGCATCAAACTGAAAAGTCATTCACATGAATTATTCCTTAGTGAACTGCCAGAGAAAAAATACATTAAAATTAAATAGAACGTTTTAATAATTAGTTGGTCTACTATGGTTCTTTATCAGCCTTTCCTGCAGTAAAATTGTATTATCATTCTGTGGGAGTTGTCCCTCATGGTACATTATTTAATTAACTGATCTTTTGTAAGATACACTGGATGTGGCGATGGTTGCCGTGTGCCAAATGAACAAAAAAGGCAAACAAAAGAAGAGAGAAAAGCTGGGACAACAAATAATACCTTGAATCAGTCTCATTGTTGGACTTTTTTCAATAGAGCTTTCACCCATTGAAAGCATACCATATGAATGATTAGGGGATTTTTTCAGTCTAGTCCTCTCCAAAGGATATTACAGTCAAATACACAATACAAATTCTCCATAACCGCGACCCGACCCCGGATAAGCGGATGGATGGATGGATTTTCCATTATGTGTGGCAAGGTCTGCAGGTCAAACCATGTAGTTGCAGCATGACATCATCAAAAATCAGCTGATATAAAGTCTGCCCTGGTGTATTAGGTTTTATTTTTAAGATGATGATGTGAAGTTCATGAATAGGGTGTGAGTACAGATCTTTTGCGTCAAGGATGCTATGGTAGAGAAAATTCCATTAGTGCGACTGGGGGACAAAAAATCTCCTTTGCCTTTTTAGAGATTAAAATGACTATTAAAAAAATTAACAAATGTCAGCACAATGTTGCATGTTGTAACAATCAAATTTCCTTGAACTTATGTAAGAGAGCAATATTATGTCAAACAGGTTGAACCCAGAGCAGATCAACCAATCTCTCTAATGGAAGAGACATTAGCGGTAATTTAGTCGTTAATGGTCCATTATTTTCTATTTTTAGAATCCCACTTTAAGCATTTTGCTGCACAGTAAATAAATTAACAATAAAAAGCCGTTGTTTCCATATTATATAAATACTTTTGATTTTGTCAATTTTTGTCAGTTCATTCTTTATATTTATCATGATATCATAGAGAGAGCTGCTGAATCATATGCACTCTACAACAACCCTGTTAAAAATATACTGTGCAATAAAGCTAGAACATTTTCCAGAAAGCTGAAAATCAGCATTTCATAGGCTGAACTTCAGCTCACGGGGTTTATGCTGTAATTCAGGTCTCACATTTTAATAGAATTTCCTTAAACTTATGTAAGAAAGCTATATTATGTATAACTGGTTAAATCCTTTTACAAGTTCTGGTATATAGATTTTATAACTTTAGTAAGAGCCAGGCTGGCTGTTTCTACCTGTTTCCATGCCAGACAAATGGTGTACCATTCAATATAAGGAGATAAGCTATCGTTCAGTTCACATTCACTTTATACCACATTAATCAACTGAAGACAGTTGCTTACCTTTAAGAAACAGAAGGAGAGAGAAAAATGGTTGAACATAATTAATGTTGACAGATGCAATGGAATTAATGTCAATGATTCTGTTTTGATGTGGTGTAGCGTTCACATAGAATTGGACCCCATTTTGGAGGGAGTGGAGAGAAGATTTTCTTTCCAAAGTGAAGCAAATAAGTGAATAGCTTTCTATACCTCCTCAGTTCCCCATCTGCATTTGGTTCCCACTAATAAGTTAAAAGGGATTTCTTTAATGAAGCAATTTTTATTTTATTTTTGCTCTTTTCTTTTTGTTTCATGCAGCTGTCCTTTCTGTCTTTGGGAACATGGCAGTCCTGATCAGTGCAGCCCGTCGCACCTCCCTGCTCAAAGCTCCGGAGCTGTTGACGGTGAATCTAGCCATAACAGACATTGGCATGGCTCTCAGCATGTATCCTCTGTCCATTGCTTCAGCTTTTAATCACGCTTGGATTGGAGGTGATATATCTTGCCTTTACTATGGCTTGATGGGGATGATCTTCAGTATAACAAGCATCATGACGCTGGCTGTGATGGGATTGGTCAGGTACCTGGTAACAGGAAGTCCACCAAAGACAGGTAGTGTGAGCTCAGATTGCATTTGATGAAGATGCCAGTTCTAATGCCTGTATGGTTTTACTGAATACCATTTGGCCTTGAGAAATCAATATTGTACCCTGTCAAAGAACGTAGGGAGCAAACTCTGATCTGAAAGTGGACATCAAATGATAAAGAAAGCCTTTTTTTTGTCACTTAAATTTTTATTGACAAATAATTGCATCAACAAAAACAAATACAAACAAACTAAACAGAAAGCTGCCTGGGGAATGGACAATATTCTTACAGTCTTGCAGATGATGAAGAAAGCCTTTACATTTTTGTAACCTAGATATGATCTACAAGCTTTTTAGATTCAGATTTTTTATAACCTTTTCTGCTGTACTGATAAGGCTCTCTGCTTAAATCCCTCCGCTGGCTCTGAGGGCTTCAATCTTTGAAGACAGTTTTAATAGAATCCCAGGCTAGCAAGACAGATGCACGGTGTGCTGAATAATAGATATGACTCATTTCGTAGCTAACATTTACACTGGTATCAATCTGTTCTTCTATCCCAAGCGATCTCTGCAGATGTATACACATATTTGCCAAAAGACCTGCAGTAGTAAATTATTTTACAATGAGCAAACATTGCAAGCAAACACTGTGTATAATGATGATTCATTTTACAGTAATCCATAAACTTCCATCCGCTCCCTCTGGGTGCTAAGACAATCACACCACAGGCTTGCAATATGTTGTTGCAACAGCATTGCTTTATTTTCATGCTGTTATGGCAGACACAGCATAAAATATTAAGTGCATCGTCATAGTGATAATATAGACTGAGATATATGTTTCACTAAACTATGAGCTTAAACATCCCGTATAAGAAATAATTATTTATAAATAAGTGCCCTCTGAAAATGTATAACCTTTAATTCCTTTATTTAACTTGATTTTAGACACAGTTACCGAACAAAAAGAATAAACAACATTACTGTTGATGAATAAAGATAAATGCAACTAAACCTGAACTTTTTCAGTGTTAAAGCATTTCAGTTCAGTCATATAATTTGGTGGCTGAACACAAAGAACATTTGCTTGTTTATCTTCCACTGATATCTCTTAAGACTTAATGCACAAGTTCCCACACACATTTGCGCATGCACCCCGGAATATCATAAATGAATGCAGACTGCCTAAGACCTTATAAATGTGACTCTTATATAAAAAATTACAAACTATAATTGCAATGGCTGGAAGCTTTCAGAGAATACCTTGCTAACACCACAAGAGGACACTAATTTCCATAAGGAATGGCTCCAGGCCTCAGATGCTCTTTAAGACAAATGGCTGGTGTGATATCAGATATGAGGTGAGATATCACTTCAGTGACCTGCTAATTGATGTCTACGTTTAATTACAACTAGCTCCGCTTGCCTTGTTTACCACAGAGATAACACTGGAAGACTTTTATTCATCTGCTGTAAATGACAGATTTCTCTGAAATGAACTGTATATGAATTCAAAGATCCTGGTAAATTGAACATAACAACAGGTTTTATACCATGTATTTTTATTCATAGATGATACGTTGCAAGGTTACAAAGTGAAACAATCTGCTTAATGAAACTGGTTAATGGCATCCCTCACTATGTTAACATACAGTCATTAAAAAGACAGACTAACAAAATGAACCAGAGACTCTTGACCATCCTAGATAAACTATACTACAAATGTGAAAGAAGCATAATTTTTAAATAAGTAAATTAGATAAAGTACTATTACGCCATGAGAAGAAAGCTTATTTGGCAATTCGAACTGTATAACCATGCACTTTTCTTTGATTATATAGTCATGCCAGAACATTTTGTGGCAGCAGCTCTGGCCACTTTCCCAGCAACTTAATTTTTTCAATTCACCTTTGAGCCAGTGTTCATGTTTGTATGAGGATTATACCTGAAACTGCTGCTCAGATTGTTTTAAAGGTCAAACAAAACATGGGCTTTCCAAGTCGAATTGGTCAAATCAATTCTTCGATATGTCTTCGACAGTTTTATAATAGTTCAGCCTTGCTATTGCCTGCAGACTCCTCACTTTCTTACCATAGCTGCTTTAATATACAAACATCATAGAAGAAGACCAAGAATATTCTACAGTACGAAGTTTTACACTATCGACTTGAATCACAATCAGGCTACTGAGACAACATACTTAACTGAACTTAAAATCTGTCTCCGCACAGGTATCAAATTCCAAAGGCGAACTGTGAGTATTGTAATCAGTGGGATCTGGCTCTATGCTGGCCTGTGGGCCTTGTTTCCACTGCTTGGCTGGGGCAGCTACAGACCAGAACCATTTGGACTTGCCTGCTCAATAGACTGGACTGGATATGGAAAGTCCCTAAACCACTCCACCTTCATCATGACTCTATCCGTACTCTGCACATTCCTCCCCTGTTTGGTCATTGTCTTCACCTATTTCGGTATTGCCTGGAAGCTCCACAGGGCCTACCAATCCATCCACAGCAATAATTTTCAATACAGCAATATTGAGAAAAAAATCACTCTTGTAAGTATAAGACAATCAATAATTGAATTGACCCTTTTAAGTTTTTTGATTTGATTGGAATAATCATGAGACAAGAAATGTTCTACATCAAATGCTGATGGTAAATGATTGTAACAACTAAAAATAAATATATATGCATGTGTGTTTAAGTTTCATCTTTCAAACCCCCAATTATATGAAATTGATCAAAACAGAAGAAGATGACAGAGCTTAAAAAATGTATTTCTATTTTTACCAACCTAAATGAGAAAGCATACATGTCCATCACAGTCTCACTCAAAACATCTCATGAATAAAGCTCATTGCTGGGAGAAATATCTCAGCACGATTCATTTTATACTGCTGATTGGTGACACGTTTTTGGACACACTGTCATTATCCAGTTTGTTTATTTTTCACAAAGATGATTTTCACAGACATCACATCAAAACTGAGAGAGAACCCATCATCAGTTGTTGTGAAGTTCAGGTTCTATCTCTGTAACATTTGACTGCTATATGGATTTATTTGCTTGTGTAGATGAAAACAGCTTGCCAAAAGAGGGAAAGTTTCTAAAAGGATAGGATGGCATCATTTTATTTTCATTTTTCCTATTGTTAGTGTAAATGAGCTCAGCCAGACATTGCACTAAATTGTATTTCAGTTGGTTGCTGCACTCAATCAGGAACAGCACAATTTAATTGTTTATTTACTGCAGTACCGCTAGATAGTAGTAGAATCACACACCATTCTGATCCCACTGCAGCAATTGTTTTTGTCTAACCCATCGTCAATGGGGAACTCATTCGTGAGTTTTCCATGATTTTATTCATGTTTCTGGAAATATGGTTATCTGCTTTCTTACTGAGATTTAGATGAGAAGATTAACAGCAGCGTTATGTCATGTTGCTCAAGATGAATCTAGAGCCAGGAAATTTAACTGGAATTAACCATGTCTGTCTCCGTCTACCAGCACTTCTAAGCTATATCTCCAGGTTATATCAACCTGCATCTTTTCTTTGCAAGTGAAACACACACAGCAACACAACAGCTTGGCCTTATGTGTTTTATTTTCATTGAATTACCCTATTTCATATAAGTTCTTCATACTGAACAGATGCAGGATCAAAGCTGATAAAATGCAAATTCAATCAATTTTATTCAGAAATCTGCTTAAATTTGGTCGTGCTGTGGATGAATGTGGCTGCAGGAAAATATGGACAAATTCACAAAGTAGGTCTAAAGGAAATGCAGTAAATCATTGTAATCCACTCTGAAGTCATGTTGAGACAATGTCCAACAACATTACGGTATCATCTCCTAGAATCTGCCCATGAATTAAAAAGCTCTCTAGATCACAGCCGTGGTCTACTTTTCCTCTTATTAAAAAAAGCAGGACCCTTTAAACAAATGGCTTCATTGCTTAAGGGTCAGGGTTAGAGTTAGGGATCACTTCTCATGATCCCTCTGCTCAAGGTAGTTTGACTCTAATATATGTTCAGTGAATTTATTATCAGGTATTTCCAAAACTACATGAAAGCCACATTGCTTCTCCATGTATCACCTCCATGATATAATAGCAGCTGGAAAGCACAGTACTGTATTGTGCGTCATTTTTAAGTGGTTGGGAAACACTCTTTTTGAGCTTGTGGTGTTGTGGTGTTTGGTTTATACCATAAAGTTATGTGATTAATTTTACACAGAATAACTGCCTGTTGATATTCATCTGGGAATACATAATATCTTTAAAAAAAAACCCCGAAAAAACCAAAAACCTCTATACACAGAAAAAAACACCCATACAGATCAATGACCAGAAAGTATGATGGAAACACAGGAAGTGGAACTTTTCAGAGGGAAGCCATTAAAATGCTTCCTTTGAGGACTAATTAATTTCATTCCATACATAATATGATAGGCAGTTAAAACATGTTCAAGGAAATGAGCTGTGGTTAATTTCTCCTCACCTCAGCTCCTCATCACCTATATTTAAATCACCACCACAACGAGAGTGTACTGATGTGTTGTGTTAGCCAGGTAACCATGGTTTCACACTGGCTCACAATGATTGCAAATGACTTCCCCCACCTGCAAAGAAAGCACAAGTAATTACCACAGAGTAATATGCTCTGTAAGAAAATTCAACAAAATCAATAATCAATCAAATCAATCAAAATCAAATTTTAACCTTTGAATGAAACCACTCCAGTACTTCATGCACAGCAGGATGAACCATTAAAACCCTATCCAGCTGAGTTTCATTCTATTCAGGCTCAGCATCATTAACATTGTAAATATGTTTTTGGTTTTTTTTTTGTCAACGTTGGACAAAAACAGGTTTGCTGTAACTGCTGTAACTGCTCTTCCTCACACCACTATACTCCGTTTTTCCCTCCTTTCTTCTTATTGCAGATGGCTGTGATGATTAGCCTTGGCTTCCTTATTGCCTGGATCCCCTATGTGGTTGTCAGCTTTTGGAGCATATTTCACTCCGAGGACCAGGGCCAAATGAATCCTTTTATCACCCTATTACCTTGCCTCTTTGCAAAGAGCTCTACTGTATACAACCCTTTCATATATTTAATCTTCCGACGCTCCTCATGGCATGACCTCCTTCGCCTGCAGAGACTGGTGTTTTGTTGTTCTCATCATGGCAGTTTGCCTGCTGAAGAGGCAAAGACAGAAGGTGAAATGGTTAAAGCCTCTGACTGCACTATTTTTGGAGACGGGATGGACACAACCTGTGAGGGTTCAATTGGAGCTCCTGGTGGACAGCATGGAGCTGCGACAATGACTGTGGGTTGATCTTGATGGTGAAGAAGTAGACGTTCTACATTCCACTTTCTTTAAGCTGTCACTGAAGGCATATTGTTCAACATTTTGGGAAATGGTCCCCTTTGTGCTTTTTCAATTGTGAATAAAAACATATGTTGTTTAATGTATATGCTCGCTAATAGATTTACCACAACAATAAAATCCACCTGCTATCACCTTTAAAGCTCGCAAATTATTTAAATAGTCACAGTATGCCAAATTCCCGTTTTTTGGCTTGGTGCTTCATTAAATTGATCTGCTGATAGCCTTACGTTTTCAACACAGAGTCATTTTAAATGAGCCATCCTGAGCAACCACAAAGAAAATTGATCATGTTTTCCATGTGAAATTTTAGTAGTAATTTGCTCGATTGATTATGATGAGACCAGCAGTAAACTGACATCTCCATTTTGAGAATATGTTAATTTTGATTGACATACCTAGCTACCTTAGGTCTTGTATGTATAAGTGCTTTTGAGTGCTAATGGACATCCTTTAAAAAAACTAAATTACTCTGTCAATATGATCACACAGGCTTATAACTACATTATTAATGGCTGGGTTCAAAGATCCTTAAAGCAAGACTCTACATAAAAAACATAGTACTTGCAGGTGGTTTGATTCAGCGAACTCAAACCCATGTTAAATTCTAAGTGCATAAGAAATCCAGATCAAAAGGTCAGCTTCAGAGTGTTTGACCCCAGTTTGATTAGTCCTCCTGAGAAGTGGGGTATGAATTTAGCATTTATGCTACAGCGCTAACTACTAGCTGCAGAAGCAACATGCCAGTAAATGTATCTAAACCACTGATATATGCAACATCACAGTAATAAATGAGGTGAAGAAGACTGGCAAGAATGCAAGTTGAAATGTAACGAGACTAGAGTTTGTCTTTATTGTATACGAGATGAGGATGTCATCATTTCGTTTTCTTTGTGTTGTCACCTCTCCTTTTGTTTTAACTCCCTTCTCTCTGCCCTCATACGTCTGAATATGAGGTAAAATGAATTTTTAGTGTTATCTTTACTTTGAGGGCCTACAATGATATGTCCCCTTTGACTTTTTTGCAGCATGGAACTTAGTATTTTCTTCTTTCCTTTCTTAAAAAAGTTCATTGTTTCCTATGCTAAGGGAGAAGCCCTTTATCATTCAAGGAAGCTGACCAGCTCTTATTTTGGTCAATTCACTCAGCTAGGGACATTCCCAAACGAGACCGCTCGACGGCGGACCTGGTGTTTAGTGTTCCTGGACTTCTCCATTTCTATTGGGGTTCTGATTTCCTATTCATGAGTCCTTTTTTGCCTTGCACAACTATATTTCAGTGTAACTCTGTCCATAATAATGATATTTAGTCCTATACAGGTCTGAACTGTCTCCAGAGACTTGTGCTTGAGTCCTCCATCTCTATATGCCATTTTTATCAGGGGAATGCTTTCTAAATAGGCCTCAAGGGGCAAACTCAAATGTTGAATGTAAATAGCACTTATTTTGTTTTGGTTGAAAACCGGCTGTGGCACTGAAACACCTTGTGTCTTCAATGCCACAGCAAAGTGGTTTTGCATTCTCATGCCTGAACGATAGTGAATGTCAAACTCCATTATTCTGCTTTTTTTTTTTTCTCTCTCTCTCAATCAAACAAACAAAAAACTGAGCTTATGCTCCAATCTGTAGGGGATCATAGTGCTGTCAGAATTCAGCTCTGTCTACATCCCTCCAGGAAAAATTAACCCCTTAGCATCGACTGCCGCAAATTTGCGACAAATTGTTTCCATTACGGAAGCAATTTACATTACTACTGACCATTATGGCTTGTTGTCGCAAATTTGCAACATACCAAAATTTCAAAACACAAAACACTTTAATATACTTTGATATAGATTCAGGCGTTAAGGAGTTAATACACACAGCACTGATTTGAACACTTTGCCCCAGGCCCTTTCAGCTTTTCGCCAGACAAACAACACTCCAATCAACAACTGTTACTTCCCCATACTTCTCACAGAAAATAATTCTGATAATTGCTTTGAATCACTGGAGAAAAAGCCTTTGACTTTATCATCATGCTGCCCCTCTCTGCACTAGGCCTGTACTTGTGCAGAGCACTGCTGTAAAATATGACATCTGCACCCTTTCCCCCAACTGGCTGTTAATCACAGATGTCATTTCAAACAGGCTATCCAGACAATGTGGGTCACTGAGTCTCTATAATGAATTTGCAGAGCCTATGAGGCACTTTGAGACTGAACACAGCTCAAAGAGAAATTGTCAATCATTCCTTCAATCTAGAGGAGAATTCTGTTGGCTTTTTGACATTTGGACAGAAACATTCTTTCTTTAGGTTATTATTTTACTTTGATTCATTGGAAGTGTCAGTCCAATGACAAATCATCTCCACACAAATCATGAACCTGAGCATGGGTTCAGTGACTTCAATGGCTATAAGCCATATATAGCACAGAGACAACAGAAACCAGGCCTGAAGCTCACTTATTAGACAGACAATTTACACACTACACTAATAAGTAGGAAAAAATGTAACAACAGCTGAATTTAGCAGTATTCAGACTTTAAAAAAAAGTATCTATAAATAAGTCAAAAAAATGATCTATAAAATAATCTATACTATATTGAATGACCATGTTTAATTAACTATTCTGGGGTACTAAGGCAGTCTGATGCCAGGGGACCTCATTTCAACTTTAAACAGTCCAAAGATCTGAACCAAACAGCCATGACAATGCAGAAGGAGTTTAGGAATTATTCTGTCACTGACTGGAACAGCCAGAGCCCTGACTTAAAGCCAATCATACATCTAATCATACAGATGTGAACAATGCTTGCAGCAGCATCTTTATTACATTATATCATTAATTTATCATTAAGGTACTTCAACTAACAAACTTATTGTTTATCATTTCAGTCAATGCGGAATTTCCTTTTTCTCGCTTTTATAAATTAGAAAACTGTCTAAAGTTCTCCTTTCCTTTTTATGATGGGGTACAGAAAGGGTTATCCTTTAGTTTACATTAATTTATCATTCATTATGTATAATAACAAAGTAACTATGTAGTTATGTTGGCGAAACAACTAATTCATGCACTCAGTGTAGTCACTTGGCTTTACATTTATTTAATATCTACACGTCATTAATAAAGAGATTTGTAGAAATTGCCAAGAAATAACAGTGAAGCAAAATCTGAAAAAAGAAATACGATGACAAGTTGTAATTGTGCGAGTGATCACTATTATTAATAGAAATCATAATAATAATGTTTAAATTATTATCATTAGTTGTAGTTGTACTATTGATTATGCAGGTGCGTGCTGGGATTGACTCCATTCATGAAAAATGAATTATGATTTCTATTAATAGTAATGATTAGGGATGCACCGATACCATTTTTTCCCACAGATATCGTCTGTTATTTGAACAACATTCCTCGTATGATTTTCTTGTACATGGGTGACTGTACTTCAGTGAAACTTGTGAGAAACACAAATGTAACAAAATTGTCATATACTGTCATTTAACATTAGTGCTTTCATAAACATGGTACTGCCACACATACTGTAAGATATCAGTAAAACTATTTTATTCTGATTCTAAATACAAAATAGGAAATAAATAACCAAAAGGCTTGTCGTCTCTGCCCCTCTTTTCTATCCACTTATCTTTAAGTCCTTTATCTGTTGTTAGGACGTTTTCCCCTGGCTTCACAAACTTACTCTCCATCATCTCCAACAGACTCGGAAACTCGGAACCAAGAATTTTATGTTCCAACGCGGAAATTTACGACTTCCGATATCATAGCGTTCACGTTACAGGTTAACTCGGAGGAGAAAAAATAAGTTTGGCATATTGTCACCGTTTGCTGAACGCTAAAATATGTGCAGCAGTCATTTATGTTTGTTTCGGAAAGAATAATTTTCCGAGTTTGATAACTTGGAGCTCATTTTTCCCAAGTGGTTTACAATGCAGCATCACCTGCTAGTGGAACTCAACCAGGTTTCCAAGACCCACCCCCACCCTACTTCTGATTGGCTAGTGATGTTAGTTTAGTTGAGAGGGAAAGCTGCGTTACTCTCATTCCATTGGTAGGTGAACTCAATTGACTGGTCGAACCTGAAAATATCCCACATCAACAAGTTTTTTTTGTTTTTTTTTTATGTTGATCTTTTGTTTAATCGCAGTTCAACGACACTCGGGTACACTGCCGGGATACTTTAAGCTCTGGACATAATTTGCATTCTGCTTTGTTTTTGTCGCTCTCATTCACCTGAAAATAGTTCCACACTGCAGTAAAGTGCTGTAAACCGCGAACTTTCATAAAGTGGTATCGGTGGCAATTTCATGAGTACAAGTACTCATTAAATTAATTAATTATTGGACCGATACCCGATACCGGTATCGGTGCTTCCCTGCTAATAATAATAATTTAAACATTATTATTATTTCTATTCATAATAGTGATCAATAACATTGGATAAACAAACGATTATGGCTTCTCACATTTATTCATCTGACAGTGTTGCAGTGGGAAAAGGGAAAGGTTCTATTAAAAATAAATACAAACAAACAAACAAACAAACACTCCACCATGGTCCCAGGACAGACCACGGAATTGGCTACAACCCCTGCTGAGAGGGGACAGGAGGGTCGTTCCTGCTGCCATATTTCAGTAGCATTAATATCCAAATTGGATTGTGAAGACAAACAGATAGTGTGTCAAAATTGTTGTTGCCCCAAATAATCCTCTCAGCACAGAAGGCAAAGTAGTTGTGCACTGTAAATAAAAAGACCGTCAAAAAAAGGGGAAAGTGTCATAAACAACATGTATGTCAAACTAAAGTGAAGGGGAGAAATGACTACACTGAGGATATGAAGACTGTGAATGAGCCCAAAAAAGTAGAGATTATAAACGTTGGTGGTGATTGCAGTCTTTGTCGCACACTATGCAGTATACATAACAGGAGATAAGATCTTGCAGTGGGAAAGGGAGTACCGTGAGATGGCGGCAATTTCTCCAGCTCAGAGCGAACGGCGCCTTTCCAGATGAGCTGATCTCATCAGAGGTGCTGCTGGAGCGGTGGAGCTTCATCTCCAGCTGAGGAGCTTTCTCTCCTTCAGCTCTCTGCCATGCGGCCTCGGAGCGGCAGAGTGGACCCTGGCCGGTGGCCCAGCCCTTCAACACCGTCACCCTGACCACCGAACCTCAGCAGGATCTGGTCTCTGGAGAACAGGACCTGAGGACCGCATGCGTCTGGTTCCACCGCTCCAGAGCAGATGGAGCTGACAGCCGGGCGCATCGCGCACTGACTCTCCTCCGTCTCATGAAGACCGCTCGCTTTTTCTATTATTCCGCCGAGTGAAGCGATGGACATCTACGCCTCCACCTTATCCCCGGCGGGGGACATCGGAGCAGCCTGTTACCTGCTGCTCATCGGTGAGTCACGATTAATAAAGCAACACATTCTACTTTCAGTTCGTCTCCACTGATCTGCACGGAATTCGATTTTTAGTTTTCATGATGTCTGATTATAATTTCTTCCGAAAAACATTTTGTGAGTGAACATTAGGCAACTCAAAGCCTCACCGATGCAGGTGATTTCTCAAACTCTTCGGGGGTTGCCAGTTTTGCTTTACAGCTTCCTAATTTCATCGCCTATAGGAGCAGGCTCTGCCAAACACGTTTTATGATCAGTGTGTTAGATGTGTCACTTTGTGGTGCCTAAAACATGACCCCTTGATTTCATCAATTTAGATAGCAGTAGTCCAAATATTGACAGCAGTGTGAGCAACACAGTTCAGTCCAGGTTCTTCACTGGGAGCAGTGAGGAAATGCTTCTTTCATTCTCTACTCCATGTTTGTATTACACATCCATGGCAGTATGACCTGACAGTAAATGCTGCTTTCACAGCTACTTATGCAGAAATATTTCCTGCTGCTTCCCAGCTGTTCACATCCTCTCACCACAGGAGACCCAGATCATCAGCCGGGGTCAGTGACACTGCACCCATCCTCAGGCCATTTTACACAGGAGATCTGTTTCTAACATTGTCATGATGCAACCAATCTTCAGCATAGTGGGACATAAGGACAGGATGATGGTGAGAACTCGGTTCAAGTTAGGGCATCCAGTCTTATTATAATGACAATGCATACCAGATAATAACATAAATAAATAAATGTTGATTACCAAAGATTTAACTTTAAGTGTGCGGTCCCCTTTTTCCAACAAGCTTTTTTTTTACCTGAAAATTGTACTGAAATGGGTTTGTTTTGTCTGTCTCATCTCAGTGGCAACAAGAAAACGAGAATGTATGTACTCAAATATGAAAATAATCCATGATTATATTTTATATTTTGTTGTTGGGTGGGTTGTCATTCACTTTTGGTAGTTTCATTAGCCAAACCCATCATATCCTGTCTATTACCTCCAAAAATGCAATGTAACTCCAAAAGTGACAGAGGTGCCGCTCCTCTCAGGCAACCAGCCACGTGTTTGTTTTACTCTTATGCTGTGTAATCCTGAAAGTTGACATTTTGCACCTCAGGTTTATGTTTGGGTTTGGTTAATATGTATTCACTCTGTGTTTGGCCTGTCTGTCGGCCCAGTGGAAGCATATGCCGCTTTATTTTGAATACACAAAGTTAAGGTCTATCAAAAACAAAGAGGAGGTTGGAGGTGGGGAAGGGGGACACTCCTGTTTATATCCAAAACAAATTGCAGGGTGTCCCCCTCCTGTCCCTGCTATGCCAGCAGTGTTTGCCAGAAAGCAGAAATGATGATGTCACAACTATCGCTCTATTTACGCCCACAACAGTGTGACACACAATTCTAAAATCATTTGTTCCTAAAACTTCTTTGTATCCCTCTTCTCTTCCTCTTGACTGTGTCAGCTGTGCTCTCCATTGTGGGAAACCTCCTGGTTCTCATCATGGCTTTCAAAAAGTCATCAAAGATGAAACCACCTGAGCTGCTGAGTGTGAATCTGGCAGTGACAGACCTGGGAGCGGCTGTCACCATGTACCCCCTGGCAGTGGCTTCGGCTTGGAGCCACCACTGGATTGGGGGCGATGCTACCTGTCTTTATTATGGCCTGGCAGGATTCTTCTTCGGCGTTGCCAGCATCATGAATCTGACTATTTTGGCCATAGTGCGCTTTGTGGTTTCTCTCAATCTGCAGTCTCCCAGTGAGTAACATTGTCCTCTAAAGACTTAAGTGTTCCCTGGTATATCATTTGAAGAGTATCATTAAAATGCTAATTTCTCCTTCTAACCATCATATAACCTCTATATAGAGAAATAACAAAACAATTTTTATGCAAGTCAGCGACTGGCACTTGTTTCATAATTTCCAAAATCAATATCGATTTTAAAAAGCATTTTTTTAATTAAACATGGTTTCCCTGGAAACATTGTCTGAGCAGCCTGCCAGAGACCCTGACTGGCTTGTTTTGTGGCTGGTCATCAGATGTTTCTGTCCTGTATGGTTTTTTTCAAGGCCATAGTTAATAAACAACTAGGTGAGTACTTCATCCTGAGCAGCCAGAAACATTTGGCTAATAAATCACAGTGAGCAGAGGAGCTGGCGAAGAAACAGCCTGGCACAAAGTAACTCTGTGAAACCCGTTTTCACTCTTACTGTGCTATTTTGAAAGGATTTTTGTCCAGCTGCTTCACGACGATGGTACCTGCACCCTAACCATCACATGAGGCTCAGACAAACACAGGGCTTTAAGCCAAGTGTGACAACGTATCATGAAGAAGGATACAGTTCTTGCACATCTGATCACTACTCCAGCTGCATGCCTGAGTTTTTGATTATTTATGCAAAAGCTGAAAATGTCATTCACTATCCCAAATATACTCACTTGCAACAAACAAACTTGTGACAGAAAACCAACTCTGTAACTTCAATTGGCTTCCTTGCCTGGAGCCTACAAGAATTTTGGATTGCCACTGTAAATATACTCAGACTACTTCAGCTATGTTTTTGTCAGCCCATGTGATTCTCTGCCTGCGTGTATGCACAGTACTTAATGTGCATACACGCACAGACCCTTGTAGGTTCTTGCTCAAGTACATGACACCTTCTGCTCCCATAATTTGCTGCTTGCTGCATGCTGCATATCTGATACTGCATTCAAATCTCTGGGCACTTGGTCTGTAATTAGCTGGCTATATTGCCAATAGTTATGATGGTGCTGAAGCTGAGCCTTTATTTCTGCCTCTGAAGTGCCTCATATCATTCCTGGTCACTATGTGCGATAGCATTCTCTCAGACTAAGCAGCTTCATTATTCCACAACCACAAAAACAGCTGTTTGTTGATATTCTGTGTGGAATCTGTGCAGTAGAGAGGAACAATCAGCCACGGAGTTACATCTATATTGTTTGTGTATTCTTGATTTAATTTTTGCAGTTATGCTTTTTTAATTATTTCACATGTAATTTGGGGGAAATTTTAAGACCCCACTGTGTGTGATCTACGAAAGAACAAAAGAAAACAACAAAGTCTTTTTCTCTCTGCAGGGGAGAAAATCAGCTGGAAAAAGGTGAAGATGCTGTGCATCTGGATCTGGCTGTATGCTCTGATCTGGGCTCTGTTCCCTGTGCTGGGCTGGGGCCGGTATGGCCCCGAGCCCTTCGGCCTGTCCTGCTCACTCGCCTGGGGAGAGATGAAACAAGAGGGCTTTTCTTTTGTCATCACCATGTTCTCTTTCAACCTGGTCATGCCTTCTGTCATCATCATCTGCTGTTACTTTGGCATCTCCATGAAGCTCTATTTTACCTACAAAACGTCATTAAGCAACAACTGCAGAGTCACCAATACGGTCAACCTGCATCGGAGGCTATTAATAGTAAGTGACTGTTTCTAAAAGTGATTCCACTGTATTATTATTATAGTTTGGGACTTCTGCTCTTGGCTGTCCACAGACATTTCAACAGTGGAGAGACAGTGGACTGTTATTTACAGATAATTATGTACTTTTCATGTGCAAACCATGAAAAGTGACAGATTATTTATTAAAAGTAACACACCAGTAAGGGTTAGGGTTTTGTTAGGGTTAAAAAAAAAACAAAAAAAAACATGCACTGGTATAACACAATTCATTTGTGGACATCGGTTGCACACGAATCATTGTTTGCTCTAGGATTTTTTTCAGCAGTGGGGGCAGGCTCTCTGGGGGATGTAAACAAATGACACTTGACTGCAGATTTAACTTTTACAACCTATTTATTGGCAGGCCAGTTGAAAATGGCTTTTTCCCTAACTTACAACCACTACAACCTACAACCAACACCTCAACCATACAATGTCAGATAAAGGTCTTAGGGCTAATGATACATGACTAGTGTCACCTTCATCAGTTGTCTTTCTCTTCTTAGAGAAATATTTGAACGAGCTCATCTGAAAATGCAGTCAGCAGTTAATACACCACGGCCTGTAGATATTAGCTTAATGCTATCAGTTAGTTGACCCACGTTAGCGTCACTGAGTTGGCACCGGGCCCAATTAACTTAAGCTACCGGTATGTGACGTAACGTTAGCTGGCCATCAATACTGTGTGAATGTCTATTTAACTAGTAAAATCTATGATGAGTTAACTTAAGCTAATAAGTCTACCTTTTCTCCGGTAAGCCGCTGCCATTATTTTCCAGGACGACACTCCTCTGACTCTCTGACCTGGAGCCTGGGCGCCTGACGTGACGTCACTTTCAAGGCCGCGCTCTCGCGAGTAATTAACGCCGTATTAATTTATGCTCATCACCAGGCTGTGCTGTGAAGGTGGAGAAATGCGGCGGTGGTGTATTTGCGACAATTAAAAACCTGGAAAAAGAAAAGCGGTTGAAGATGAATTAATCAATGAACACATTGTGTAGATATACAAAGATGATATTATGATGAAATGAAGTAAATTAAGCTCTTAAATCACTCAATATGATCATTTGATTCAAAGAATTTCCTGTCCCCTTATTCCAAGCCAATTATTTTCATTTATTCATTGTTCACTAATAAACAAATTCTCATATTATAATATATACAAAATTCTAAAATCAAAAATATTTAAATCTAAGCAAAATTACAGAGACAAGAATAAACAATGAAGGCAATGAATTCTCCTCACAGAAGCATTTTAATTTTCAGGCTTTGGCAACCAAAATGTGGAGAAAAAAAAAATTGAACGAGGAAAACAGTAGAACAAAAGAGACTGTGTGGGTTTATGTGCACCTGCGTGTACCATTCTTCCAGAAGACAAATGCATATCACAGGGCAGAGCTCTATTGAAATAGTTTAAAATGTGCTTTGTATACACTCTGAAGTGAGCTGTAGTGACAGGTACACAAGGAAGGTCAGAATGCCATACTGATGAAAAACCAAATCATTTTCCAGACAGGTTTTCATATTCAAAGACCTCATTGAAATGTTACTTACTGTAACTTTTGTGTTCCTGCTTTGTTGAAGATCGCCATCCTGATCAGCGTCGGCTTCATAGGCTGCTGGGCGCCCTACGGCATGGTCAGCCTCTGGTCTATTTTCCACGACAGCAGCACAATCCCTCCTGAAGTCAGCCTGCTGCCGTGCATGTTTGCAAAGAGCTCCACTGTCTACAACCCCATGATATACTACTTCTTCAGCCAGAGATTCAAAAGGGAGGTAAATCACATGAAGAGGATGTGTCTCGACTTTATTTCCCGCCGCGTTTCAGACAGCACCAACGACAATGGCATTTACATGGTAACTGCTGACATCAACCCCAAAATAACCGCAAGGTCTTCTTTGCATGAGAACCAATGACAGTGAGCAGAAAACAGCTCTTCTTTCCTGAACAACTGCTGTATGCAGTCTTCACTCACTGGGTCATTCTGGTGTCTTTTGATGGAGGCCAACATAAATGAGTTGTGTGTTGTCACAATGTGTTACATGCTGTGAAAGTTAAACTAGTTTCAGCTACTGGAAGAAAAAAAAAAGGCTCCACTGAGCAGTTTTTAGTTTTATTATTTCTCATGTACTGTACAAGTTTATGGAGACAAGGTGTGGAAGTGGAAGTTGAACCTGCATAAAATTATTAGCGTGCACACAAAACCAAAATATCTTTGGCACAAAAAAATGCTAACTTCAAATTCTTCTTGTTTAATCTGTGGTAGGAACTTGTGTGTTTATAGTATTTTATGACAGAAATATAATATTTATATTTTACCTGATGATTTCAGTTTAGAAACAAAGTATTCAACTACTGTAGGTGTTCAAAGTTTTAATGTTATGAAAGCTGAGTATAACGAGTTTCATACATTTGCGTCCAAAAGTGTTTACAAAAATAACAAATATTGTCATTGTGGTTTAATGAGTTCTTCTAAGCAGACAATATCACATACAACATGAATCTAATCGTGTAGGTTGGTGGTACCAGATGAACCCACTGCTCTGAGCAGCAGACTGAAGAAGACCAGAATGATGTAACCTTTGCATTACTGCTACAGCAGAGTATCCAGCCCCATCTGGAGGAGCCGCAGTACATACATGCATTCATACAGATATTTAATAAAAAGCTTTTATCATTTAGACAACTTCTTCATAAGTTTGTACTGTTGGATGTTTCTTTTGAAAGCTTTATTTAATTTTGAGAAATTATTCAGGGCGTGCCCTCATTTTCAATGATGTCGAGATGAAGGTTCTTGACATATAGTCAACAGTTATCAGTTATACAAATTTGTATAAATTTGCATTGGAAAGAGGGAACAAGAGTAGGATCAGTTTTGTTTTTTTTGTTTTTTTAAGAAAGCAACTCTGGAAAGAGGTGTGCTCTCACTCATTTATTTATTTCTGGGTCCTTGTTCTGTTCAAAGATCATCCTGGGGCTAAAATACGCTGGGCAGAAGTCACATCAGTCTTTAATGTTTCCTGTTTGATGGGCCAAAAGTCAGCTAATGGTGTTGGATTAACTGTTGACCCACTCTGCACAGGCTGTGTCTCTGCGGCAGCGTCGCTGGACAAATTGATGTCTAAAAACAACACTGTAAGATTTCTTTTAATGATTTCGGGACTAAAGTATTTAGACTAAAAAATGTATTTCCTCCTGGCCACAAGAGTAGAGCGTTTGAACTTTCTTAGACAAAGTTCAGATCCCACTTTCTATGAAGCAGCAGGCTTCAGTCTGTAAAAGCATCCGATGCTTGAATGGGGACTGCAAACAGACTGTCGGCTGGCTTTTTAGCATTATGGACAAATTCACAAACAAAGAGATAATTTCATTTTGGAGTTTTAAGGGTTCAGGTAGTCAGATTTGGTTATCTCATGAAGAACCAAACTGTTTGACCTGTCTGAGTCTGTATCCTTGGCAACAGCTGGTGACAAGTCTTTGCTTTGTTCACTTGCTTGTCCTGGAGCTTTTGACCATATCACGGTCCTCATTATCACCGTCCGCTCAGACACCAGGGACCTTCATACTATTAAGTCATTGCTGAGAAAAGGTCACTTTCATAGAAAGTTTGAGCATCCTCAGCTCCATGGAAACAGGAAACACTCTGCTAATGAGGACCATGCAATGTGGTCAAAGGCATTGGAACAAAGGAGTAGGATAAATCTATTGCTGTTTTTGACCCCTTGTTGGATTTGTTAATAGTTTAAATTTTACAGGGAATATCACAGGCTGTCTGTCACCAGGATAACAGCATATTATTGGACATAATGAAGCTTATAAAACAATTTGCCCATGATAATCAGTCTTTGTCAACATACACACTTCTGCTGAAGAGCTCTTTTCTTGTGAAGAGGTATGAACCTGGAGAACATGTGTGCACATTTTATTGTGTTCGGTGTTTAAGAATAAACAAAGACTGAATACAGAATAGTGGTGGACCGTGAATACACCATGATTATCTGTTATTGCGTATGTAGGAGACTTACAGTGTCGATCTTTGTATGTCCTTCGATATTTGTGCATGGTCATTTTCTCCATCTGCAGCTTTTCCATTTAATAGCACAGAGAATGTAAGTATGTCTTCTGTTCAAAGTTTCATAGAAAGTGCTGCAGCTATTATGTGTGTAATATGTGCATTATATTGAAGAAGGACAAAGCCATTTCCACAGCAGACCACTGCAGAGTCCTAAGGCCTCGCAAATTCAAGTTTAGCGACACCAAGCACCTTTACATAAAAATGAAACTGTAAAACTTAGAAGTTTAACAGAAAGACAAGTCATCTTTAAAAATCCACCCACCATCTAACTGTATCCACAGACACCTTGCGTTTCTTTACATCAGTTAATGTTTCTTTAAGGAGCTGAAAATATGTCAGCACCACTAGCAAATCTATGAGCAAACCCAGTTCTGTTAAAAGTTAAATGCTTGTCTGCTATCAAGCTCACAGTGATGATGCTATGCAGACCTTAAGCAGTTGTAACACTCGTTTGATTAGTTTAATACAAAAAAATCGGAAGCATTTGTTCATAAACCAAAGAAAATTTTAAAACTAAAAAGTTAACAGGTCGAGATCAGCATTCATAGAGGTATCCAAATTTAACAACAATCTGTCAAACACTTCTTTTTACTTTCACTCAAAACAACTGTCTGTTGTTTTAGAGGAGACGTTGGGATATCATCCATATAAACTTAATGCTCAAACCCAATCTGATATTTGGGCCAAATCTAAAAGCATTCCCCTAAAAGTTTTTTGACATCAAAGCCAAAATCATTTGAGGTCACTGGCAAAAAAGTTCCCTTCAGCTTCAGTTTGCAAACTGGAAGAAATTGGACAACACATTAGATCCGTGAACTCACAAGAATGGGACTGACAGGCAACCTAAAAATATGGTGTGATGTAGGGCTGGGCGGTATACCAGTTCGTACCGAAAACCAGTTTTTATATTTGTTATAATATGAATTCTTCATATACAACACCGGCATAAATAGGCTAAACATGTCCAGAACGCAGCGCGCTGGTAAATTGTTTCACAAGGGACCCTTTTCATTGCTGTGCCGCTAAACACAAAGCTCTGAACAGGCGGTATGGCAACACATTAGTGCTAAAAAGCACTGGTGTGATAAAACATACATTCGGGCGCATTATATTATTTCACACGCGTATATATTTACTGCGAGCGAGGAGGAATAAGTGACCAGTGCGCCACATATGGTTCCCTCCCCCACTGTGCCAAAAGTTTCAAGTGAGACAGCAGAAATCAACTTCAAGAGAGCGGGTTCATTTTTGAGTGGTTGTTTGGCGCGCTGGTCACATATTCTGCCTCTCTCTGGGAGCAGTTTCCTCTGAGTGCGCGCTCGCAGTTAATATCTACGCGTGTGAAATAATATAATACACCCGAATGTTGTTTTATCGCGCCAGTGCTTTTTGGCACTAATCTGTTGCCATAAATATGCAGTAAATCTTCTCTCAATCAGTGGAAAATGTGGTGGTGCACATTGTAACAGAACGGAAAATGTTGAGCACGTACTAATGCACTGTGTCGGATATCAGGATGAAAGCATTAGGTTACAACAAAGGGTGAAAGAGAACAAACGGGGTTGGGTTTTGGAAGGAATACTAGGAACTAGTGGTGACAGGGTAAGGAAATTCAGAGAGAGGTATTAAAATTCTTAGTAAACACCGGATTGTTTAACAGAATTTAGTAGGTGAATGAACTCCTTTTTTGTGCGTTACTGTAAACAGGATCCCATTCTACATACTCCGGTACGGTAGGTGGCGGTATGCACCTATAAGCTGGTATTGCAATCCGCCAATAAATGCAAAGAAGAAGAAGGAGGAAATGTGGTCAACACTGAATCACGCATAAAAAAAAAAATACAATGAAACCGGAGTAATTCTGAAAAATACTGTGATATAGTATTTTGGTCATACCGCCCAGCTCTAGTGTGATGTTTCCACCTCTTGACTTCCACCATTTTTCATGCATGAGGCATTAAAAAGGTTACACAAGCCTCTGATGAGAGTGACATTTCCAAAGTTCACATACTTTATTTAAACTGAAGAGCTCAAATCTGATTCAGCATTACACATAAAAAAAAATACCATTTCCATATTGTTCAAAAACTGTGATCACTGAATTTGGTCAAAACATACAACAGTGGAAAGAGATCAAAACTAACACAGTAAAGGCCACTCTCAACCTGATAATGAACGGAAAGGTTCCACAGAGATCCTCTCTGTCTATCCAGCTACACTACACTCACACTGATTACTTCTTAATGACAAATTCCACATCATTAGATCTTTTACACTAAAATCCTGTCATTTCACACTTTACAGTGGTGTCCTATGATTTTACTTGATGGCAAAAGAAAAAAACAAAACTTTACTCATATCAAGCCGAATTTATGTTCCATATTAGTATGCCTGTTAAATGCACGTTTCAGTAAGGGTGTTGATAATGTCTTACTCAGGTCATAAACACCAAATCCGATTTGACTCTACAGTTTTCATCAAGACTTTGGAATTACAGGAATCCCAGAATGGATTTCAAAGCATTCCTTCAATAGGGGAAAAAAACTTTTTTCTTCTTTGTGAAGTTAGAGCAAAGTTAGGATCCTATGACTGATTCAATCAAGCCTGACATACAGAGAATGCTGTCCTAATACAATCGTATGTCTCAGCAGGCTGGTACTGCTTTTGACTGCTGTGTACTCAAACTGGGGACTTTATATCTTCCTGCTACCGTTCAGATACCGTATTAACGTGTTTTTTCCTGGCACAGCGTGAATAGACTGTTTTTGTTGTAGTGTGTGGGTTTTTATATATATATATATATATATTCACATGGCTTGCCGGATGTTTTCAAGACTCTTCTCAATGTTGTCAATAACTTCCACTGCAGCTTGTGGGATCCTGGTCCCTGGACCAAAGATGGCACAGACACCGTTCTGGTACAGGAACTCATAGTCCTACAGAGAGACAGAGGTGGGGCAAAAATCTGTAAGTTAACTAGAATTCTATTTTTTTCCCTTAGTATAAAAAAATAAAATAAAATAAATCTTAAAACAAGCGGCATTCATCAACACTGCCACAAAACACATGTCGAAAGAATGACAGTTGTAAGTTTGCAGCCCGCCTTCTTGACTGCCACTTGATTATTTGCAGGTGCCCATCACTTTGAATATGCCCCAGGTTCCATCTGACATATGATCAATTTTCTGTCCCTGGGAGGGTTTCATGTCTGCATTGATCCACTGTTCCAGAACGCAAATAACAGCACATGCTTTCCAGCTGTTTGCAACTATCAATTATAATATACCCCTTCCTAGGAATGGAACAATAAAGATTGAAATGAATATTGCCAATTCAATTCAATTTAGTCAAACTTTATTTGTCCCAAAGGAGAAATCAAAGGCACAAGGAGCAGCTGTCAGTGACTATGTGAACGAAGCACACTTGTAAAGATAAACAATAAATGATATTTACTACTATATTTAGACAAAATCCAGAGTAGTGTGTGATAATGATTATGCAATGTTTAGTCTGATGTATATCTGTATGTGTGTGAGGGGCAACAGAGGGGTAGTGGGTGGTTAAGAGTCTTATGAGTGTGTGTGTGCGCCTGTGTACACAGAAGGGCGATGGATTTTTCTTTCATTTGTTTATCTCATGGGCCATAAGAAATTATCTCAACTAATGTCAGATGATTTGATTTTATTCAAGTCTTCAAAGAGAACTTAATTTTCTCTGGTTGGAATATTTTATTATTATGAATCATTTGATTCAAATGAGTGGGTCCAAATTTCTGTTTCCAATTTAACAAGGCCAGTGTTTGTGCTAATAAGCTGACGTGGCACTGAGTCGAGTCCATGAAGGGATCAACACATCTCTTCAAAAAGTGTTAAAAAGGTCTGACAAATACTCGTGTAATTTGACATCCTCCAAATGGTAGGAGCTAATTATTAAAGTGTAAGCCTACAACGTTGACATGCAGGATGTATTTCTAAGAAGAGCCTTGAGCATTTGCTTGGAAACAATATTCGTGTAAAGGGGGCTGTGCCTTGCACATACATAGACATCAATGAATTTGTTACACATATATATATACACATTATTTATTTTATTTTATTTTTTTCAGGATGTCACACATGGATGTCGTTTTGGGCAATTGGGATATGATGGATTATTTAGCATCAAAAAATCTTCCAGCTATAAATATATTTTTTATAAGCCAAGTGTTTTATTTTTCCTTTTTTAATTTTCAGTAAATCAGTAAATATAACAATAAAGCTATGAATTCCTTTTCCAAAACAATATATTAAATATTCCTTTATTAAGTGAGGCCACAAAACAATGATGTTGACACATGAGACCAAATCTTGAGCTTGTGACAAAGTACACAAGGACTGTCAAGGGTTAGATAAAGCTGAGAGTATCAGAGCTGCCAGAGAGTGCAGCAAAGGAGGAAGAGTTATTATGTAGCGCTGAAAGGTGAATCTGTATAACCCCCCACTTTATGCTGCTAATTATGCTACGAATGCTTGAACTCTAATTGATGCGTTCTGCAGAGAATCTCGAAGGCCAGCAGGTAACAGGAAGAAATGAGACTGTATTTCATGAAGTCAATGATATCCTGTGGTGTGGCAGTGATAAGTGGATGAATCATGGCTGCCCTCATCATGAAAGTTCTCTGTCTATATAAGAGCAAGATGACTTGTTCGATCAGTGTGCTTATATTTCTCGTTGAACAATGCACAACATGTTTTCATGGCTCCACAGAGGCCAGTGGTAATGCTGGACATGATGCGCAGAGCCCTGCGCGTCAGGCTTTTAGAGAATTGATTTATGTTTTATGTCTGTAGACCAAAGAATTATTCAACACCAAACTCTGTCATTAATGATGACTGCTCCACAACCACCTACTCTCACTGACAGTATACACACAGTCTCTAGCATAGGGGTTAAAAAAAAAAAAAAAAAGCAAAGTTTGGTCTATTAATGTACACTGTGAAAATTACTTTGGAAAGAAAACAGAATTCAGCCAAGTGCAGAGATTTGATGATTATGAAAGTCAGAGGTTACCTGAGGTGGGATCACACCTCCACAGATGACAAGGATATCTGGCCTTTTGAGCTTCCTTAGTTCCTTGATGAGCTCTGGGACCAGTGTCTTATGTCCTGCAGCAAGAGTGCTGACTCCGACACAGTGAACATCTGCATCAACAGCCTGCTGGGCAACCTCAACGGGAGTCTGTTCGCAAACAAAGAAAACACATCCTACATATCAGAAACACCGTTGAGCAGTTCCACCATAAAGTAATAACTACTTAAATCTAAATCTTAACCATCATTATTAGCCTGACTTCTACTAATCAATTTAAAAAAGGCTTCTGTCATCTCTTCTACTTAATCCATAGTGTATATATACATGATGTAGTCACAGAAGCTGGTAAGCTTACAAACCAACTTCTTAATTATGTGCAAGCTTCAGTAAATTCCCATGAAAGTCAAAGGTCGTGATTACTTCCTCCTGGTACAGACACCTTCATTTATCATGTTTTCTGAAGGCGCTTTTTTTAATCAGGCTGGGTTGAAAGTGTCAGCTGTTTAACATGATGCTTGTTATTTCATTATGCATTTTATTTTGTGATTACTCACTGCCTGAGGCCGCACCTCACACTGAGCAATTATTCCAATTAAGTGTGAATCTGTGGCTGTGGAGTACACGCTTTCAATACATAAAAGTCAATTGTCTTTATTCAATTTCCATATACTGCAGGAAATACAAATACATCATTGTTAAAATTTAACACAATACATTTATGTACTGATATGATACACAGAATCTCAAACTCATCTTGGTGATATCATTGTTTGGTTATATCTGAATTTCAGAGAGTAATCAACCACTGCTCTTCAGCATGTCCTCACCTCCTCACAAAGACGTCATTAGAACTGGTTCATTTTTTGTGTTTAATTGTTCTATTTCACAGAGAAAGGAGGCAATCAAACTGTTTATTGAATCTGTCCTGCACTGCATATTTTGACTTGTCACAGCAGGAAAACCCCAGCTGTCAGTCATTAGGAGGCGCATGTGCCTCACCAGCCTAAATATGAAGGTTTTTATCTATGTAGTGCCGCCTGGTAGAAAAGTAGATTGACAGAATGTTTTGGAATTCCCAAATAAATGTCACCCAGAACTCCTTTTATACAATACAGAGGGAGACTTAAAAGGGAAATATCTGAATATTTTAATTGGAGAAGGCCTTGAAAACACAAAATATAGTTTATTTTTCTTACAGCTGTCTGTTTTTCCACGTGTGGGGTAAAGTATTTTGTATTTTCAAGTGCATGTGGCCTCAATAAAGAACCATTCACAAGTTCAAAAGCCACTTTTGGAGAAATTTGGCGGATCTTTGTTCAGACATTTTTAAACAAAACAGAAGACAGAACACTGTAAAAGAGACAATCGCCAAACCTCTGTCTTCTAAGTCTTACTTGATTAAGAGCATCCTTGAATTTTTATAAATCTTTAGGGAACTATTTTGTTTCTGAGTGATGCACTAACAGGCCAACTAAGAAAAGCCTACTGCTGTAGCTTCGTAAAACCGATGGCCAGCTGGAACTGAAATAAGACAGTCAGATAGTTAAACTTGGACTAAAATGCTACAGCTGCATCTTGTGTGGTTCTTTTCACCAGAGCCCTAAATTTAGTTTTGATGCAAACACCTGGATCATCTGGCTTCGATGGGAAGACCACCTGTGGTGAGAGTGGACTGGAGCAGCCTGCTGCCCGAGCCTCCAGTTTGCTGTCATCAGCTGGCAGACTGTCCTGGCTGTCCAAGACAGTACCAAACATCTGGTAATGTACTGTTCTGTTCTGTTCTAATAGGGACTACCTTTCATAATAACAACAGATGATTAGCTTCATTTTCCTGAGTGATACGGACCTGAAACAGTGGTCCGATGTCCACATCAAAGCCCAGATCGGCAAACCCAGTGGCAATGACTTTGGCTCCTCTGTCATGGCCATCTTGTCCCATCTTTGCCACCAGCAGTCGAGGGTTCCTACCTTCGTTACTCTTAAAATCAGCAACTCTGATATTTGAAACAAGGAAAAAAAAGAATGAAGCATCTTAAACATCATACCATGACGATATAGGTGCTGTTTAGTTCTTCTTCTACCTGTTGTGAGCGAGCTGAATCTCTTGATGCTCTCCAAATTCGCTGCGGTAAGCCCCGCTCACCATCCTGGTGCTGGCCTTGTGTTCACCAAACACACTCTTCATGGCATCAGTAATTTCACCTACAGAACATCTATGGGAAAGGATAGACAGAGTCTCTCAATATGTTTACCTGCATAACATAATGGAGTGCAATCTTTTATTTTGTCCCAACACAATGTCAGACGATGACATTCATTAAAATAAAGTCAATTCTTCTGTCTCACAATACCCCACAGAATACCTCTATCATGGAGAAAAAACACAATGAACAACCAAGTAACTTCATTGACTTTTTCTTTGAAAATCACCAATCGAAATAAAAATTGCTCAATCACTTATGGTAGTACTCAAATAGGAGTACTATGGATTTAAGGTCTAGTAGTAATAAAATAGCTTGGGATGTTTAAGAACTGAGATGTTACGTAACCCGGTCATGCTGTGCCAGTCCTGCCCACCAAGAGGGCTGTGATCAGCATGGGGCTTTTCACACAGAGCTGCATTATTATGAAAGAAACATTTCATCAGATCTTTATTTTAATCAAAAGAACCTTGGCAGTATCAAGATTCCCCACAAGACAGCCCCAGGTATTCAGATATATTAATCATAAATGTGCAGCTAGAGTTTTCCCAATAACAACTTAGCTTTCACATTTGCCTCCACCAACCAGAAAAGTTGGAGGAAACATGGTCACAATCTCCCCTTCCTGAGTTAAAGCACTAATTAGAGGTGTTTTGCAGAAGAGCAGGTGACCTTTGACCATTTGGATAAAAAAATGTCATGATTTAATGTTATCCTTTATTATTAAATTAGAGTTTAAGTTTGTGTTCCAATAAGCCTTTTCATTTTGTTATAGCCAAAACCATCACAGAGATACTGACCTTTGACAAAATTTAATCACTTCCTCCTTCAGTCCAAGTAAATGTCTTTAATTTACATTTTATTCCCTTGTTTTTAACTCTCATTGTGAAGCGTCTTTGAGTACTATGGAAAGCGCTATATAAAATAAATGCCTTATTATTTATTATTATTATTAAATGGTTGCATCAAATTTGAATAAAATCCCTGCAGGCATCACTCATGATGCATTTACAAGAAACTGAGATACGCTGCTTCTGGCTGTCTCTGGCACAAAGCCATAAAAATACCACAATGATGATGACCATGATCATGTTACATTATGGAATTATGGACAAATTAATGCACAAAAAATGTTCCTAGCGGGGATTTGTCTACCGCATGTAACCTTGTCACAGACTTCATCTGCTTTGGGGGGCATTCAGCTAGTGGTGTCAAATATACCATGGAGGGCAGCAGGAAACATTATGACTGCCGGAGGTTTTACCTAGCTTGGGCTGCAGCCACAGCCAACTCTAGAAGGTTGCCCTCCCTGGTTTGGGCACACTTCTCAATCGCTTCTAGGCACTTCTTTGCTACCTCTGGGTCACGACTTTCCCGCACCTAAATCAGGGGAGGCAACAAGACATAAAAATGTCATTCAAAAGTTCAATCTTTCCTTCTGGCAATATTTCTACTACTGAGTGAACTCTTAGTAATGAGCCAACAAATGTGCCAACTTTGTTCAATGCGTGTTTGAGTACTGACATTAGAATGAATGTTAAGATTCAAACTGCCTATTGTATGTATCTGTGTTTATGTCTGCCTGGTAGAAATTTGTCTTTAATTAATCAATGATAATATTTTGTAATTTTCAAAAACTTTTGAACAAATTTCCATCATATTTACAGTAAAGTTAGATTACATTGAAGGAACTTCACCTTCACTTTGAGTTGACAGACAATGGTCTAATCTATGATTCCAAAACTGCTGCAACAGTACAGCACTGGCCACTGGACCCAAAGACACTCTAAGTGATATATCAATGATGTTATGAACATAAATGATCAAATTAATGTTGTGCAGTCCGGGAACCTCTGTCTCTACTTCGTCCTTGTGTTGCAAAAACAATAACTGGTCATTTGCATTTGTACAAGTCCAAAGCTCCTTTTCTTGCTTTAAGCATACCCTCCATGCAATGGACACACTATGTGACTTTACATGTGATCAGTCTTCAGAATAGTTCTCACACAACACAACTTGCTGTCTCATAAAATACAATTCTGAAATCATTATGTGGATAATACATGACTGATGAGTGACAGGGGCGTTGCAAAAAAAGGGAATTGCCAGAGAGAATTTTTTTCCCCTCCATGATAGAGGCCTATACAAAACGAGAGTTTGATTTTCTTGGGCTGTAAGTTGCAACACAAAAATGAAAAATAAATATGAGTGAGAAAACTGACTGGGATACACGGGCAACTGCAATTGCTTTTTGGACTATTCCTGGTTTTCCCATGCTCTCAGTGGCTGCAGCTCATCGCAGTATTTGCACTCCACAAGTGGTCATGATTTTATCCTTGCTTAATTTTTCTTTTCTCTGGAATTGCTTCTTTCAGCTATAGAATTTGTGTGTGTCATTTTGGTGGAGTTGAGTGGAAGCCAGTTTGCCTCAGATCTGGATGTTTTCTTGTGAATAAAAAACAAACAAACCAACAACTGTTAGCAAGTGGAAAGTCAGTGTTACAATCCATTCCAAATATAATAATATTTTAGTGCCGTCACACAGTACGTATCCAGAACAGCGCTGTACCATGTGGCAAAAACATAATGAAAACTTTGCTGCATCTGGCAAGGTCGACAGTAACCTTTGATTATTCACATGCAGTGAGTCAAAGGCAAGAATCATAGCTTGTGGGCAAAATGGATAAACTGTGTGAAAAAATTGGTAGGCTATCAGAGTTTCATCTTATTGTTTGCTTTTTCCTGCTTTTATCTGAGAAATTCTTTGAACATTTCTTTGAATAGAAAGTGGAAGAAAAAAAAAGCACTTGTCAGATTCCTCAGGCTTATCTACAAGTCAGCTTTCAAAGGAACACTAACCTTTTTCAGTTTTTCAATCTGTTTCTGACGCACAACAGTGTTATCTATGGCCAGCACCTCTACGCTCTCCTCTGTTTCCAGACGGTACTTGTTCACACCAACAATGACTTCTGATCCTAAAAAGAAAGACGTGTATGCAGGTCGATGAATCAGCCAGGAAAAAAATGCAACACTGTGGTGAATGTCGTGACAGTATGCACACATTTGTTAGCAACCTTTCAGAGAAGAGAGAAACTCTTCTTTTACAAAAGACAACAGTCTGAAGGAATATAACGGGTAACACTGCACATAAATCAAACAGTACGCTGAAAGAAAACGCACGGATCAATTCAGTGTTGCCGCAGCAGAACACACATAAAAGAACTGCACTATCAAAAACAAAATATCTCATAAAGGAGTAACCATCAGATGCCCGAGAATACAACACTGACCTTCCCTTAGTCTATTCTTTTTCTTAAACTGTATTTCTTCTTCATTTAGAGAATCACAACCCCTTTAACCCCTTTCAAGCCTGGATTTGTTTTGTTCAGGTGAAGACTCAAGACTTCACTGCTGCCTCTGTAAATGAAATCATCATATGCAATCATCATTTTATAGAAGGAGATTATGCTCCCGGAGATTTACTGGAGTTGAACATGGGATTTCATAGCCAGTGCCATGTAAGAGCATCAGCTGCTTCAGTTCCATTTATACACATAGCTGATCCATCAGCACCAGTGACAGCAATTTCTTTTCCTCACTTCATTATTCACCGTATATGATAAAGTATGTATTATATATAGTTTGCCTTTCTGCCTCAGCAACTAGTTTGAACATAAACATCATGCCAAGGTGGATGATTAAAAACAAACAAACAAAAAAAAACCCCACATTGCTCATCTTTCCCTCTCGCTATTTCTTGTTGTCTTGAGTGCAGAGCTGTAAAAATTGTGGATTTATGGTAACCAATACAATGCTAGATAGGACTCATGCATAGTTTCTGTTCAGGCTAAGTAATGAAACACCTGACAGTATGAAATGACCAAAATGATCTATTATAATACCATGGGCTGATGTGTGATAGCATACTTCACAATGTGGTGATATGAGCCCAGGATTAGCTGCCATCAGCTATATCCTGCCCAGTTCTCCTCTGATTCTCTTCACACCACAGCTAAATTTCTCTCCTGTGATCGTCATTTCTTTTCATTCTGACTGTCCCTTGTGTCTTCAGTGCCTCGGATCATGAGGCTCAGATCGTGTGGTTAAAGTCCGTCGAATTCAAAGGTATGAACATCTTCAACCTCTTCAGTGTCAAAACTGTAATTGACATCCGTATTCATTATTTAATTGACTGTGTTCCTTTTCATACATCACTTCCTGTTTGTTGTTTTTACATGTGGAAGTAAAATTCTGTCACAAAATGACTCCAAAAGTCACTGTAGTGTTTATTTATATATATATATATATATATATATACAGTATATATTTTTTTTAAGAATGAAGTTGCTACAATGTTTTCCTAAATTTTTATTCACTAGGGTCTCCAACCAGCAAGTTACACCTTAAAGCTGTTAACATTAATTAATAAGAATTAGTAATATATATTTATACAGTACCTGAGTCAATGCGGGCCTGTCGACGTGCTGCACATTCCTCAATGCGAAGTTTTGGAATACCTTCTGCAACAGCTCTGGCCATGCCACCCATCTCTTCAATTTCTTTAATAAACTAAACAAAAGAAAACACAGGTTTTTGAAAAATTTATAACGAATGTTGATGACTTACTTCTGTAGTCTTTTTACATAATGTATTATGATATTAATTTCACAGAAACTGGAGCGCAAGAAAGCATGGTTCAAAAAAAAAAAGAAAAGAAAAAAGAAAAAATCATGAACAAGGCTTTCCAAGAAATTAAATATCCCCAAACTGTATGATATGGGTAAGATAGAGTTGAATTAAAACCTCATATTATCTTCAGAGAAAGCAGAGACACATGCCCTTTTGTAACCGTGACACACCTTCAGTGCTGTGTTATACACATCATTTGTGAGAGATTCCATCATGTGCGAACCACCCCAGGGATCTGCGACTTTGGGAATGCCCGACTCCTCCTGGATTATGATCTGAGTGTTTCTGGCAATGCGAGCGCTCTTCACAGTGGGCAAACCCAGAGCTTCATCAAATGAGTTTGAGTGGAGTGACTGGGTTCCCCCGAACACGGCTGCCATGGCTTCAATTACGGTTCGGATCACATTGTTGTATGGATCCTATGATAGAAGCAATAATGGAGAGTTGTACCATTTGTTCTTTTTAAAGTTTAAGTTTGATTTATTATTATTTTTTTTTTGCATCTTGTTATCATTCTTAGAATGGTCTCTATTTACTTGTTCAGTGAGAGACCAGCCTGAAGTCTGGCAGTGTGTGCGCAGGAGGAGAGACTTTTCATTCTTGGGCTGGAAGTTCTCTTTAATGAGCGTGGCCCATAACCTCCTGCCTGCCCTCAGCTTGGCAATTTCCATGTAAAAATTCATCCCAATGCCCCAGAAGAATGACAACCTGAAAGCACACACATTAAAAAAAAAAGAGAAGGACAGAACTAATTACTGATATTACTGTTACTGATATTTGCACAAAATGGAAATAAAGTACTTTCTGTTATGAAGTAACAAAGTAATATGAGGTAGATCCATGCATGCTACTACCCTCTCAGCAGAAAAATGGAGCCATCATCCAAGTGTCATGTCAACTGATAGAGATTTTAATCAACTACTTAGCTTGCTTATATTTCACAAGTCTTCTCTTCTTAAAGAATTTGATTTATTATTAAGAATAGAACGATGTGTTTATTATGGAAATTGAATATAATAATTCCTTAAATTACATGAGCCAGCCATAGCTGTGAGCAACAAGTGACAAGTAGATCAAAAGCTATTGCTAGCACACTCAGAAATATCTTAAATATCTTACCTTGGGGCAAATTGATCAATGGTTAAGCCTGCTTTCAGACCAGTGCGACAGTACTCGAGGCCATTAGCGATGGTGTAGGCCACTTCTAGGATGGCATCAGCTCCTGCCTCCTGAAGATGGTAACCACTGATGGAAATCGAGTTGAACTTGGGCATGTGCTGTGAACATGGTTGAGACAGTAAATCAACAAAACAAAATGTAACATATAACATTTAAAGCTTGATACAGTATATAATTTTCAGGTACTTTTTGATGAATGCAGATACATACCTTGGAGGTGTAAGCAAATATGTCTGCGATGGCATGCATAGAAGGCTCTGGGGGGAAAATATAGGTGTTGCGCACCATAAACTCCTTCAAAATGTCATTTTGAATCGTGCCTGTTAGTTTGGCTTTGGGCACACCCTGCTCTTCTCCAGTCACAATAAACATAGCCAACACTGGGATAACTGCTCCATTCATTGTCATTGAAACAGACATCTTCTCGAGTGGGATTCCATCAAAAAGCATCTTCATGTCCTCAACTGTGTCAATGGCAACTCCAGCCATGCCGACATCTCCATGGACTCTGGGATTGTCTGAGTCATACCCACGGTGCGTCGGGAGGTCAAAAGCCACAGAAAGACCTTGCTGTCCAGCTGAAATGACAGTGCAGGAAATATAGTCAATTAGAGCTAGAAAAACAAATTGTTGGATAAGGTGGGTATGCAATATAACTCAAGAGAAAACATCAGTATCCATTCCTGGGAAATAATCGCTGTCAACAATTTCTGTGTCACTGTCACAAGCATGCAAATGGCATGAAATTGCTGAATCAAAGGGAAGCAAGTCATAATAAAATATAACAGTTGACTGATTAATAAACACAAGGGGCTCTTTTTGTAATATTTTTTCTGCTTATTAGACTCAACTTCATATTGTACCAACCAAAAGCTGAAGAGATTGTTTATTGTGAGCTACGGCATAATCACATTACACTGATTTTCATAGGAAAAGAAGTTTTCCTGTGATTGCTGATGGAAGTGAACATATGATAATTACTAACAAGTGGATAAACATTGCAGCTTTTATCAAGACTTCTAAAAATACTTCTAGCTTTGAGGAACAAAGTGGTATTGGTGTTTTAACATCATAACCGGCTTTATGTTACACAACAAGTAAGATCTAAATTGTTTAGAAAATGTAAACATACAAAACAACAAAAATTCACCTTTGATATTGTCTTTATAGAACTTGTTGCTCTCTTCCACAGTACTAAAGCCAGCATACTGCCTAATAGTCCACGGTCTGTAAGTGTACATGGTGGGATAGGGCCCTCTCGTATAGGGAAACACTCCTGGCAATTCATCAGGATTGTCAACAGAGTCTGCTTTAGTGTAGACTGGCTTGATGTCAAGTCCCTCAGGTGTGTGCCAGATCAGATCCTCAGCATTTTTCCCTTTGAGTTGTTTCTTAGCCAGACCAGCCCATTCTGGATGCAGCTTAACCCGGTCCTGCTGTAGTGTTGACGTGTGGATCAGAGAGCAGTGAGTGTGTGCTGATGAGACAGAAGCTCCAACTAGGCGCCTGGCAGCCAGAGCTGAACATGCCCTCTGTGCGGTCAGCATGCTTACTGTCAACTCAGTCAGACACACATGGATCACCTGAAGAGGACATAGAGGAACGTTGTGAGGTCGAGTTTTCATGTTAACAGGAGTGAGTTTGTAGTACTAGCGCATCTAGCTAAAGAAGACTTTCCAACCACTTTTAGAATTTGGCTACACGGTAGTGTCACAGCTTCAAATATGACCATTTCTTACTTTACACGAAGAGAATCATAGTTCAACTTGAATGTCATTCCAGCTGCCTCTCGTTCAGACATTATCTCTCATGGTTGGTTGCCATTGATAATAACAATGGAAAAGAGACACTGTAATGAAATGCTGCTAGTTTTAATCAGTCACTGTGAACACAGCTCAGAGTGGTTGTAGAGTTATTAGTAAGTTATGGTATATTTCTAATTGAATGTTTGGCACGTTGTAATTTACAGACAGCAAACATTAGCTGTGAGCTACTACTTAGCATTGTTCTACTAGCTAACCAAACGAATTCATGTAACACATCTGTCATTTTCTCTGAACGTAAAGAACTTCCGGGAATAAAGATAAACCGCTGGGCGACCATACTGATGCGTCCAGTTAATGGTGAAAATGACAAAAACTTACATATCATATAAAATAATGTTAACTAAGGTTAATTGATGGTTCAATGCTAAGCGCTGGCCAGCTAACCATGGATGTGTAATTACTCCGCCTGTTAGCATTAGCAGCTAAAACAAAACTATCGCCCGCTAACGTGAGATATTTTTGCGGTGGTGTTTTTGTTTCCAACACAAGCTTTTACATATTTAATCCCACTTTTCTGACCTTGTCGTTTGTTGTTCTCTTTCAGGCTGACAGAAGGCGTGTGTCCGTCTGTCCAATGAAGTTTCAGAACATTAACAGTCGGCGAATCACACGCTCCAAACTTTGACCCTCGACCCCGGAAGTAGATGTCAACGCAAAGATTGTTGAAAAGCGTGAAGATGAGTACACTAGTTTACACATATCCCCGGACTGTGTTTCTTTAACCACCTCTGCGATGTTAGTGATGTAAATGCCAACTGTTGGCCATGAGGGAAAGAGATATTGTAGAAATCACTGCTTATATCATAATATTCTCTAGTAGTAATAATAACACAGCCATAGTTACCTGCTGGCGTGCACTTACATACATAAGACTCTCCACTAGGAGGAGATGTTTCTGCAGAAACTCCTAAATGACACAATGCAACTTCAGCATCCTTTCTATTATCCATCACTCAGTCACAGATGACACACATGGCACAGATTTCTCAACACAGTACATGCCATTTTTATTCAGGAGTTGGTCGATAAACTGTCACAGCAGTAGCAATGGCTCGTACAGTGATCTGTACAGTATTGGACTGGGTTAGACTGGTTAAGGTACACTTGTAGTAAATGTTTATGAGGGATATAAAATATATATAGCAACATCGTTCAGAGCATTCAGCAGGACAAACCTTTATCAAAGTGGCAATGCAGACAGTGGTATATAATGCCCAGTTAATATACAGAGCAGAAGTATTGTACTCTAAACAAATGTACCCTCCCCCTGTTGTCTAAACTGTAAGGCAGTATGTTTCAATGTATTACGGCTTTTCATCAGATGACTGATTTCCTCTTGGTTCAACAAAATTTACAACTCTAAATGAACTTAAACAAAAATGCATCTATGACAAACGAACCAAATTGCAGTGTGTATAACAGTCTTATATGGTGTGAACATTTGCTTGCAGTATCTGTTGTGACACGATGGCAACAAAAGCAGCAGTAGATACATTTAAATATTGAACTGAAGAAGACTGTAGAAATCAACAATGAGCAGGTGGATGGCAGGAGGACAGGTTGTGGAGAATGCAACCTCATTGACCTTCAGCCTTCATCTTTTAAGCCCTCACTCCAGCTTGAGCAGTTCCACATCAAATATAAGCGTTGCATTTGGGGGGATGACTCCGGGGTGGCCTGTTGCTCCATAAGCCATATCTGGTGTGCAGGTGATTTTAGCCCTCTGTCCCAGGCTCATCTAAGATACAAAGAGAATTAAAACACAGTTGAATATGTTGCATACAAAGAGAATTAAAACACAGTTGAATATGTTGCTTTTTCATTTATTTTTTAACCTTTATTTACACCTTTATATTATGGCTACAATGTAATTGGTAAAAAGAAAAAAACATTATCCTGGTTAGTAGCCCAAGGAGTTTGGTGACCTCGCTAAATGTGCTGCATGTACTGTAGCTCCATTCACCTTCAAGCGAAGTAGTATCTCATCAGCGTAATCAATAACTGAATAACTAAAATGTGAGTGTCATGAAAAACCAAATTGGCGACTTCGTATGATTTAGACCAACTACAGCACATAGACTTTACTTTAAATTAGTGCTAAGAACAAGAAAATACGCTGTAGATTTGGAAATATGTTATTTTACACTCTTGAATTAAGTATGCAGCAAAGAGTGAGACTTCCTTGTGATACTGATGTGTTCAGGGCAAAACTGACACTTGGTTTCTAAGTCTTATTGCATGTACTGTTCCAATTGCAAAATTTGCTGTATTTTTAAATGACTATAGGCTTTTCCACTCTACTACTAAAGAGCACTGATGCTTTGAAAACTTGCTTTGTAAAAGCAGTTGCTTCTTACAACCTACATAACAGCTATAAACTATAAGCATCACTACAAAATGTTTGCCCCAGTTTGCCTGGGGGTGGTATGGTCTCTTTCAACATCACTTGCATAAATTAATAAATAAACTTGCAGCTATAGTCACAAGAGGTGAAATAAATCCAGAACCATATAATGTAGTAATGAAAGGTGTCAGAAGGACACTATTTTTATTCTCCCCACCCACCTGTGCTACTCCCTCCTCCCAGCCTTTGATGACCTCCATCCGTCCAATCTTGAATTTAAAGGGCTTGTTCCTGTCTCGCGATGAATCAAACTTTTTCCCATTCTGCAGCATACCTGCCAGAGGGAAATGATATTAACGCACTAGTAAGTAACAAAACATTTGGTAAATAATTTACCCATTTTGGTGACATGACTCAAAATATGCACACACTAAGGACACAAAGGGCACACAAATTTTTGTGGCTGTTATTCTGTGGAGTTAACTGCTCTGGTGAGCTGTTGTACTGTTCCAACACTTTACTCATTGTCACCATTTATCACAGTGTGATGCATTATCCATACACACCCTTCCTTTACTTGCAAATGTTTTGGAATGGTGCATTTTAGGATTAGAGGAATAAAGCAATGCTGGCTCCAGTCTGAGGAATTATTCTGGCGGGGTTTCTTATCAGGATCTTGGGTCTGTTTCAATTCCCCAAAAGAACAAAGGGAATGTGAATCAGGAAGCAATGGCCTGGTTTAGTGGATTATTTTTAAAGTTAACTAGGACATTGCTTGTCCGTATCTAGACCGCAGGGAGCCAAGGGTAACAAAGACAGAGCAGAGCAGGACTATGCTCCTTTAGTGCACTGACCAGCCATTCAGGCATGATAATAATACTGGGGCCATTAAACACTACTAAAGGCATGGAAACACTAGCGTCACTTCATTAGCGGTTTTAACATGTCCTCCTTGATCTCCCCTTTTCCCTTTTCCCTTGAAGGAATCCAAGCTGCCATCCGAAAGGATGCTAAGTTACTCCAATAACTTGTGTGAACTCTCTGACCCTGTCAACAGAAAAGCTTACAACTCTGCAATGATGCACACTTCAAACCATTGATTTCCCGTGCACAGCATAATCGTGTGGAACAAACAGTATCTAAATGTGTCATTTAAAGTTGTGTGTTAAGTTTAGTAATGGTCTCTGGCTCATCTAGTCATATGAATGCTGGTACTGTACTGCTTCTCCTCTTTCATTCCCCCTAAACTTAGTAGGTCCGCAATTTCCAAGAATCATGGTAGCCCAGATATCAGTGCGCTGGGTTGGGCCCAACCAAGGAGTCATTAGGTACAAGGCAAATAACAGTTGCTACAGGGCATTCAAGCAGCAAAAAGGCAAACACTTCATACATCAACTGCAGAAAAGTGGGTTCAATTTCTGGCAGCATTAACTCCAAACTTACAAGGAAACACCGATTGCCAGTGTTCACGAGTTGGAGGCCAGTGAGGGATCATATTCTAGGCATTGCATTAATGAGTCCTAAAGGCTGTTTGGGGGTGTCTGTTGAGAGGGTGCTGACGTAGGGAAGACATTGTACACCCACACGCTTCACATGCTTTGGTAAAGACTTCTCACTGTTACATAAAATGTAGTGATTAACAACTCCAAGTTGACCAGCAGAGGGGTTAACACCCACACTGACTGTGGCACACAGTGGCAAATGGCCAAAACCAAGAAAAAAGAGAGGAAAAACAATAAGAGGAAAAAAACTCCACCTGCTTATTGTTCCCACACAGCGGTATCATCCAAAAGAAAGATACCGTTTCCAATATTTCACTTAAATGCACATGCTAAATACACTGTAGGAATGTTATTTGCTATATCCTGTAACCAGTTAAGCATACATGTTTCACTCATGGTAGTACAGCCCCACTTTTTATCACTGTTCTGTTATCACTCTTTGGGCAGGGTGTAATGGGTGTAAAGCAGGACTCGTCCCTTCCTGAGGCTGGCTCCCTGACTCTCTCTTCTCATGAGAGGCTTTCACTCATGCAAGTGCACAGAGGAGGGGTTATTTTTACTCAGCTTACTGTATCCTGTCTCAGCCCTGTCTACAACGGCTGCCAGCAGAACAACCCCCCCAAGTGTGGGTGAAATGAGATGCATGTAAAGCTATCTGTCTATGAAAAACTTGTATGTGTTGCAGTCGTTCAAAACTGCAAGCAAGAATGCATGTTTCAATAGATAGAATAAAATATTTCTCATGATTCATTACATATTAAGTACAAAAAGGTGGTGCAATGTGTAATTCGGTGTATTTTCTGCAAAGACAATAAATTGCAAATCTGTTTCTAGAGTATGGCTAGCCTGAAATACAGCAGTGTTTTACAGTTTGATTCTGAACAAGCTACGGAGAGCCCAGGTTCTTCAGTAGACCAGCAGGAGGATTAATGCGCTTTAAAGTCACTGTTGCAGTTCGGATTGGATTAAGGTATTCCTCCTTCCCCTTTAAATGCCCAGAATGAAGGGCAAATGAAGTCTTCAATACATTTTCATCCAAAATTGAGCTATGCCTGTGTTTAGGAAAGAGACATCAAGCTCTTCTGAAGCAATGCAACAAGACACATGGAGGACAAGTCATCAAAAGCTCAACATGATTAATTTCTAAGGTGCATGCAAACACCTATCTCGCTTTAACTCCACAATTCTGAGCCTTACCAGGGAATTCAAGCACAACACTCTCCCTTAGAGAGCAAATTTGGCATCCCCTGACATACAACCCGGTGTTTAGTCTATTTCTGCTTCACACACCAAGAGCCATGAGTTCTCAACGTCAGCAAGTTTCATGGTAAAGTCTGGAGCTCAAAGATGGTAAGGAATGACGTCCACATTTAGGCATGACATCATATCCACCGAGTCTGTGGCTCCTAAAGCTCAGGCTGCCCGTTCACAGACAGCACTGTTTATCATTAAAGTTTAGTGTCAGATTTCATCGATCAGGGAAACCCACAGACTGCAACAGCTTTCTTCATACTGACTGATATCAAGTCTGCTTCCATTCAATTTCCTTCAGTGAAAGTCAGACAGAGAAATTAGCTCAGGATTGTTGTACTCCTGACTGGCTCCCACACATGTGACATGCTGCAAGACCCTCAATCACAAACAGCTACTGTATTCAAATGTGGGGTCTGCCCCCAAATCAGGCAACCCCCAATTTACTTTTCAAACTTTTGCCAATCATATATATATTTTCAACTGAATAGACAGGACAGCTGATGTGTAGATGAGTGAAAGCAACGCAGGATAATTACAGAGTAAGATATATAACACATCTCAGACCAACTTGCACCACAGCAGCCTGCTTTTCTTTGCAACACAGCAGCTGGTCTGCAAACAGGTGCCCAGTCAGGCACAAAAAAACAAGAAGCATTTTGAGTTATTTCTTCCTGAATCTTTCATGGCACCAGAAGCCCTTGTCTGATTTGTGGCAATGACCACTCTGCTAATTTGGGCTACCACAACTCTTAGCAGTCAGGAGAGGTTCACACACATATCTGTGGGTCTGTGTGCTCTAGCATGTTTGTGTGTCTGCATTTATACAATCCCAGAGGTGAAACAGAGGATCAAAACGGCTCAGCAGTGAGAGTGTGTGTGTATTCAGGCTGTCTAATGTTCAATACTACAAACAGAGTGGTCTCAAATCCCAGTTTGTATTGGTAAATCCCTACCTCCTTAGCCTTACTGTTTGTCTTTGCTATCTGGAAAACTAACGCCAGTGCAGGTGAAGGTGCAATCTGTGGAGCCAGCTGAATGACCTAGACAGAGTTATATCCCAAATCTACAGCTAACCTCTATTACAGTACCATCCCTTTATCAGATCTCCAACTAATTTTGTCTTTGCGCTTTAAAATAAAACAAACATGGGTTAGTCCGCACCTTTATCAAAGTGTAATGACAAGTAAATAACCCTCAGTAGCTTGACTTTCATACTACAATTATTCAAAGAGAATAACATAAATATCAAATTATTTCATTTGTATTCCAGTATTACTTATTCTTTTTGTAAATCTTTAACAAGACTCCTATTAGTGGAGAAAGGTTCAGCTCCTCCTCTTTCACTCCGCATGCTGTAATTTAAGAGCTTTAAGTCGTCTTCGGTTACATGAGGTTAATGTGACAAAAATGTGAATGAGATCAAAATGAAATGGGACTTGTTTACACATACATACACACTTAACATGGAGGCACATATTGGAGATAAAATATTCTTACTAATCTCCTGACTTGTGTTACACACTAGGGTCTCTTATAATACCAGGGCATGTTTCTTTTTGACCCGTCGCAAACGTCTTTCCTCTGCTGATACAATAACATATTTGGAGCTCTTGTTGTGTTCCACTGGCAAGGTCCTTGCTTTGGCCTAAATCTGTATTTTGCATCCTGCCACTGCCGAAACACCAGGACCTTATAGGTAATTCCTGTGACTCAAAAAGTTAAAGTGGAAAATAAAAAGAAAGGTCAACACAATGGGGCAGATTTGAATGAATAAAGAGCCCAAGATGAAGACTGTTCTGTCTGCTGTTAAAATAAAAAGTTCACTTTGAACAATCACAGAGGTCATTCCCAGGCTTTAGCACATCCTGGTGTTAACAGATCTTATAGCCAGGAGACTGAAGCCAATTTAGTTCCTTTCAGGGATTTGATAAGTAAAGAAAACAACAGTCACTGATGTGATAATGGCAAAAGCAAAACCAAGTTTTAGATGTGTATAATCCCTGAGGGTCTGAGGAATGGGTGGAGACTGAAACTCATCATCTTATACTAGTAGGTCCAGGAAAAGAAAACCACTGGGCAAAAAACAAGTGACCCTCATTTGTATGAGTCCAGTGAGAAGCTCAACAGGGCAACTGCACATGCAAAAATATATCATTTCCAATTATAGCACTGCAGAACCGATTTCTCTAAAGAGCAGGGCAGAGGGGGAAATCTGATTACCTTGACCACACAAAGGTTGAACAACATAACATTTATTGTCGAGAGCTAGCCTTTTTCCTTCGGACTATAATCTCACACACACCAGTCAAACAGAGCTGCAGTTCCTGTATGAAACTATTGTAAACAACTCAGTGATGTGGAAAAAACAATATAGAGACACTTGTGTGGACTCAATTCAAATGATAGATGTGAAAGCAACAAGCAACTTACAGTACAGACGTGCACACACAATACAATATCTTCATGCTCAAATCAAACCTGTGTGCTACAAAAACAATGCCATGGCGAGTGTAATAACTTTAATGACCGTGTAAAAACCGTGTAATGCACAGACAGACTGATGACATGTGAACCAGGTTTTGTTTACTTTCTGTCTGACCTAGTTGTCTGGACTGCAAAGAGGGGCATAGAATAACCCAAATTTATTTCCCAATCGTCTCAGAGCCTTACTGCCACGCCTCAAAATTGGGCAAGCTAACAAGAGACAAACAGAAAAAAGAAAGAATGTTTGTGTCTGTGTGTGTGTGTATTTACATGAGCATATGGTGCAAGTTGCAACAGTACCTAAAATGAGTCTGACACCAAAACAAAAATCTACTGAATATTTTCTGGGTGTGGTGGCAGCTCTGACATATCTGTGGTGACACACAGGTGCATACACGTCTGACAGAGCGTGGACGGTGTGAGAGCGAAGCTGCAGACACAGTCATTCTTTGTTAAAATTTGGACACAGACGGGGGAGACGTATGGTTTCATGCAAAGAGGTCAAGATGTAGTGAGTTACCTATGTAATGAACAACACATGTCTGGCCCTTCTTTGGAAATGTTCTTCCTGTTGGGAGAGAAAACAAGTGTCACTGAGTGTTTGTTAATGAGTAAGATCAGCCTGTGAAGTCTACAATGACTGGTGGGATGTTTCCTGTTGCAATGGCATGTCCTCCTTGTGCCTGCAGACACACTGAAGTCCGTTAATCTCATCTTTATATTGAAACTTTAGTCTGGAGGCAGTTTTCCAAGGTCAGGGGCTTTTAAACGCCTCTAATTACATTATTGGCGCATTAGTCGGAGAGAAAAGAGCTTCGTGGATCCATATCAGTCTACCAGACCTCCCTGTATCCCTGACCAACTGGTATCTTTTAATCAAATTCACTCTTTGAAGAGACTTAAATCATTTAAAGTGTCTCTAAGTGGGGACTTTTCTAGATGCCGTGCGGGCGCCAGTGATGCTGCAAACTGAAGAGATTAGACACTCATTATGTTCTGAATACCACATTTAATCTGTAACTATCCAGCCAATAAACCTCCTTCCTCGCTGGACCGCTGGAATTTTATTATTATTATTATTATTATTATTTCGATATCTAGCGAGATTTGAACGACATTCCGGGGAAGTAGTGAGCCCCCAACACCGCCACTGCCACCGCCGCATTAAAGCTCACACACGCGGATAAAACAACTCACCATCACCGGGAGATATTGTCTCGACGTCCACGCCCATGGTTGTGCTATTTCACGGATTGGCTCTGACACATACAGCCTAAAAAGCCCTTTCGACCACCGATGCTCCCCGTTTCGCGGCTCCAAGTCGGGCTTTATCGGTGGAAATCATACATACACTGACCAATACCGAGCCGTGGCTGCAACCGAGCGCGACACAGCCAAGATGTTCTCTCATTTGTGGCGAGACGGCGTCGAGATGTGCGACTCCAACACGTACGTCGTCTTCAGCCTGCGCCACAGGGCGGAAGTTTCTAACGAGCAGGTTTAATGCTGTTCGTTTATTTAAAATTCCCTCGTTAAAAAAAATGTCATCACATCAAATACTCAACATGTTTCTATGGATTAAGCCAGAGTGGACAACGAGGTAAAAAAAACCAAAAAAAAAAAACAAAACAAAAAAAAAACACGAAAACGACAACTACATATCCCATGATGCACCCAAACTGCCCGTTAGTTTGCTTCCGAGTCGAGTGAAAATGAGCGTTGTAGACACATTTAACCAGCAAAACATGAAGCAAACGGGAAACTTGTTTTTAGTGTCCTACACAGACTTTTCGTGATAATTTAGTTTTTATTTAAGGTAAGTATAGTTTAAGAAATTCATGTTTGTGCCATTGGTTTCATTTATCATGAGTTAGCCCGTACCGAATGATAACTATACGCACGTGATTTCCAGCGTTATTAAGGAGGAAAATAAGTATATTCATTAAAAAGTTGACTTAATCCATTGTGAGTCACAGCATTGCCTCAGAAATGTGGTATTGTTATATGTATTTTTTTAGAACTCACACATGCACATTTGTTATATACTGATTTACATTTCCAACTGTTCCAACAAGTTTAGTGTGATTACATTAATATTTAACTCCTCCGTTTAAAATCTGTCTCCTCGGACCTCTTATATCTGATTAGGAAACCAAACGTCATTTTGATCAACTGATGGCCTAATGTGACTTTTTCCAGGTCTAAAAGAGCCAATGCTATGAGGAGACAGTCCTAGTTAACACATAATGTTGTTAAAGCCCTGAGGTCCAAACAGGACCTGTATGTTGTTAAGGTCATTCGGCATAAGCAGCTATAAATGCTCGTCACAACTGCCTCAGCTCAGGCAGAGGGGATTAAGGCATGTACTTGGAAGGGGACAGGAGAGAGGCTTCTGCTATTCTTAATCTGCATAGGTAGCAATAGCTTCTCTTGTGTAGGACCCATTCAGATCAGATACAGGTCTCTGTCATCAGTGCCATCTCTCTGAGTCATATCTTTTTTTCTTTCTTTCTTTCTTTTTTTAAAGCTTCTTCATACCTGCTGGGATGGATCTCGGCAAGGCAAAGCTACTTAGGACTGGTCTCAACACCTTACACCAAGCCATTCACCCTGTGCACGGGATAGCATGGACGGACGGCAAGCAGGTCTGCCTCACAGCTCTCTACTTTATAAATGGCGAGGTGAAGTTTGGGGACACTAATGTTATCGGGCAATTTGAGCATGTCTTTGGTCTCTTTTGGGGCCCGCTGTGCTGCTCTGATTCCCCAGCGTTGCTGGCTGTTCAGCACAAGAAGCACGTTACGGTGTGGCAACTGCAGCTCAGTGCCCTTGAGCAGAACAAGCTTCTGTGTACTCAGACCTGTGAGATGAGTGAGCCTTTCCCCCTGCTCTCACAAGGCTGCGTCTGGCATCCTAAATTGGACATCCTGGCTGTGCTGACTAAGAGAGACACGTCTGTGCTGTTTTCTGTCAGGGTGGACAACAGGAGAAGCAAAGCAGACATCAAAGGTAGCGGGCTCATCCACTGTGCATGCTGGACTAAGGATGGTACACGCCTGGTGGTGGCTATAGGCAGTGCTCTACACTCTTACATCTGGAATGACATCCAAAAGAGTCTGGTGGCCTGCTCCTTCTGCCCCATCTTTGATGTGGGAGGCTACATCTGTGCCATGGAGGCCACCGGGGAGGCACAGGTGGCTGTGGCCACAGAGCTACCACTGGATAAAATCTGTGGCTTAAATGCTGGCATAGCCTTCGACATGCCTTCAGAGACAGCGTCTCTGCAAGGACAAGGTGCACATGTGGTCATGTCAGATGATGACAGCCTTCTGGACTCTAGAAGGAGATCTTTTGAATCAGAGAAGTCCTACATCCCCAGCTCAGGGCCCCTGGATCTCACCCATCTCCTGGCAAGGCACCGTCGCTCAGACCCCAGCCCCCTGATCCATCTGCGTCGCAGAGACACTTTGACAGGCTCCGGACAGGACAATTCACACCTTATCCTGGTCACATATGAGCGCAAAGTTACTACCACCCGCAAAGTCAGTATACCTGGCATTCTGGTTCCAGACATTGTTGCTTTTGACCCACGTGGTTCCACTGTTGCAGTGTCCTCCAACACCTGCAACATGGTGCTTGTGTATTGCATCACCCCTTCGGCAATGCCGAACATTCAGCAAATCTCGCTGCAAACGAACGAAAGGCCTAAAGGGGTTTGTTTCCTCAATGACAAGATGCTGTTGTTGATGGTGGGCAGGCAGAAGTCCAATGAGCCTACATTCCTCCCATCTTCTAACACAGATAAATATATTCTCCATCTAATAGCTAAAGAGTTGATGTACAAAGGAGAAAGTCCTATCACACCAATCCCCTCTACTCACAACCATGAGTCCACTTCTCACCTCTGTGCGGGGATTAGAAGGCACTCCGAGCACCTATCTAAGGATGACAAGGAGCGCCCAGGGATAAAGGACTTGGTGTTGCCTGGAGGGGGAGTAGTTCGTTCACCGGGGAACAGGCGGAGGCTGGTGGAGGAAGTGAAGAGTGGGGAACCAAGTCCAGTCACCAGCTCTGTGGACTTCTCTGACCGAGCTTCAGACAGAGCCACCTCCAGTGCCTCCTCCATCACGGTGGAAAATTTCGACATGGACCACGTCAACCGCATGACTAGCCTGGCGGTGGCTGGCCAGGCCAGCAGAGACTCCAGCCGGGCCAGTTCTCCTCGCTTCGAGCCACCAGACAAACTTCACACAGAGCCGACGCTGCCCATGCCTGAAAAGACGGCAGGCCCTACCAAGGAGCGTGGGCTGGAGCAGCTCGTCCATAACATGGAGAGGCTTTTCTCTCGCTTCGCAGATGTACAGCAGTGCCTTACAGAAATCAGAGATTATACCCAGAATGGGAAGAAGGCCCTGACTGTCTACCCCAATGCCTGTGAGCCTCCCTATGTCAATGTCACGTGTCAGGTACAGTTTTACCCTCTGCATTTTGCCTGCACGACGATCTATGGTAGATAAAGACTTTATGTACTGCAGGGAAAGTAATCATATTTAGGAAGAGATTTCTGCCAAAGGAATTAATGTGCTATGAACACACAAATCTGAGCATTGTGTTTATCCGATTAAGACATTGATACACTGATTATGGAAGCACACAGTTTGCTTTCTTTGATTGATCTCTGGTGGCATCGTTTTCCCTTTTCTTTCATCATTGTGCACATGCAGAAGCAGTTATCAGAGAATGTGTTCATCGATGAGCGGAGGCCAGTGCTGCTGTGTGATGGGAAGCTTTGTCTGCGAGCCCTCCAAGACCTCTTCAACCTAACTATAGTGGAAATGATGTATGGTATGTGCAAGTTAACAGCATACTCTTTTAGCCTCTGTTCTAATCGCTGGAAGAACTTTGTCTTTACTCTGAAGCAGTACTTGAACAGCTGTCTTAAACCTTCCATGTTTAATTTCCTGTCAGATTAGCCATGGTGTAACCGTGGGTGTACAGGGTTGATAAATTAAAACCACTAAGAGGAAATTCCTGGGTGTCCCACTGTGAGTATTTTCAGCAAGCTTCTCCTCACTGAGGTCACCTGGAAGTCAACAAACAGCTTATCCAAATCAAATTCTGTACTCTTTACTATTTTTTTTTCTTTTTTAAATCCTTTACGTTACGCATTTAGATTTGCCTTTTAATTGATACAGAGTTCCATTTAAATGTAAAATCTTGGAGATCACATTCTTTCACATTGTTCTTCTGTTAACATGTCTAAGCTATAATTGGAAGTGATTAAAAGCCTAGGTCAGATTACAAGGTTTTAAACAAAAGCAGCTTACTACCATTTAATTTGCATAGTGTTTAGTTGCTGTGGTAGCAAGGACTGGCTGTCCTGGACTGACAGCAGCAGCCTACAGATATCACTTATCACATTTTGTGCTATAGTAGATTTATTTTTTTATCAGATGTATGAAGAACCGGGCAGCACAGCAGCATAGTGGTCAGCGCTGTTGCCCCACAATAAGAAGCTCGTGGGTACGGTTCCCGGCCTGGGGCCTTTCTGTGCACAGTTTGTATGTTCTCCCCGTGCCAGCGTGGGTTTCCTCCCACCATCCAAAGACATCATGTTTGGGTTAATTGGTGACTCTCAATTGTCCGTAGGTCTGAGTGTGAGTGGTTGTTTGTCTCTGTATGTTGGCCCTGTGATGGACTGGTGACCTGTCCAGGGTGTACCCCGCCCTCACCCAGTGTGATGAATGAATGTATGAAGAACCATTTTGAGCAAATAGTTTTCTGTTACTTTTCCAGGTCCGCTGTGGATTGTACTTGTGGCAGATGCAGATGGCTTCGTCCCTCTGACATTCAAGCCCAAAGAGGAGCTCACAGTACGGAACGGGAAGCGGAAAACTACTTTACGGACTCCCGGGAGTCCAGAGACCTCCTGCCCATCCAGTCCGGCCCCCAGCCAAAACTCCAACACAACCACAGAGGCCTCATTGTAGTGTCTCTTAACACACACCTCAGTTTATAGACTTGTTCAGCCATATCACCACTATTTAAATATTGCTAACTTAAGCCAAGTTCACAGTGCAGACAGAGCGAAAACACTTTTAAACAAATTACCCAGAATTACACTCCCAATAAATTTTTATATGTGTAAAAACGGTAGATTTGAAAAGGGCTGTCTATTCAGATGTGATGTTTACATGTTGCTGCTTTGAATTGAAAGCTTGCACTAAAAATGTTTTGTTCTGACCAAATGCAGTGCAGTTGTTGAAGTCTATTCCCTCAGTGAAACAGGACATACACTTTGCTTACTCCAAAGCACAACGTTGAGGTTTTTGTAGAGAGATGTTCAAGATATATATCCTGTTTTTATCTGACTATACAGATACCAAGGTCAATCAATCACAAGAACCCACATACAATAATGTATGCTGTATGTTTCATTTTGTATCTGTTGTTACTAGAGAACTGAAGAAACCCCAGTAACTATTGAAAATCAGGTTTCTGAAATTTTGACTTTACCTGCAAAAATAAAATTGTATAATATAATTAGAACTTTTAAGCAAAATAGACCCATTCAAGTGTTATAACTTAATCTACCAACCCTCTCTTAGGTGTCGTGTATAAATTATGATAAATAAAATCAAGCCCCTGCTATGTTTTTAATGTAATCAAGCTTAGGTAGCTTAACAGACCACTAGAGGGGGCAATACACAAAAAAAAACAATGTAACTTTCGTGTTGATATCGTGCTGTCATGGCATGAAATAATATGCAAAGGAAAGTGAGTCTTTAAATATTAAATTTGAATAATTAGTAAGCACTTCATGGTATAGTTTAGGTTTTTACCACCACCTCCTAACAAAGAATCACAACACACATTTATTGCCTACCAACCACCTCTACAACATTTATTCATTTCATATCATCAAACCTTTATAATTATATATCATAAATAAATAACAGTGTTGTAGAGCTAAACACAGCAAATAATATACATTCATTTATATAAATTAGGTAATCTTATAATTCCAAGATGACTATTACAGTACATGTGAAGATGAAACAAAGAATGTTTACATTAAAACAATTTAACTTTTTATCAGTGTAATATACACTAATGATCAAACTTCCAGATGTGTTACTGGAATACGTGGCTTTTGGAAATTCACTATTCAAGGTCCAAATCATGGGTTATTCAAATCCTCTGTAGTTCTGGAGCTGATGCTTTGTTTCCTGTGGGAGATAAAAAATATCAGCAACATGTTATATCAATAGCACCAGTGGAAAATATCTACGTTCAAAATAGAGGGGAGAACTAATATTCTGCTCAGATATTCAATATGAGTCTCTTAGAATCCATGATAACATTTTATATCTTTATTTGATCTCACCTGTGGTGGAAATAAATTGATCACTGAGCGGAGTTGACATTTAAGGGTCACTCCAGCAATTTGCGTGTGTTGTATTCCAATAAAGTTAGTGGATTTATGAGAGTCACAATAAAAATGAATGATCAGAATTCAAACATCTATTATGGCTAAAACTCTGAAAAGGCTGGATCCTGCAATTCCCACAATGCAATTCAATGGCGTTTCTCTTTAGATCTCTTCTGCCTCCCAACTGCCCACTCTTTGTAATGCAGTCAAAAAATCTCATCTTTCTAAAGTTTGGAAAAAATAACCCCAATAACTCCATCAGGGGGAAAGAAAACACTAATGATGACATCATCACGTCCTATTGAGCTACTGGAAACACAATACAACTGTTCTCTCAGGCTGACTATTACTCCTCCTGATGAGTCCACTGAACTTAATGCACTTCATCGGTGGAAAACTTTTTTTTTTCCAGGTGAAAATCTATGATTACCACTCACCGTAACTCCTCCAGGCAGAGTTTATTCCTGAGCCGTACGTCTTCACTGATGGGATAGAGGACCAGGATCATTAACCCTGTCACAATGAAGGCCACTGGAGCAGCGCCAATCAGCAGCTTCAGGGTGTACACCACAGGAGCAGGCTGCTTGCAGGCGCCAGTGTCATAGCCTGCAAACCTACACACACGCACAGAAATGAGAAGAGATCCCATTTAAACAGATTACAGGAAATCGACATCCAGCCTGATGCTGCGACACTGGAAAGGAACAAATTTGACACCCTTCACATGATGAATTATTTATTAAGTCTGGGTTTAATACACTTTTCCAAAGTGTAACGACACACTAAGTGCAGATACACACACATATCAGTGTTTGAGCAGTGTTGAGGTTAATGGTTCATGTGTGATCGAAATGAAGACTTACTCCAGACAAAGGGTGGACACTCCCAGGGAGATTCCAGCAGCAAACTTGGTGAAGAAGACGTAGAATGAGTAGAAGATGGCTTCGTGGCCTTTTGAGTAGGGGTTGGCCAGTCTGAAGTCATCCACCACATCTGGCAGCATGGACCTGGATTGTGAACACACATGCAGAACTTAATGAATCCTTGCTTTTTTTTTCTTTTACAGGAGTTAGTGAACATGTGTTTGTTGTCTTAAATACTCTCCATCACTCTGAGACATGGTAAAATTTTAAGCTCATGTGAGCTTTAGACCTCCCTCATGCTCAAACTTTAATCATCTTACACAACCAGTCAAGATGCAAGCAGCTGATGATGTGAGGTCTACTTATAGTACTTTGATAAACTGGTGGGATAAAATTACAGAGCTAATAACACGATTAGATGATGAGCAGAGGGCGATGCCACCGGTCTTGGTGCACAGACTGGATAAACAATTGGCCCCTTCCAAAATAAACCTGCTTCCATGGGAGGCTCCTGTAATTTGGGGTTTTAGGGAGGGGGCAAGAGATGAGAGAGGAGCAGGGTGGGCCATAGAAATGATAGGAAAACAGATGTAGAGAAGAAACTTCTTTACCATTGGCATTGTATTAGCTCTATGATGGTATAGAAGATTTATGATGGGTGCATATGCCGCCTCTAATTCTTAAAAGTGACATCACTTCCATGACCATGATGTGACCTGGCTGAGTGGACAGAGACGTCTGGGCACCGAGTCGCCACTAACAGCATGTTGGTGCACTATCGTGGTTTGAATAATGACATTTGGCTTCAAATCAAAGGGGACTATCGTGAGCACAGCAGCAGAGCCACAGCACAGACAAACATATAGCTGGACTGAATTCATATAAACAATTTCAGAGACTGGGGATTTTTAAGATGTATTACACAGTACCACTGAAATTCTTTTAATCCTTTGTAGGCACTGCGGGGGGTTCTTTAAACCTAGACTCGGCTTGACTTGATTTCAGGGAGACGCCCTAAATGTCCATGACCAGCCTGACACAGACAGACACTAACTTACATTTAAGTACCAGTAGTCAGTACAGAGTCTTCATTTAGTTTGCCTGTGTTTTTGTTTGTTTGTTTGTTTTTTCAGGGGGGGTGACAGCAACAGAAAACTTAACTTAGAGCAAATATTTAAAACATTTTCATAAATGGCGTTGTATGTGAGAGTAGAATGATTCAGTTAACTCTCTGGAGTCTTACCATGGCAGCAGGAGTGAGGCGGCCACACTGAGTCCGGAGGAGACAGCCACAACGTAGGCCACCACCACATTAGGGATGAACACCAGCATCAGGGTGAAGGGCATGATCCACTGGAGAGGCAGAAGTTAAAATTCATTATTGGCTCAATGTTCTTTCATGTGAGCGAAGTTTAACAACACAGCATATTTCATTTCAGCGGAACAGACTTCCAAGTTTGGCCACAAGATGGCACAAACATCAAAGGGTTACAGTTTTAAAAGCTACTCTAGCAAACCAAAATAAAAACAGTGTACTCACTGTGATACCACAAAACGCTGCTGTCTTCTTCCCAAACCTCTGCAGAAACCATTGCCACAGTGGGATGCTTATCACTGCAGAAACCTGCATAAATGTGTGGGAGAATGTGACATAAATATGAAGAGAATGTCTTTTAGCCAGATTCAGTCTAATTTGAAGCAGTAGAAGAATAGTTACAGGAAACATGGTGATGATAACAATGAGTATTACTGTGCGTATGTGCAAATGTGAAGGGAAAATTTCCCTTCTTGGAAATGAAATATACGTCACATAAAAGTCACTGATTCATTCAGAGCTGCTCGAGTTCAGATAAAGGTCAGAGGAAGTGATGGGAAAAAAGGGTGTGACAAATAGTTCCAAATTTATATCACTTAGTCAAGTTAACCGCAGTATTTAATCATATCAGTCAATGTTTGTGTCCTCGTGAGGTGTATTAGTGCTAAAAGTGTCACTCACCAGGATGGTCAGCACAATATTCTGGAAGTGATCTCGCAGGTCGGCAGCATAAGTGCAGAAGAGGACAAAGTTGCTCTGTACCAGCTGCAGAAATCAGAGATTAAACATTCAGAAATTCAGTCTTCCTTGTCTACTCAGCACTGTCGCCGGGCACCCAGCACAGCAAGCTGAGTGCCAACTGAAGCGACTGGAGAAACTGCTGATGGTGTTTTGCAACGATTTTTTTTCCCATTCCAGAGCTCACATGGATGACACTGACACCTCCCCTGAGAGGAGGGGGCCAAAAATATAGAGAAATAGATCTGATTCAAATTTTGAGCAGTCTAAACAACCTAAGATGCCAAACTTGGAACATCTGCCTACAAGTGACAGATACACTTAAAGAACATGTGGGGAATGTATGAAGCTCACAAATCCTGAGATTTTCAAACCACGAGCTTTCAGTAAGTGCTCATCTACATTGATCAAATCAACATTGAGCACCAGCAATTCTCAAGCAAATTGTCAGAATCCAGGAGCAGCTCTATTTACTCTAACTAGGGGTGCCATGTCTAAGAAGTGCTGGCTAAATAAATTTGCATTTACCTGAATGGCAACAGTAATGAAAAGAAATGCAGCAGTTAGAGTGAGGTACGGCCCATGTCTCATCACCAGGATGAAGCCCTTATAGAATGGGATCTGCTTCTCTGTCCTCGGGGTATACGGATCTGAAACGGTTATATGTGAAATAAGAGTATGAGTGTGCAGCATATCGAATAACATGCAGTAAGAGAAATGCGATGGAGCCGCTCACAGGCAATGCTGGAACTACCCCTGCATTGCAGTAAATGCTGTTTGTCCCACTAAAAGCTGTCATGTCTTGACTATTAAAAATCTGAGAATGGCAGATTTCCAAAAGGGAGCCATGGAAAAAGTGTCATCATGCAGATCTGGCGGCAGTTCTTCATAACACAAGCATGGCTTGCAATTGTAAAAAAAATAAACCATTTGGAGAAAGCGACCTTTAGTTCAAGGTTGCAGATTTCACTCTTTTACTGTGTGTGCATGTCTGCGTGTGAGTGTGTGTGTGTGGGGGATTTTTGATATCCATCTATTCATCAAAGAAAATATGTTTGTGGTGTGAAAAATCATCTCGACATAAAAAGCCATTTTTTTAATATCTCCTCTCTCTCTTTCTCTCCCTCTCAGATTTCTCTCTGGAGCTTTAATAACAAAATGTCAGTCAGCCAATCAGGAGAGACGCTCTGAGTCTGAACAGAGACATATCAGACTCAGAGAAAACAAATGCTGCAAGAGTGAGAGCTGGCAGGTGGGCTTGACTTGAGGCAACTGTTATTATGAAATCACAAAGTTACTTTCTCAAAATGGGCTGTATTTCTTCCTGAACTGATACTTTAACATTATTACTATACTCAATATATCCTGCTTTATAATAATAATAATGATGATGATGATGATGATAAATATGTTACTAATTAATGGTACTAATAAGTACATCATTTCAAAAACCCTGCTTGGAGCAGTTTGTGTTTGGCATTTTTGCTTTATAAAACAATTCACTGTTTTTATTTTGACATAAAATGACAGAACTGTTCATACAAATAAAAAGTCTCACCATCTCTCTCTTTGACTCCCAGGAACATCACCACTGTACAGATGAGAAACACTCCTCCAATAACACCAGCAGCTATCATGTAGACCTCCTTCTGCAGAGAGGAACAATAAACATGTCGCCCACATCAATCCATCTCTTCTTACTGAGCCGGCACGAGCTATTCTGAGCCTTTTCACAATCTTTAATTCATTATGGTCTCAAATGCCTAAAATATTTAAGCCCTTTATTTTAACTTGCTATATATCAGCTCTGGAAACAAATGACCGCAGTAGCTGTCAGTTTTTATTCGGCAGTTTAATTAATTTGGTCTTCTCACTTTCTCCATATTAACATTCATTTATTTGCTTGGATTTTTTGCGTTGTTTTCCCACATCAGTTTAAAGTGCACATTACCTACACTGTGCCAAAACAACTATAAACAGCAAGAAACTCAAGTAGATCTGTATCCCAAAATACCACCTTAACTGTTTAATGTCCTACCCTGACAGGAACTGCTGTGCCTTAAACAGCCTCTGTTTGTTTGCTATTTTTCCGTGTGGCGCAGCGCAGCGGTTCATTATTATTTATGCACATCAAACACTCCCTGTTTCCGAGGGCAGACTCAGACGGTCTGCTACCCTCACCAGCAACCGCGGAGGAATTTAGCGGGTGGCTGCAGAGGCCTTGGCTTGGTGAGTGGGTTGCCCCGACAGGGTTCACCAAAAGATCCACTGGAAAAGAACCCATTTGAAGCCTAAATAGCTGTGGGGCAACCAAAATCCTGCATAGGACAGTTTGGATTCTGGCTTGTTTCATGTTCACAAACAGTCACACACAGAGAGATTCTCAGCAGCAGCTTTTATTTGCAGCTCTGCAAACTGAAGTGTGGACATGTGAACTTGTCCTTTCCTTCCAACTTTAAGTTAAACTGCAGTCGCCTTAAAGTAAAGGACTAATATTTCCAACATAATCTGGGGTGCCTTCAAATGTTCTGGGCGAGATATAAATAAGCCTAATGACTTACAGACTGGAGACCCCTCAGAGCAGTGGGGCCACCGTTTGGAGCCTTGTGTGAGGGAGGAACCCCTTTTGTGGTCACGATTGGGGAGCTAACTCAGGATGTTGGTTTCAGATATCAAACAGTGGCGTCGCCTTTCAATCCCGTGGGTTACACGGGTTAAAACGCAAAGCATTTTGAATGTCAGAGCCTGTAGTCATTCTGTAGTACGAACTCACTTTTGAACAATCCTCCTTTTCATTCCGATATTTAGCATAAGTAAACCACCTTGAGCACACACCGCAGCTCAGAGTGAACAGAGTGCTGATGACAGTCCAAGCTATTTTCAAACCAATTCTGTGGCCTACTTCGAGCACACCTGGGCTCCGGCCATGGCACGGTGACACTTACTGAGTGTGACAGGTATTCCTGGGAGTGCACCAGCTTCTTGACAGTCTCTGCCCCGCTGCTGTTGCCAAGGTAACCAGCAGAGATGTTGTGAGTTGGGCAGTGCTTCAGAGTGTGAGCACTGGCCACAATCTGGCCCTGGATGGCAGCTCCCACAAGTGTCCCCAGCACCTCCATTGTCATTCCTGTCATCACATGATCGATTATTCAATTATCAGCTCCAATGCTTGCAAGTATGATAAGCTGAACAGGTGCAAAATATTAAAATGGAAGAGGTTAATTAATTCGGCATTACAGGCATTAGGCCTAATAATTTCTAATGAAAAGACATTACGGTAGGCAGTGGCTGAGTCTCTCTCCTTCTGGTCTGTACTCAGGAACATGGTGAGAGCAGAATAAGGCACATGGAAGCACTAAAATGGAGACACAGACATGGAACAGAAATAAATATAAGACTGACACTCCAGCAGCGGGTAAATCTTCATAATATTGGCGAAGCACTTACTCTGTCTTAAGTGCCACCATTAGCTTGACATTTGTGGTTCAGAGTGAAATCACTGAAATGTCTCACAAATATTTCGATGGATTACTGTAAAATTCATGTTGTGAATGTGTTATAATCACTTTGGTTATCCCATCACTTTTCTTCTAATGCTGTCATCAAGTCAAAATATCAATTTATGGGTCATTTATGAGACAGCAAGTCAAATCAAATGCCTTTATTTGTCCACTGTGGGGAAATTACCTGGTGTAAAGTGACAGGAAGGGGAATTACATGTAGGAAAGATTTCTGTCCAAGTCAGGAATTAAACCAGGGACTCATCTGCTCCGGGTATTTTCCCACCTGTGGTACATAGTATGTGCCCTAACCACTCAGCTATCACTTTGCCCTCAAAATCTTTATTTTTCTATTTTTGAACATAAACATAATTCTAAATGTCAGCATGTGAGTATGTGAGCTGTTAGCATTTAGCCCATAGTGCTGCTGAATCTAAATACAGCCTTGTTAGCATTTAGGATTTCACGCACAATCAGAAGGGAACACCCCAGATATCTTTAGATGTCTTTTATCTACATGTTGCCGTGAAAGATTTACAGTACATAGTATATATATCAAAAGCAATCTCTGCAGTTTCCACTTTGGCGAACCTCAGATCTGTTTTCTCTCTCCTCACAGCCTCTCCCAGAGAATAGGCGAGCAAACTGCTTCACTTTGTAATTTACACAAGGGCTCAGTCAGCACTGTGGCCAAACGAGCATGCACAGCCACGATGAAAATAAACACGGTCGTGAAAGGATTTTTTTTTTTTTTCAGCCACTGCTTCTATACAGCATGTCATTTATGGGGCCTACAGTGGATGCAAACATTTATAGGAGTAAGTACAGGAAACTGGCAAGTTCAGATGGAAGTGAGAATTGATTAATTCGATGGAAACCCATTATTAGTCATCTGCATAAACAGATGATATATTGCCCTCTAACCTCTGTTTACACACTGCGACCCTCTGAATGCTAACAGCTGGCCTTTCCCCGCAAACTTCACACAAACATATATCCAGAGACAATGAGGGGAGGCTAAAAGTGGTAACCAGCATTTACCCAGCAAAAGGTTCCTGGCAGGACTGACCATATACTTATCAAGTAGTTAGAATGACATGCCATTACAGCTCACCACAGTGTGGCTGCAGTGGTCTGCATGCTCTGTAGCACATGTTATATGGGTTACCCCAGAGCGGAGAGGGGGAGAAGAATGAGTGGTCTAGAGCACAGTAACAAAAAGAAACCTAAATAACTACACTTCCCCTTTGAGGTGAAGTATCCAAGAGCTCAGGGCTCTAATCTGCTGTTGTTCCGACAAATGAAAGCATAAATCCTACCACGAGCTGTCAGACGTTGGCATGAGATGAGTGAACCGTCTTCACTTTAAACTTTGATTAACAACCGCGTTTGCTGCATTTTATCTATACGTTCTGTAATGTGTCATTTATTAACTATGAACCGCATCAGTCAAGAGCTTTCATCTCCCATTCACTATTTGATGTCTCTCCTCTACTCCGTGTGAGGTCCTGAGTTATCTGAGGCATCCGCATAGATTGATTTGGTTTTCTTAAGCATGCAGAGATTCTGAGAGAGCAGGCACACTTACAGTGATGAGGGTTTGGTAGAGGCAGTAGAAGCCCAGGTACCAGACGAACCTTCCTTCAATCAGAGGAGGAACAAACCAGAGGAAGAAGTAGGAGACCACCAGAAACGGAGTGCAACCCACCATCCTGCGGAACATGAAGGTATGTCAGAGGAGACTCACAAACACAAAGATCATAACTCGTATGTGACTGTAAAAAGGAACAAAACAGTTCACACATTTTTCTTGACAATTTCACATCACAATTAATTGAAAAAGCTCTCTTCCAGCTTTATGACCACTTTAAGCTGTCAGAATAGCAATGGCAGTGTTTGTGTTATGTAATTTTTGAAGCAGTGTTAAATCAGGCCATATTTCTGGGAGATTACAGAGACTAAGCTGACTGCTCAATCACTATGCTCCTGTAAGTATGATAGGAATCTGTCCTGGGCAGGACAGGCGAGCTGGGAAATACCACAATATTGCAAACCCACACATATCATTGAATCCCGCGCACGCACACATACACAAATACATAAATATGAAGCATACTTGCAAGCAAATGCAGCATGAAGCAATTTTGCTGTGTTGTGTTTTTCTCAGAACTTGGAGCGATACAGTGTGTGGGCTATGTATAATTCATAAGTAAGCAACTGGTATGTGTCATTATGGTTAAAGTGAACAGATACGTGCGTCAAAATGAAAAAAAAAAATAAAAGGGAAGATTGCATGATCTTCAGTATGACAACTGAAAAGACCAATATATCATCCACTCATCTCCTTCCTCTCCTTTAAGGAGAAAATGGAGTTTGTTTGTTGAGTAGTCAGGAGCCTGGACCAGCGGTAACGGCATCATGTCTACAGGTTAAAAAAAAAAGAGACTGGTGGAATTTAGGTGACTGAGGCAAAACCTTACTCTGACCTCTGACCTGCTTCACACTGGGAATTAGAAAGAGAGAAAGTGGGAGAATGAGGTAGAGAGAGGCCAGTTACCGTCATTTCTAGCATCGTCCAGCCCGCCCACCTCACTCTCCTCCTGATTGTTTGCTTAAACAAAGGCGCCTGACAATGCTGGTGCTGCATTATTGACCGCTTGGTCATGGGAGCAGGGAAAGGGCCCCGGGGCCGGGGTGAATGGGGCAGTTAGAATGTTCCTGCAAGATGACTGTGTTAGGGCAGAGTCCCCCCCCCCCAAAAAAAACAAAACACTTTCTCACATATCAGAGACGCATGAATTCACATCCACACCTGTCGTAAGAATTTGCATAGTTGTAATTAAGCCAGAGCTCTTAATAGGAGCCTGGCACTTACAGTTCTGTCCTCGCTGAATTATTCAGGACACTTAGAGCATGTTAATTAGATGATGTGCAGTGGGACAGAGGGGATTTAGAAGAGGTCTGGTAGGTGAGAGTGAGCTTGGCGGTGCTCGTATATCCCACTGGTGGTATGTAAGATACATTTAGGTACATTACTGGAGTATATCCATTTTATTCTTGTTTAGGCATCTAAAGAGGCAAATACTCCACAGAATTAAAAAGGCCGATCTGGTTACTCCTTTCTAAATTAAAAAAACAATAATTCCAAAAAATGTTTTATCTTTACCTTACATACACATTAGCCACACTGCAGCTGTCTCTGGAGCCACACATTATTTTGTTAAACTTTTTTAACCTAAACTGCAATGCTATCCAAGAAAAGTGATGTGTGAAATCAACACACTTATCCTTAATTATAAGTCTTAATACATAAAATGCTCATAAAATACAATCTATTGTTGTCATTGCTGAAGATTAAAATAGTGGTTTCCAACCTTTTTAGCCCTGACCCCTAACAAAAGAGCACTGTCTGAGTAGGGCCCCTGGTTATAGGTTTCAGATGTCTATGTGTAGCTACTGGGGCCACCAAAGAGTGACTTTTCCCTCCAAACCTCTCAGATGGCTATTTAAACAAACAAAGAAACAAGCTAAGATAAAACAATATATTACAGAAAATTTCAAACAGATTTGTGAAGTAGAACACTTCTGTTACTCTTTCTTGTGTGAACCTTTGGAGGGGGCTGAGTTGGTAGTTAGAAACTATTTATTCAAAAGAGGTTGCACTAAGTACTTCAATGTAACCTAACGTATTATCGATGATATATCAGTGACAGTGCTAATACTTCTTTGGTTTTACTTAATTAGGCTGTATTTCAGTGTTGTCTTGGTACTTTTAAAATAAAGGGGGACTTTTTATAGTGCTTATAGTCCCACACTGTCAAGTTGTCTTTCATTAGGTGAGGAAAACTGCTCTCTAAAGGTTTTGCTTGACACATTATGGTAAAGAAGGATGTAATAGGGATGGTGCATCGCTACAATCACAAAATAATAAACATTGCAGCTCCCAGGAGGCACGTTGGGTGGAACTGCGCTCCATCTTAAAGAACTAGAAAAGATAAAAATCGCTTTAGGTCTCGCTGTGTATGTGACAGTTAGATGGAAAAAGCATTTCCTGCTGGATGGGCAGAAGGGACTTTCCAAAATTAGGTAAAAAAAAGGGAATGGCTTGTCTTGCCCCAAACACTGATGAAAAAAACCCACATTTATCAACAAAAGCAAGAAAACACACACACACACACACACACCTACAGTTCCCTATGAGTAATCAAAGCTGGTTTAACAGCCATCAGCATCTGTCTGCTACTGAGCCCGGCTGGCTGGTCACAGTGGACTTGGTCCCCTTCCAGAACTGTCTGCTTGTGTGTAATCTATGGTTCATAATGCAGTAGACGTTAGATACTGGCAGTGCATTTACAGTAAATGTCACGCTATTGTGTTAAAAATACGTATACTGCACTCACCCATACACACATATAGATGATTATAACATCATCTTTGAAAATGGTCATCATGCAAATTGTGGGAACAGGTTCTTATAATCCACCATTATGAAATCACAAAGTAAGCTGCACATGCTCTTAAAGGCTCTTAGACACTGAGAAACATCCTTCAAACAAAGATGAAGAAAACTGGACGATACCCAGCAGTCAAATGAGGTGTTTCATAAAGGTGATGAAATGTCACAGGACAGGATGGTGCTCTGTAACAGTTTATGAAGGAATGCTGATGAACTTCCTTATCCACAAGCTTGTCCGCGCCCAGCACCCTTACAGCTTACGGTGTGTAACCAATATGTAGCTCATGAGAGGGAGGACCGGGAACAATATAATTTAAACAAAAGCTGTTTATGTAACCCAATCCTCAGGTGAGAATAATTTCAAAACTTTTCAAAACTGAAGCAAATGGCTAGTTTTTGTTGTGTTTTCACACAAATACCAGTATCATGTAGCAGCCGCAATCAAGTAGGAGAGCATGGGAAAAAGCCAAAAAATGTTTCAGAATATGTCAACAACTTGTCCTTCGTGCAAGTTTAGCTGTATTTAAACAGCAGCACGTTGCCTATGTTTACGATGTCCAAAGTTATTCATTTAGATAAAGAAATGAATAAACATGAAGAGGGTGCTTACATAACTTAGTGTAGATTAGATCTGATCATCACTTAAACATGCAACTGCTATTCTGATGAAGTGTCATCCTTCTCTTTATGTTTATACTGTCCACTTATGTGCACTGGGTGCACTGTATGTGTGTATGCGTACTTCTGATGTCAACATTGTGACTTTCCCCATTGTGGGATAAATAAAGACTAATCTAATCTAATCTAATCATAAAAAAATAAAAGACATTACCAGAAAACAGGAGGAGGGCTTGAGAAATAACAATGAAAGAGAAATACAGGTGTTTCCTGTATGGGCAGGATAGGTGAGCTCACCAAGGCATGAGTCTGCCAATCTTGGTCCATCTGCTCTTTGTAATGAAGAAGCCAACAACTGGGTCTGTCACTGCACCCCAGGCTTTTCCAATGAACAGCACCATTGAGGCCTGGAAGGCGGTGATCTGCAGAGCAAAGCAGAGACACGATGTGTGGGTGAGTGGTGGTGGGGGGTGGGGGCTGAAAAGCATTTGCATACATGGATGCCGAACAGGCTCTCTTCTTAATCCCTGAACACATTACCTGTGCAACATCAAGCAGGTAAATTTGCAGGAAGAAAGCGGTGGCGCTGGCAGCCACCTCCTTGGGTGCACCACCAATGGCAAAACACAGCTTACTGCATAGCGACAACTTGTGGCTCAAGTCGGTCTGTGAAAAGAGAAGTGACAGGCACGGATTTTAAAAAATGTAATCAGACCTTGCAGATCAGGCTGCTAGTGCTGCAATATTCTTATGAAGAGTCTCAGTCCAGGTGGGAACAGGAAATGTAGGAAGTAAAAGATAACAAGTACTGAAAAATAACTGCTGATAAAAACACACAGTCTATTAAATCTAAACAAGTGCAATCTATCAACAAGGTTGGAATAAATTCAAAGCTAAAGCCAGCAGACATCATATAAATGACCATAATTAGTTCATAGTCAACATGCATTTCTACTTTTCATCTGACTCATTCCTGGAAAAAGATATATAAAAATAAAGAAGTCGTCACTTCGGGAGCCAAAAAGTGAAGCTGATTCAGTCTTGACACATTAAGCTGTAAATTTTTGTTGCACAATCAAAAAACACATGGTAACAACAGATTGCTAGACCATTCATTTCAGTTTCACACCATGATATTTTTATATATATGTGGTCACTATCTGAGCAGAAACCAAACAAATTCTTGCTCACATTTACAGTATAAGTATCCTTCCTGGTACGACGCACCTATTAGGTGTGTCACTTTAAAATATATTAGGTTGTGAGAACACACTTGTGACTCACAAATAGTGAATGTTTTAGTCATTCATAGTCTGAATCCTCTCAAATTCTATTTCAGGTGCTCTAAAAATAACTTTGAGCCCAATGATCCAGTGGAATGTAAAGTAAATCACAATCATTTCTGGAGTGCAGCATCGCACTGTATCTGCCATGAAGCACAGAGAAGATATACCCACAATGATCTGTTTTCTAATGAATTCCACTACCTGGAACACAGATACCCTGTCTCCCAACTACAAGCTGCAAGTGCGTGTCTGTCTGTGCGTGTGTATATGTGTATATGTGTAAACTAGAGGATCAGGAGAACTCCGGTCGGCTGTTTGCATTGTGGTCTATCTGTGCAGACACCATGGCAGATGGAGGAGACAGAGAAACCCACCGAGTCATCCACGGCTCTGTTTCCCTTCACCGTGCTCTGCTAAAACCATCAGGGGCAGTAGTGTGTTTTTGTGTACGTGCATGCGTGTGTGTAGCGGGAGGCTTTCATCCTCACGAACGAGTGAGAGAAGACAGTTTAGGGAGCCGATTATTTATGACTGTCTCTGAGGCTGTGCACACATATCAACCTTTTGACTACCCCCCTCCTACAATCTTTGGTGTCAGAAACACACACACACACATATCGAAAACATTGTTACCCCACATTCAGAGGCCCAGGCTTGGCCCACAGCCACTCCCCTCAGAGCTTTATGAAAGAAGGAAATCACCAAAGTAACCACAGCCACAACCAACAAACTGTTATTATCTGGCTCACGTTTTCTCTTCCTCCTTTTTTCACCCCATCAAAACACGGAGGGGTTTGAGATCGACAATTACCAGGAGGGAGGTGTGTAATTATTCAATCCCAAGACAAGCGGGTCAGAGGTAAGTAAAGGCTGTGCAGTGGTTCCGACTTCAAAACTCTCTCTTCTTCCACTCTCACTGCAATTACCCCTAATTGGAGAGAAAAAAAAATCAAAGTCTTTGGTGTCTGGAGAACGCAGCTTAACTGATGATGTGCAAAAATACTCTGTGCAGCCAGAGCTACTCCCTATCTTTCACTCTAAACACTTTTTCTTTCCCTCCAAAGTCCTACATTCAATCTTTCATTACTGAGTTCTTATCATCAAAGAGGATAAACAGGATGTCATGTCTACTGTTGTCTGGATGCACAAACAAAACTTCATACACACATCTCAACCTCATACACACACACTCAGGGTAAAGGGAGCATCTGCAAAGTTCAGACTGTCAACAAGCAAGGGACAAGGACAGATAAGACTAATCTCTAAAGTTAATGGATCTTTAACGGTTCGGGGGGGGAAACAATTTAAAATGCCTGAACTACACTGCACATAATTTAGATCAGGATTGAGGATTATTTCGAGTGCAAACAAAGAAGGGGGAAAAAATAAACTCCCTAAACAGATAAGCTATATTCACCAAATGAAACACATAGACTCAATGTTTGCATGCAGAGGTTAAGCTGGTAAAATGGCTGCATAATGCACTTTTAATGTTGATTCGGTGAAGGATTTTATGACAGTTCTGGGTATTAAGGTCATTATACAGATTCTAGTCACAGCAGTCAACACCAGGAGCTTTTTCCTATAGCAGCTCAGATTATGGATTATGAGTATGAAAGGAGAGGTTGATTATGCCAGTGATGGCAGAAAGTCATTCAAATCAGATTTGTACTGCTGTACAGAATCCATAAACAGTCATTTACCATTTACTTCAAAGTTCACAATTTCAATGGAGAGAGACACACAACTCTGTCACTTTAGTGATGAATTGGGAAGCTTGTTGTGTGGAATTATCTCTGACATTTTACTGACTATCACTTTGTCACATTCACACAGAGAGAAAAGTCTTTCATCTATTATATCCCAATCAGGCGTCCTTATTGGTCACGTATCACACACACATCTCTGAATTCAATTTTGTGGCCCTAGTCTTTCAGAGAAAAATTACATGGCGTTGGTGAATTTGGTATCTTTTAGAATTAGATGTAAAAAAACTTTGCAAGTTTTATTGATTTTAAGTTAATTTGACTCGTCTGAATGTTTAATTTTCTAGCAAACACTAAACTGTGTGCTAAATTTTTAAAGATACATGAATATTAAAAGACTTCTAGGATCCATTTAACAGTTAAAACTAGAACAAACAAAAGAGATCTTGCTGTGTGATTTCTACAAGTTAAGTCGTGCTTATTTCCACTGATATTAATGAAATAACTGCTATGATGAAAGTTAATGTGAAAACTCTGCAGTATTTACACTGAAAAAATTTCTAAAAATCTGTCAATTAATTTCCAGAAAATTTGCAAAACAATGTGTGTATAAACATACGTTCCCAACCACTAATGTCATATTAACAGTTGGGCATTTTGAGATAGGCAGCTGGTGCTAATTCTGCAGAAAGGTGTTCTAAAACTACTGCAGAAGAAGAGGGTGCAAAGAAGTGATGCAATAAGCACAATAGCAGTCAGATCGCAAACAAATGAAAATGATCATGGTTATTTCAAGTAATATTTTGAGAAAGGTTAAATTTGCCCAGTGAATTGATGTGTTTTTGTGTTTGGTTTGTTTTGGTCCATCACCATATTGTCACATTTATGCTTTTTCCACATTTCTTCATTTTTATTAACAAACTGACCTAAAGCAACAACAAAGCAAATATGACTATAAAAAAAAATTCAATCTAATGTCACCCAAAGTCAATTTCATAGTCAAAATGAAAATATCGTGTTTCAAATCCATTCTCCCTACAGTCAAAGTAAACAGAAAACAATGCATACTACATTGAGGCTTGGCAGAGATCAGACAGTTGCAGAACTGGTTAGATGGTGAAATGTAATGCTGTTTCATGGTGCCCTAAGCTGCTACAGCAAAGCAAAAAATGAGTGACTAACAGCCATGGTACTTCATGACCACAATATCTGAAACACTGTCTGAATATTGTGGTATCTACCCTCACAAAGGGGAACTACGCCAATTAAAGGCTTGGTTCTCTGCATGCTGCTCGCCTTCAGTTAACACCTTGTGGCCCATGTTCAAATAGACAGCATCAGTCCAAGAGTTTGGCAACTAAGGCAAGTTTTCACACACAAAAGTTTTGTCTGTGTAACAGACTTATCACACACCAATGACATCATGATGCAGCTTTCCCACAGTTAAAGTAAACTACTTCAGACAAAACAAAAAATTACAGGATATACATCTCACTCTATCAATATTGGCATAACCTGGGCTAATCTATCTGCAGTTTGCTCTCTGCGATTACAGCTGACACCGTCACAAATGGCATCTCTGCGATCAGAATAAAAGAAATCCATCATCAAGTTGTCCCGTCAATAGGAATAAACCTGCTCAAGTGAAAACAATAAACTTCCAGGCACTGACCCTACAATCTGAGGGATAACAGTCCACAGGGAAACAATGCAGCTGATTACTCTAACCGATAAGAATTTAAAGAGGTCACGCTTTCCATCTTTCTGCTCCTTATCATACAATCATGTGAAGTCTCTCACAACCAAATAATCTATGAACTATGCATCCTTTTCCCGAAGCATAACTGCCACGTGAGTTAAAATAAGTCACTTACATTTTTAATGACAATCTGTGAAGCAATCGAAAAAAAGGACCAAAACAGGTGAGCTTACCTGCTGAGGAGTTTTGGGGAATAGTGGTTCAGTGGGCTTGATGAGCTTCCCCACAGAGCTCTGCATTCCCTTCTCTGCTTTGGTCATGGCTGAGAGACTGTGTGTGAGGCGACAGCCGTACTTCTGAGACTGTGTGTGTGAGACAGTGTGGAAGTGAGTGTGGCTGTGGCTTCTTGTATGAGCAACAGCACAAGGAGCCTGCCACTGGGTGGTGTAGGTCAGAGGCTGAAACTGGATGTGGCTCTGACTCCGGGTGTGTGTGTGTGGCGTGTGTGTGACAGCTCCAGAGGCTGGGAGCTCCTCCTGCTCCTCTGTGACAACTCTGCTACCGCTTTCTGCCGCCATTCACATGCTGTTGTGTTCTGGAATGAGGCAGGGAGGGAAGGGAAAAGTCAGACAGGCACTGTCACACACATATATGCTGCACACACATGCACTCAATAACAATCATGCACTGCAGCATACAATCACAAGAATGCAGGCATATGAACACAGACAGGTTTGCTCTTTGGAAAACACACATAAATGGGAGAGTGCACAAGGGCAAAGGTGGACTGAGATGTAAAAGGCAACAAGAAATCACACACACATGAACACACTGCACCTTAAACGACCTTTTTTTCAAAGACTCATCCTACTAAAAGTCATCCAGGTTACCATCATCTACTGAATCTGACATCCTGACAATGAGCAGACAGCAGCGCCTTGTCCCACGCACGAGTGTGTTGTTGTTGTTGTTGTTGTTGTTGTTGTCTGCCCTCATCCTACAGTTATTGTAAGTGCATCCATCAACAACCTCTGTGCACACTTGGTGGGAAGACTGAGGCAAAACTAGAGGAAAAATCTGAAAAATATCACCTTACCCGGTGCAGATGGAGATGTAGCCGCTGCCGTCAGCCGCCGTCGGTCACTTAGATAGTTAGTTGTTTAGTTTGCAGCCAGCCAGCCAGCCAGTCAGTCAGCCAGCCAGCCAGTCAGTCAGTCAGTCAGTCGGACGGGATGAGAAGGAGACTGCAGAGGATGGAGACGGTCTGCGCGTCTCCACTGTCAGCGGCTGCGGGTCTGCAGTGACGGTGCTGCGCCCTACAGTGGCCGCGGCGGAGCACGACACGGACGGGCTGCGTGTGTGTGTGTGTGTGTGTGTGTGTATCTCTGAGAAGCCTATGGTAAACAGATGGTTTGACACTAGCAACACACATCTGTGTGCGTGTTTGGATGGAAAGCCACTGCAATGAGCCTATGCAACAAAAGCACCGTTGTTGTTTTTTTTTTTTAAATAAGAATAATAATGTTTGCCTTACACGCTGACATGTTGTGTCTTTTTTTCCCCAATCGTGAGATTATTTGCACTTTACCTAAAATATTAAAGGTGCTTCTTTCACAGGGTGCAAACTCTTGAGCTCCTGAGGACAAACTTGTTTCCCATTTCACTGTCACCCACACCTGGTGCAGTGGCAGAGGAGGAATGTCTACAATGCAGTTTGGTTTCATCTCTGTGCTTCTGTAGAACAGTGAAGCGTGTGGGTGTGTCAACTCTAACAATTTCACACACACACACCTTTCCCACGCTGCTGCATCATCATCATCTTCTTCATGTAAAGTGCAGGCCAAATGTTTGTACTGGCAGTGTTGACCTACATGATATGGTTGAATGGGTAATTTAAGATAGGGAGCATTTATAACACTCAGAAGACACTAAAAAGAATTAGAAGAGTGCAACTTTAACGGTGAGTCTATTCCTTAGAAGTGTGAAATAAAGGGTCAAAAGACGGCTGTGATGGCTAACATAGAAACCCTTTATTGTTCTTTATGGTTATCTATTCTTCAGGTGGACTCACAAAGTGAACAAAAACAGCCTTTTGTTGTGCATTTTGTCATATTTAAGGACCAAAAAATAGACCTACACACAACTGAAATGCTATTTTCATAGACCCTTTTTGAGACGGTGACTTGGGATATATTGAGTATGAGAAGGATACTTCAATTCACAGTGAGCCTCGCCTCAGAGCATGACAACAAACATGTCATGGAGACCTTGTTTGCTGAACCCAGACCTCTTCATAAATTCCAGGTATGCAAACCCTTCAACCAAAATCAATCATAGTAGGGACAATGGAAAACGCACAGCATATGACCTGCGTTAGAATGGGTATGTTTCCGATAATGCGTGAAGAGGAATGTGCAAAATGAAAGGTTGGCTGGTGCTCAAGTAAAAGGGTCATTCTGAAAGGAAATGTGGGAGTTAAAGGGAAAGTAATTCCCTGCATGCTTAGCCTTATTAAATATGTAGCACAAAGGAAATGTGCTCTCTTTTACTCTTTAGCCCGAGCCCCTCTGGCTGTCAACCAAGTGATGCCCACAGACTACACATTCAGGTAGATATCCTAAAATGTACAGCACGGCCTCATAGAAAGATTACTCTTCAGAGGGGATGATGATATTCAAGCCATTTCTGCAGCAGAGTTTCTTCCCCTGTCCTTGACCATCCTGAGACTGCCACCTCCAATACACGCCCACTCTTGTTCTGTATACACATCCCCTCCCTCCTTCCCATTACTTTAAATATTGAAGATGGATAATGGTGTTCACTTTCTTCCCGAGGCCAGGCAGAGAAAGCAGGCAAAGAGAAGTGAGTACATAGTTGCGTGAAAAGCACACAAATGTCTTGACACAATTAAACACCACCTAAACACAGAAGATAAAATGACCCAGCAGGGACTCAATTTTGTTTCACACCATTGCCCTTGAAAGTTTGCCATTAATTGATTTATAAAACCAACTGGCCACTATACAATATGACAAGTATGGATACAGTTCACACCATCAAACACGCTCCTTATACTCAGCAGATTAGGAAGCACAACTGCGAAGTCATCATTCCTCCGATTTCTACTCGTCTCACACTAAAAGGCCTTCCCTGCCTCCTTAGTCTAAATCTCCACTTAAGCTGTAACGACAGCACAGATGTTGCATTACAACGTGCAATAAGGTGCTGTTTGGTGGGATGCCATAATCACCCTTGCAGCAGCACAAACATCCAACTTCACATGATTGTGTGGCATCAAAGATAAATTATACACACATGCAGAAGTTTGAGGAGGATTTTTATTGTACTTGGATCTTATATTTCTTTAAATGGCCCAGTCAAATGAAACATCATACACTGTGTAATAAATCTCCCTGTGGAAATGAGGCAAATAAAAAATGACAGCAACTGATAGACATTCACAATCAGGCCCCAAAAAAAAAAAAAAAAAAAAGCTGTCATATCTTTTTTTTTTTTAAATGTAATATTGCGAAATATCATACGTTCAATCAATATAGCTTTAACTTAGAGTTACAAATGAAAATATCTGCTGCTTTTTTTTCCCTTTAAATAGTGCAGTAAAGTGGTGATTGGCATTTGGGAAGACTTAAGAGAGTTGGTTGGTGGTGCTGGTGGTGGTGGTGGTGGTGGTGGTGGTGGTATTGCGGGTCATTGTGAGGGAAAGAAGGAAGGAGGGAGGGTACATTCAGTAGATGAACAGATGGAAACACATGGTTGACCATCTGTATGGGCGACAGAACTAGTTTACTTTGACAGTTTTGCTGCAGTATAGGTGGTTTGAGGAGATCTGCTGGCAGGTAAACACTATCCTCCAGAGGACGAGACAAAGTAAGCATTGACAAGAGCCCCTTGGTATGTAACAGATGATATGTCACTCATAAAACCCCACACAGAGACTGTAGAGGGAAATAACAATCATCAAATGCATCCCAAACTGCTTAATAAATGAAGGTCATGAGTTAACAGGGGGCAGTGACACTGGATTTGGGTGTACGGTGTGATGTTAGTGCGGAGAAAAGTGGTGCATGTTGTGAATTATGGGGCTGTTTTGGTCAGGAGTGCCCAAATGGAGCTTTTGTGTTCAGGGGTCTCTGGACAATGACAGCATTGGCCAAGTCCGCCTCCTCCAGATTTAATTCTTTGTTGCTGAGCTCTCGGAAAGGAAGTGATGTCGTCAGGACAAAAGGTGGGCAGTTCCTCTGACAGCGTGCCACGAAATCTTGAACATCAGTTATCCTAGAAAATAAACAGTAGTTATATACATCTAGCAAATGGGTAGAAATATTCCCTAATGAACATCTCTGTCCTTGTCTGGGTGGGAAAGCATCCTGTCTAAATACTCTAGTCTTTCTGAAGCACTATGCTAGCATAATCATTTATTATTAATTCCGACCCAATATACACCCTATGGCAGCCCTTCTCTTCACACACACTGAGGCTACATGAAGGTTGGAGGGGTTCAGGCATCTCCATCCTTTAGCAACTAACCCTGTTACATAAATGCTGCATCAGAGTTATGCAATCTCTCTCTGGGGATTTTATAGATCCACTCCATTGCTACATCTCAGATTATGTTTTTCTGCAGCCCCATGCCCTGTGGTAGGGGATATAACATGCACCATGCCTTCAAACTCCAGCAGACTCGAACAAAGCATTATGTAATCCTCAAACAAACCCCCATCACCACATCCCAAGCCGGGACAAACAAAAATCTTTTATCATTCTTTGAACTACTTCTATCCCGCGACCCTTGAGATTATGGGATTTACAGGAGCACGAGCAGAGAGTGTCTTTATGATGCAGATATTATCTGACGCTGTCAAGCTCAGAGATTGAGATGTGGAGAGATGAGTTTTGGCCTTGACGTCGTCACACTCACCGATGTGATAGGTTAAACCTCTGTACCAATCTCCTGCCGTCAGCCAACCAGATCTGCAGGGATGTAACAGGAAGGGCGTGGTCTAGTGTTACCATGGGGATAGGAAGAGATTCTCCATCCTCGTGCAGAGAGGGTGACCTGGCCACTACTCTGGGTGCAACACTGGGAATGGGCCAAAATAAATAACAGATCAAGAACCAGTTAGACTGGCAGTATATACAGCATAAGCTTTGTGCAGTTCACATTTGGCTTTGTGTGTGGGTAGGGAAAATAACACGTAAAATATTTTTTGGACTCTCTGAACCATTTAGCATTCACACAGTGATGCTTGAAAATGTTGAAGGTCTCAGTTCATGTGCGTGACTGTCTACCTCGTCACATTCTTCTTGTGGGTGTGTTGATACCTGGGTTTATAGGGACACCTAGTGGTAAAAAACCGTGCCGTTCTTGGAACATGACAAAGAATACTTATGTAAAATAATAATAATAATAATAAATATTAAAGCCACTAAACATGGATATTGTTTATTATTCATGACAATAATAACATATTTGTATCAACATATGTAATACTCTATAATACAACTTGGTTGTAGTAGCTTCGACAATCTCTTACCTCCCAAGTCGGTATCCTCGGCCACTGAACGGGTGAAATGCCTTTTTCTTTGGAACATAATTTTCCTCTGTCAGATCCTCCACACTGATCTCCAGCTCCTCTTCTTCTGCTCTGCTCTCCCACTCAGCCGGAAGCTCTCTGGGACAGATGAAAGATCAGCCTTGTCTGGTCAGATCAATCAATATGACAAATGAGTTCTAATGACCATTATGCTTTATCTCTGTGTTACTTCCCCTTTGAAATCTGATGGGGTTTGACTGCAGGGTCAAACCAATGAATCAAAACAAAGACGTTACACTACATATTAGTCACATACAGGGTTCAGCTCTGTGTGCACTGTTGATACAACATATACATTTTCATGTGATGTGAAGTTGCAAAAGGTTTGTTGGCATTTGTATTAAGAAAATTTAAACCAGGTTTCTCTCAAGCGCCACCATATTTGGAGCTTGAAAGAAATCTGAAAATTTGTGAATGCCTGCCAAACAAATCAAACCAGGAGTCACACACCATATTAAACATAAAAAAGGGACTGTCCAAGGGCTGTCAGGGCCGGATTCTGGTGTCTCAACAGTACTGTGCTGTAGTGATGGCCTTCTTTAACACAGAACAGCAAAATGATATCTTGCGTAAACTGAGTGAAAGAAACCAAATGACCTAAAGAGAAAATATAAAAACTCAAACTCTTTCAATTAAACAGGTCTATTTATACCCATATCAATTTTCTTCATTGTTCATGATTAAATGTTTAATTTAAAATGTTCAAGGAGATCAAAGACCTGCAGTAACCCTGCTGATTTAAATACTTTTTTTTTTTTTTTTATTGTCAAGGTAGCCTTTTCAAACATGATGACCAACATCTCAATTGGTCAGTCTGAATGGATGAACACACATAATCCAATCTGGTGATAGGACTATTCCCGGCTTTCAAGTGAGAAGAGATTTAAACAATAAGAGAGAAATTGGGCGTAATTGTACAGACCATAAGAATTCAAACTGTGAGTTTTTTGCTGTCCAATATAGTATTCTGTCACTGTATTTGTAATAATAGCAATAACAATAATAATAATAATAATAATAATAATATTATTATTTTTTTAAACAGGTAAATGATGATGCAACATGACCTCCAAAGCCAAATATCTCAGCACTTGTGAGGTAATTGTCTTATTTCCATTAATAATCAGAACCCCAATCAGACTTCCCCATATTATCATCCTTTTCTGATTTGAAATCCAAATGTGAGGGAGCTGGAAACCACCCCCCTCACTAAGAGTGGTAAAGGCACACGTATTTTGACAGTAATGTTTGACAACATAGAGTAATGCAGGCCATTTATTTTTGTTGTGTTGTTATTTTGGGAACTTCTCCCTGGTCCAGAGGGGCATGTTTTCATGGAGTGCACAGATGAATGTAGCCACAGGACTCTGGCAGCTGTCATTTACCTTGTCAGACATTAGCAAGAGAAATAGGGAGAGGGAGTATTATTATTTCTTTGGTTAAGTTTAGCTTTCGTTTGGTATTTCTTCAGTTTATCAGTTATTTCCTTTAGCCTGTAAAAGACAACAGTTGTTGGCATTGTGGTAAATGTAAATAGGTTTTAAAGCTACTGGGAGGGGAGTGGCTAGGTGTGATTGTCAAAGGGTTAAAGGGAGGTTGAGACTGTGGGTATCAAGGGGTCACGTGAGAGCTTAGTGGGGTGTGTGAGAGGGAAGGGGCAGGCTGAGTGCTCGTCTGTTCTACTGCAATCAGCTGAACCCACTGCACCTGAGAGGCTTCTCTGTTAGTCTGTGATTTTCTTGCACTTTGTCCAAGGACCTTGGTAAAGATTCTGAGCTCTGGAACCAAGAACCCCTGCTTGTTTGATGCTCTTTTATTCAACCATTATATTTAACACTTTCATGCTACTGGGTCCATCCGGTTTGTAGATCACCCCCATTAAAATTCTACACCGACCCACTCATATGCCTCTATATATATAATTAAGGAATTCCTATAGTGCCAAAATTTGACTCACCCCCTTTTGATTGCATCCAGGAAATCTTGGTTCTCTGGTATAGAGTAGCTGCGAAACTCCTCATCATTCACAGTGAAGCCATCTTTCCACAGCCTCACCACCATCTCCACCTATAATTAAGGCCACAAAAATTAGCTCTGATCAGCCTGAGACATAATGATGTCTGTGTATTTGTGCTGACCTCCACATGGGGCTAAATGAAGCAGTTGTCAATATGAGTGCATGATGAGGATTTCCTTTAAAAGCTGCAAAATACACATTTGCAGAGATATGGCCCTGAAGATTTAGTGGAATGAATTCATTCCTGACCTTAGATGTCCCTGAGGCATCGTAACACATCTTCTCCACCTCATCAAGGAGATCCTCCACTGAGAAACTACGCCTCATTGGAGCCCCCTCTTCATTTTCTTCACTGACAGCCCTGTAAGAAACAGACCAGTGTGTAATTCAGTCATTATAAGCCTTATTGAGTTTAGCCTGCAGACAGATGATTTAATTTGTTTGTTATCTGATTTCAGAAGAAGAAATATTGATTCATAAGCACTGGACTATAGGATTCATTGAAGGTTTCACATAAAATGTGTTATATGTTTTATTTAAGAAACAGTAACCAGTACCAATTCTCATCTTTCTCACTCCCAATAGTATCAGTCTCTTTCATGACGTCCCGTGTTTCCCATCTAAGGTGAATAAAACACATTATAAACACATGAGACAATGGGCAGAGCACATGTCATGACAGGGCTTGTTGGGAAATTTGAGCTCTAAAAGCGTCATTGATATACACTGAAACAACCTTTAATAGATCAGCGGTTGTAACATGGATTTATTCGATAATATCCATGTAATCATTGTAAATGTATTAAAAATAAGCAAAAGGGCCGAGACGGATCAAGTCATTTTTTAAGATCTATGGATAAACAAACAAACAGCCTTTGGCGTTATCGTTAATTATATATGCGTGTGTCGGACGGAGCTAACGACGAAGGCCCGCTGCATAAAACAATTCTATATGGACATAGACACACAGTACATACTCAGTAGCATGCAGGTATTTATGTTAAAGTCAAATATTGATTTACCAGTCTGTGTTTTGTCGGTTAATCCCGGGTTACACATCTGCAGCCATAAATTTCGGACCGAGGATCTGCTGCTGAGCAATGGAGGTGACGCAACAGTGCCGTAAGTGGACTCCTGCTGTCGTGACAACAATATACACGCTGAGCTCAGCACCATCGAATTGATTTGAAACTGATGATAAAGTATCAAATAGCATGCACAGATTCAATGCTTTTTCGATCTATCGATCTATAATATTATTATTAATATTATATTATCAAGAAAACACACACAATTACACAGTTTTATAATGGCATTTAGATCATAAATGCCATCGATAACTTTATATAAGTGGATGTATTTTTGTCAGGGTTCCAGGAAAATTAAAATTTCTTTTTGACAATGCTTTAAAAATCATAGCTTGAACCAAAATTGTGAAACAGATGGCTAACACAGTTGCATCTTCAGTCTAGCCAGAACACACACACACACACACACACACACACACACTCACACACAGGTTTGAATGGATTCCAGGGGGAATCTGGAGTGGATCACTGGAATTTCTTAAAAAAGAAAGGGTTTGATTAAAGTCATGTTTATTTCATAGGAAACCTTGTAACTTGTTCTAATATTGCTTGCAGTAGAGACAGAAAGACAAAAACATATTGCCTTTCTGAGGGTTTAACATGACAATTTGAATTCTACCTATGTCTCATTTATGTTCTCATATGTGGACTCATGGGTCTGCCTGATCTTGGAGTGAATTTAACAATGAAATGGCCAAAGCAAAAATAAAACTTTGTAAAAGGGTGAACATTTTTATAATAAATTTCAGACTGTCTGCTCCAATGGGTTTTTCTGCCATTTATAAACCAGGCACCACATGACTTGACGTTTCCTTCTATGTCCATTTTAACGAGAAAATAAACTTAAGAGTTCCAAAAACGTCATACTCCTCTGATGGGTACTGTGTACTTAGGTTTATGGGCATACTACTTTTCTCCCCTTCTTTCAGGTTTTCTTCGGTTTCATAATTGTAAAACTTAGTGGAGCAGCTTTATTTATCTTAACTAAATTCTTTGTCCCCAGAGTTCAGTGCAGATAATCCAACTGTAAATTGCCAAAATATAACCCTGATTAACATGACAAAATCATTTGTATTGATTATTATCGTATTTCTGCTATGTGCATTGTATCTATATGGAACTAGGGTACTAGTTCTTGGTGTTAGTAGTCCAGTCAGTTGAAATGAATGCACCTGCCTAACAGATCCACATCCATTTGTGTGTGTATGTGAGTGTGAGTGTGTGAGAGAGAGAGAGAGAGAGAGAGAGAGAGAGAAATGGCGCCTCGACGCTGCGCTCACTGAGGCAGTGTTTGGAGCCGGTCAGAGAGATTCAGTAAGGGCAGACAAAAGGAAAAAAACAAACAAACATGGTGAACACAAGGAAAAGCTCAAGGCCCGGGAGCGGCCCCTTCATCTCCTCCAGGACTAGGTCGTCGTCGAGAAACGAGCGAAACTCTGAGGAACATGTAAGCCGGTCTCTTTTTCTTTGCCGGCGAGCTAGCTGGCTAGGTAGCTCATAGCTGTGGCCTCAAGGTGCTCCACATAATGCATTATTCACAGACAAATGCGAGCAGTACCGAACTTGACACCTGCTCGGTCACGCAGACACACAACTAAATGATTGAATGCGGCCGTTCAGACTTGTTTCGGTCGCATTTGACGCGTTGTGCAGCTGTCAAATGACAAGCTAGCGACGCTAACTCCTGGCTAGCCCCAAGTTGAGTTCCCTTTGTGTTTGGCAATTTTACCCGGCTGACTTGTTTCACCATTGTCTCCACAAATTAGCCCCCTAAATAAAGACAGCAGGGATTTCGACACGAGGCTATCGGCAGCACGCCATGTCACCAACCTGGAAGTATTGGCGTGATTATTTTCTCAAACGTGGAGAGATAAAGCGATAGTTGTGCTAACGATTGTAGGTTGTAGCTAGCCTCGACAGCTAGCTTACAGTGGGGGAAGGGAGTCCCAGGTTCACAACAGTTGGCTAGCTCAAGTCCCGTATTTAACAACTCTGAACTTAGTGAACTTTCGGTTGTAAGTGCCCCACAGACCCCCACGACCTATATTTGCTGCAAGTGTTTTTACAGCACCGATGTCGAGTTCGATTTCCCTACATTAAAGTGGACACTCAAATAATAGTTGTAGTTTTTCTTTGCTGTGATCACCTGACCTACAAACTGCCTGACAGCCTTTGTCTTAAAATGTAAACACTGATATTATGCAAGGAAATGGGCTCTGTACTCCCGCACGGCTTACGATTGTTATAGCTCTTAACAGAGATGAACACCATCATTCAACGATCTGATAATTTATTGAGTAATTAGCTCATTGTTGAGTTTTAATGGGCTGTTTGGCGAGGGTCTATATTTTGTTAAATTGTGGTTAAAGAAATTGGAGCCCTTCCTGGCTTATGTGCAGCCCTGCAGATGGCAAGCCATCCTAACTGAAGCCACATGGAAATGTGAGCTGTGATTAAAGTGCTATAGAGTGATAAACCTTACACTTTTACTATTTAATTAGCTATATCAAAGAATTTTGATTGTTGTTTTACAATAAACTCTCAATGTGAAGAGTTTGTTGTTTAAAAACTTGTTTCTGTTGTTGATTCAAATAGAAGAAGACTTCAGGGTTCAAGTGTTGGGCTGCTTCTGTTTTGTTCCTCCTCAGATGGTACATCTTGCACTTTTTTAGTTTGTCTGCATCTGTCTATCCAGCAGGACTGACAAACTCCTCTGCAGTCATTGCAGACAGTTGCCTATGACAACAGTGAGATACGTTCTCATATCAGCGGGGAAGTTGAGCTGTGAAGGGCATTACCAACAAGGGCATATGTCTGGTTGATGCTGTGTTGTGAATCAGAATATATTGAGGACCTTGGCCAAAATGTCATGTCTCATCATAAAAATCAAGATTTGATTTTCTATTCAAACAGTTTGGTCATGACTTCTTGTCATACTAATGTTCTGTTTTTATACAATGATTGACGTGTGAATTCTAAATGCATCTATCCATCCAGCAGGTATTTAAAAAAAAAAAAAAAAGCTGTTAATATGAAGTATTATTCAACATCCCAATTTTCTGTTGCTTACTCATTCTGATTGTTTCTCATCCTTACTTTCTTATTCTTTTAAATATTGGTGTACTATTTGTTTAACAGAAGGAGCCTAGTAGTGATGTGAGCAGTCCCAGCAGTCCCCGGTTAGCTCCCCCTTCAAAGCGAACGCGGCGGCAGACTGCATCTGAGCCCAGTTCCAGTGATACCTCCCCATCTCCTCAAACGAAGGGCCAGAGAGTCAGCTGGGACATTCCCACATACCGCACTAGGTCAGCTCTTTCTCTCTTCATAAGTATCTAGTTTAAATAAAATTTTTGTATTAATACAAAGTTGTATGAAAGTAATTTATTTATAAGGTGTAATGGCTTGTCTGTGTGAAATAAAAGTTTAGCCAAGTCAGAGAGGCTCTAGACAGCTGTTAATTCTGTTCACATTTTGCATTGTAATGAGTGGAACACGTAAACTTCAGAATGAACTCTCAAACAATATGATCTGTGATTAATTCCAGTCTTCTGTGCAGTTGTCCGTACATATTTTCACTTTGCTGTTTTACTTTCAGGCTGTCCTCTCGCATAATGCAGAACGGGCACGGTAATGCAATTCTCTTCAATTTGTTCTGTTTTATTGAATCCAAACATTGAATGTGTGCATTTGGGAAACAATTACAGTAATGGCTCTTAACTTAACTTTTGTTAATGCAACAGCCCATATGAGTCACCGAAATGAGGAGAGTGGAGGTGGAGATCACTCTCACATGAACGGCCATGTGGAGCTGAAGAGGAGCTGCCGGGTGAAGAAGAGCCAATTTGAACACCTCAACCAGAGCCTGCTGTTTGACCAGCTGGTCAACAGGTAGCTAGACCTCACACCAATGACACCTTTTTCTGCCGTACTGCTTCAAATTAAGAGAAGGAAGGGAATTTGCAAGACTGAACCTGTTCCAGTAGTACCTAATTGTCTTGATGCATATGAATGTGGACTCAGTATATATGACAAAAGTATGAGAGAGCCAGTAAGTATAAGTAATATTTGGCTACCAAGTTGCTGAGGTCGCCTTCATTTAGAGAGATCATGTATACATTTGGATGCCCCTGATATTTTGGCAGTATTCAGGCACATTATATTTGAAATGAATTTATTTATAAGTAATAATGTTGACTTTCAGCGTGAAGGCAGTCAAAGTATTTATCCATATTGGTTGAGCAGTGTAAATCCAATTTTTAAATAGTGGTAAAGCTTGCCCTCCTAATCTTTTATAAAAAATTAAAGCTATAGATGGAAATCAGAATTTGCATATGACATGCTGCAGTAAAGAAGCAACTGACCAATAGCACAACTATTGAGAACTGCAGGTTTTTACACCTCTCGCAGATGAAAGTGTTTGCCCATGTTGTGTTTTTTTCAAGATGACTTCAGTTTGTCACATATTGTGGTGTTGTCCATCTGTGTATGTGCAGCACTGCTGAGGCTGTTCTTCAGGAGATGGACAATATCAGCAGCATCAGGCAGAACCGTGAGGTTGAGCGACTTCGCATGTGGACTGGTGACACTGAGGAGGTGAGTCTGGCCATGCTGCAAACTACAATGGAGAGATTGAAAAGTGCAGCACCGCAGCCTATTTGATGACCCACGGTTAACACAAGTGATGGCATTAAGGTTCTCCTCTTTCAGGAAAACATTGACATGTATTCACGGGTGAAACGCAGGAAATCCATGCGCAGGAGCACTTTCAGTATGCCTACACACCACAAAGTCATGAGTAAAACGGAGCAAGAGGAGGAAGAAGAGGAAGGCACAGGAGGTCAGTTTCCTACTAATGTTCCACTCATTGTGCAGAATCAGTGCAGTGAGAGTGTGATAACTTCATAAAGAGCCTCTTTCTCAGCAACAAAGAGTTGATGGCTTAATGCACAGGGTATATCTTTGAAAAGCTTATGCTTGGTAGTATATTTATTTGAAGTGCAAATATTACTTTTGCAACTTTCAGAATCTCATGGTGAGGAGGAGGAGGAGGATGCAGAGGATGATGACGAAGACGATGAAGGGGATGAAGCAGAAGAGGCAGGAGAAGAAAATGACAGGCCATACAACCTGAGGCAGCGTAAGACGGTGCAGAGATATGAAGCACCGCCCATCGGTAATTGTTATATTTTATCTCATCAAACATTTGTATATCAATACTTTTCTGCCATGATGGATATTACAGCCTTTTATTGAACTGTTTCCATGTGGTACAATAATGCTTTGGCTAGAGCAGCGATCGGCAACCTTAAACACCCAAAGAGCCATTTGGGCCCGTTTTCCACAGACAAGAGTTCACTGGGAGCCACAAAACTATTTTGACATCTAAAATTAAGATATCACCGCATATATCGTTTCTTTACCTTTATGCTTTTTTTTTGCATTTATGAAATCAAATAAATGCAACAAAGAAAATGAAATTTTATTTTTGCATGCAACAAAAACATTTTGAACTCCGAAAAAAAGACGCCGGGTTGAAGGTTACTTGCTAATAAAATACTCGGTGTCTATTTGAGTCTTCCTCGTATTGATGAAATAAAAAGCCGAGGTTAAATTATCCACCTGCAGCAAACCAAAACTGCCGTCTGTTTCTCTGAGCCCTCATCCTTTTATAATCATCATCACGTGTACTGGAGCGAGCAGTCAGCTGTCAACCTGAATAAAAAAAGGACTATTTCACTGAACAATGTAAAATATATATTTGCAAAATAATGGCCAATTAAAATATTTATTCTACTGGGTGATTTTTGCTCCTGAACCTCAGCGAACAGCGTCTGCACCTCAGGGCTGTACAACGTCATCATCATCGCAACATTTGACTTTTTGTTGTTTGCCAGTTTCTCACCACATATCAAGCATGCTGGTAAACCAAATAAAAGCAAATGAACTTCCCACGTATCATTAAACGTCCTTTTTTTTCCAGAAACTTTTCTTTTCTTGGATTTATCCATGGTTGGCCTACCTGGAGTTGAAAAAGTTAAATAAATCGCGCGCCGACGGGTGTTGCACATCGGCGGTTGTGACGCATATTTTGAGCAACAAAATTAAACATGTTTTATTTTAATAACACAAGATCACCATACTCTTCAAATTTAGAATTACATAAAAAAAAAAACTAACATACTAAAATAAAATAAATTAAAATTAAATATTAATTATTTATTTTCCAAAGTGACAGGGAGCCGCAGCAGAGAGATGAAAGAGCCACATGTGGCTCCAGAGCCGCAGGTTGCCGATCCCTGGGCTAGAGCTAAACCAGTTGATTTGTGTTTGCTTTCTCAGAGCCTGTGAACAGAAAACAGAGCAACCCTTCACTGTTTGACACCCACAGATCCCCAGCAAGAAGAAGCCATATTAGGTTGGTAGAAACTTCATTTGTGAAAAATCACTATTATAACTGTAACCTTTTTAAGCAGTGTTTTCACCTGCATACTAGCTCCGGTTACAAAATATGTTTTTTCTGATTACTAAGTACTGTTACAGTATAGTTGTGATACTGAATCCAAATTTCCACACTTCATCAGGGTGAAGAAACATGCCATTCACAGCAGTGACACCACTTCGTCTTCTGATGAAGAGCGGTTTGAGCGGAGAAAAAGCAAGAGCATGACCCGGGCTAGAAACAGGTGATGACCTTCCTGTCTTTTGCTTCACATTTTCTTTTAATATCAGTCTCTTTACTTTTGCTTTTTACTTTAGTTTTGTTTTTTGAAGAAGCTGCAGGAATGTTTCACATCATGTAGTTGGCTCACAGTTTTAATTTGTGTCACAGGTGTTTGCCGATGAACTTGACTGCGGAAGACCTGGCTAGTGGGGTACTGCGGGATCGGGTGAAAGTGGGTGCCAGTTTGGCAGATGTGGATCCCATGAACCTTGACAGCTCTGTGAGTGGAGATGGAAATAAATGCCTAAATGCAGTACAGCTTTAATCATCTGATGCGAAAATGATAATAGAACGTGTAACCTAACAGAGAGCTGACTCATTAAGAGCTTCAGTGTTAATTCAGTTTTTTTCTCCTCAGGTGAAATTTGACAGCGTGGGTGGCCTCAGTAATCACATTCAGTCTCTAAAGGAGATGGTAGTGTTCCCTCTGCTTTACCCTGAGATATTTGAGAAATTCAAGATTCAGCCTCCCAGGTGAGAAGAACTAACTTGATTGAATTTTTTGTTTGTAAAGTTTGATGGAAAAAGAGACTATATGGAGATCAGATAACCGACATGCTGTTCACTTTCATGATGGCATTTTTGTCTTATATACATATAAAAGAATGGCGATAGAGTACATGCATTAGAAGTTGTATTCTTTGAGGTGATCAAGTAAACACATTTCCCATTTCCTCTAATTTTCTTTTAGAGGGTGTTTGTTCTATGGCCCACCAGGGACTGGAAAGACTTTGGTTGCACGGGCGCTTGCTAATGAGTGCAGCCAGGGAGACAAGAAGGTTTCTTTCTTCATGAGGAAAGGAGCTGACTGCCTCAGCAAATGGGTTGGTGAATCAGAACGCCAGCTACGTTTGCTCTTTGACCAGGTGAACCACCTCAACACCGCTCCTGTGAGGTCACAGGCAAATTTTATGTCCTTAAAATGAAGGATTTAGTCTTTTTACCAGAAAAAAACAGTAATTTGTTGCTGGTAGAATATTTTTATCTATTCCTTTCGTGCTGAATAAAAACATGCTGAACCAGCCAGATGCATTGTTAGTTTATTTTTTTTGAGCACAATAGTTTTTTTTCCCCTTAGGGTTGATCTTGGGTTTGTGTGTGTTTTTGATCAGGCATACCTCATGAGGCCATCCATTATTTTCTTTGATGAAATTGATGGTTTGGCTCCTGTTCGCTCCAGCAGGCAAGACCAGATACACAGGTAAGACTAATGTGATTTAACCCTCATATCCTATGAGAATGTACAAATGATCTTTACACTTATTTGCATACTTGAAACATGCTGGCATTTCCAACGGAGCCCAGTGTGAAATGACACTCAGTAATTACACTTACTAATCCCTCCTGTAGTGACTAAACTCAAGAGTAGTTGTCTTGCCTCGTATGTCCATAATCATCAAAGTGGAATTGGAAGGATTGTTAAAGCACCTCATGGAATTGGCTTGTAAATCACTAAGAAACTCAAACCAGGCTCTAACTAAGCCATGCATTAGTACATTTATTATGCTTTGTAAATGCACACCTAAGCAGCCAAAAGACAGACATCTATTCACATTTAATTGTAAGTGTTGTGCCTGCTTTTACTTTTGTGAACAGTTTGCTTGCCAGCCTGTCTCCAGGTTTTAACTGGTGCTGCTGTTACTTTCCTGGCCAAAAGGTGGCACAGGTTTGCTGGAGCTGCAGACCCAAATGTGCTGGCATATGCAGCTTCGATGTTTGGCTGGTTCTGGATTTGAGTGCTTTTCTTCTGTGACATATTTGTGACACAGTGACATAGATATTTCACTCCTGGTTTAGAGTATTTCAGCAAAGGCTCTAGGCAAGGAAGCTTCCTATTATGCAAACCAAGCTTGTAGTTGATCGTTGACAAAACAGTTGCCATCTAAGAAACTGAAATATTTTTGAAATGAAACAACAATTCTGAACCACACTTTATTCAAATCATGAAGTGTGTGCATGCCTCAGTTTACAGATGCTTTCCTCTTTCTGCCATGCTGGGTAAATACATGCATGGAGTGCTAGTCAACAGTGAAACAGATCACTGATATTTTTGCCTCACTCTGTTTTGTTCTTTATGCCTGTTCAATAGCCCAGGTATTTGCAGAAATAAGACCTTGTTTATTCGGCCAGTACTGAATTAAGAATCTTGTAAATATTGTTTCACTCTTAAAATGTATTACAGCTCTAGGGGTGTCTGCACATATACTTGTACATTTTAACTGTAATATAGAAGGTCTCTGCAACATTTTGTGCACAGTAAATCAGATTTAGCTTTTATTACATTAGTGTCTTGCTGTAAAGTCAGACAAACTAAACAGTTAAAATTTTTTGTGTTATTTTGCTCCATGTAAGGATAAATGGATTACAGTCTGCACCATCTTTTCCAGTTCTATTGTGTCCACTCTGCTGGCCTTGATGGATGGCTTGGACAGTCGTGGGGAGATAGTGGTCATTGGTGCTACAAACAGACTTGACTCTATCGACCCAGCACTCAGGAGGCCTGGACGCTTTGACCGGGAGTTTCTGTTCAACCTGCCCGATAAAAAGGTGAGATGGAGTGGAACATCACCGTGGGTTATGGATATGTGCACATTGATACAATTGTTGTCATCATATAAAGTTTCATTTTAAAGCACTTAGAATTTTTTTACGCATGTTTTTCATTGAAGGAAGATTAACATATGATCAGTGTACCTTAACAATTGGATCTTGGAACATGGTCCAGCATAAACAATGACATTTTTACCTTAAATGTTGTTGCTCCACAGAATCTGTATCTCTTTAGGCAACCACTACACAGCAGCCATCAATATTGTGTGTAAGGATCATTCACAGTGCTGAACCTACACGCACACCCAGGTTGGAGAGACAATATAATGTTGAAACAATTAGCACAGTCATCTGAGTCCTGTGACAAAATTAGTGCATGCAGCCCTCTGGCTATTTGGAGTCTCCTCTGCTATTCATTTGCTCTTGGTTGTTTTGATGCAACAAGCAAGAAGCAAGAGCAGATGCTCATTAGGTTGCTGGAGAATTAAAAATAAATTTCACCAGATTAATTATTATGCAGATCAGATTGTTTAAATATTCCACTTTGGGGCACTTAAAAAAACCAAACAAAAAAACCCCCAATGTTACACATGTGTTAATGTGATGGTGAGTCAGGTAAACAGCTCAGTGTGGGTTACTCCTTCCCATCGAGCCCATTTAACAGGTTGCCTTACATTGTTTCTCCACACAGTAGGTTGATTGGTATCAAAGCTTGATCTTCCTGGCTAAACCTGCCAGTAAAAGTCTTTGACAGAGTAAAGATCTTGTTCTGATAGAAATAGAGAGCCTCTGTACTTATTTAAGTTTGCCTCCCTCCTGGTATTGCCCAAGCTAGAAGCCTATATAAAATCTGGCCCAGTTGTGTTGTTTGAATAGAAATGGAGATGTGATGAAAGATGATGAAAACTGTTGCCCTTCATTCACAACAAAGACCACTTTGTTCTTAATGCCTGCTCATCAAAGCACAGTCGTGTGAAGATGTTGCAATGAATTGAAGGGTGCATTTTGCTCAAGTGTTCACAAGCTCGTCAGTTCAGCTCACTCATGCACTTGAGCCAGTTTTGATCTTTCTCTTGGTGTTATCAGTTAATGAAAGAATAATGGCTGCACTAAGTAAGCCATTTCTTAAATTACGATATTTATGATGTGATTTCCCCAGGTATCCTTAGCATCCTTTGTTTCTGTTTCTTCTCTTTTGTCTAATGCAACATGCTGTTTAAATTGTACATTCATTAAAAATTCTTTTACCTTGTTTGGTTGGAATTGAGGCTACAGTGGCAGTTAATCCAGTTACCTTTTTGCTTTTTCTTCTACTACAATGCTAAGTGCTTGTTTTCTTGTATTGACTCTGCTTTTTTTTTTTTTTATGCCTCTTTACCCAAAACCTGATTTCAGGCCAGAAAGCACATCTTGGAGATTCATACGCGGGACTGGAATCCCAAATTGGCTGAGCCATTTGTAGATGAACTTGCAGAAAAATGTGTCGGTAAGACTGACATCTGTGTATAAGACTCTATGATATCTTTGCTGTAGGTGTTGTGTCAAATTACCATTGGAAAACTGGTTGACCATCATGTTCTCTGTGCAATTGGGAAAACAATTAAAAACATAAATTCTTCACTAACCTTTGTGTATCTGGTTTGCATCCAGGCTACTGTGGTGCTGACATCAAAGCACTTTGCACAGAGGCAGCCTTGGTGGCACTGCGCCGTCGCTACCCCCAGATCTACGGCAGCAGTGTTAAACTGAAGCTGGATGTCACCTCCATCGTCCTGGGGCCTGGCGACTTCAGCAAGGCCATGAGGACAATCGTCCCAGCCTCCCAGAGGGCCCTGGCTCCTCCAGGCCGAGCCCTGTCTCCCACCCTCAGGCCCTTGTTGGCTAGCTCTTTCTCATTGGTGTTGAAAGCTCTGCTCCGAGTCTTCCCACATGCTCAGTGCACTGATAGGGACAACACACACGGTACGGATCTAGGACCTAGGGCGAACATGGTTTTCGGTGTATGATTCTCTTTCGCGTTCCTGCCTTGGCTTCTGTTTTTCCTACCTTAACTCTCACACTCCCTTGCTGCCCGTTTTACTTGTTAGTGTGCTTTCCCTGTTGACACATTTGTAATAAGGTGTGGAAAAAGAGACAGTCAAATACCAGAAAGTGCTTTGTATCACCCTCAAATATTGAACATAGAATCTATGGTGAAATGTCCCCTCTGACTATGCAGAGATTGGATAACCAGTCATTCTGCAGGTACTTCAATACCAGCTCCTGCTCTAGTCAACAACAAGAGTGTTCACAGCAGATTAGCTACAATGCAGCACAATCCCAGATTGTACTTCTTTCACCCAATAATGACATGGAGTTCTTAGAGTGTTGTATCACTTTAAACTGCATTATAGCTCGGGTAATAAGACACCTCTCTTTTATTCCAACTCTGGTGCAATGGCCACATTAATGTCAGTGTTGGCTTGAGGGTTTAAAGTTTAAAGAAACAAACTTTTAACTTTGTCCACCACCACTATTGCACAGTAATTCCAGTAAAAGTGAATTTCTGCATGTGCATGGCTGTGTAAACACTGTTCTGCTCTGTGCTAGGCGGTGACAATCAACTGGTCGAAGAGGACTTGTACAGCGATGATGACAATGAGGAAGGCTCTGCTTCCATCTATGAAGTCGAGCCTGCTGCATCCCCAAAGAGTCAGCTTTCTTCTGCCTCTGTGCTCCGACCCTTCTTACATTTCTCCTCGTGAGTTGACAAAAAATATATATTTATTGTTTTGCTTGCATCAGGTAATTAAATTTGCTATGTTTATGTTAGTACATTTATTTGAAGTGCATAGACAATGGTCTTTAAGTACGCCGTTTAAACAAAAACAGGGAAAAGGGAGCATTTCTTAATTTATAAATCAATGAAATGGATACATTTTATTTTTCTGTAAGGTATAAGACCGCAGAGACAGTACGCTCAGAAGCACTTTGATTATTTAATCCAGGGTGTTACTGGTGTTAGAATTTAGATGTAGTCATCTATATAGTGTACATATAGGTATAAATATAACTTAATTTCCCACAGAAGTCATTAAGTAAGTTAGCTGAAAGAGCAAAGGAGGTATAACGCCAGCAAAACAGAGATTTCTCAGATGTGGTGCTGAAACCATTTATTGATGAACCTATTAAGCAGTTAGCTGCTAGTCTTAAACAGAGTGCTTGGAATAGGATGGTTATTTTACTTTGTGTAATTATATGAAGAACTTCTCAAGGCATTTATTTATAGATCAGGGAAGGCTTTATTGAATTGTTAACCAATAGCATTAAAACAGCACATCACCAGCGTCTGTATCGGTGCCAATATTAACTGGCCTAACTGTCAAATTTTGTTAAACATCTGGGAGTTCAATTTAATTGTTCTATAGGTGGAGTTACAGATAACATGTAGGAGAGAGTGTTTCGGGCAGAGACTGAATCACTTCTGGCTTGTCTAATACTTGCAAAACACACAGTCGGGTTAATGGGATTGTGTACAGATTCGGACCTTCGAAAGCTGATGAAAGCAGAACCTTACATTATATGGTGGAAGTTCAAGGTTAGGCCAGGCTCTAATGAGCCTCTACTCTACTTCCTCTGACCTCCTAACTTTCTTTTCTGTTGAAAACCACATCGCTTGAGCACAGCATTCCTTTTATTCCAGTTCTTAAGAGCCTGTTGTTCAAAGGAGTTTCAGTCAGCCTTTATTGTGCCATGACTGCCTTTTGTTTATTGGGTTTGGTCAGAGGTGCAATAGTGTTGTCCTTGAATTGGTTTAAACTGACAGAAAGTAACGGGCATCTTACTTATATTAAAAAAATATACTGAGGTGCTCTCGTAGTAAGACGTATTACTGCACTTGGGTAAGAAGCCTTACAATTAATCACTTGTTGAATCATTATCAAGGGTATCGACACTAGTGTATGGCAGCAAAAGATCAAAACTTAAACAAAATCAATGGGGATTCTGCTGTGACACTGCTTGTTGAATGACAGTGTGTATCCTGGTCAGTGATCATAAGGTGATAAATACTATGCTAACTATGAACTCCCATCTGCTTCTAGCTCTGCCCTCCAACAGCCCACAGCATATCGGCCACGTCTGCTGTTGGCTGGAGCATCGGGCTCAGGACAGAGCTCCCACTTGGCCCCTGCTTTACTGCACCACCTGGACAAGCTGCCGGTACACCGCCTGGATTTGCCCACTCTCTACTCTGTCAGTGTGAAAACGCCAGAGGAGTCCTGTGCTCAGGTAGCACGCATACACACACACACACACATACACTGATGTGTATTCAGATATTTATTTGTAGTGACTTCTGCTCTACACTTTTTTTTTTTTTTGTTCATGCAGATTTGTGCATGACTTATCTGTGTGATTGTAGGTTTTCCGTGAGGCTTGCCGGAGCATGCCCAGTGTGGTGTTCATGCCGCATATCTCAGAATGGTGGGAGACAGTGGGTGACACTGTGAAGAGCACCTTCCTCACCCTGCTGCAGGATGTTCCCTCTTTCAGCCCTGTTCTTATCCTTGCCACAGCTGAGACTCACTACTCACAGCTGTCAGAAGAGGTAGAAACACACTTGCATGATGACATTTTCAGACTTACCTGGAGACCTGCCTAATATTTTTATTATTGTAACTTTCATTTTGTTGAGTGTTAACCTGATGTCTTTTTGTTTGGGAGTTGAGACTAAATCATGATTCAGAGGTTTCTTCTTTCTCTCATATTCTGGGGTGGTACTCACACAGGGTGATGCAGCTGAGGTCATCTGCTTCCACAGAGTTTTTGTCTGCTTGGCTCCACCTCCTTTTTCTTGCAATTTATGGTACTACTTACTTTTATCCCTGGGTATCACACCCCTGATTCCCCATCCTTTTCTTGGATTTAATCTCTTTGGGAAAGCCAAAGTGGAATCAGACCACCTGCAGTGGGTATAGAGAGAGGGGAAATTCAGAGAATTGGAGAGGGGAAAAATTGAGAAAACTGAGGAAGAGGGTCCTTTCTTGTCAAGTAACAGAAGGGCTTTAATTAGGTCAGAGGTTTGATAGCCCAGTGTCTTCATTCCAGGAAACAAATACCATCATATCAGTATATCTGTGCAGACGGCCCAGGTTTTCCCCTGTTCCTGCATTTGTGTGTGTGTGTGTGTGTGTGTGTGTGTGTGTGTGTGTGTGTGTGTGTGTGTGTGTGTGTGTGTGTGTGTGTGTGTGTGTGTGTGTGTGTGTGTGTGTGTGTGTGGCTGCTGTTCTGGCAAGGTTTCAGCCTTGGTCAGGCTCCAAAGTGAGAGAGGCTCTGGAGATGATTCTTATTAGGACTGAGACACCTGGGCTATTTTAACTTGTCTACTTTTAGTTTGCACGATGTTTATAATTTTTTATCCAACCTATTTTGATAATTTTTCCTTGATTTTGACCTTTTTCATTTAGTACTTTTTCTTTATGCCCTGTGGTTGATGACTCCCTGCAGTTCTCTGCATTGCTTTAAAGGTTTTTACTTCACTAAACTTTACCGTTTTGGTTAATTCACATGCTGAGTTAAGAAATTAAATATGAAAATGGAAGTAATCATGGCATACATACCGTTTGGCCGCAGTGGCACAGTGTACATTGCAATTCATTACATACTAGGTTGCTTGCAGAAACCGTACAATTGGCAATTACTGCTTTCTTCAAATTACCTTTTCTTGGGTCATTGAACATAGCCATGTAGCATGGAAAATTGTGAAGCACTTGATGTTACCAATGATGTGTTCAAGCCAGCATGGCACCAGCATGAGTGCATCAAGACTGTTCTTTAAGCTAAGTTGTCTTCGCTCCTGTGGTCCCCCTTTGAGTATTTTGCCATTGTACTTTGTTAATCAAGTCCTTTCCTGACTTTTTTTTAGCCATGGCTGCTGTCTGTTCTCCTTCCCCCCTGACAGTTATAAAGATTATAATAATTGAATTATTGCATTACACTTGTGCTGGACCGCTGCCAGTTAGTGCTTTATTTACCCTGGTGAAAACACTCAAGGTCTGCAGCATTTTCTTCAATCTCATTTTGGCTACTCCCACATTTAGTCCCAGTTTGTGCTTCAGACAAGCCTTGAAATAGTAGTGTTGGTAAATGCAGTTATCCAATGGTTTGAACTGAAATATTTTGGATGTTAGCAATCAAGCTATGTTAAATTTTCTTATGACCTCATGAATGCATCAATCATAAATACTGTTAGAATAAGTACATACTTTCCACTTGACTGAAAATGATGAAAAACTTATTTAGTGTGATGGATTACTCATCTCAAGCTACTTTCAAGTTGTTTTTCACCCTGTACTGAAAAGGCCTTAATCTTAAGTCAAAAATCAGAAGATCAAGCAATGCGGAAGAAACACAAATAGATTCAACATGACTACTACTGTCAGTGTTTTTTTGGGTGCTACACCAAAGTGGTAATGGGAACAGAGGTTTTCCAGAGGGATTAGGTTTTCAGAGCATTTCCTGCAAAAGAGCCTCTGTGTGTGTTTATCAGTTTTGTTTTGTCTAATAACTGGAGCTCTCTATTTATAAATTGTTTATTTTGTTAAATGATAGGGCGTATTCTTTGTCTGAAACTCTTCTTTCAGGCAACGTTTGAGCTTTGGTTTTAATTTTACAAACATGATGTAGTCTTTGGTGCTTTAAGTGATTTGGCTATGTTTGAGAGTGTTGTTTCATTCTCTGGCTCTGAGAACATAGTGACAGCTGCTGCCTCAGCTCCAAACCTCAGCAGGGAACAGGCAGCCTCCGTCCCTAGCTAAAACTGACACTGCAGGCTTGGGTCCAACTACATAGCCTCCTTCCTTCCCTTTACAGCCATTCACTGTGTGTTGATTGACTTCCTTTTAGGTTTAGGACCGATGAAAACTGTTGGAGCATGTGACTTCAGCACTCAGATGTGTGTTTTGAGACCTCAGAAGTGCAATGTAATGTATGAACTTGATGTTGAGTGGGAATGCTTGCAACACATTTAGGACATAAGGACATGATTATTGATGCTTTAGGAATTGGTTTCAGTGGTGTAGCACAACAGATGTAATGTAGTAAACAACAGTTATGTCTTCACCAAACATTCAGGGACCTTTTTATTTTCGGTGGATTTTGCAGCCCAGTTTCAGATTGCTGTCATTGTGCTTCTGAAGATTCAGGTTGGTTCAGGAGGTTGATTGCTAAAAATTACCACTGCATTCTATTAGAGGAGAGCCGCTTTTTACTGATATGTGGTGTCTTTGAGCATGTGGCAGATAATATTTCTATGATTTCAAACTAAGTTTTAAAAGCATCTATGGCCTTGTAGTAATTCAAAGGTAGCACACATTTATCATGCACAATCATATTTTTGTTAGCTATGTACATAATATGCTCTGAACTACTGTGCAAATGTGAAAAAAACAAAACAAAACCCTGAAACAATATCAGACTATTTCACCTGGTAAGATTGTCTGGTTAGTCACCAAGTGTTGAGTTTTTTTCCTTTAATACCAGAGTTCCTGGTGGGCTGATGGAATAGTGACAGACCATTTCTGCTGAATTATTGTGAACCCATATTATCAGTGTGCTTAAGATGCCTCAAGCTTTGTAATCCACGTAGGAGCCATGGCACAAATTATGGAATCCCCTGTGTGAGCAAACGCAATGCAGTGAATCTGAAGTAAAAAGTTTTTCAGATTCACAGCTGGTGGTGAGAGGGGGGGAAAATTTGCACGGACAATTTATTTTTCTCCAAAATTGTTGACACCTGATTGGAGCACCCATTAATTCTTGTGGCCATCTTAAAAAACAATCAGTCACTGCTCTGATACACTGTGGCAAGGAATAAAACAAAACAAATTTCTTCATGCAGCTCACTTTGCATTAAGTAGAGAAAGATATGACACTCATGCAGTGCACATCAATATTAATGGTTATTTATTGACAGCATGGTGGTCTAGGCTATTGACAGCAAAAAAAATTGTTGCAAATGTTTGTCAGCACGGGAGGTTAGCTGAAGTAGTCCGTACTGTATATCCCCTAGCTGTTACTCCCCCCCGCTGTCTGTTATGAGTGTACCTTGTGGTCTTTACCCGATTCAACATGGCAAATCATCTCCGCAGTGATGGGATACAGCTTGGAGGCATCTGAATCAGATGCTTGTACTTGCTTTTAATAACCTCAGCTCACCTCAGCTCACTCCTTTGCTTGAGAAGTAGGGGTAGTTCTAGCCCAAGCTCTTTTTGGCAAGTTAAACTACGGTCTAATTCCTTCGGTCACTACCTAAATCTCATGACCATAGTTGACAGTTGGAATGTAGCGCACTAGGTAGGTTGGCAGCTTCACCTTCAGGCAGAATTCCCCTTTCAGCCCAATACAACTCGTAGATTCTTGCTGACACTAAACCCATATGTTTATTGATCTCATGCTTCATCTTACCCTTGCTCAGTTGTTACCATCTGCACTTAAGTGTGAACATTCTTGCCATTCTCAACATTTTTGTTTGCTTTGTTTATTTCAGGATGGTTGCAGCACTTATTAGTGTATGGTTTTCTACTTTACGAGTATCATCTTAAGACTATGGGGATTCACTAATGTGTTTCAGTCTATAGTTTCTTTGTGTCGATTACATGACATGTTCAATCAAGCTGTGTTTTACAGTTGACTCATTCCTATCTGTTTGTTTTTCTTCAGAAAATTGAGGACAGTCTGAATTGATCAGTCTTGGAGATCAGGCGTTTACTTTTCTTTAAATTTATTATAGTTGGCCAGACATTCACAATTTTCTAACTCTGTTCAGCTCTTATCCATACCCCACCACTTATCTGTCCACACATAGCTGTTATCTCCCCCCCCGTGTCAATACCCCTGCAGCTTTTATCACGATGGAAGGTGCTGAGAATCATTTCCTGCTGTGTGCTACATAAACTTAAACCCCCCTTAAATCACACTATATTACCGTTAAAGAGACCCCTCATGCCAGCTTTGATGGTTTATACTCAATGAAACAAAGCTGGCATAATAAAGCCCTGGTGTAGATTTTTCTTTTTTTTTTTTTTAAAGATACTACGCAGACATCTGAGAATCAGAGGTGACATGTAACAACAGTTTTGGGTTGTGTAAACGGGGCTTTCGACTGTCTCTGGTTTCCAAACTGTCTTCCTCGTATTTATTTCATTCCTCCTTTTTCCCCCCATCTTATGAAGAGACAATGCAAAATCCAGAGAGAGAGGGTAAGAAAGAGAATAGAAGGAGATGTAGGGGGAAAGGGAAAACAAACATGCCATGGATAAAGGAGCAAATCGATTTGAAAGACAGATGGGGATGTAAAGTGGAAAGTAGGTGCTTAGTCAGCAACAGGGCTTCACGTTGGGAGCAGCCTTGTGCTCCTTCACAGAGCTCAACAGCCCCCGCAATATTAGTATAGATGCACATCAAACGCTAAGGTACCTGTGGTATGGTTTTGTTTATATGTATTCTAAAGGTTACTATAGAATACTTCTACCAGCTAGGTACAAGGTAAGTTAGTTTCTGGATTGTAAGATAAACTGATCATAATATAGCACTTTTATGAGATTGTTTTTACTGATTTATTGATGCATTTCAAATATAGGTTTTGATGTTGCAACACAAGATAAGCATCAATACAAGAAGCTTATTGTCTGTTATATAATTTGTTGTTCAGTAAATTATGATCTGCTGCCGTAGATCTAAAGGGACCTCAACGCTGGCAGAACAAGTAATTTTAATTTAAATGTTGTTACAAAGTTGAGGAAGTGTGCAAGTCTGGTTTTGTTACTGTTTATTTTGGTGGGGAAATCTGGTTGTTTCCGCTATTTAATTTGATAAATGAAACATCCCTTTTCCAGTTATAGAGCTATATATTTCGACAGCTAACCTCTGCTGAGTCTATATCTTAAATATGTGAAATATTCAGTTGCCATTGGATATCATCTGAACTTGAATTTGATTTGAATGTCTCCAATGTGAAGATGATTTGCTGCATTTCTGTTTTCATATCAGCTGAAACATCTTTGGGTTATGCTGTTAGTTGGACAAAATGACACATTTGAAACATTGCCACAGACCTTAATTAAGTACTTGGATTATAAAATACTGAAGAAAGATCATTAAACACACAAAAAAAAGATGAAAGAATAATAATGGTAATTATTGGTTGCAGCCTGATCTGTGTTGAAATCACTGAAGGAAAGATGATTACTTAACTTAACATCTGAGCAGTATGCTTGGTTTTTGTAGTGCTAGGTTATGCTTTTGTCTTACATAGTGGCTGGTGAGAACAGGTACGTCAGCTACACTGCCCTCTCTACAGTTGAAACTTTCTCATTGTTTTCATTTTCAGTAAAAAGATTTGTGGTAACTGTAGTAATCAATACTGTGTACACATATGTTAATGAATGAGGTAAATTAAAAGGAGCATTCACAAAATTTGATTAAATTCACGGAGAGCTAAAATAAAAAAATAGAAAGAAACATCAAAACCTTGTTTATGCTTCAACTTTTTATATGATAACAACATGTATATTGTAAGTCCTAACAAATTATGGGTAATTTATCAACATCCTAATTGTTTTTCACACAGGTAAAATGTATATTCCAGAAGACGTACGGGGAGGTAGTAACGTTGTGTCCTCCAGGTGAAGAGGACAGGAGAAGCTTCTTCTCTGACCTGCTGTTGGTCCAAGCAACGAGGGCTCCACCACGCCTCAGGAATACAGGTACGTGCTCTATAGACTTAAGCATATCTTCTGTCAATCCTGGATGACAGAGCTGCCTGCATGTACCCCTTTTAATGACCTCCATTTTCAATCTCAGGATATTGGCTTAAAAAGACATTTAGGGTAGTGCACACTAAAGTGGAAGATTTACCCAGTGTGAAGCTCCAGTGTGATGTTTTCCTGGACATCTCTATCCCTCACCCACATCAAATTCAAACCCTGCCACTGCCTAATCACATCCTTATCCACCCCTCCAACTACCCCATGTCCTGTGTGCCCTCAGTTCCAGTTCAGTATGAAAGAAGTCTCCGTTTGGGTTTGAAAATGGACACGGGGCCGGGCATTCTTTCTTCAACCAATTCCGTATTGATGCAAGACAGGGTTCTCCCACTTTAGTTGCCAGGTGCTCTTCAGGGGATCTTGCCTAAGACAGTAGTATGGTTTCCAGCTGAGATGCTGGCAGAAAAGTGGGGAGAGGAATTGCAATGAGAGGGTCCAGCCGCTATTAGCCATAATTAAAATCAGGGTTTGGATTGCCGCAAGTGAGTGTAGCAGCCATAGGTGCTCTGGAACCCTGCTAACGATGTCTGCAGATGCCTTGGGCTTGGACCAGTGCCTTGGGAGGGGAGAGGAGGATATCTGCTTGCCTTGCTTCATCATTTTGTCACTGGCCAGAGGGTATTCCTTGGTGTATTTCAAAATCTGTGGAGGGGAATGTAGGTCTCTATTATTTTCATCAGCTGACAGAATCTTGAAATGTGCTTTTTTTTTTTCCCCTGGGGTAAATATATTTTGCAGCGTCTCCAAAGGTGTTCAAAGAAAGTGGTCAAGGGTCAGGTTGACAATTGGCAGTACTGCTTTAGTAGCTGAGGCCATTATGTTTTGGTATGGTCAAATGCAAAAATTCTTCATTTTTTCTCAGGAAGCAATTTTTATATCTTGCCCTTAGATGGAAGCTGTGTGAAAACTTTGTCTATTTTTGTGTCTCACTGTTGTTTTTTGCTCTCACCCAACAGAGAGGTGTGAAGAGGTTCTGCCGATGGCAGAGGCCCCAGGCCCCAGAGTCCTGTCAGCAGAAGAACAGCGCCGCCTGGCTGAGCAGGAGGAAAACACGTTACGGGAGCTCAGGCTCTTTCTCAGGGATGTGACCAAGCGCCTGGCCACTGACAAGCGTTTTAACATCTTCAGCAAGCCAGTTGACATTGAGGAGGTAAGGAGAAATTAAGAGATGGAGGGAACCACACATCTCAACATAGCTTGAAAAACGTGTTTTAGGCCTTTAATTAATCCAACTTATGTGTTTGTGTCTCAGGTTTCAGACTACCTTGAAGTGATTCGGCAGCCCATGGACCTGTCCACTGTCATGACAAAGATTGACACCCACAAGTACCTGACAGTGAAAGACTTCTTGGCAGATATTGACCTCATTTGTAGTAATGCTTTAGAATACAATCCTGACAAGGACCCTGGAGGTGAGGAGGAATATTACTTGGACATGGTCATAAACACACAGATGCACATACATGTAAGATGCTCTGCATAAATGCATATGCAACATGGGCACATAACACAAAAATCCATGTGTCTGCAGTTCATATGCTTGCTTAACAGATAGCACTTCCATGCACTTGTATAAACACAATCATACCATAAGTAAAATAGTAGTTCTTTATGAACATCACATTGCTTTTGCTCTATTAACCCACTACCAAACTATCTTTTTTTCGATAGATAATGCCTGTTAAATTTGAATTATTAAGTGCCATATGACATTCACTTCATAAAAAGTCAGCATTTGGCTATCAAAGCACCAAAGTGCTTGTGTAGTTATTGCAGTGTTCCATTAGGTTACAATTGTGTACTAAGAGTAAAAATAGTGATATTTAACACACAGTGATTTATGAAAGTTGTTTCCAGACACTAAGATTTACAGAACCTCATCTTCTCAGCTTGGAAATGCAGATGAAGTATAATGCATACAGCTCCCCCCACTGAAAATAGCATTTGCACTGTCAAATTCATACTCTCTGAAGGCTGCATATGCATGAAAATTTTTATTGTATTATTATTATTTTTTTTTTTTTTTTGAAAATTGAACCAACTTTTGCCTTATATTACTCCCTTTCTCGTACCTTGTCTGAAGCCAAATATGGACTTCATAATGACTTCTGCAACTCCTGTGCAGACAAATGAAGGTGCCCTGTTATTTTTAATATCTAACATAAACTGCCAATACTTTTATTTTTAAACAGATTTACCATGACGAGGAAAAGCCTTTGTGAAGAGATGCATATTAGTGTATCAGAAAATAGTTGCATTGAAAAATTAGGGACAAAAACTGAGAGCATCTTGTTGCACAAAAGACTAAAGCATTTTTTACTAAATTCAAATCTTCAATATCAATTTCAGCAATGTTAATTGAAAGCTGCATTATGTTGGCCTGCTTCAGATCATTCAGTTGATATGACCATTTTAATTCTTGCCTTGTGTGTTTAGCTGCCTCAGTTCCTTTGCAAGGATATAGCTGCCTGTGCTAATGGGAGGCAGTTCTCTGCCAGCCCAAATGATTAAATCATATCTCTGTCTTTGCAGGCAAGGGCCTGGGTCATTTGTTGGAAAGCAAGGGCTACAAATGATACAATAAACGAGAAAAATGCAATTAGGTAGTTTAATACAGTAGACTAACGAAGCTACTTTGCCTGCTCACCAATGCCTGGCCCAGGGAATATGGCCCACACCCCACACAATTATGCTGCTGGGGAAGTTCTACACCAGCTCACAGTGCTGACAAAAAAAACCCTCATTATCCCTCTGTTGTCTGGTTCTCCTTGTCCTTCACGGTGTCTTTATCACGCAGTCCTCCGTGTACAGTCATGTTGGGTGCCTTCAATTTTACCTCCCCACCTTAATAAATTATTATTATATGTTCAAAAAGTGCAAAAAGGTGTTACCAATGCTTTTTGTTGCATTTAGGAAACAAAACATTGATGATAACCCTTTTTCAATCATCTTTTAACAAATAAGTAACTCTGGAGTGTTCAATTCTAGATTAGGAGGTTAGGCAGGGTCGGTGAAGGTGCAGATAAACTCTCAGTCTTCCACCTGGCATTTGACGCCTCCTCCATTCTGCCCCTAGAATGCTCTTGCATCTGCTCAGTGAAAAAGCACAATAACTGCCTCCATTGCAATTAGAAAGCCAAACCCCAATTAGACAGAGGAAGCTAGCATATTGTGACCCTTCTGCCACTCTTTGCCTGAATTGTTCTCCCTCTGTCTGCTGGAATGAGAGGCAAGCTGTTTATAGTGCCTGTCCTTTTGGCCTGCCCTCTTACATGTATGCAGTAGCAAACGAAGAAAGATTCAATGATGCAGTTATATGCTATATATGCTGCTATACAAGGGTAAGGAAATGATATGAATTTATAAGAAGTTTGTCTGTGTGACATAATGAATATCCATCTAAGAAGTTTTCCACATTAAAGCAGCTATATACCGTACAAAGCTTTGTGTGTGTGAAAGCAGGCTTTATTATCTGAAATGGGTGATATTAAGAGTTTTTGTATGGGTTCTGCACATTATTATTTTTCACCAAAGCCAGCTTTAGCTGTGTGAAATACTACAATCCCTTTTCTCACAGATGCACTGGAGTGGAGTGGGCTTGCTATTGACCGTTTGCTTTATATACATGATAGGGTGGAGAACATGCCTCAAACTGAAAACTACAGAGAAATCAAAGACCATAATATCTTTAGGAAATTTGTTACAATGGTTGCAATCCAGTTCTGCAAAAGACATGTCCTTGAGCATACTTAGCAACACACACACTAGTACACAAACATGTTCTTACAACAAATCTTGTGACACTAGTGCAATGTTTCACTGTCTCTTCCTTTCTCAGACAAAGTGATCCGGCACCGAGCATGCAGTTTGAAGGACACAGCCCATGCTATATTTGCTGCTGAGCTGGATCCTGAATTTGACCGTATGTGTGAGGATATCAAGGAGGCACGCAAGAAGAGGGGTAAGACAATTATTTCAACAAAGAAAAATTGAAAGTTATTACTGAAAAGGACACCCAAACTATTTAGCTATCTTTTTTTACACAATTGCACCAGCGACACAGAAAATTTGAGCAGATATTTGTTAACTGGGGAACAATGTGCAAGTCCTAAAATATACGTATTTAACATTTTTATAAGTAATATTCTGCCACACTAGTAGATTATTTAGTTGTTGGTTTTTTTTTACACTTATTACATATATTTGCCAAAACCTGCTTATATTATACAAAGAGAACAGGTGCACCATATGTGGCTATTAGCTAATTTCTAACTAATGATTGCAGTTACTTGATAAATTTCCTATATTTTTTCTTCACTACCCTCATAATCTAGGGATAGTTGTTTTCATTAGATTATTGCTGAAGCAGACTAATGTAGCACACTAATAACACTGAACATAAAAACATCATTTGTTTATGTAAATAAGTAAACACTTTGAAAGAATAGTCATTCACTTGAGTAATGAGCCCTAGCCAGTCCATGTTAGCTGTGGAGGTCTTTGCTCCTCTTTCTTCTTTGCAAGAAAGTCTTTGATTATTTTGAAGAATAGAAACCTGACTCTAGGGAATAAAATGGGTATGGTAGTCCGGCAGCGCTTGGTGGAGCAGTCCGGTTTTTGCGGAGAATATGTGGTGCAGAAAAGCGTGATGCCTGAGGCTTCAGTGTTCCAGACAGTACCTTCTGTGCTGGCTGTCTGCATGGCGCTCTGCATCTGTACACTCGCCAAACAGCCCCAAGCTGTGCTGAGTGGACAGCACTGAGGATAAATCGGAATCAGGCACATACATTTAGAAATGTACATATGTATGTTGGAATTTCAATAATAGGCTTAAGCTTTAAACATTAAGAAATCTGAACGACTACATTGTGTGTTTTTTTGTTTATTTTCTTAAATTGTCATGAAGACATGTTCCTGTACTCGATGCTTTTTGATTATACTAGCATGAGGAAGCAATTACCTGTATTAGAAACACTTTTTAATTGCCATTTATCATGTAGAGACATAACTCTGCATCAGTCATATTACTATTTTTGATGCAGTCAATCCTAACAAATTCCTAAGTTCACAAGTGAACTGAGGAAACTGCACAAAAAGCCGCAATTTATCTTTTTTTTTTTTCGATATTATCCACACTACGCATTATCTCACACCAATACCCCACTGAGGGTCTATTAATTTCTGACTTGAGCACAATAGGCCTGATGCTTCCAAGTTGGAAACTTATCAAAGAGGAAGAACAAAAAGCACAACATGGTAAATAAATATTGCAGGAGCAAAAGTTAACTGCGTTAGAGGAGGAATACATAAGTGTAAATATTATTTACACTTTATGTTAAATATAAAGCTTTTAAGTTGCTATAAAGCTATCAGTCAGCTCAGGAAGGCTTGATGTCTAGTTACAGTACACTGTACAAGACCTGAAGGGGTTGAAAATGTCTCAAATTCTAAGTATTGTGGTTTTTGTATTAATATTTGTGGTGATGACATATAGTTGTTCTGACACCAGCCGTATCATTCCATTTCATTATCTTTTTCTGTCAAATGACATCATTGTCCAGCAAAGTATGTCCTAGTCTTTGTAGTTATACACATACCTAGACACACGTACACACTCTTTGTATTTTGCCAGCAATGTGCTTTAGAAGTGTTTTCCCATTTACACAAACATACACTTTCACATGCACACAAAGAGTATTGTCTGTTGTTGGTAACTGATCCTCTGTGGGCTCTGCAGACCTCCAGACGCCAGCTCAGCTGACGGCAGCTCCAGGCACTCTGGCAACCAGAAAACAACACACTGCAGGAGAGGAGCAGGCCAGGAGCGGCACTCAGGGCGAGGCCACTGACAAGCAGTGCACCACTAGTGAGTGTTCACTTTGACCACACGCTTCTATAGCGGCTACACAACCTGAACAGGGTGACTGATGAAATTTACAATGATACCCCACATACCTACCTTTTAGGACTAGTTGAATGATGGCAGTGCTGAATCCACTGTCAGAAGAGGGAATACACACTGTCACCATTCAACAAATTATTGTTCTGGTGGATATTTCAACTTGAAATAGTAAAGAAAGGACTAGCAAGTGTCTTTATCATTACATTACAACATTGTACTTTAATAATACCTTCACCTATGAAATGTGTATGTGTAATTGTTTTCTTGAACATGAACATAATGAATGTGTGACATCAATATATCCCCAACTCAACCAATAACAGAAACAGACCTGAATCTCTCCAAACACATTGTTGTTACCTCGCTGTTTGACTCACACAAAAAAACACAAACACACACACACACACACACACACACACACACACACACACACACACACACAGACACACACAGAAACTTACTCTCGCTTTTGCGCCTTGTTTTTTCCATGTCTGATACAGCAGCAAGCAGCTGTGTTGTATTACAACCGTATCCCAGATGTATGTGACGCCATACACCTGGCCAGACACCGCACATCCATTTCTCAGCAGTGGAGAAGCAATACAGAGAGCAGTCTCAGTAGCAGGACTGCTCTCTTATAACTACTCAGAACTTGACCATGCCACAGAGAAATTACATGCCCACCTGTGACAATTGGCAAGTGCCTAAGGGTGAGGGGAGGGCCAGGCCATGAGGCTATTACCTAAATGAATCAGAAGTAAGCCCTTTTTATATGTAATCTGAAAAATGCCTCCCTGCTTTCACCTGGGCCAAATAAGGAGAATGAGACGGGCTCAGAGAGGCATCTTCTTAGCCCCCAATGAAATATAAAAAGTCTATGTGAGAAATTAAAGATTTTGGAGGTGGGATATGTGAATGTAGACTGAAAAAAGATAATGGGCTGTCGTTTCAGATGGATTTTTGTGTCTGTGTAGTTCAACTGTCCAACACAAGGAGGCGCTTGCCTCTCATGAGAACATTGTTGATAGAACCCCTGCTGTGTGTGTAAACCGTTACTTCTCCCACGGAGATAGTCTCCCCTTGAGAGATGAGAGCCTCTGTTGGTTACCATAAATTCTGTAAGGCTCTGGGGATGCATAAGTCTCAAGCTTACTGCTATTTATCTTGCCTTGTTATGGCAGAAAAAACACCTATATACTAGGGAGAGAATATTTAGACTTGATTGTATAATTTTATCCACTGAAAAATTAACTCTAGGAAGCCTCAAGGGAAAACAAAGACCAGGCCTGATCATGTAGTTTTCCAAAGACTCTGTTTTGTTGTTGTGGGGAGATTTAGTAAATATGATACACCTGTCAGTCTAGTCCAATACAGCACATCAGTCACTAACTGCAGCTTAGGTGGCCATATGGCTGGTTCAGCATTCCTCATTTACAACTGATGTTTTTATTGTGCCACATTATATTTTTTATATTTTTTTAAGGGTGACAGCCAACGGTATGCCCGTCATGCTACTTTTAGCTGCAGTCTATCTACAAAGCTAAATGTCACAGATGTGGACCACCAATTTTAGAAGCTCTTGCGAGAAGCGTTATCAGCCTCCACCAGAGGTTTAATTAATTAGGCGAATTCAGGTGATTAATTTGTGACATTGGCAACTAGTTCTCACCTGGAAGACCTCAGCAAGGCAGCTATTAGGCTAATTGATCATGGAGATAGTTAGGTCTTGAGATATGACACAATCCCACATTCAAAGTGCTTTTACTGGTGGGAATGCCAATTTGTAGGCTTAAATTAAATGAGAAATAAACAGTTCATGAAATTGATCCTGGTACAGATAGGGCTTTCTGAAGGCTTAGGATATTTCTAAATTAGGTGTTAAAAGCACTGGCCGTGGATATGCCTAGTTGCCAAGATGTAGATCAGGGCTAGGATGATCGGAGACCTTGTTGCTGTTAATGCACAAGAAAACAGAAGGATGTAGTTTCCATTAGCCTGCATGGAAAGCCCTTTCCTGTTTTCCTTCTCCCTCTTTCTCACAGCCTTTCATTCCACCCCCTCCCTCTCTGCTGTCACTGCCTCCCAGGAGGAGCCAAAAACCCAAGGCCCATTACCTGGGCCACAGCCCTGGGTTCATTCATAGTTCATCACTCACCACAAGGATATGGTTCATACGGAGTGCCTTTCCTTCATTATTAATTAAGTCCATCAGTTTTTCTCATTCACTCATGAGTGTTTTTTGCAAGCCGAATCAGCTGCAAAATATCTGTGACATTCCACATTTTCAGCATGATGAAAATTAAGACTTTTGCCTATTTCTCAACATTTTGCTGTATTTTTACAAAAGTGAATTTTATGAAACATTTCTTCTATTAATATGAAAACATGGATACCTCACATTTTTAGGATAAGAAAAATGCTCTTGCAAAAATGGTTACGCCTTACATCAAATTCTACTAAATAGAGTAGTTTTTATGGCCTCCAGCTCTGGCAATGTCTAATAGAGCTGGTGCTTTTCAAACATTGAATGAACAAGTTGACGACACAGGCGCATAGATCTTTTTCCCTTTTTGTAGAATGAGCTCTTTCAGATCCCAGATGCTGGATGGAGAATGATGCTCTACTTGACTTTTCAGTTCTATTGGGTTGATGTCTGATGCCATGTTTGGATGCGCATTCACTTTCACCCTGTTAATCCTTAGAAGTCAACCAGTGGTCTTAGATATATGTCTTGGACTGTTATCATGTTGAAAGAGTTCACAGTGACCACGGACACAGAGTGATGGCAGCATCTGCTCTTTCAATATTTTGCAGTACAAGATACAATCTATGAAATGCAATTTCCTGACGCATCACTCATGTTAACCCACAGGAACACCACCATGCTTTATTGTGGATATCATGCATTTTTCATTGTACTCCTCACAGTTGCAGCACCATACGCTTTGGCACCCATCAGCGCCAAAAAAAATTTATCTTTGTCACCCCAATCTCTTGTATCACCCCAATCTATAGAGCCCCAATAGTTTTCACATTTGTCAACATGGGCTCTGGCGAATGCTAGCGGGGCTTTTTTGTGCATGACCTTCAGCAGTCGCTCTCTTCATGGACGACACCACTACACCCATGCATGCCAATCCTTTGCTGTGTACATTGTGTTGTCATGGCAACCTCTTACCCCAGTTTGACTTTTTTAATGCTTTAACTGTTAATTTTGATGAACTTGTGATGAAGCTCATGTTTAGATGTTGATTCCGTGGCCTGAGTGTCTCAGTCCATTGAATTTTTGGACCACTTTTGCACTGTATTCTAACTTAGTAGCAATACTAATTTCCTTTTAACCTTGACCTCTTTGTGTTAAGAAATTATTTTCTTCCTCAAAACTTGTAATAATTCTCCTGTACATGGTCCCATATTTGTTGGAATTGAATGGGAATGGAATTTATCCCTTCAATACCAACCTTAATTGTCAGTTATCTTGTGACCACCTATGTGATAATTGATTAGACTCATTTGGTGAATTCCTGTTAATTAAAAATTAATCACATTGTACTCCTAAGACATTCACTGCATTGTACTCCAGTTTTGTTTTTGGCACTTACTATTGTAATTTAAAATCTCTAAATCTGACTTGCGCTAATATTTTATTGTATAGGATCCCACAGGAAGTATCAATTCTGAGGGGAAATGGATGTTCCCCTGAGAAATGTGTTGGTGGTGTACTCATTTACTCTGAGCGCTGTATATACTATTAGTTGTTTAGCTTAAAAAAACTGATAATTTCCTCTTCTTTTGTTGTCAAACTCGGATTGAAGTTGTATGTTGTTCTCCAGGCGAAAACCCTTTAGTCTCTCTTTCCTTGCATGGTTCATCTGTATTTTCCTCTTCCAGTTGACAAGATTGTCCTCATTCAACTGTTGAACTGTTTGCAAAAGAAAGGAATAATGATGCAGGGAATGCATAAAGTGTCCTCCGTGTCACTCATTGGCATGCCCAAGGCAATAGCCACAAGGCTGCATTCATGTGACAGAACACTGCTGTGGCTTGCCTCTCGCCTGACTTGTATCTCACATCAAAATAAACAGACAGCTCTTCTCCCCACTGCTAATGTCAATCCATCACAAGACCTTGATGGAATATTTAAAGGTATATTAAACACTCCAAGTTCCTTTTATCTCTGAAAGAAGTGGTCACCGCATAAAAGGATGGCCTGGATTTTTTTCTCAGGACGAAAGGCACATAGTCTGTATCATCATTGATGGTCACAATGTACGGTAAACTGGGTTAATAAGAAAGTACTTTTTTCATTTAAGAAGCACTAAGTGTTCTTGAAGACAAATTTGTTCAGTCAGTTTTCTTATCTATGACTTTTCTGTTCAGAAGGATGTAGGGTCTACTAGTCTTACTAAAATCTAAACTTGTAAATGTGTTGCATGGTGGCAGCTACTGCTATATCTGGCAAGCTCTGATTTTGGTGCACATTAGACAATTTTGAGTCAAAGTCTGATTAAGGTTTAAGCAAGGCTGTACCTCCATTTTTTATCTTATGTACTGGTCTGTCAACAGTAAATCTGGCACAGGTAGTGATGGAGAGTGTGGAACAAGCCTGATCCAGAATATCTCAATTTCTCCAGGAAGTTGACGTAGCTTTGCTTCAGGTCCCTTTTCTTCAGGTCCCTTTTCTTCAGGTCCCTTTTCTTCAAAACCTTTATGTTGGATAAAAAAATATCGATCCTGGTAAATATTTGTTTGGTCCAGGGCAGCCAGCAATGCTAGCAAATTTATATTGGATATATGAAATAATTATACCATATATATAATGAATTACATAGCATCTGCTACAAGTCAGTCTGGATGGCATTTGGTACAGATTACAGGTGATAATGGATGTATTATTTCTTCAACTTCCTAAAGGCTAAAATTAGAACTTACTAGTGGGCGTCTGGAGACAATAAAGCATCTTGCCAGAAACTGAAATGGTGATGTTATTATTAGTTATTAGAACTGGACACTGAATTTCCCCAAGCTGCTTCTTGGCTACCAGGTGAAAACAGTCTGGAGTTGCAAACTCTAACGCCCTGTGGTGTTCACTAATAAAATCCAGGCAAAGCATGCAAACTCCTGAGTGAATAAGCACTGAGCGTAAACTGCCATTTTGTGGGCACAGGTGCCTCATGGATTGTGGCACCAAGCGTGAAATGAATGTAAGATCATCCATGATGCCACTTTCTTCCGTTTATTGTTTTAGGGTGCAGATGAGCTGACAGTAGTGTTAGTGTTTCTGAAGATTCATTCTTTGTCTGTGGATCTTTTTACTCCCACCATATCACCGATCGCAGTTGGGCAGTGATCCTCTTCACAGGATTTTAATGTCTTGTTTTATTACTGTGCAACGCAAATAATCATATTATTGTAAACCACATACATTTTTCCCTGAAAGAACTGAGTCCAGAGAGATGCTGGAATGATTGAGCACTGCTGTTCATTTCCTCTGTGCATGCCCAGAGATTAGAAGCTGCATTGCCGAAGAATGCTAGAAAGGTGATAGGAAGGGAAAAGAAAGTGTGAATGAGTGAGGGAGGGTGGAGTTTCAATGGTAGACAGATGGTTGAAATTCTGACAATGCCAAGTAATGATAAAAGGTTGTTGCCTTTTCAGAAGCTAGGCCTTGTGTCAGACAGATGATCCCAAGATTAGGCAAAGTGTGATCATAGAGCAGAGGTTTCCATATTGACCAGGTTTTATTTGATCATTTATCATTTTAATGCAGTTTTTTCTTCACCCGATGTCAAAGCTTTGTAAAGCTTAACAGATTTCATACAGTGTCTAAACGTTGAAATTATTGCTGATTGATGGGCTAATCAAATAACTGAACTGTTAATGACATTTTCATTGTTTTGATGTAATGGTAATTAATATCAGTCCATTATAAATCATATTCAGAGGCTTCTATGAGTGGAAGACAAGGTTGGATTTTCAGGTTGGTCGTTCCAAACAGTTGATTTGTCACTGTTCTTTCTGTGATAAAGGTCTTTCTTTTTATTCGCTAGCATTGGAGACAGCCATGGCCAAAGTCATTAAGTTTTTGGGATGTCCTCCTAAATGTCTATTTGTCTGTCCCATTCTTGTGAAAGCAATGTCTTGGTAGTACTGTAAGGCAGTTATTTGCAACTTTGGTATAAACATGCACTTGGATTCAGTGGTAAACTAGATATTGGTCAATAAAGGTTAAGGTGACCTCACAAAAATGTTTTTGGACTCAATAATCAAGAATTATTACACTAATTATGACACTATAACACAAATGCCTAGCAGAATAAATTCTTAAAGTGATCACATTTTATGTCCACATAGTAGAAGATCATCTTAAATCTAACATAATTTTGTTCTCCTTTAAAAAAACAAACAAACAAACAAACAAAAACTCGTATTATTCAACAAGGAGATATTATGATGGTATTTCCTACAACTTGACTGGCTGGCAGAGGCATACAGCCATGAGGCAGTAATTCTAGTTTTTATCTATCTCTCTCCAACACTAAAAAGAAACCAGCATCCCAGCATTTAAGCTATGCTACAGACAGAAAATTATACAAGGCCTCCCAGGCATTCACTTTCATTGTTTTTACCATAGTGCCATCAGTCACTTTCAGTAAACATCAGTAGCTCGTAAATGCCAGGTAGCGTAATGGAATGTATTGCCTCTCTTTGTATGGATCTGATAAGTTGGCGTGAACAAATTGCACTACCAAAATGATGCATTAGTCCTTGATTAGTTGGAATTACTTATGGATTTGTTGGTGAGGTCCAGATTGTCTTTTGGACTTTTTCGTCTTTTCAAACCCTGCTTGATGATAGTGATCTGGTATCTGTTTCCCATTAGGATCTTCATCTTTATAACATGGCCTTCTTGTATGTTGGGCTTTGCATTTGAATGGAGTGATGTTTAGAACATTAAAAGACATCACTGGTTGTCTTGTATAAAATGTTCCACCATATACACTCTGAGATAGTTAAGAGACACTAACTAACATTTGTCTGCGATTGACTTTTCAAGTTTTCGTTTGTTTTCTTAGTCATGAGCTAAAGAAATTTCCACTTCAGTGGTTTTGTTGTTAGTTTTGGTACTTATTGGTCGTGAATCTAACACTGTTTCATCTTCTTTCCTGGAATAATAGATAAGCTAATGTCTGCATGTTCTGTGGTGGAGATTAACTTTCTTAAGCACAAACTCAGCCATCCATGCTCGCAGCTCTGGGGATCTCTTAAAAGAGATGGCCACATTAAGCGACATGAGTCACAATAGACCACCATAAGAATAGGAACGTGCACTGACTGGGTTTTTAATTACATCAGATTAATCTTAGATTCGCACTTATCCAGGGTAATTGCCACATCTCCATTAAACCCAGAAATTAAATGCATTTTCTCTCAACACAGCCGCCCGTTTCCAACTAACCACTGACAAATCAGAAGAGTTGTGTGCCAGTTGTGTAAGTCATCAACTCCCTTGTGGCCCAGTAAGATCCATGAATAGTTCATTGTTCATTTATCAATCCATTTTACCTGTGACATGTCGGTGAATAATGGTCCCATGGAATAACAAATGGAGCTGTAACATTAAGGCATGTTTTCAATAACCTACAGTAAAGCTTTATTCTTTCAGAAATGCATTCTTCATCAGTCTCTACATGACATTACATTTAGGAATGTATCCAAAAATGGGGACCTCACAAATGCAATCTAGTCCAAGGGTGCCACAAACTTCATGATCAAAAATGATCATGGAATTGTATTGCCATCACCTTGATGGTTGCAACAAAATCAAAATTATGAACTTGATGATTAAATTCACTACAATATTTATTGCAAAGATTTTGTATTTGATTGAACTGCACTTGTGCTTTTCTGAAGGCGTTACCGAATTGCTGTTGTATGGTGACTACAATATTTATTTATGGTAAAATATTCTGAATGCTACTGTTTATGCTTTTACTTATTGCTTTTTGAAATTCTTAATTAAATCTAAGATTTGCATGTTAGGAACGATTGTATTCACAAATCTCTGGGCTATAGTGAATCAAGTTATCTATGATACTACAATAATCGTTTCTTGTCATTGGTGTCATTGGTACAAATTGGTGTGTAGTTATGAAAGTTTTACAGTGTAATAGAATTAAAAAATTATAAGTGTGGGAAGACTGAACGTATGAACTTGCCTCAGAGAGTCTTGTAGGGGAACAGCTCCTAACTTGGAAGGCTGAATGTGTTGATACATAAATTTATCCAGTAAACACTCTCGCTTATGTATCCATTTTGATTTGTATCAAATAAAAAACATTCAGCATAACTATATGAGTATTTTGAGTTCTATCAGTGATGTATATTCTATTACAGGGAGAAATGTGCTTCTCAGACCAATCTAGCTTTTTTGATGTGAATGTATTATTTTTAAAATGAAAAAGAATTATTCTAAATGGTACGTAATTAATTTATCTGCAGTCAAACTTTATCAGCTTCACTGATTGTTGTTACTGGTGAGCAACGGCAGAGACTGAACAGGGGAAAAAACATTACAGCTTACCGTATAGATACATGGATAGTGATTGGGTATGAATACATAGGAAGCATTAGCAGTATAAATGGTAGGTGTGAAAGAGCAGGTGTCAGTTTGATACCTTAAAGGGACCATTCAGTTGGTAATGGCAGTCACAAGAACAAACTGACACGTTAACAGATCTGCAGCACAGTACCACTTGAATTGTCTGTCCGTACAAGAAGACTGGCTTTATTTTGGCTAAACAGCTTGCATGCTCAATGGAATCATTTCATAATTTTATTGAAAACAAATGTTATTTATTTTACTATTGGACTCTGTTGATCAGAAGAATTGTTGAGTCAGTCAAAGGAAGTGCTAGGAGCATTCAATACTAACCCTTCAATACCAGCTACATCATAGACACTGTCTGAAATACCTGCCATGGCTTTTTTTTTTGTTTGTTTGTTTTTTTGTGGATACCATTTATATAAACCTGTGTTCCATATTTCTCTCCAGTAGATGCAAAACACTGTAAATTGTTACCTAAAAAATTATGTCACGTGCTGAATCAGATCTGTTATACAGTGACACTGTTGAGACTGCAGTATACTCGTCCAGAACTGCTTGTTGGAAGATCAGGTAGCTTTGGAAACCTTGCCCCCCCCCCGCACCTGTCTAATGTAATGTTTGAGTGTGCTGCGCCCGTGATTAGTCAGCTGTGATGAGGTGAGACGGGAAGCTGGATCTCTGAATCCTTTCTTTTTCGCTGGCTTTTCACACACATTTGAGTGTGGTTTTTAAGGTTGTTATAAATGTGTACAAAATTTGTTGTGGAGCTACATTTTTTGTTTGAACATAGATTTACTCTCTGTCCTTATTCATAATATGGCGTGACATCATGACATGATGCTTGTGACTAAAAGTGACCAGATTTTAATTCAATTTACCACAATATAACAAGTCAATAAATCAAATAAAAGCAAAAAAATGGATTCAGTGAGGTGTGTATGTCAAGCAAAGAATCCCTGTGTAAACAGTGTATAATTTAATATGCCTTTCTGCCGAGTCCTATTATTTTACAGCTGTTAAGACCTGAATCCCTCAACAGACTCACAGGGTATCTAATTGGTATCTAATCTAATCAATTTACAAGTGTACGACTTCTGACAAAGTACAATGGCTATCCTTCACAGTGAATGTGATATGCTTGCAGATCATGAATTTTGTTGTTCACCAGTGCATAGCCTGATATTACCGGAACAATTCATGTTTGTGAGAGTGAATAAACATTAGCTCACTGACTGTTCTGTTTTCAAAGCTACAGAGCGTAAGCAAGCATCGCAGTAACATATATGGGAGTAAACTAACTGATATAATCCCATATGGAACTATTACTTTCTCACAATAAGCACTTACTGCTGTTGGCAGTAAACCTCCATTTGCCAACATGTGACCAAGATAGCACCTTTTATTATACCATTATCACTTCTAACAGCAATACAGCTCCGAATTATAATTTCTCATTGCAGCAGGTGCAATTAAACGAAACTAACACTGCTTTCAAGAACGATCTTATAGTAAGATACCCGTTTAGTCATAATATTTAACTCAAGTATTAAATTGTACAGTACTCATTGTCCTTCTCTTCAAGAGGCTCCTGCAGGGTCCATATTCTCTCCTCCATAAGTGATATGGTAGCTCAAATGTATTGCAAAAGAAGTCACAGTGCACAACTATCTTCTCAGTCCTGCTGTGGACTTGTCTCTTTGCAAGTTGGTTTTTATTTATTTATTTATTTTTTATTTTGTGGGTGACAGACCTTTCTTCTGGAGGGCTCTTATTCCCTCCTTTGTGTGTACTGTACATGTGTGCGTAGACTGACATCTTCAGCAGTCCTTGGAATTGGTGGTGCATTAGTGCATATCTGTCTTTTGAGAAGATGGTACCACAGGCAAAGCCATCCCACCGACCATTTAGTGAGCAGCAGAGAGGAGAGGGACAGAAAAAGAGACAGATGCTCTTCAGTCCCTTCTCCATAGAGTGCCATATCAATGTAGCTTTATTGGAAGAGATTAAATGTGGTTTGACAAATACAATTTTTGCATCTCCAACTTCAGTAAATGTACTATCTTACTTTTTCACCTGACACCAGCATATGTGGTGATCTAACGAAGATGTTTGCATTTGAGTCCTGTTTATTCAGAATTCAGCAATGTTTCACAGCATGCACTCACTTGGTACTTTTACAGAAAAAGATGTACTTCACTGTGGCACAATATATGAAATCCAAGGTCATAAGCTTCAGTCGGATTGTTGGTTTCTGATGGTCTGACTTCAGTATTTCTGAAACTGCAGCTCTCCTGGGACTTTCACACACAACACACTGTAGAGTTTAAACCAAACAATGCAAAAAAAAAAACCCTCCAGTGAGCAGCAGTTCTGCGGACCGAGAAGCTTTGTTGATGAGGGGAGGTCAGAGGAGAGACTGATGTGAGCGGACAGAAGGGCTAGAGGCACTCAGATAACCACTGTTTACAACTGTGGTGGCCAGAAAAGTATCATAGAAATCCAAACATGTAGAGCTATGAGGTAAATGGGCTGAAGCAGGCGAAGAACACGACCAGTTCTGCTTCTGTCAGACAAGAATAGCAATCTGAGGCTGAAATAGGCACAGCTTCGCTAACATTGGACAGCTGATGACTGGAAGAATGTACCCCGGTCTAACAAATCTGAATATCTGTTGAGGCACACAGATGGTAGGGTCAGAATTTGGCTTTAACAAAATCAAGCCAAGGACACAACCTGCCTTGTGTCAACAGCCCTTGCTGGTGGTCATGGTGTAATGGTGTTGAGAATGTTTTCTTGGCACCCTTTGGGCCCCTTAATACCAATCAGTCATGGTCTAAATGCCACAGCCTGTCAGACTATTGTTACTGACAATGTGTTTCCCATAATGGTCACAGTTTACCATCCCGAAATGGCTATTTCCAGCATGATAATGTGCCATGTCACAAAGCACAAAGTTACCTCAAACTGGTTTCATGAACAGTAGTTTACTGTACTTAACTTCAATTACCACACCTTTGGGATGTCATAGAGCAGCAGCTTGGCAAGATAAGTGTGCAGCGGACAAATCTGCAAAAACTCTGTCACCCCAGCAATAGGGCCTTACTTAGCTTTAGTACAGCTCCTTCATTTATCTGTGTAAAGGCAAACAGGACACTATAGCTGTGTAGGCCTTTGTAAGAGAAAGTGACTGATTGCCTTCATTTCAGGAAGCAAGGATGGGATCATTTATTGATCTGGACATTTCATTTAGTGTCAGCGCAAAGTGTCACATCAGGTGACAAACAGTGGTCTCCCTCTCATGACCCAGAGACCCTGCGGCCCTTTTGAGCTCTCTTTGTGAGCAAAATAGCCAAAGAAACATCTATTTTCATTATCAATTAATGATCAGCAGTGATTGACATTCACACAGTAGTGTGATGTTTTCAAGACAAAACAAGTCATTGGGAAAATGATTTGATAATGAAAGTAATCATTAACTGCAGCCCGAGATGAATGTCAGCGGTAGCAAACTGTTGATGAATTATTAAGTTAAGGCTAGCGATAAGACTGGAAATAAAACTGAGATCAAGTAAATGAAAGTGCATACAATTTAGCTTGGCTTTGTGCCAGCCTGATATATAGTCTTCATTTTACTTCGACCTAGGCTTTGAATTTTATAAGCAGAGTGACAGGGGTATTGCATGCTTAATAGAGGAAAGACATGATCTATAAAAAGGATGGTCATTAATTATGTATTTTCTTCATTTATGTTATATTAACCTTAAAAGGGGTGCATCCCTTGACCTGTTTTTTTGTTGTTGTTGTTTTTTTTATATTCTCCAACATATTTTCTTCCATGTGCATATTTCTAGAGACAAAATTTCAATTATTCACCTGGTTAATATTATAAGAAACCATTGAATTGAAATTTGTTCTGCTGTCATGGCCTGGGATGTACATCCTTTGTGTTGTGTTAATTAAAGCACAGAAAATAATTTGACTAGACAAAAAATAGCTAAAATCGCCTGGGAGGGATACAGTTGGGATTATATACTTTTTACAAATATGCTCTTTTTGCTCATGCTCAAAACAGCAAACAAAGGCTGTGTCACAGTTTAGGTTTGTGAACAAAGCTCAGTGTGCTCTAAATTCTTGTATTGCAAAGGACACGTACAACTTAACGACTAGTGTCTAAATCAGATGCAATTTGTTTTATTTTTACTGTACCAAAGTATATTTAATGATAAATGCGCTTTTATGTCCGTATATATTGATGGCTTTAATGTTCTAAAACCAAAGCATTGGCACCAAAGTGAATTTACATTCGTCCTCACCATGGGCTTTTAACTTCTTAGTTTTAAACATAGTAAAATTTTCAAAATTTTACTGTTTCAAACTGCATTTTCAGTCCACTCTGCACTGTTGCACAGTATGTGTTCTGTCTGCCTGTTAGTGATGAAAACTTAAGTTATGATTGGTATTGAGTTTTGTCAATGCAGTTGGTCTACTTAACATTACAATCTAATGTACACCGTATCTTGACTTGAAACTTTCAGTATGATTAATTCATACAATTCTCAACCATATCACTACTACATTATAAAAGTTAATATAAACACAAGTGGCAGTCTTCCCTATAGTGCCACTAACTGTGTGCGTTATGCCTTTAGCAAGAATTCATTAGAAAAGTTGGTAAGAACAGCTTTTTCACAGTGGGTAAAAATGGACAGTGGTAATTTTCCACTTTTAAATTATGATGCTGCTTCAGGTCTACAGTTGGAAAAAAAAATATGTACACTTAAGATGGATAGAAATAACTTAATTACTTGAGTTCTATGTGAACACTAAATATGATTTTGAATTTACTCTGTGTAAGGAAAACTTTGTAAAGGTGTATCCCTCTTGCTAATGTTTATGGTGTTGATTGTGACACAGCTCCCAGCTCCAAGCTCCTCCCCATCAGTTGCAGGTGATGAGAACAAGGCCGATCAATATTTCATTAATGTTACAAGATTGAGGCCCTTACTCCAGTCGATTCCAATGAACCAAAATGGAAAAAAATTGAGTTAAATTCTGGGTTGTGATTTTGACTACTCACAGTAATTGCATGCTTGCTTACGTCCTCACTGCCGAGGGGCGTGACCAATGTATGTTGGTTGCTGTGGCAGAGCATCACATGAGCAATTGTGTGTGAGCATTTACAGTTAAAGGTAGTGTGAATTACTATAATTTAACATTATACTGCGATCCAAATCAATGGAAGACAGAAAAATAAATTTAGGTTACATATGTCCTTCACTACTGACCTATTTGACATTTTGAAAGCCTTTTTTTTTTTTTAAGAGTGTCACTGTTTGATTGCTGGACACACATAAAGAAGATTAAAGCTCTATCATGATATTGTGTTTGTGCTTTACAGCATCAGCCAAACAGATTGGTTCAAATATGAATATCTTACTGTTTAGAAGAACATGGCTGTAATCCACCATTTGCAAAATCAGGCTGTCTTATCTGACATACAGTTCTGTGCCTCATTTTCCCAATCAAATTTGGAAGTCTAATATTTTTTTCAGTGTTACATTTTTTTCTTCCTCCAGTCTAAGCCGAGAGCCACAGAAATAATTTTGGTGCTAGTTTGAATCTACAATCAGCTGTATACTGCTGTGGCTAATAAGCACAAATGTCATATGGCTGTTCAATTACACATATATGCAAATTGACAATTCCATTTGTAAAGTCATATACATTCACTAACACTCGTTTTGCCTCAGTCCCAGATTTTTGTGTTGCCAATGTGAAACCCAGTGTTGGCCCAGTGTCCTAAATGTGAATTCGGAGAGCAAAATTAGAGAGCAAGCACTCTCTGGAGGCAAAGACAATGTTCATTGCCATGGAGACACACACACACACACACACACACACACACACACAAACAAACAGTGCAAACATGCAGCAGTTAGGAGGTAAGTAGGTTAGTCAACAACCAAGCATCTGCTCAGATTAGAAGACTGAAAGGTCTGTGAATGTTGAGAGTCTGCCCTGAGTTAAAACTTTGTCTTAAGACGCTCCAGACCAGTGCCACTGAAAATCATTGAAACTTATAAAGAAATTAACCCAATTTTTATGATGGAACACATTATTTTAAACACTGGATCTTACAAAAACAAAGAACATTAGTCATGTGACTCATTAAAAATTATCTCACTTTATAATACGTGTTGAATATTTCTCACAGCAAATAATATAAAAACCAAAAGATTGGATAATTAGCACAACACAGCAGCCTCCTGGGTTCATAGTATATAGCCCACTAAACTATAATCTATAACAAACACTGTCTTTGAAAAGACGTCAGAAGGGGATCTCTTTCAGGACTAATGAGCTAACGATACTGATCTACCAAGGTGGATTGTGCATTTTCAAGACATTGAAAATCAGTGAGATCATTCTAATGTTCCATTGTGATCATGCATGTGGTCAGTTGTTGCACTTCCATTTCAGACCTTGTGTATTTATCAGTATTGGCATCCAGGGAGTTACTCCATAACTGATATTTTTTAATTAGTGTATGTGTCAATATATGAGTTTTACACACTGCAATCTGGGAGATTTTTCCTCTTTACAATTTGTTTCCACGTTGTGTCCTAGAGTCCACAGTATGCTGCTGTAATCTCAGCCAACTGTTCATTTTATATTGACTCCACAGAGGAAATGGAGGACTGAGATGGACAATGTGTTTGCCAATAGATATGGGAGTAGACCACAGTGAGCTGATTGCATTTCAGTAAAGTATCATGTATTCTCTCTGGTTTAGTGGGGATATGGGGAGGTTTGCTGTCTTCATTTAATTTTGATAATTCTAGTGGATTTTTGGCATTTCTGCTTTATTAGGTGGTGATATTATATAGAGACAGAAGAAAGGGGAGAGGGGAAACGTGCAGCAAAGGGTTCCTGCAGTAATGACTTCATGCTCTTGACCTATACATTAAAGAAAAACATCTTGGCATTTTTCAGTATCAGTATTTTTGAGGAAGAAAATCCCCTAATATGAAATCTCTTCAGCACCACACCCAAACAAACCCCTTTTACTTTGCCCATAGGTGGATTATCTTTGGACATAACAGGCCAATAAATGAATTAATCCAAATGCCATACATTGCATTAACATTCCTCCCATGTAGAAGCTTTAGGTTAGTCGGGTCATTGTGTCCCTCTAAGAGGTCCAACAAAGGACAATAACAGGTCGAATTGATTGGCTAGGTTTGACTAACCAGCTTTAGGGTATAAGTAAGATTTAGTATTGATGAGATGATGATATTGTGACATTGAGCCCATTGAGGTTTCACAGAGGTATCATAACAATCTAACTGAGATGGATCCACTTACTTTTATGGGCATGTGTATCTTGGGAGGATATAAAAGTAAAACCTAGTCTATGCCATGGTCCATAATGTTATAGGCATGGGGTGCTTCAAAGTTTCTCTGGATGGCCCTACACTATATATAGAAATTTCTCAGTTTTTTCCCCTCCATGGGTATAATCCAAACATTCGCTCAGCATAGAAGCCGTCCATTTTGTCAGTTTTATTCTAGCGACCTGGTATTTCCTTTCTCCGATCTTAAGCACTGGGTATAATTGTCTTTTGATGACTTGTGATCTGATTAAGAAATACAAGGAATTATAAAATAGATGAGTCTTTGAATTGGAGGTACTGATTCACGAATTCACCTAAAGGCATAACCACCGTATGTCTAAATTGTCCATCAGTGTCACTGGACTGATGTATTTATGTAATACTTGCTGTGTGGCAATTTGGATACCCTTCCCTGGGGGCTTTTTTTCCTCTCCAAAGCTGTATTTGTATGTGCACATACACTGTTCTGACAAGTATGTGTGATGGCAGCTTGAAATATGTCTGCAGCTACATGAATCTTGTATGGATTAGGCACTTTTAATTATCACAAAGTGCTCTGCTTCATTTTCCCTTCCTCCTTTCTTTCTTCCCTCCCCCATCAAGATATCTCCCCTCTGTGGTTGGCTGTTCATGCTCCAACAATTTTCATGCATTATTTAATAGCTGACTATGACGAGTCATTTGCTGCCATTGTGTCTAAACTTTTCATCCCTCAGGAGTATCCTCATAGCTCTGATGGTGATAGCTGACCCTAACAAAACTGCTTTCACAAAATTGTGGCTGGGTTTTTTTTTTTCTTGTGTATAAGAAAAACAAAAAACCTCTGAAAAATATTTATCCTTTTTTTTTTGTCCTTTTTTTCTTTCTTTTTTTTAATTGTCTACTTTTCAGAGTAATGCTGAAGTTTACCTTTATTTTGGTCTGTTTGATAAGCCATATCTTAAAAAATTATAACCGTATAATTTGGAGCAAATTTTCTATGCTGAAATTGAAAATATCCAAGCTACCACTAATCGCTGAACATTGTACCACGGCATTTCTAAGTAATTCTAAATTCTGAAGGTTAAAGGAATAAATGGTCAAAATTAAACATTCCGGCTTGACGAAAAAACAAAAAGAAATATTATTGATAGGATGCATTCAGTTTCAGCCTGGCAGTGTCTCATCCCCCACTTGTTCTTTCTTTTTCCATCTCTGGTTGCTCCCTCAGCAGGGTGGCTGTCCCATGTGCCAGTCATGCCTGAAGATGAATGAGGCTGTCTGCTTGATCCATATCTTACCCTACGCCTGTCTACTCCTTCCAGATCAGATCAGGAGGAACCAAAAACCAAAGCTTTAGCCCACCATCAAACTAACTCTGCAGGCACCCACTTGAGAGAGGCCTTTTTACAAACTGTGGGATGATGGCCGGTGGTTGGGTGGTCTTGTTTCATTGTTTCTTTCAACTTCCAGCTCTGGTCGGTGCCTGTACAGCAAATAGTTTCTAGTTTCTCTCCAACTAAAAGTTTCTTGAATACCTGTGTCTGTGTAAATATTTGCGTGTGAACGGTGTCCTGTGATCGTGTTGTACATGCAGACTGCTAGCAGTGCTATTTATGTAAGCTGTGTATAAGTCCCTTTTCCTGGTGATTTACTTAGCCAGAGCAGTACTTCGACAGTTGGATTATTATAGAATGGATGCAGTGAAAATTTCAAAGCGGCACTTCAGCACATGTCAGTATGAGTTTAAATATCCAGGGAAAGCTGAGGAGTTTAATTCTTACTGACAGGGGAAACATAATGAGCGTTAAGAGCCGCAACAGAGAAGGTCTCTGCTAAATTATGGCACTGGAGAAAATGCTCTTTTGAAATGTCCTTGAGTGTGTGAGATAAGATATACTGCATACCCAAATGTAGCCACTTCATAAACGCATGTAAATTGCTGTTTTTTTTTTCCTTCATGAACAATAATTGTACAGCAAATCTACTTAATTCACCCCCAGGTTGTCTGATGTGTAGTTGTGGCTGACAGTAAATGTGTGGCTGGTCATTAGGAAGTTCCCCAGAGAGCAGTTCTTAAGGCGGAGGGTCCTGAGCCCATCGCCAAGCACCAGTTTCTTATTATTCCCATTTTATTTTTTTTCATGGTTTTTTTTTTTTGAGACTTTACTTTCAGTTAGTGTGATTGCCTTTGTGCCCGTTTCTCCCCTAACTTTGAGAATTTTTTGCCTTTCTCTGATGTACAGCATATGTAATAAGATTTTTAGTTTGGAGAGATATGCCCCAGATAAAGGGAGTGGGTAAATCTGGGAGGCAAGATGCAGGCATATATATTATTACTGCTCAGTTTTTCAAATTATCTTTGTGTGGAGTGTGGTGCAGGTACAGATGACACAATGGAGATTCTCTGCTATTAAAGAAAAAATGCCCTGCTCAGTTATATTGTGCAGCATGATATCTTAAATAACTTAAAGGAATCCTGGTCATTTATTCTTTAGAGGACCGAGCTTGCATATGTTATTGTTTCTGCACAAGATCCCACTTTGGCAGATTTAGATCATTCCAGTGCCCCTTGACAGAATTGTAATGGGTTGGACTTTATGGATTTTAATAAGTCCACTGTGATATAGTGTCTCTATCCATGGTTGAGCTCATTTACACTTACACATGCATGCAAGGTACATTTTAAGTTATGTCTTTGATCTTCTTTGAGATAAATGATTTATGAAAGGATGGCCATTTTTTTGGCCAATGGCGGCATAGTGGGTAGTGCTGTTGCCTCACAACAAGAAGGTCGCAAGCTCAGTTCCCGGTTCTGTGCAGAGTTTGCATGTTCTCCCTGTTTCCTCCGGGTATTCCGTTTTCCTCCCACCGTTCAAAGACATGCATGTTTGGTTAATTGTCCATAGGTCTGAGTGTGAGTGGCTGTTTGTATGTTGGCCCTGTGATGGACTGGTGACCTGTCCAGGGTGACCCTGCCCTTGCCCAGTGTGAGCTGGGATTGGCTCCAGCACCCCCCACGACCCGGAAACTGATAAGCAGTAGAAGATGAATGAATGAACGGCTACTTTTACCCTGGGGTTGCATAGAATAATGTCGTGTTACAGTTGCCTGATTGGACTAAACAGATGATATTAAGTTGTAAAGTCCTTTTTGTGCTAAGACCAATTGGGTCCTTCAAAATCTGACCAGTCACCAGGAGACATCAGAACGCTGCAGACTCATCCGATTTAAATGTGTCCCTGGTTGACTTAACTTGCGTTTTTCTTTCTATGTGTGCCATTCTCTCATATTCTGCTGCTTTTGTGTGCATCTCCGTAGAACCTGGAATCAGGTCGACACATAGTCGTAAATTGCCCCTTCATAAAACCAGAGATTGTTCATGTGAATTCTCACCTACTTGAAATACTCCATTTAGTGTTGGCGAGGCGTGGCGCCTGAGTATAGTGTGCAGGTGAAATTATAACATCATCATCAAATCTTCCACTTGCTTGCTGGGAATCCTCTGGAAAATCACCAGCTCCATTTCCTCATGGGTACAGTCAGACATTGCATGGTCTATACACTGGGGAGCTGACGGTATAAAGTCCATTTAATGTCTATTTCAACTGATTTGGGCATTTGCATTCTGGCATACAGCTCCTCAGGGTAATGTCGTGAAAAGTAGAGAATTGCAATGTGTATGAAAGGAGTTTCAATGTTGGCTTTTGGAAACTTGAAAATGAAGGCAAATGTCCTGAAGTTTCACTGCATTTAGTAATCCTACTTGCTTGCTATGACACTTTTACTGCACTTTCCAAGAGCAGGTTTTGGTTTTCCACTTCCTCTTAAAACCCTTAGCACCATCTGTTGTCATTAGTGTCCAACATCCATGATATAACAGGGCTGCTCTCTCCGTCTGCCTCTCTCTCTTGTACTGTCTTTGTCATCTGTGTCACGCACTGCTTGTTACCCTTAGAGGAAGGCCAAATGTCCAGATTTGAATACAGGGAACTTGCAAACTATGTAAAAGAAGAAATGTGTTTTTCTCCTTATTTTTTTTATTTATTTTTTTTTTGAAGATGGGTATTTTGAAAATATTTTTTTTTGCAGTTTAGGACTTAATATCTTGGATTGGATTCTGATATGCATATTAGCAGTCATGTATTGAAGGACTGGAATGGCCATTTGAAATCGTAATAAATAAAATTTGTCCCATGTGAAAGGACACCAATTATGACATAAAAAATTTACATTTTCGCAGGTGTAGAATCGGCTCAATGTTGTTTTCCTTTCAAATTTTGAAACTATAATGTGCTAGTATGAATTAATAAGATTTCCTCACTATCTTTCTCTTTCCATCATAGATCATATAAAGCGGAAGATTCGCAGACGGCCATCATGGGGACGTGGCATCATTCGTAAGAAGAAGATCTACAAGAAAGGAACAGAAGAGGAAGAAGATGAGCCTGAGGCAGAAGTGGAAGCTGCAGGTCCCAGTGACTCATGTTTGACGCAGGATGAGGAATCATCTTGTGATACCACAGGTCCCCAACCCAATGGTCACCATTCCCATGCCCCCTCCACCGAGGAGGAGAGCTCCAATGAGCCCCCTGTTGGAGCCCCTGCTGAGTCCCCAGATCTCAGTGAAGCCAGAGAACAGCTAACACCTAAGGAAGAGGAGTCGTCCACAGCCAAACAAGGAAAGTGTGAGAACACAGAGAAACACAATGAGCTACATTGTCTTGATGGCAGCTCTTATCCCATGGAGGATGGAAATAGTCAGGCCAAACAGGCTGACTCCCAGCCTTTGATTGAAACGTCTTCTGATGCTGAGCCCCAGACCATGCACACAGAGGGGCTCCTAGTATCACAAGTGGACTGTGTGAATGGAAATGAGTCAATGGACAGCCTGGACTCACAGAGCCCCAAAGCAAGCGGCGAGGCTGAGCAAAGAACTCCTCAGAGTGTGGCTGGAGGCTTTAACAAGCCAGAACAGGAAGAGCACAATGCCAACCATGAGAGCCATCCAACTCAGGAGCACCCTCTCCAGGATGGGAGGGCAGGAACAGAAAGTCCAGAGGAAGATCCAGACAAAGAAGGTATAAAGCTAGATAGACAACTGGGTAAAGGGAACATGGTGATTTATTGCAGGGGGTGCATGAATAATATCAACATTTCCTGAAAAAACAGCTATATTTAACATAAATGAGTAAAAGTATCCATACCTGCTTAGGGATTGATGTTGATGAATTTGTAGTACAGCTGTCAGGGTGTTGGGCCACACAGCTGAGCCTCTGAGCCCGTCTGTCATTTTTTCATATGTTTGGACAAGCCAGCAGTCAATCTGATTTTTTTTTCAGGAGTGGGTAATAATTGCACATGAAACAACATTTGAGATGAGAAAAGAAAATGGTGCAAATTCTTAGCCTTTTTTGAGTTAGTAGATATTCTGTTAAGAAAGTTAATCTGTTAATCTAAACCAGCCAGTGCTTTTCCCCCTGGTTTTTTATGAGGATAACTGCATTTTTTTTTAGAATCATTCAACTCTGATGATTTTCTCTTGGTTAAGTATATGGATAATAAATAGGTAGACAATAGAGATGAAAAAATGAATAATGCAGTACAAGTTATACAGAACATAAAAATGCTATCCCCTGGCTCAGCATATGATCTATTTCAACCCAGAAAGTCCAGGGACCTGAAAGTTATGTGTACCTTTATAAAAACTCTGCACCCTATGTTTCCTCAAGTATTTTTTATCTATAAAAAATTCACAATGTTGGCTGGCCTTTTCCTCCATTTCTGATTTTGGTATATATTTTGTTTTTGCCACGAGCCATTAAGCCCCTTCTACTGGTGTGCAGTGTTTTAGTCAGATATAAGACAATACGTTTCTCTGTTTTAATTATGGGCCTGTGTTTGGCTTCTGATGATCAGAGGCCAGCTGGAAGGCTGAGGTAATGGTGCTGCTAGAATATGGAGAAGGCATCAGAGGATGGCACGATCACACAACAGAACACAAAAAACAGACAACTCAGCTACTCCGTCTCCACCCTCATTACAATCTGAGCCAGCCCTGGTATTTCCATTAACCATTTCTTGAACACTGGAATAAATAGACAGGAAACAGGCCGGATGTGAAATGTGGTACACACAGTAGCTGGTAGTCGCTTTAAATAGATTTTCTTCCTCATACCTGCGTATCGCATTAATCTTGCCACTATTGGCACTTGATATTTATCTTCTTTGTGCGTTCCTGTTCTTCGGAAAAACAAAGTGAAGACCGAAAAATTCTTTCTGATTTTGATTGCAATCCCACTGCTCCTCATTGTTATACTTCACTCCATTTATCTTTTATTTACATCATTACAGGTGGTTCAAAATTGAAGAAATGTAAGCGGAGCCCATTAGAGCAGTTGAAAGGATCTGCTGGAAGGCTAGAAGAAGAGGCGCAACCTGTCCCTCCCCCACCTCCGGTAGTGGTTGACCACCAGCAACTTGTGGTAAGTTTTAGGGGCTTAATGGTACACTAGATACTTGACCATTGTGTTTTGGGGTAATGGTTCAGCACAGCATGGAAACCAACTGTAGCACAAGCTTAACCAGTAAAATGAACAACAGCCACCTCAGGTTCAGGATGTTGTACATGCTGCCTTATAATCAAACTGTCTCAACTTAGAGACACTTAAATAAAACATGTTAACAACAATACACGTCCTAAAATTAAGAATTGAATGGATAATGGGGGAAAGAGCGGCCAGGCAAATCAGTGGCAATGCACACAGTCAAGTAAGAGTTACCCAATTGAAATTGAAAAAGAAGTGTGGAAATTAGTGTTGATGTTGTGATGGGCTGCCACAAATAATTCCATGTATGGGACTTCATTGTAAATCTTTTATCCAATGGCAGTATTTAATCAGAAAGATTCCTGACACTGTCTTGTTTTTTGAGGGCACTCCATGATTGATGTTAACTTTATTAAAAAATTCTCTACTATGGTGTTTGCATTGAACATTTTTAACCTGATTATTGTTTATCTATCCATTGTTCTGTTACTTCAACGTGTCATCACAGCATTTGTTAACATGTTGAGCACTGTTGATTTAAAAACGCATGTAGAAATCTGCAGCAGAGCTTGAAGACGCTGGCCTCAGGGCACTCCATTCATTTGCTGTTGCTCAAAGGACTGGTTATGAATAGCTCCATAGCCTTTCCAGAAGATTCTCTCACCTTACTACCCAGCAAGATTTTACCTTTTTGAAACCCCAGTATGTGCCCCATCACCGTCTTTCATGATTCTACATGGTCATCATAATAATTCCGACCATGAAGGATGTAATAGCTGGGGTGATTTGGTACTACTTACTGACTGCGAATTGGAGATTTTACAGCTAGTGTGATCTGTATTAAAGCAATGCTGTGGCAACAGGAAGAGGAACATGGTCACACAAAATGTCCATTATCATTTGTTATTATCCTTTATATGACTTTATCTATCTAGTTTTTTTTTTTTTTTAGAATTTGAAGTACTCCTCTCAAGAACAGTGCAACAAAAAACATAATTGAAAAAATTGACTAATTAAAATTAATTATATTGCTCGAAACAATCTTGGGAAGCTTTAGCAAAATATTAATACAAATTGACCTCTGATTTATTTTACTGCTGAGGCTGTTACGATTTTTTTTTTTAGAAAAGGAAAGAGCTGTGCAATCCCAAAAGTAAATTAGAAAAGACTGAAGTACAGACAAATTTGTCACAGCAAAACCAGCTGTAGTGAGCTGTCACATTTGGCAACTGACTAATTAGACTGTGATCTGGAAGAGTGGAGCTATAATCTGAAAATGCTACCAATATGTTTTTGTTTTTGTCTTCATATGTGTGTTTGTTTAAAATTTGGCAATGTGGGTGAAGAGTTTGAGTTTTTAATCTTCTTTCTTGTAAAAGAAACAGATGCTGATCGTTTCTTTATTGTCACTGCATTGAGAATATTTAGCTTATGGAAAGAGTGAGCTGCTAGCAACTGGACCTCAATGTGGCAGGCTTCAGACAGTAATTGTGTGTTTTTAAATAATTATTTCAGAGGCAAATATGTAATGGTGTGTTGCTGGTTTAACAGTACCATGTTTGGCAGGTGACAGGGGTGTTTGCCCTCTGAAAGCTGTTAGAGTGCTGATAATTACAATAATAATAGAGATAAAAAATAAAACATGTTATCTGTATTGGTCCCTTGTCCTCATCTGTGGAACAGATGTGTTGGCATTTCTATTATTTAAATGTTTGAAATGCAAACATTCATGTGGTGAAATGATTTCAGGCTATGTTTTCTTACTTCCTTAACATTTTCACATCCAACAAGACTTTGATAATACTTATGACCATCATCAAATATGGTCACTATAATCATGATCATTTTTATACTGTTTCATCTTGAATCCATGCTATCTTAAGGAAGCCAGCAGAGATAACTGGGCCATTCTCCCATTTTAATGCTGGTGCACCCTGTCACATACACTGGCTTGTGAGATGTATGGCTTTCATCTCCTTTTGCACTTGGCATTCAACCACCCCTCTGTCCTCTCAGCTTTTTATAGCTACCAAACATAAAAAGTTGTGTAGAGCTAGTGTCTGGATAATTAGAAGTCTGGTATTATTTGGTTTAGGCAGTGGAAGGCAGCAGATAAGTTGAAAGGGTTTTAGGGGGTGGGGGGTTAAGGTATGGCGGATGGGAAACTCAATCATGTGTGACCCGACTTAAGATTCCCCCAGATCCATAGGTCTGTCTGGGGATGATGCTGTCACACTGCCCTAACTTCTGAGGCTTACACTGCCTTTTCATTTGCCTTATGGTTTTACCCCTTTCTTCAACTATCAGCATTTTTGTGTCTGTGACCTAAACATGGAGGTAGCCAATTACGGTGGCAGGTCATTTTCACATCCCTCAATCAACAGGTGTTGATCCTGTAATATTGAAAGGAAATAGGGTCATGACTCAAACATGAGCTTCTCTCTGCCCCACTAGATCTGCCAACTTGTCTCAGTGTGTTCAACGACATAGAGTATGTGAAGCAGCACTGCGGTACTTGGCACCGTCACGCTAGGGTCCCACCTAATACCCCAAGTGTAAATTGGACCTTCGGCTCAGTGGGATCCCCTGACAGCCCTTCTCACTGATGGCATGGGGTGGGGGGTTGGTTTTAGGGCACTTTGTGGAGTGTAATTGGTGTAAAAGAAGTGTTTTTCTGACACGCACTTATGTTTTTTTCCTCCATTCCACGTAGTGACATGCTATCAAGCCATTATCGTGTGGCTTTTACTTATGTCCCTTAGGGATGATGGGCATGATGGGGATGGTGAGGTGCGTATCTAGTCTTGCTGAACCTGACTCCATCTTTCAATGCGACTGACAGACTTTTTAGTTGGCCTGATCTTAGTGCTTCAACTGGCTGCCCCTACGAAGAGCGACACATAGCACTAATCTGTAGGTTTATGTGTTAGTAAGCGGAATAAGGGAGATATCTTAAAGAAACAGATCGTGAAAAGAGGGTACTGTGAATAATTGCTTTTTCATCCCTGGCTTACGGAACAAATTGAATTTCCGGTGTGCAGGATGAGAGTCGCCATTTAAGCAGATATTTGCTGGCAGAGCTGGCACTGGCAAGCTGCCTGATGTGTATTAGGACCTGCAGTGAGTGGTGTACTGTTTCTTCCCTTTTCCTTTAGTCATATTCAGTGATTGCAGAGAGCTCATTATTTGTGACTTTTAACTTGATGGCAAAGGCTCTGAAATCTCTCTGGAATTAAATACTGCCAATGTTGTGAGTTTGTTCACAGACACTACACTCAAAGCCTGTAGGACAGAGATGGTATTATTTCAGTATTCACATCCCGCCTTTCAGAGCCATGGCACAGCTATTTGCTCTGATTCACTTAGTAAAATCAAGTTCTGTTATTGCCAGTTTGACTGAAATGATGGTTGATACCGTCTGGATCAAAATGAATTCCTCGGCATGAATAAATGGGTCCTGAGGCTTGTTTCTCTCACTGGTCCAAAATCTTTTTTTATTCTCAGCTGTTTTCTTTCATCAATAATCAGACACTTGTCCACAGATGGACAGAAACAAGTGCCGCTGAGGATGGTGAATAAAAATTCAGTAACAAGAAATTCAGTCTGGCCAAGCAATTTTTCCTGCATCCCACCAAGAACACACAGATTATGGTTTGCTTTGCTGTTTTCTTTAGCAGCTGCCTAGAAACAGTTAGTGTTTCTAGTTGCTGGCACAGTATGGAGTCTTTGGCTTGATGCTTAGCTATTACAGCATGTCAGGATTTCCTGGTTTAGAGAACGCTGTAAACAGAAACGGCCTCATTTCAGTTTGTCATCTTCTTTCATTTTTAGTACTAATAACAGCCGGGGCCCCTCTGGCAAAGTAGCCATGCCACATGTCTGTTCAAAAGAGAACAGCTTAATAGTAGTGCTGGACCAGCCTTTGATTGTCAATAAAATGGTGTTTGAAGTGCTTTCGTTTATTTTCATTCATTCCCACTGATGGGCTAGACAGTGCTGCCATTTGCATGCAATTGCTGTTACATAGCTGTGCCTTTTGGCTACAGATGTAAGGACCAATAGTGTCAATAGTTCACAGAACATAAATATGCCAGATTCTCCTTTTTTTTTCCCTGAATGAATGTTCTTTAGTACCCCCACCCCACCCAACCTTTATGGAGATTTATTAAGACATTTTCAGTGCTCACATCTCAACCTTTGGCTTTTATAAACAAAAGATTTTACTACTCTGGGATTTTATACATGCAATTGTGGTGCACGAAAAGGATGTTTTAATGCTTGCCTTTGTCTTTGGCTTCCTCGGAAGGAATAATAGTTGCCCAGAGTATTGGTCTAGTATTGGAAGCAAAAACACTCTAGCATTTGGACAATCCACGTCAAGGCAAAGGGAAAAAAAAAGTTATAGGAAATATCAACTAACAAACAATATGTTACATTTTCTTTCAATTACTAATTTAGTACTATGTGTTCATAATGAGGTGAATTGTGTTAATGAATTACAAGCCTCATCACCTGATTGCCCAGAATCCTTTGCTGACAGAAATCTAATGTAGACTAGCAGGAGAAGATTATTTCGGCATCCAATTTTCCAGGCTGCGTTTTGAAAACAACCCCTCAGGCATAACAGTCTGAAATGCTCAGTGCTTGGTCAGCTAATTTTATTGTTTAACAACCTTTCCTCCGCAACGCACCAACTCACACTGGGTCACTTCACATGTAAAGGACATTGCATTGATTAACCTTTATTTCCCTTGAGCTTTACCATTAGTTGAACCACAGCAGACCAATAACAAATCCTTCATATAACCTTGAACTTAAACTTTCCTATATTCCATTTTCTTTGCTTACACTGAATTTAATTTTTATTTCCGTATCATGGATTGGCAGATGTGTGGAAGTGTTTTGGGGTTTGTATTTTGTTAAGTTAGTTCTATGATTTCTCCTCCTTTATTACCTGCTGACACTGGATCGCTGCAGTCTTGAAATATTATTATTAACATTTTTTCCTGTAGCTTACTTAACAAACATCTTATTTTTCTTAGACTTTTCTCTTTCTTGAATAGTCTCTATTCTCTTTTTTCCTCCTGTCAAAAAAAAAAAAAAAAAGCAGATGAGAGAAGGTTATTTCATTGTTTTTATGTCTCATCGTTATTCTTACCTTGACCACACACAGACTCAAGGGATCTCCAAAATAATTTAACAGCACTAGCAAATTTCCATACAGAAAATTGGGAATTGTAACGATAATCTAAATTTGAAGGAGGAAAAAATCACCTTGGACCAGCCAAAATGTTTTTTTTTTTTTTTGTGAGAACAGTGGCAAATAGTCATAGAAGAGTGACAATAATTAAACTCTAGTAGGACAGTGTGACATATTATGGCAGTGGAGCATTTTATTCTATAATATTTGGAGATTACCTGGTACAAGATACAGTTGTATAATGTTACAATTGCATCTGTAATCTGACATGGATGGACAATGCCAGCATGAATTGGGTCAATGTGTGGAATACTTGCGTCTATTGGTTTTAATCATGATAAATATATCAGCCATTAAATGTTATGCAACGAGAATGACGTTGTTCTGTGTGAACCAATTGTAGGAGGCTCTGTCTGGGTCTAAAACACTTGTTGAACCAGTGAGATATTGTTGCTGATAATGGCCCTTTGGAGTGTCCTCAGGCTTTACCTAAAGCTTAAATGGTGAAATTAATTTCATAGTAATGCAACAGTATGAAAATCTTCCCATTTGCTAATACAGTTGTAACATCATAGTGTTACTCATTACGACATTTTACCTGAAAGGTAATCTTGTAAATTTAGAATTTGCGGATTGTCTTATTAAAATTATCAGGTTCCCTTTTGGTATTAGATTTAAACCTGAAATATTGCCACTGAGGGGCATCTGCTGTTCTTTGACGCCAAATCCTCCACCATTGTCTTGCTGGCAAGACAAAACTCAAGTTTGTGATGTGTAAGCCTGGAACAGTAATGATAATTATTCTGACCTGAACTATATAACTATGTAGGGATCCACACAGTGTACTGTTTTGACTCAGCTGATTCCACTTTCTACAGTGTGTCCCTGCCAAGAGGACATAAACTGTGCAGATCACTTAGTGAGCTGACTTCTAGTTTTTCTCCTGTTTGTACTCAGTAATGATTAAAGTGGATGTCTGCGCTGAGTTAAAGCGTCTTTTATGGACAGTCCATGTGTCACACATTTGCTTTTGCTGGTATGCTTTAAAAATATGCTTTACTTGTTTCACATTTATTGACTCAAAATCAAAAGGAATCTGGAGTTCAGTGTTGATATCCAGCCCTAATTATGAACTTGTCCTGGTTTAATTTATACCCTTTCCAGGAAACTGGCCCTGAATCTTTAAGCTCTCCACTGATCTAATGCAATATAATTGAAATTTGTTCTGGAATTAACAAGGAATTTTTATTTATTTGTTCTTTATTTGTATAATTTATATAAGCTTTATTTTATTTTCCCATTGGTCTGACTGGTCACTGTTATAGAAAATGTGATTCCCATGTTAGGTCACATCCTGGCTTAGCTTGACATAAATACTGACCTATATAGAGTGTTTTTTTATTTACATTACATGTTTGTGTGGGAAAAAAAACACCCAAAACAACGTTTTTATTGGGCTACATATCATAATGAAAAGGAAACAAGTAATGGCACGTTTAAACACTATAGATTGCGTTTAATATTGTATTCTATCAATGTGGTTGAATACAAATTTTACTCACATGACCCCACCACATGTTAGTCTATACCTTGCCATCCACTGTATTGACATAAAGAGAAATAACAGCTGGGCATGTTCCAGTAATTTTAATGTTAGAAGTAAAGCCAGTCATGCTATAGTCAACCCTGACAGGGTTTATACATACCCAGCTGATAGAGACGGGCGTTTAATTTTAATGCAGTGAGACCATTCTAATATGATTTGTCATGACTGTCCCTGACCCTTACAGCACTATCCATATTGCATTACCTGTGTAACCAAGTGCCCTGTGAGCCACATTATATGCCAGTGTGACTGGATATTTTTGGATATTTCTTGGATATGATTTATAATTGATTTATTTTCCAGTGTTAGAAAAAAATCTAAGTTAAAAAGGGAGAAGTGAGTGACTTGATCTCAGAGGCAGATATTGAGGGCTTAATTATATCCCAGGTGACAATGACCAGTGGGCTTCCAATCCTTGTTTTCTTCTCTCATTGCCTGGTAACTCAGCACTGAAAAGGGTTCTTCAAAGACTCTCATTTACACACACACGGCTAGTGAAGCATTCCTCACTGACCTAATGAAAACCCTTTACTTTATAACAATGGTCTGCATATTGGATTGTCATTTTAATCACAATTATTAGACAATCAAGCACAGTATCAACATTATTGCATATTTAGTTTGTGCTGATAAAATTGCCATTCGTCATATATTTTTAAATATATTTTTTATAATTTTAACAATGGAGTTGTGGGGTGGGTTTGCAGTAAAGCTGGCAAATTATGTGAAATATTGCAGGTTCTTCATTTATTAATTTGATGCCAAAACTGTAAAAATTCAGAGGCACAGTGCCCAAATTTGAAAAATTGATGTCAGGAGCAGCTTGATGAGTTTATAAATGTTGACCAGATCAAGCGTTGGTTTTAATGTCTTCCAGTGATCTTAACATAGTCTGGAAGGTATAAGATAAATATTGGCACGTCCATGCCTGCGGTTGATGGTGTGACTAGAATCAGCATGTCATCTTGTTCTTGGGTCAGGGGTTAAATAGTTGAGCTGCAACAATGTGATGGAGTGTCCTTCCTGTTTTATGCTCCTCATATTTCGCTGCATTTATGACCACTTAGTATGTGTTGTTGTTTAGCATCAGCGTAATATTTCTGTTTTGGTAATTGGAATGTAAATCATGTAATTGTTGGGTCATAATTGTGCACATTTTATCAAACATGGATATAAATCTGGTATTAAATAGTGTTACAATAAGTCCTGGAAGTTAACTCTAGAAAATAATGATAAAATCCCCTCTTACAGGCAGAATCTAAGCACTAATTTCACTCCATACTCCATTTGTGGTGTTGAGAAATAATGGGATAGAATAAGATGTAAGTAAAGAAAGTGTTGTAAGTAAAGATGGGGAGGGGGATGATTGAGCAGGGAGTTTAGAAGGGGTGAGGTTAAATGGTCCATATCAGTAGCAGTCTTTAACGCATGGGATTACTGCCCTTTTGTGTGCAGTGAGCTCACTCAATCACTGAGCCCGTGTTAGACACACTCACACCATTTACCCCACACTGTTGCAGGCATCCTGATCAAGCTGACAAAGTCTGGGAAGTACACGACTGCAATCAGCTGGCTAACAGTGAGAGGGGAATAAATTGAGGGGATGAAGACAGAGGCAGGAGGGAAGAAAAGACTGGATGTGAAAGTTGGAAAATGCTGTCTGCAAAAAAAAAAAAAAAAAAAAATTAAATAAATATATATAGGGGGTTGAAAGAAAGGTGAACAGAGGCTCTACAAAACATTGAAGTAGGCTGGAGGAGAAGGGATGCACTGAAAAGGAGAGAATGTATACCATAAAGTCGTGAAGTGTACTTAAGAGATAGAAAGCACCCTGAAAAATAGAAAACAGCACATTAGAAGTTGTTAAGATCTTGTCTTAGACAGAATTCTACATCAGTTCACACATGTGAGATGGTTTCTAATGATGCTAATTAAAGCTTTTATGTCTGTTAAAATTGGCATCTCACCATGATGTGCTTCATTCGGTTCTCTTGGCTAAGTTCAAACAATGCAACCTGAAAATACCCTTTTTATTAGACCCAAGTTACTGTAATGAAAAGCAAAAAAAAAGAAAAAAGAAACCAATATAATACGCTCAATGCAGAGCTGCTGACTGCACTCCGAAGGCAGCAGTGATGACCATTATCACCTTGAATGAGCTCTGAATATTAGAGCAAGTCTTCGTGTTCTTAGCTTCTGTATGCACATTTTATTTGCCAAGGGAAAAGGAGTTATTAAATTGGCCAGGTGGAGGTTTTTATGTCAAAGGGATATTGCCAGCGACTCCTCCTCGACTGCCAGATTACGTTATGAAAGTGTGAATGTTTGAAAGGCATTATCTACTCAAAGTCATGTTTCCAGCCTATTGAGTGCAGTGATGAGGCCCCACTGGAAGTGAAGCTGGGAAAGTATAGAAAATTAAATGTGTTTCCTGTGACAAAGCACATAAGAGTTTGGAAATGTTTTTTTTTTTTCCCCCTCCAACTCAATATTGACCTTAAAACATGGCTCCCTAAATTCATTTACTGCCTTAAAAGTAAAAAAGACATTGTGTGTCTAGTCCTGTCACAGGTTTAATCTTTCTCTCCTACCAATGTTGTGCTCATTGTGTGGTAGAATTAGCTTCAAAGGGTGGTTGTGGGTTTCTGTAATCCAATGAAATAAATCTAAAACAAGAGAGAATCCAGACCTTTGACAGGGATTAATAATCTCCCCTGTCTCCCATGCACTGTTACTGTCAACACTGTTGTGAGGAGATGAAAGTGTAGTCATGCAACAGTAGCCAAGGTTTGTCCGATGGCTGTCTTAAGAGACTTTCTGAGACCAATAGTCAGTTGCATAACAATTTGACAACCATGTATAAATCTAATACAGTGAAAAGCCAATCCATGGGTCTGTGAACTTGATGGTATTATATCTGTAATTTAGCCTGTTAGCCATTTCACTGCCTCCCCAAAGTTTGAAATAAATATTTCTAATAGTCACAACAGATCCCCAAAGCACCTCATGTTTGAAATTCATGTCTCCATTAGATGTGTTTGTGCTGTTAGGTGAAAAAGTCTGTCCATTGTGAAGTACTGCTCATAAAGTCACAACTTGTTAGAAGTCTTTTAAGTGATGTGAAGCCTGTCCCAAACCTAAATGATGACAATGTTCTGTCATTGAAGCCAAAATCACAGTGAGATGGAGTAGAGCGATTAATGCAATGCAGACCTTTTTTTTCCTATGTTCCCTGTAAGAATATCTCAGATGGTTACTGATGAAAGACTGTGGCAAACATTTGTGTCTTATTTAGTGCCACGGGCTGAAGCTACAAGGCACTACCACTACAGTTAGAATAGCTGCAGAGGTTGTGTACTGTACAGTAGTGTAGTGTACAGAGGTACTACTTAATATTCTCCATACTTATTTATTTATTTAGTGCCACAGGCTGAAGCTACGAGGCACTCGCCCGAGGCACTACTTAATATTCTCCATACTTCTTATTTATTTATATATTATTATTCTTCCGCCAAATTTCGGTGCGTAACTCATCCCGTAGCTTTGAGAAAACCCCGCCAAAATATATGTCAAAACGTGCGGTTCGATTGGGAAGGAGGTGGTATCCGTTTTAGTGTTGCGATTCCAATTTTTCCCAAAGTTATTACCAAAAAACTGGCCAAAATTTCCAATTGGAAATGAATTGGAACTTAAAAAAAAAAAAAAAAAATACCACCACAAAACTTCACCTTTTTTCTAAGTCAGCTAGCTCCCTCATACCTGCACGCAGAAATGTCATTCAAACGTTAAAGCGAACCAAAACATGTGCTTTTTCCAAAACACCAAACCGTTTTTACATAAAAGGGAAACTTTTCAAACTACAAGCACTCAAAGGAGGAGTCCAAATCACTTTTTCGTCAAAGCTAGAGTGCGATGCGTCAGTTAATTGAGTGGGAGAAGCATGAAAAAATAACCATCATTTTTATTTTAAACTCGAGCTCACGGCCAAACTGTAAAAAGGAGACAAATAATTTTTTGTCAGAATGTAGACATAGGTGTTGGGATACATAAAATGTGATTTTGACAGGCAAGCTCTGCACAAAAATTAAACGGGGGGGGGGGCCCAGACCGCCAGCAACACCTGGGCCGGTCCCAATTGAACATAATGTAATCCAACATTTTATTCAAAAGAATCTCACTTTCTCTTTGCACTGTGCTTACTCGCTCATTTTAAGGAGTTTCTGATTCAAATACAGACTGTCACAATCTGCCGGCTTCTCTGTCTCTCACAGTGTTTTCGCTTTTTGGACAGGAGTTACGGTTTTCGCACAATTTGCAGTAGTGTGGGACCTTGTCAGAAGCCACCTTCTGGGGAGATTTTGACCGCTGATCCAAGCAAATTCTCAAATCACCATGGCGACCGCAGGTCCAGAGCTCAGCTCTGTTTGAACCTGTTGGAAATGGATCAAACCCACCCCTCTTTGGAGCCACACTACTTTGTCACAGAAACGTGGTTCAAAGTTTGAACAGGTCACAGGACTTTGTGCAATAACCGTAGTAGCTATCAAAAAGCCTGTTGCCACCAACAGAATTCAATCGCAGTTCATGTTTCTAAAAATGTCAGCCCTTCTCAGATCTTAAAATGGTTTCACAGGAAGTGTGTGTATGTGTGTGCGTGTGTGCGCGCGCGCGCGCGCGTGCATTGTGGTTGGAGTGCACCTTTTGATCTCCTTGATTAGGGTCACCTTCTTTTTAATGACACAGGTACAAGGGTGTAGGAATGACTCTTAACAGTGGGACACACACACACACACACACATATATATATATATATATATATATATATATATGACCGTTACTCTTTGGATGTTAGGCGAAGGGTACATTAGCCTACGATACCCATGATCCTCAGCGACCGTTGCCATAGTGAAGACGCCAGCTGAAGCCGTAACATAAGATATTCGATCAGCGTTATCGTGTCCATGTAAATGCAAAGTTTCCCTGTGAAAAGACGTTTGGCTGCACCCCCAACTTAAAAGAGAACAGTGTATGGGTGTGTATCTTTCTTTCTGTAATAACAAAAACTGCATTTTTATCTGCATTTCTTAATAATTTTAATCATATCCGCTACATTACTTAACGTTTAATCTCGAGATTAAATCCTTGTTTTTATTTCTTTATTTTACTTTTATCAGGCACGTCAGTGGGCAGACCAGAGAGGACCCGATTCCTTGTAGGCGTTTTTCTCACTGTCAATTTTACTGACATCGTGAACGTTTCTCAACAGATGAACACTAAAGTGTCCTGAAAAGCTCAACAATATGATCGGTAACGTCATGGCCCATCAGTTTTAATCAATTCTTCTCCGATTCTGAGATATCGATGGTGGTTTGGGACGTTAGCAGACATTAGCGACCGTTGCTATAGTGAAGACGCCAGCTGAAGCCGTAACATCAGCTGTTCAATCTGCGTTGTTGTCGCAGGTCTGTCCCAAACATGTGGGCTCATAGGGCCCTAGTAAACATACTGGTAGGCCCAGCAGCCTGTTTAAAACCTCCCTCACCCCAGTTTTAATCATTTCTTCTCCGATTCTGAGAAATCAGTGGTGGTTTTGGACGTTAGCAGAAGGCTACATTAGCCGACACATGATCCGTTGCCATAGTGAAGACGCCCGCTGAAGCCGTAACATAATTTTCAATTGGCGTTATCGTTACCAGTGCTGACAATTTTCCTGTCTTTGTCACTAGATTTAGCTAATGTTTCTGTTGTTAATGAAGACTTTTGTGGTGTAAACTGACGTGAGAGCGCAGATCGCTCGGCAGCTCTCAACGAGCTGCAGCAGCAGCGGGTGCTGCCGTGAGCCCCGTCCCAAAGCCCTCACAGCGCTCAGACTCAAAACGGCCTCTTCCCAAAGGCAGTCAGAGCAGAAACGAGATCCTCACCCCTCCATTAGCGTCCAGACTGCAAATAAATTAAAGCTGATCCCACCTTGGATGTAAATGCAAAGTTTCCCCGTGAAAAGTTGTTTGGTTGCTCTATATTCTAACATTAAACAGTACGACAAAGCGTTAATTACAGTCAAGTTATTCAGAGAAGTGATGGTCTGTTTCAATGGCAAAGAAGAAGAAAGTTCATTTATAGCTCTAAACACATTTAAGATTATTTTTACTCACTTTTTCTCTCTCCCACGACGTTAAACTCTCTCCTACAGTGTCTATTACAATTACATGCCTATGGTCAATAAATTATGCAAATTGATGATGGCAATTGATTGATTGACTGACTGACTGATTTTCTTTACTGAGGAGCTGGCAACACTGATCATCACACGTCTGTCCCAAATATAGGGGTTGGAGGGCTCTATACTAAACATACTAGTAGGTCTAGCAGACTGTAATCACGCGTGTATTTCATTCGGACAGCGTTGGTGGAGCCTGAGCCCTGTGGGCGCGGAAGGCTGTTGTGGGAATGTGCTGTCACGTGATGTCAAAGTGGAAAATGCAATATGTTGTACATACAATCACAATACAAAAATGTGTGGTATATGAGCTCTTTGTGAAAACTGGGGGCGCTAAAGTAACAATATATTAACAAGTAATTTCTCCAAAGCAGAATATGATCATGTAGGCTACTCATCCCGGCAACAGCCCCTGTGGCACTCAAACTTTCCCTGGATTTTTCTAGTTAAGCTTGATATTGCCTTGGCTTTATGTGTTAAACACATGATCACAGACACACAAACAATTTAATCATGTCTGAGGCGCTTCTGTTTGTCTTGTGTCTGTGATGGTAACTAATGACTATGCCTTGCCTGCTCAGGCCATGCATTCTGATGAGTCCTGCGTTCAAATAGTTGCACACACCACAGACTTTGTGTAAAACGTGTAGAACAGGTCAATTAAAAAGGGCGTTGACTGTCCAGAATGTTTTAATTAAAGTAGCAGTGAAATATAAACTTGGTTCTAATTATGATTAGCTTTAATTAGGTGTCACTTTGATCTTAATTGTGTTTGAATACAGCTGACCTCCAAACACTTTGTCTCATTGCACCAACAGCGGTGCTTAGGTGGTGTGACCAGTTATTCACCCCAGTTTCTTTGTGTCTGTTCATAAGTACCGTTGTTACTATATTACATCAATAAAATTTTTATAAACATCTGCAATGTGTTTGTTTGTGTCTCTTCCCGCAGGCACTACTGGATATGGTGGTGAAGAAGAGTGAGGGCTACAGTGTGGAGCAGCTAGAGAGACTGTACTCACTTCTTAGCCAGTGCATCTACCAATACCGCAGAGAGTACGACAAGACCCAACTACTAGAGGTTAGTGAGACTGACACACTCTGGTCAGGCAGTTAAAAGCAATTGAGAAAGATTGACCCAATTACCAGTAGATAATGTAGTTGGTTAAAGGTGAATATGCAGTTAATATACAGTTTGTGGGACAGTTATGTTAAAATGATTTAAAATGCAATACTGTTAGCCCCAGGTAAGTATACATGAAGGCTACACCCTGAAGAGCAACTAACAGGTTGAGGAAAAATTTATTTGCAACAATTCTATAGCACAGATTAACAGATAATGTTCGTTTTTTTTTTTTTTTTTTTTAAGTCATGTATATTTATAGTAAAAACTCCCTGTGACACCCTTAAAGGGATTTTCTGGAGTTTGTTTCTGTGATTTTTCAGTCTTTTTCAATATATCTATATTTTTGACCATTGGAGAAATAAAGCAAGCAAGGTTAATTGAGTAGTTCTGTAAGGCTGTAAGGCAAATGGCCTGGGGGATTGTTGCTTCATTATATTTTCTGGTTGTGCTGCACATCTGACCTCATGCAAGCTGAATAACTCAGTCCAAGTAACTTGGACTTGTCGAGTCATACATTGTCATTTTTTTCCACTGAGGGTTTTGAACAACTGAAGATTTATTGAAATATTAAAATTCCAGGCCTGATGGATAAGTTAAAGGGGGCTGAAGAACAGTTTCAAAAAGAATTTGTCCTTTTGGAGCAGACATCGAGACACTGAGACTGGCCGAGTAGCATCTCAAAAATCATGACAGAGCCAGGTTGACAGAGGACATGGATCAGGGCCTTGTTAATGGTATAAATCAATATCAGTTTAGGGTTGAAAGTTGAAAGGGTTGAGTTAAAACAACGACTTTCTTTTTGTGTTCATGTTCTTGTTGCTCCAGAATAATGAAGACAATGGGGACTCTAATTTAATGAGCTCATGTAAAAGATTTAGTTCAGTTGTTGTGCGTTTGAGGCATGCAGACAGAAGAGTCCACAACGATTCATAAGAGAAACTAAAATTTCACACAGTGTTGGTTTTGTGCTTCATTAAAATTTGTCATTTAGCTTTTGTTATCTAAAAGGAAGAACTACAATTTCAACAGTTTTCTTTCTTAAAACCTGAATCCGCAGCTTTGTGTTTAGATTTAATGTTTCTCACTAATGACAACCTCACACCAGGACCAGGAATCTTTACCTGAATTTGATATGCATGGAAAAATAAAGAAAAATGACCTTAGACTAATAGCTATGAATTAAGGTCATAAATAATTGTGAGAGCCTCAGTCTCACTGGAATTTCCATTACATTCTTTGTCTACGATGAGTAAGGGTTAACTAAAAGGACTTACTGCAAGGTCCTTTCTTTCTCTTTTTGTTTCTGATCTCTTTTGACAATTTTCCATACAGAAGCAGCTCCTGTATATTTTCCCAGAAAACCATCTGGTCATCTGCTGCAGTTGTAGGATGTCAGTGCAGACAGCAGGCCAGGAATGGCATTGTCTTGGTGTTGGTAGCCAAAGCTGGCTGTCAGGATGTCAGAGAGAGCAAGAGGGAGAGAGAGAGGGAGAGGGGAGAGAGCAGTCAGCCAGGTGGTGCCGCCTGTCGACAGGCCGGCTGGTGAAGGAGGAGGAGAGGGCGTGCGTCTGGGCTCATCTCATACTGCCATCCTAAATTGGTGTTTCCAGAGCAGAAATGTCAGCGCGTTTGGCACGTGCTTTGTTTGCCTCTGTTTCCGACACACGTCTCAAGTCCTTGTAACTTCCCAGAGAATGGAAAACGTGCACATATGCACACGTATGAAGGCGGCTGAAGCCATTCCCACTTAATGTTGCAGCATGCTGTGTTTGTGTCGGCAGCATGGAGCCAAGTGAAATGGAGCATGTCCATACATTTGTCTCCCTTACTCTCCCCCGTTCCTCCTTGGGGTATGGCTTGCCTCAGTCTTCTAGAAGAGCTGACCTTTCAGCAGATGGAGTGGACTACGCCCTGCTTCCAGTTACATCCAGAGGGACCATCTCTGCTCTGTACACAATAACACACAGACTATACTTCTCTCTACAAATTGGCATTCATCTAACCCCAGGCCTAGTATCATTTTGCCTGTGTCTCAGACCGCAATTAAAGACTTTGTATGGGTCTTTGACTTTTGACCTGGATCTTTGTGGTGCCAGAGCTGTCACTGGCTGATTTAGCTGAACACCACAAGAGGTGGTTATTCCTGTGCCTGTTTGTGCATTTGTTGCTGAAGATCGTGGTCTGCAAGTCATATGATTGGTGGTGTATGTCCAATGCAGCATCAGGGGAGAACACTTTTCTCTGTCCATTTAGATATTTGGCAGTGCGTTGCTGATTCCTGCGGGTAGGTTGTGACATGTGATCTGACTTTACAACATAAAGAGATTTGGAACGTGTACTTATTCCTCATTATCAGTAAACATCTTGCTTTGATGTTAGGCTCAGGCTTCTTTTGAGAACTTGTTTAACAACATTAAGTACCATTTTTGAAGCGTCATATAAAGATAAAAGTATCAAGGAATATGAGGAAAACTATGATATTGACAGTAGACTCTGTAGAACAGAAAGCACTGGAGCCCTGGCTTTCATCTTTGTGAATGGCTTGTCAGTAGCTTGTGAAACAACACCTTTATTGAGGTGATTGTTTTCTCTTCACTCTTTTTCCTAGGTGAAAAAAGTAAATAGAAAAACAGCTTACACTACTGTTTGTCTCACTTTCCTAATCTGCATGTACAAGCCACAGAGAAACCCATTTTCCCCGGAGTTGCAGAAAATTTCATCTGGAAAATAGAAGAAATCGGTAACTGAGATGATGGAGGTAAAATGGGTTCGAAGAAGGCTGGTATGCCACAGTGATTTTAGATGCCGTTGCCACAAATGGGTTAATGACGTCTTAACAGTGTTAGGCACGTAAAGATTGGTTTTTCATTTCCAACTATTGTTAGCTCCATTGGGAAATAAGGGACCAAGATCTGTAATTCTGCCATATTTGACTTCGCAGCTACACAAGATCTCCATCCATGGTAAAGAGAGGGACAGTGCTAATGGCGAAAGGTGTAGGATAGGTGACACAGAGGCTTGTTAGGCAACAGTGTCTAGAAGGCAAACAGCTTATTCGTGTATTGTGTGTGATTTCCAGAAGAATGGTATGAAAAGCATAGATATTGATTCATTTTGAATTATGATGAGCTGAAGCTTTTAGAGATTGTTCTATATGAGTGACTTTTTGTCCAGTTACAGGTTAACTTCATTAGTCCAAGCTTCACTGGCTTTTTACAGCTTGTGTGACCTGGTTTTGATAGCTGTGGGGTTATGAATGTGTGCTAAGTGCCTAATGGTTATGGTTAATGGAGAGTTAGAATCAGATGCAGCATAACATCAGCCCTTTCAAAGATATTCACAATAAAAAGCAAAATATATTTGGTGTAGTTTATTATAATCCTCATTATTAATGAGCAAATGTGCTCTATCTCATTTCACTGAGGCGCCACACCAATTGAACCGTTTTCGGGCATCAGAGGATTACAAAAGCCATTTATAATCAGGAGTTGGCTAGAAAATGGTGGTGAATTCACAGGCTATAAAAGTGAATTGGTTTTTAAGCCCAAATTTTCAATTACTCCAAACATTAGAATGAAAAATTCACTTTTCTTGTTTTGTGCAGTGAATATATGGTTTTGTAAATCTTTAAAGGTCTTAGATTCGAATTTTTGGCATTTTACTTATAGTCGATCAATTAGCAAAACTGTGAAAGCTATGATTGGGATTAATTTTCTGTAGGTGGACTAAACAATTAATTACCAAATAGTTTCAGCCTCACTGAAACCTTTCTGTCTTGGTTGAAGATTCCCAGTCATCACAAACACAATTAAAGTAGATTGCAATGTTATGTGTCACTTAAAAAGTTTTCAGTAACTACAAACTATTCATGGAAAAGTTTACCCTCTTTTAGAAGTGTAAAATTGTTGTTGATACTTTTTAACTTTTGTTGTAGATGCGGATTGGTATTTTGTAGTGCTGTCTGTTGAACTGACTCAGCCATTCAGATGAGATAAAAAACACACAGTGTAACATCTTCAAGGCATTAATCATGGTCTATTGCAGACTAACATCCATCTCTCTTCCTCCGGCTCTGTTCAGATTTAGTCAGTGTCAAACTCTGCTGTTTTCATGCTGAGAAAAATTGCCTGTCTCATTCCAGCACAGCTTTGCTTCATTTTACATCATTTATCATGGTGAAAGCTGTTGTTTACTTTTGGAAATTTCCAAGTAATATTGAAGCCGTGGAGCACAGATGCTTTATACACACATCTAAGTTTGGTGTGTTGGTTGAGAGTTTGCAGTTTGTGTTTATCTTTGTGTGTCTTTTTCTGTTTCTGGTGCAGGAGATTGAGGAGAGAATCCAGCATTTTGATACATTCCTGTGAGATGGAGAAAATGAACCTATCAGGTAGATCCTGAACAGCCTGGGACCACAAAAACAAACACAAACTGAGTGAAGGAGCTTCTGGGTGCAGCCCTCCAAAACACACACGATCCCATGCCCTCATGCTGAGAGGGAGCACAATGAGGACGAGGTTGAGGACAGAGACATTCAATGGTGCTATCGTCTCAGGAACCTGGCCAGATCCAGACCCATTCTACACAACCAAACCCGTGGAGGTGTGTCAGTCACACATGCAAACACACCAACGGTGACGGGCAATGCTGGTGCTACTCGGGTGCTATCCTTACTTTTATCCATGCTGCTCTTGGGATTATTTCTTAACTTGTACGATTAGCAAAACCAACAGAGCGGGTGATCTCATACTGCAACCCGGTTGCTTCTCCTTGGAGGAAACCATGCATACACACACCCCTGATGCTTGGGTATGCATGTATTTCTACCAACAAAAACTACAATTACACACACATGCACGCACGCACACACACACACGGATCCTCACCAGCAGAAGTGTGAATGCAGAGTGCCGCTAGAAGGGGGCAGATTATGTTTTGAATCACTGATCTACGTTGCTGAGCCCATCTTGCCCTCAAGCACAATGCTTCATCATAGGCCAGTTATCCCCACAATATTTTCTGCCATTTTAGCTACTTGATTAGTTCAATATCTGAGCCACCATCAAGGACACTCACACAGACTTAAAAAGAAGTTTTAGCAGCTCTGCGACACACCAGAACTAGAGCTGGTTATGTTCCCCTCATCGCAGCAGTCATCAGGTGTGTTTGTCTCAGAGCTTTAGGTGAATGGGCAGAGCCAGTAGATCAGCTGTGAAACCACCTCACTCAAAACATTTGCTCTTGGACCCCCTCTGGCATTCAGTCTTAGCCGAATGTCATGTCCTACATAGTTTGTGTTAGCTGCACCCCCCTCCTCACTCCATTCACAGTATGAATGTCCCCCCCCCCCCCCCCAAACTGTGCCGCCAGTTGATTTTCCTATCGACACCCTGACTGAGGAACTGGAAGCAGTACAAATTGGAACGCGTGTGTAGTTTTGCACTGCCTAGTGTGTGCCTTATTTAAAACCTCATACGAAACTGATATATTTAGCAGGATTTATTAATTACGTCTTGTGACAAAGAACAGGCTCCAGGTTGGGGCGGGTCTTAACCACTGAAGTCACAGTGACCTTGACGTGCAAAAAAAAGAAGAGGATGATCTATAACTCAATGCCATAAGGTCAGTTAACAACATATCAAAATTCTACATCTCTGCTTGGTTTAAACAAATAATGAATCAAAGGCATTTGAAAACCTGAGGAATACCACGCTCTCACCTCTGTGGCTGGGTTGGTGTCAGGCCCGATGTGTCTGGAACACTTGAAATGTTGTTACAATATTTAAATGTATTCAAGCCCCGTTTTACCCCAGACCAGTGGAGGGAGGTCAGTTTCCACCTGAGCAGACAGCACTAGCTTTTTTTTTTTGTTGGTCTTCATATGCAAAGAGGAGGGGGAAAAACTAATGATGAATCTATCGTGCCAAGTGTTATCCCACTCCCTTGGAAGGTGCTGACAAAATGGTGCCTGTTCACATGATTTCTGTTTCAATTATAAATATGTTCGAATTAATGGTCATACAACCTCTGTATTATGTTGTGTATTTGATAATAATTTTTTACTTTTTTATAAAATGCTTTGCTTGAGTTGATTGTTTTTGCATGGGTCGTTAATCCCACGATGAACAAGGCCATTCTAGGCAGTGCCCGTCACTAAGGTCTGTATAAAGCATTAAATGATTTCAGTTTTTATTTTCTGTCCTTTGACATGTGTGTACCGACTTTACGGTTTTTTTTTCATTCTGTTTTCTCAACACCAGAAAAGAGAAGCTGGATTCTCCTCTGTGGCCAACACAGTGTGTTTTCAAACTGCAGTAAATTAAGGTGTTTACTGAAGCTTTATAAGGTTTTTTTGTGGCATTCTCATATTTTTGAAGATGCCATATTTTGAGCAGGTGTAGACTGGAGAAGGCCCCTTCTTTCTCTCAAAGCACTCTTGTCCAATCCTCAAAACCTCTTGGTGCAACTCTGACCCCAGCTCACCTCTGCCTTTTTCAGATTTTAGGAGACAAAAAGCAAAGACCATATGCAAACTGGCAATGACAGGTTGGCACTTGGACTACTGCAGAGAGAAAAACCAACGCTACCTCAGCTTAATTTATTTTAATGCGAAAACTGTTTACTGAGTACATAAACAGTATTTTCCTCCCCCTAAAATACTGTTGCAACATCAGTACCATCTTAGGTACCAGATCAGTGCAACCATGGCTGCTGCAGTAATCCAAGAGTTGTTTATATCTCTGATTGTTATGTATGTTTGCATTTGAGCCAGATGATGATTGCATAAATTTTAAGGATATTTCATGGACTGTATATTTTCTGCTTTAGTTTCAGGTTCTCTTAATTTCTACTGTACCTTGACACTGAGGAAACGTCCTAGACCTGCTCCTCTTTGATACTATCAGCCCAGACCTTCTTAGACGCTAGAGAGCATTTACACATCTATTGCCCCCCCCCGATATGTTTTCTCCCGATTTTCATCTCAGAATTGATTAATTTATTGTTAAACATGTTTTACACCTAATGTTCATTAAATTTTCTTTTTGTACATTTGAAATTTAACGGATTGGGAAGCATCATATGTTTGTTTTTAACAATTTTGCTGACTTGCGTAGCATTTGTGTAGCAGTTTTATTTGGCGTGTACGGGGGATTAAAGGGTTTACAGGTCTCTCAGGTTCAACATGCGGCAACATGGCCTTTCACCTTTTCTATTTATTCCATTGTTCTGATGTTTTCTTTGTCAAAAGTGGTTACAGACTGTGGGATACTGGAAAACACTAACATGAGGACAGGACTGATATTTAAAATGTAGTGTCAGTGTAGTTCACCCAAGAATGAGAATCAAGACCAGATCAACTTTTTTTTTTATTATTATTATTATTCTAATTGTTCACGTTCTGCCAAAAGAGTTACTTTTATGGATTTAAAGACACTTTGGAAAATAATATATGGGTAGTTTTAAATGTCATACATTGTGATCTTCCTTTCTTGTTTTGAATTGTAGCCAGTTTGGACTAACAACCAATTTTTGTCTGGTAGTTGATTCTACGTAGTCCAGTATGCAGAAGGAGAAAGGGGTTTGTTCTATCCGGAATTACTTTGTTCTTCCCTATTTTTTTTTTTTTTTTTCTCCACAGTTAATTTAGTCAAGACTTTTTTCATAGCTTTGTTAATACTTTTGTGTATTTAACACACCTGTTTGCAATTGTTACTTTAGTGTAAGTTATATCTGAAATGAAACATTTACTGTATTTCTCAAATAAACTGCTGTGATATACTTGAATAAAAGGTGCAAACTGTATAGTTTAAGTGTTGCTTACTTACGGTAAAATTAGATCTGCCATTTTATGCACCACTGAAAGTTCACTTAATGATTTTTTATGTACATCTGCCCTACTGGAAATTCCTTTAAATGTGGCACAAACAGAAAAAAACCGATCAGATTTTAGTGGTCCACGGTCACTGTGACCTCCCAATGGTACATGATTCTCATGTCATGTCATGACAGCCTTCAGATTTGGATTGGAAGTTGCAATAATTAGGATTTTGATGGGCAAAGGTTGAAGGTCAAGCTAACAGAGACCTTATAAACCATGTTTTTAGCCAATTCATAAATGCAATTATGACACAGTTATGTCTAATGGGATAAAATTAGGCAATATTATATATCCAAATTGTCAAAGGTCAACTTCACTGTCGAAACATAACTTTAAAACCTTAGCTGGTCGGTGGAGGAGAACAACCAGAGGGCTGTAATTACCATGCTAAAAGAAAAATCTGAATAGCTCCACATCCCGGTATTTTTGAAGAAAATGAGTTGCTTCTTTCTTTTTCATAAACACACTTGGGTATGTTTATATTTTGCAGTGTTTTCACCACTGCTCTGTGGTACACAGAATATTTTAGTTGCTCATAAGGAACCTAACAGATTCAGTTACCTTTAAAAAAAAAAAAAAAAAAAAAAAAAAAAACAACCCAAAACACACCAACCAAAAAACTCAGACTTGACAACATGCTCATTGTTGTGGTATATGTATTAGGTTTCAATAATAACAATTGTTAATTTCTTCTTTTTGGGTACAGATTTACAGACATACCATTTGAATCCAACCTATCAGGGTTTTTTTTTTTCCTAAAAACATTTATACAGAATTGCCTTCAGGTTTTAAAATATACATATTTCCTTCCTGTATTTACAGAATAGCAACCCAACATCTTTTGTGGGCTGCAATGAAACACATTGTACAAAACAAAAAGGAGATGGGAGGAGAAGCTGGTAAAGTCCAGAGGAAAAGATGGATCAACAGATTACTCTTATGATAACGGTCACAGGTGATTATTGTGCTTTTATCCGGAGGAACTGCCCCAACTTGAAAATCTGTTCAGACATCAGTGGAAGGGAGGAATTCCCTCTCTCTTTCTAAATCCCCAGCTTTCTTTTTTTTACCCAGAGTTTGATAGTATAAATCAATGGAAAAAAACAGGCCACTCACCCTCCAGATGATATCCCAATCAAGCTGGAATCGCAAAAGAACAAAGTTAAAATAAAGATTTTCTCTCTTATTAAAATCCTACCTGACCCAGATAGCATGTTTTTTCCAATGTTTAGCAAGCCGTCACAAAAACGGGGTTACTTGGAGTTCAAATCTGTTCTTCGAATCACCTCGTAAATCCGCACACTGAAGGAATTTCACCCCCGCACGATGGAGAGAGAAGACACTTGTCAAATCCACTGATGAAGAGGAAAACAGTTGGATACCTTTCCTTCATTTTCCTCCTGCTCTGTAGATGTCACTACTGAAAAATGTTCATACACCACAAAGAAACTGCTCTCTAATGAATGACTATGGAGCGTACACCTGCCAAAGACAATTTACTCAAAAAGGGCCAAGAACCTTAAGCTGCAAATGGCTTGCACAGCACTGAGTCACAGTGTGTTAAACAAACAGGGAGGTGTTGAGTTTACAGAGATCTGAAAAAGACAACTGAGAAGAAAAGAGTTACGTCATTAAAAATCAAGGAGTCTGTAAATTACTAAGAGGGTCCCTGTGCCTGGTGGATGAAAGGATGAACTACTACCATGACACATACAGTACTGGAAGTTAGGCATGGCCACCTGACATGGCTGAGTAGTTGAACATGAGTACATTCTGCACAGGGCTTTTTTAGGTGGGGTGGGTGGGACGGTTAACAGGGTGAATGGATGCTGGCGTCAAGTCCAGAGGTCAATGACTGACTGACTGACCGACCGACCGGCCCGGCCCTAAGCTGCCGTCGCACATTGTCCCACAACCGGAGCTCAGCTGGTGTTTGGCGTCGACCCAGTGTGAACAGTTACTTGCCGCCATCAGCCGCTCTGGATGTACTTTTTGATGACCACACAGCCGTGTCTGAAGAGCGGGCATGGCAGTGACTGCAGGAGCGCCCAAGTGTTGGTGCAAGGGTCGAAGGTCTCCATGTTGCCGAGGGCCGGACCCTCACTGCTCACAATACCTCCTGTGGCGTAGATCTTCCCGTCCAGGATCACAGCACTGCACAGACACACAGGGTTCTATCAGTTCAGGTTATTAACACTTAAAGGAACCTTTCAACATTATCGAATATATCTGTAGGACCTGAGATTGATAGCATTAACATGTCTGTCCATTAAATATGAAACAACTAACAGCAGGTTATCTTAACTTAGCAAGCAGGCTCCAAAAAGCAGGACTCAGCTATTTTATGGGGGATTTTATGGAGGATTATGTTCCCATTTGTTGGGCTAATTTGTTTAATCTGTACAAGACATGCATAAAAGTGTGAAAACCACAAACAAGGGGCTGTACGAGGGTTAGCTGCTGAGATCTTTTCCGCAATAAGTCACTTACTTGAGTTTGAGGTGTGATCTGGGCAAGTGTGAGGAGCAATAACACAGCTGGACATATAACAGGCTCTACCAGGCTAATTATTTAAGCAAATGCCAGAGTACTTGTACTTTCTATATAATAGTATTAATGTGCTTGTCTGACTGGTCTCTCTCCTGCAGCATATAAGAGCTGTATTTTGTTGCTGCTAATGCAAACATTTCCTCCTGCTGATTAGGAAAAAAAAAACAAACAAACAACAACAACAACAACAACAAAGAAAAACCTCAACGGGCAAAACACAGCATGACTACCAACCAGAGCAGCCTTGGCACAAATAATGAGAGGTCATCAGCGTCAGGGAGATAAGTGGTTGAGAACAAGTGTGAGCTAATGTGGCTTTGATAGTAGATAGCTTCAGTGAGTCAGGGCAGCAGGAATACTGTTGTTATTGTTAATCGTGACCAGACAACAAAGCCAGACAGGAGACAAAATCTTCACAAGCATGCTGATTGTCGTGCCGGGCACCACACCTTACATTATTTGACATCCGCAACACATGCTGTCGATTAGGCTACTTTGTAAGATAGGGGAAAAAAAAAACAAAAAACCCACACACATTACATTTCTTCTTGAGGGCGAAAGAGAAAACTAATGAAAAAGCAAATATCTATACAAATGTGTTCACTTGATATGAGAAACAGAAACAGGAGTTTGTATGCAGAGAGGATTAAAACTTGGGCTGTGAGCTGATTAGGGCTTTGTACTCCTATTGGGGCTTGGAATGATCTGCATTTACATATAGTGCATGCTCAAACACACACACGCACGCACACGCACGCACACACACACAGCTAACAGCATGCAGTCCTATTGCAGAAATTTACAACACTGTTGGGATTGACAAAGATTATTACATAAAGCCTAAATCTACTCAGAGAGCGAGCACAGCTGATCCAAAATGGAGAGTGTGCAGGGCAAAGCCTGGAGCTGCTCCTCTTGATAAACAGAGGGGAGGGTGCAGGTCTGCAGAGGGTCGAATGCAGCCAGGGGAGAATATTAGTGCTCCTGCACACAATGACCCACAAGACTTCATCTTCTGTGCAGAAGCATGCACTGCAGATAGTGCTGTTTCTGAGTACTTCTTTTTGGCAGTTCTGTTTGTTGTCCCCCCCCCCCCCATGTCTTCCTCTCTTGCATCAGAGTTAGTTAAATGTAGCAGAACAGCTGCCAGGCGTGTGCTAGTGCAGCTTATCAATAACTCTGACAACATGATTTATGTTATACATTCTGCACATAAGATCACTGTCTGTAATTGCTTCCCAAATGTATTTCACGCATGCTTCTTTCTTTCTCAGTTTCTGCATTAAAAAAAAAAAAAAAATTGCTTCAGGCCCAGAAAAGTGTGAGTTCATTATCCTGAAAACGCCACACCTCAGTGGCTTGAGCTGCCTGGGATATTAGGACATGATCCCACTGTTGTTACTTTTCATTTATCTCCCCCTTTCAACCATTATGTCTTCACAAATTCTCTTGGTTACAAGTGTAGACAGCTGTTTCCTACTTCTTTTAGAACAAAAACACGAAACATAACTACAACAAATTAAACTAACAACACAAATTACCTTTTTGTCACCCTCAATAAAACTGAACAGAATTAGAAGCCAGAAAACAAAGCCCATGAATGATAGAAATATTTTCCCATCAGAGGGAGGAGTTTCACTGTTGAAATGCCGTGTTAGAAATATTGCCAGCATCAAAACTGGTTTTGTTCGAATTTTAATTAGCTGGCTGGAAAATATTTACCCTAGTCATGACACATGGCTACCAGATTACTGTTATGTTTAGCTTGTACGTGGAGACTTAAAGGAAAATTCTGAATAAAATCGTTGGTAATTAAAACCGGTGCCCATGCTCGTATACAGGTGCACTGCATGCTACAATTAAGCAATTAGCATCTAATTATGCTCTGTGGCATCATGTATAAAGATGCCAAGGAAGCCGGGATGATTCGGATTTTCTATCCAGATGGTAAGAGGCATGGCTCTTTCAGCAGAAAACATCAGGGGAAGAGGATACTGGATGCCTGACACCTACAATGAGGTGACCCAGTGGCTCTTTTGTGCTGTAGGGGCCTTTTTCTGGCATTATCTGGCTCCTTAGAGGCAATGTTATTCTGAGAGATTAACTTTATCCTCCGATGAAACATTTCTTTCCTAATGTGAGCGGTCTCCTCCACAATGACAATGTCCCAGGCCTAAGGACAAGTAAATCAAATGTTATGACCTTAACAGCCACTAGCTCTAAGCCCTAATGAGGACTTCTGGAAGATTTTGGACCTCCGTGTTTGACGTTGCTCCCCACCACCATTATCAAAACTCCAGATGAGGGAATATATTTGGCAGACTAGTGTTGGTCTCTCTAGTAGAGTTCAGAGCAGAATCAGTGCCAAGGGGCAAGGAGAAACTGTTCTGGCAGCACGTGGTGGCCCAACTCCTTCCCTTTGATTTATCACCCATCTGTATCTCTTAAGGCGGTCCAATAACGTCACAGGGTATTTAACGTACATGTGGTGCTGCAACATTAATAATCTCTTACCTGCAGAACTGCCGAGAGTGATTCATGTTGGGACCAGCCTTGATATTGCCTTTGTCTGGGTCATAGATAGTGGTGGCTCGAGCATAGGCTCCTCCCAGGATGAATATGAAGCCATTTAGACTCACTGCAGGGGCGTATTTGTTATCTACCGATATGAGAGGAAGAGAGAGAGAGCAGAAGGGAGAGACGTTTTTGTTAAGGAAAACACAGTTTGCATGTCATTGTCTCACACAGCAGAAATTTCCATTCAGTGTAATGGTTTCAATTTGTTTTTTTCCAATCTCTTTCCCGTGGTCCCCAGGCCCCTTGCAAAAATCATCATCAACATTCTTCTTATCACTTTACAGATGTGTCACTCTCAAGATTGCTTTGGAAGGAAAGAGCCCCCCCCCCCCCGAAAAAAAAACCCCCCCAAAAAAAACCAAACACAACACAAATAGATGGAAAACTGGTGAAAAGACTGAGTTCATAAATCACTGTGGCTTTATTGGGTTCTGCTCTGAAATATGTTTGGACTTGGCAGCAATATAAAAGAGTTACCTAACTCCCAATGATTCACAATTGCATTACGCCCTCTGGCACCTTCCATAGATTCGAAACGGGTAAATAAATAAATGAATAAATAAAAGAAAAAAGGAAAAATACTGCACATGCATTGGAAATACATGGATGAACAGGTGGAATACTCTGCATATTATTTGATTCAATCTGATACTGTAGCACGTGAGGACAACTGAGGCATTGAAGCAGCACCGCTGAAGAATTACACACGATGGGGAACAAAATGAAACAGTGGTTTGTGTGGAACAATGCCATTGGAAACCTGCGGCTTACGAGCAGCGGCCCTGCTGTGTGGGAAGAGAAAGTGTATTTCAAACTCTGAGCAATTTCTCTCAAGCGGGCTGCAGCTGGCCAATTTACAGGTGGCATGAATAATGCACCAACACTTGGCCGTGAACTGCTGTCCTCACTGTCTTCTGCCACAATGGACGGACATCCTTCATTGGAGACGGGCAACAGGAGGAGTAAAGTCTGACGCCTTCATAACGGCGACAGCACTATTCTTTTCTCGTGTGGTCAAACACCTTCCCTTTCTCTTCACCTTGTCCCCAGCTGCTGAGAGGAGTTGGACATGTTTAATTAACAAGTCAACCCTGGAGACAAGAGGTGCTTCAGCTGCTCCTCATATTGACTCTGAATGAGCCACTCAGCAGAAGTATATAACTCATCTTTTTCTGGAACGAGTCAGCGAGGCCTCAACCTCACAGGCAGCTCTGTGAGGCTGCTTCTACCCAACGCCAGCATGCCAACATCCTGTTAACGGCAACGCGATCACGCCAACGTTAAACGTATACAATATTACAGAGTTCATGAGATTAAATTTGCCGTGTCAGCGTGCTAACATTTTAATTAGTGCTGATCTTGAACTACCACAGACCACAGAATATTATTAATTTACTTGGTCGTAAAACATCAGAAACATTTTGTGGAGTTGGATCTGAAAAAAGTTGCCGTAGACCGTATTTAGGAGGATGTTTCAGGCCATTTGGAATCTAATGAGATGAGGTTTTGTAGTGACATATATTTGGGTAGGTAATGATCTCAGAAGCAGCCTAACCTTCACCCCAGGACTGGGATGATGGACTGTGATTGCTATGGGGTAGGTGCTGTTATGATGATCACGATGGTGTGTCCTTTTCAGGGGTCTGAAGCTGAGGGCCACGTTTGGCCCCACCAGTGGCTCTCCGTTAGCATTGCAACAGAAACAGGGTGTGTAAAGCGGATGAGTCATTTCTGTTTTTTCTTGAATAACTTCAGATTGGAAGATCCTAGAGACTTTGCACATCCAATAGCTTAGCTCCCTACGACAAGTTTAACCTCATGCTGAGGAAAGTTAGGGTGTTTTAAAGAACACTATCCAACTCGAGAATTTCCTCTCAAAGCCACAAATGTCAAAAAGTCATTGTCGATTCCTCTTCTGAAGACCATGAATAATTGTACAAAATGCTAATTAGTCTACACTGAAGAGGACGAGCAACTAACAGACATGTGCTGCCAACTGTGCTGAGACTTTTCTTTACTAGCACGCTGTGATCATCTACACACTTACCTCCAGTGTGAGCTTTTACGACAACCATCACACAAATTAGTTTCAATTTTAAGTTCTCCTGACTAGTCGCGTTCACATTCTGCCTGGTGTCTTTATTTTCTCTTACCTTCCATCTCATTGATATGCTGCTGCCAGTCTTTCGGAGCAGTGTGTGTGCCAGCCTAAGTGTGTGTACATGCTGTTTTTTGCTAGGTTCCATAAATACACAACACTCATTTCTCTCTGTTCGGCACCCGATGCAGAATAATAACAGGATGCTCTCAAAAGAAAAGCCCTTTTTCTCTTTTTCCCCACAGAAACTCTTACAATCTCGTTTGTGGGTCTCTGTTGTGACCTAACAGTAAGCTACGAGTTTGAGTGCTTGCCAGACTACCAGGTAAATTTCATTCTCTTCTGGCAAGACTCAGTGGATTGCTGTCAGGGTTCAAGATACCTCCACCACTTTGCTTTTGCATTTATCCTCTGTCCATCAAACATCACCGAGAGAAAGTGAAAAGTATTGTCTGTGTCAGCTGAAAACTTTCTATTTGTGAGACAAACCTCGATATCCCCCCCCCCCCAGTTTCACTGCTCCGAGGTTAGAAAACTCTGACTGACCAAACTCTACATAAAATATGAACAAAGGGAAGGCATTACAGAAAACCAGCAAAACAAGGTTCAATACGGCAGCAGTGATAGAAGTGCGGCTGCCTGTTGGGCAACATGGACTGACGCTGCCTCTCACACCCTGATAAAACAGCTTAGTCATAGAGTCTGAGACCCCACGGGCTGATGTCAAGGACAAGCTTAAAGGAAAAAAAACACACACACACAAAGCTCTGAAGAAATTTGTAGCTCCTGTCTAAACAAACGCCTTGTTGTTCCCCTCACATCCTTTCCTATCTGCTTCCTGCATCAATGCAGCAGATATCTGATTCTATAAAAGCAGAATACCACTGCAATGATAACACACATAGACACACATGGGCACAAATATATCTCTCTATCAAACCAATATTGTATAGCTCTAGATAAAACTGCTCCATGATAAACACTCCCAAACAGCAGTCATCATGACAAAACCACGGCAATACATTCACAAGCAAACATGAAGTCAGTCACAGACGGAAGAGGGAAAAGAAATAAACAAGATGTTTTGCGACAAAACGGCTGGAGGATGAGGTGCTGGGTACCCTCTCCAGCGTCCTGTGTCCAAGCAGAGAGCATGAGGGAGCAGGAGAAATAGGACAAAGACGCTTTAGTTCTTGTTGCCAGAAGCTTAGATAAGATTACAACAACGTAATTGGAGCAGAAAAACATTTTTTTTTTTTTTTTTTTTTTTTCACACAATGTCCTTTTATCCAGTGTGAGGAGAATAACAACAGCCTTTGAAACGATGGGCCAAAATAGCAGAAAGAAGACGATGTATTTTATTCAGTGTGATGGATAACACTTCCAATTAGGTAACTATGGAAACATCTTCTACATCACTCTCCCTTCCTCTTCCTCCACTTCTCAGTTTGCGATAGCAGTTCGGCCGCTACGTCATTCACATGAATAATTGTGTCTGCAGTCAATTTCCTGAAAGAACGGTAGTGATTCAGTGCTTCTGCTCTCGGCTGGAGCCAATCAGTCGTGTATGTCTCCATGTGGGCGTGCTGTGAAATGTGTGTGATGAAGTGTCGGTTTAATGTATTGATCTGACCATCACACTCGGACGAGGTAAGCAGAGTGCTCCGTACATTAGTTTAGCATGTTAGCACTTGGCCTGAGTGTAGCACAGGTCGATGGGGTTGTCAGGATTTTTGCAGGTATTTGGCCTAAATGAAGCTGAACACAGAAACTCTATTGTCACTAGATGACGAGTGAAGAGCTCACCAAATCTGAAAAAAAGTCATTTGGAGGAAAGCATGAATTCCTGACCCAAATTTCATGGCAGTCCACATATACACACACACACACAGACATTAAAGTGCCACAATTTAAGATGTTATTTTAATCAAATGAGATACAGACTTCCCTCAAGCTGAGCTGACCATGTCTTATTAAAATCATATCTGCTATGCTCACTGAGAAGATAAATAGCAGTTCGGATGATGAAAGTCACTGTGAATTCATTAAAGACATAAAAGACATAATATAAAGATGGAGATTCCCCTCTTTGAGACAGATTTTGTATTTAAAGATAGTTATTTGCGAGGTTTTAAGATCATAAATTGTAAGAAGCTGAATAGTGAAGCTAAGTGGGAGCAAGCATTTCAGAACGCAAATGTAAAAAAGATATTTTTAAGCGACTGGATGTCAAAACTGCACTTGTCCGTACTATTTTGCAGTCTAGAGGAAATAATTAAGTAGAGAGGTTTATGGATTATTCAGAGTAGCAAGGACACTTTTCAAGATATTGCAGGCAGCCTTTCTAAATGTCACCTTTCTTTGCTGTGAGGACCACAAACAAAATTCCCTTCACCTCAATTGTATTGGAGTGGAGGCAGAAATCTGGAGACAAATATCTCAAAACCTTGGCATTTTGGTAATTTGAGGGAGCTGACCTTTAAGGAAAAGCAATGAGACTTCATAAATAGTTTACTGCGTGTGCTTGCTCGGTTATTTTGCAGTACACTACAAGAACAGAGGAAGTTATAGATGAACGACACTGCAGAGACACTGTGCATCTAAAAACACTTGTTGAAATGACTATTTTTGGCACGAGTAATAATATTTTTCACTCTGCAAGAGATAGGAAGTCAATCCTGATAAGTGTTTGTTAAACCCATTTGCAGGCCATGCGGGAGATTGTCTATGCGGGAGATTGTCTATGCGGGGGGGGGGGCACACATACACGCACACTCCCACACACACAGTAGCAGAAAACGCACACATCTGTATTTGTGTCAGTCGATAAGACGGCACGGAGAGACAGAGCGAGGGGGGTGCACATGGAGGGGAAGACGGTGAGACAGAGGGTGGGGGGGGGCAGAGATGAACAGAGAGATTAGAGGGGGAGAGTGATGGAGGGAGGCAGAAGGTTGATGGAGAAGTACTCCCCACCCGCTCACAAAAATCATCGCAAGCCCAATTTCACAAGAAGCACTAAACCTGTCCATTATCTCCAGGCTCGCTGGCTGTCAGACTCATCTACACCCTGACGGATGACGGTCTGACTGTCCGTGTGTCATGCACTTGCATGCACACACACACACACACACACACACACATATGCCCCAACCTCCTGACTTGATACATAATTCATGTGCCATGTACTTGTGCCCCTGGGGATGTACAGTTGATATGAAGTAAGCCGAGGCTTCTGCATCTGTGTGCGCACGTTTAGATGTGTGCAAATTGTGTTTCTCACCATTTTTTCTCCTCATTTCTTCTCTGCCAGCTGCTCTACCACCCCTTTAATACCATTCAGCCTCCGAAACACCCGTGTTACATAATCAGCGTTTGGCTCGCAGTAGTTTCTGTCAAGAGGCAGTAATAACACGGAGCAGGTTTCTGGGCCACAGTGCTGAAGGAAGTGCCTCCGTATTCGTGCTTTAATGACACGAGAACAACTTCTTGTCAGGAAACATTTGAAATTAAATAAATTTTTGACCCTGCATTCCTCTGTGATGTCTGCTGCTCTGAGTGTTGCCTGCCACAGTCAGCCCCTATCTGGAGGGACATTTCTCTCCCTCACAAAGCAGCAGCATTTGAACGGCTCTCTCCCCGGAGAATCCGCCCCATGCCAGCATTTTAAATAGGGCAATGCGGCATCAAATGTGGAATTTACATTTGTGAGGGAAATTTATCTAAATAAATGAAACGTTTTTTCTTCTTTTTAAGTATTTTTTTGCAGCAAGCCTTTTTCCAGAATTATGGGAATTTTGTTTATTTGCTTCCTTGGAGAGAGCTGGATGAGAAGAAATTGTTTTGCACATAGTTCATTTGAAAATAGCAAGTGATTATTTTACTAATTATGTTTTTGATGATAGAAGGAGGTTGGTTTGGTAACATTGGATTAAGCCTAACCTGCCATATCTCACCATTTCCAATCACTGTGCGAAGCTAACTGGACAGAAACGGTATAAGAGCCTTCACGAGAAAGCATCAAAGTTCCCAGAAGGCCATACTATGGTTTTAGCACAACAACGTTGGTAGGCTGAGATGAGATCAGTGGCGGCTGGTCAGCCCATCAAATCAAGAGATGAAAATCAAAAGAAAAAACAAATATGCTGTAAGATGCAAATAATTATTAAAAGATGGTGTTATTTCAGTCTGTGGGTGACTGTCAATAGTAATTAAATGTTGTTTAAATATTTATTTGGGTCTAAAATGGTTTATATTTTATTTTATTCACTTCCTGATGTGAGGGGCACCGGTAAAACAGAATCCAGTGTAAGCCCTCAAACAATTGATAAGCATGTGACCTGAGGCTCTCTTTTAATTGGTTAGAATTAGATTCTTCACGGGGCGCTGCTGTGTGCGTCCCGTATATGCCCAAGAAATATCAGCAGCGAATCAGCGATCAGTATTGTGTTGTGTGTTTTTTTTTTTTTTTTTAATCTAATGGGATTCGACAATTCATTTCCCGTCTTTTTTAGCTGAGCGAAGTGGCAGACACAAACAATACTAAGGAAACTAAACTAAATCTACCAAACTCGTACCGAACTGTGACTTCTGTGTACCGTTACACCCTTATGTATGCCAAGGTAAATTGCGCCCCCCAAAAATTTTTTAGCACCAGCCGCCACTGGATGAGATGTGTGTAATATTATAAAAAAAAAAAAAAAAAAAAAAAAGAGGCTAAAAGGACATTTACAAATGATAACCATCATACCTATGGTGCGACTTTCAACGACATATTTTTGAGCATAAGATCTTTGCACTGTGAAAACAGCTGTTAGTGTTTTGAATCATGCAGTGTTGTTCACCGAGTGTTTTTCCTGCTGCCTTGGAGTTATAGCAGCTTCGTGAAAGTGTTTCTTCTGGTGCTGCGTCCTTCACAGCTCCCCGGTGGCTCCGAATGGAACGGATCTTGCAGGTTTGTGTGGTGAATAACTACAGAGTTTGGCCAATTATGTGTCAAAAGCTGTGGCTGGACCAACCTATCATTTCAGCTATGTTCTTCACATTACAATGAAACGGCAATAACATGGGAAGATGGGAGGTAATGGGAAATACAGAGTAGGGTGATAACCATGAAGAAAAACAACGGGAATGGAAAAGGTCATACACCGTTCAGGAGATTTTCTGTTCACACACCTGCCAGTCAACATTTTCTCTGAAATAAACCAAGACTGAACACTAAACTCAAATTCAAAGGAGCACAAAGAATCATATTGACTCATACTGTATGAGAATATGTTGCATTCAAAAGTATCAACTTTTGTTTCATAGTTTTTTTTTTTTCTTTTTCATGAAGCTCAGCCTTTGTTGTGTCAAACTGTCACGCATGTGCAGTGAATATTAATCCTGGTGAATCACTCCATTTGCAAGCTATTGGAAAATAACTTGGATTTATATTCTTGTAAAGGATACATGTATGGACTGGAAATTCTTTTAAAAACAAATAAACAAATAAATGATGTCCTTAGTTATGTAATCACAGTATAAATAAATCTAATGGCAGCTTTTATTCTATTACTGTTTGTTGAATTATACATTTGGGGTGGGGAAATTTCAGTAAACTCACTGCCCCTTTACAGTCCTTACCTCTGCTGTCAACAGCTGAAGAAAAAACCAACATGGACAAGCTTCCACTAGCTGGACACCAGGCCCATCATGTCTGACTTTAAGTGTTAGGGGGAAACTAATGCTTCTTTCAAACGATATAGTGATATAAATCATTCTCTTGGCAGGATAAAGTAAAAATCATACACCAACTCATTATCAATCAATCAAAATGGACAATATATTTAAAAGATCGACAAGCTTCTTTCTCTGCTAATTTTAAATATCCCATGATGATCAGATGGATTGGATTTATGGATATTGTGTGTGTCCAACAATCCACATCGTAATCTTGTGCATACATTTGAAAGCAACAAAATGTCCTCGCAATCATAAATCTGGCATTCTGTAGAGACAATTAATCTCGAGGCTGAACATGATGTGACGCTCTTCCTTGTCCTAAAGAGAAATTGCTTTGCAGCCTGGAACCATGAAAACATGGAAATATGAAACCATGAAAATAAAGTAAATCACCAAAAAGGTGCTAATACTTTGTGTATAGCTGCTGGGACACCAAACATCTTCACTGTGAGAGTTTCAAGGCAGCTGGGACAAATATAATGGAATTCCAAAGATTCTTTGTTGTTCTCAGTAACCAAGAGTTAAACGCGTGCCTTTCCCAGTTTTGATGTTGTTAGAAAGCAAGCTTTAATATTCTGAATTATGAAAATGAAAAATGTACAAAGAGAGAAAAGGGACCTCACATTTGGGAATATGAAACCACACACTAGTTTAAAAAGAAGCAGCTCTGTCAGAATACAAAAGGTGATGGTAACAATGGCAACACATCCCCGAGGACACAACATCGCCATGCAGTTTGTGTGTGAAAAAATGTGCTTGTGAATCTTGAACAAAAACAGAGTGTGTTGTCACCTGTCTTACCTATCATGGGCGATTCAATAAAACTCCATGTGTTGCTCTGCGGTATGTAGGACTGGAGGACACCTGCGGAGCGCCCGGCCTCGTTCACTCCTCCAAAGACGTAGACTTTACCTCCGCACACTGTGGCTGCGGCAGAGTGAACCGGCTTGGGCAGAGGAGACACTGTTTCCCACTGGTTGGTGATGGTGTCGTACCTTCAGAGGAAAAAGGAGATTACTAGTTTTCAGTTTCTGGACGAAATTACATTAATTTTACCCTCAAATGTATTTTAATCAGTCTAATACATGATCTTAATCAAGAGAAACATGATGAAGTGCAGTTACACTTTCAGACCTGAATGATAAGTAAAATCATGATCTCACTTCTATTGAACCGATCCGCACGGGGAGTCTCCAAATTATTCCAACATTCAGCGATCTGTCATTTATACCTACACACACACACACCAACAGCATTCATTTTAAAGATCCCACTGCTCTCAATTCACAGTGAAATGCTCGTTTTGGCTGCAGGGCTGACAGATATAATTAGCAGAATGCCTACACCACCAGGGAAGATGAAAAAGACCAACCATTACGTACAATGACAGCAATTAAAGCAATTACACAAAGCAACATATGTTGGGAGCTACAAGCCATTAGTCTCCAGAGTTGGGCTGTGTGTCAATGCTCAGCTTTGGACCTTTCTCACTGAGCCCTCTCTTTGGCAGAGACTTCAACGCCGAGCCTAAAACTCAGCCGACCCAAACTGGCACAAACAGGCGCAGCCAGATGAAAGGGCCTGACACAATGGGCTGCATGACAACAAGACACTGGCTTATGCGATTGTGCCCTTGTCAGAGGTTGAGGGCTTGAGCGTATTTATATGTATATTTCTTCAATTTGCATTTATGTTTAGTGTACATTTTACATTTTTTGTGTGTGCGTGTTTTTTTTTTTGTTTTTTTTGCCCTGTGGCTCCATTAGTGTGTTAGCGGTGTAATCCTGTGTCCATGGGCCACTGATCAAAGCAACCGTGCCGGCAGCCTTCCAGCTGGAGTAGGCCTCATTAAAGAGAACGGATGCAGGATTTGTGATTAAGACACACCTCTATCCATACTGAAGGGGTCTTTCTTAATCAAGGTTGTCTCTTTGTTATAAAAGAAAAACATAACCAAACATATCTTAGTCCCTCAGGACAACAAACCTTACACTTCAAACACAAAAAGTGGGGCTTTAAAAAAGGAGACTGTCACTTGAAGGCAGCTTTTAAAGTATAATTTCTCCACAGGGGTCAACCACCTTCATTAGATGTCTTAGCTCATTTTAGCACACATACAGGTGTCTTCTGCTTTTGTTTTTCTTTTAGCTTTTTCAAACTGCGTAGCTGTCAGAAGCATACAGGTGCGTAAAGTTTATATATGCTTTCCTGCTGAAGCTCCTGAGGCATTTGAGGTCAGGCTGAATTTAAATGAAACCTGGAAGCGCTGTTTGCATCTAGCTACCTGAGAAGGCTGGTAGATAAAGTGCAAGAGGAGATGAGTGAATTAGCCCTTGGGAATATTCTCTTTTGGGGTCTGATAACGTCCTTGGCAACCACTTCGACGGGGATATGTTTACACCGACCGAATCGTCTGAAAGAGTGGAAAGACAGAGGACACTCAGGGAAAGGTGGACTGAAAACACTCTGAGTGCCAATTAGCATTGTTTAAACACAGACGCACACAAGAACACACACAGCAGCAACAGGCTGAGTAACTGAACCCTGCTGAGATAGAAGGGCTAACGTGTGTCTCATTCTCTGGCAGGTGTAATTACTCCTCAGACCACATCAGGGGAGTTCATAAATTTAAGGGTCAGACACTGCTGAGTGGGGCTGATTATGGGATACAAAAGGCCAGAAGAACCAGAGCAAACAGCTGCTCATAATGACAAACGATAAAAGAAAAAAGTCTATCAGACTTAATTCTGCAAGACAAAAACATCTTAAAAAACACAATAACTGTCTAATGCCACTCAGATCCTCTGTGACTAAATACGCTGCAAAGTTAAATCTGCAATAATCAATATACTTATTCAACCCGTGGATCAAATGATTCTTTTCAAACTCACTGGTTTGATTCCACAGCCTGATGATGATTGATTTTGATTGATTTTACTGTTTGAGTTAACACTCATCAGCCTTGTTTTGGAAAGCAATTGCCTCAAGAGTGACCAGAAACAGAGCTAAAAGAAGATAGAATATTTGTCCTGAATTTGTCAAACGATCAGAATCATAGCTCACAGGCAGCGGTTGTTCTTATTTGGTCAACAGGCTGTTTTTGGTATTTACGCATAATGCTCAAAAACAAGTCATCTTCCAGCACTATCAGGAATAGCTGATGTCTAATAACCAGTGTCAGTCCAAATTTGTCAGAGAATAATATGCTCAGCTGAGACCCAATCTCTTTCACTAAGGGGGAAAAATAGGTTTTAAAGATCATTAGTGTAAACATGGCACGGCTAGCCTGCAGTTGGGTGTGTCAGGAGTTCTGATGAACAGCAACATGTTCAGGTCAGGACAAAGTCTCTCACTCTCTCTATCTCAGAGGTCAAGAAGCTGATTGAATTCATTACTCATGTGATTCACCATAAAGGATTTAATGTGGACCATGATATTAGGACTGACATGAAGAAGATTCTCTAAGTGGGTGTATATTGTTTGAATATAACTCCAAAGCCGAGGAGATGGAGGAAGGAGGGGAAAAAGCCCACTGTGTTCATCACCCAAAAAAAAAAAAAAGAATAGTTTTCGTCTTCATTTTCCATCAAAACAGACAGAAAAGGCAGATAGAGCTTTTTTTATTGTCACTAAGACAGTGTAGGAGTTTATCCATCAACATGTTGCGCTGCATCGATTTTTTAAAAGTGTTTATACACAAAGACTGATCGCCACATGAAGCCATGTAATCAGCTGCAGCTCCTGACAGGGCTTGTTTCATCATGCCGGAACAGTCATCTCTAAAATGCTGCTGCAGGGTTACGACAGAACAAACAATGTAAGATTGTGTTCTTATTTAGAGAACGAAACTGAAGAAAGACACTTTGGAAGGGTAGAATGAGACACTGTGAATGAAAGAATAAGGCCAGACTTTGAATATATAATCTGGGCGAAGAAAAACATACTAACGCAGGCGCTATGCACAGTGACTGACACATTAACAAATCAGCTTTAAAACTCAGTGTCAGCAGGTGTAAAAGGGGCCCCATGTGGTGTGATTGTGTTGTTAACGTACCGGCGAGCGTCTATCTGGTTTTTTTTTTCTTCACTGATCCATCAGGATTAGAACCGTAATGTTCGATAACAACAGGTGAAATTGGACAGTTGCCCTACAAATGGGTCTCACCTGCCATGAATGACTGACAGTAGACAGTAGATGGATTGACCACCTGCCATAAAGCCCTGGCAAAAACGAACCCAACCTTTCCCACTTTCCACATATAAAACAGAAAATATATTCACTAAAATGCCAGCTGTTAAAAAGCGTGTATGTGTGTGCCTGTGTGTGTATGAGAGGGGGGGGGGCATTATCTCAGTGGTATATTTACACCTCATCACATATCGACTGGAGATGGTGCATGATTTAGTATGCCTCATCAAGACCATTACAAGATCACGTACAGTAAGTGAATGCATATAATTCTATTTGCCTTTATTTTAGCTCTGCTGTATATATGTTTATCACGTTTCATTTTATTTATATTGCCCTAAAAAGGATGAGCCAGCTGTTATTCTTGAAGATTTCTCTTAAATCAGACAAAAGAACCGAAAAATGACAATGTGATGGGGCAACTCTCAGTATTTTGCAAATGGATTGCACTCAGCCCTAAGCTCTCTCCTTCAAAGTGAAGACATTGCACAAGTCATGAATATATAGTATCTTTTTTTTTTTTTTTTTTAACGGAGTCATTTTCTGAAACAGCTGAGCACTGCAATTTTTGAAAAACAGGAGTAAACAGTGTATTTGTTAGGAACCATTTTTGGTGGCAGATTATTACACACGATTTAATGAGTCATGGCAGCAGGACACTGAATTGTATAAGAAATTTCAGTGGTCTTGATCATTGTTCTGAAATATTATACCACACAGCATATCATTTTGTCACTCTTTATAAACCTTTTACATGGAGTCTCTTTGAATTTTGCCTGCTGGTAATATCAGTTAGCGCTTTATTTAAGTAACTTTCATACATTATTTTAGAATCAACTTATTTTTATTCTTTATCCCCCCCCCAAAAAATCCTTCTTTGAAATGAAGCGTGCCTGAACGTATGGCGGAAAAGCAGATATCGACTGACTGATAACTTATTAACCAGGAGTCAGATAACAGATTTAGAAGTTATTGAATGCGGTGGAGTCAGTTGTTTTCCGTTGGATTTGCTCGATTTTCAAAGTTTAGATTTAATAAGAAGAGAGCCAAATATCAAAAATATGAATAAATGAGTGTGATATGTCGGAGAACAGGAAGTCAAGATAGCACAAAGCTACAGTATAGCTGCACTTTTTTGCAATTCAATAAAGAGCAGTTATAGCTATGGAAAGAAAGGTCATTGACCAATGCCTTCCTCTTGAAGCTGACCCCATGCCTCCCATCTTTTAACCATGAGCTGTTCAGTAGAACAAGAACAGCAGCAGTCCGTTTCTTTCTCTCAGCCACTTTATACCGATGATGCAACAGCTAGAGTATGCCACACATCAGCTACTAAAAGCCTTGATATGCAAACACGTAGTGGTGGAAGTGTGTACATACGAGACAGAAATAATAATAACGCCTGCTGCATTCGTTTAAGTTGTTTGCACCACACAGGCCCACAACAAAAGTATTGTAACCTTTAAAAAGAGTGTGTGTGTAGTAGAATGCAATGGAAGTTAGTTTTGAAAAAAGCTGATGCATTCATTGCCTACAGAGAGGAGCTGATGCTCTAGATCTGAGCAGGTAGCACGTCATACCCTTAAGTTACAAATTCACATTAATCCCTGCAACACCCCAGCTGGCTATCTCACCCGCACAAACACTATCTCTCTGCTTCTCTGGCATTTTCTTCCTGCTGTCCACATGCCGCCCTGAGAAAAAGGAGCATTTCATTGCGGGGCACTGAACTGTGGAACTTGTCTGCATAAATGTTTCTTTTCTTCAAAAGAAATACGCTCAGTTTGCAACCAAAGTGTCGCATTTTGGTTTTCCTCTTGTTCGAGGCTAAGGAGGTAAACATTGGGTTTTTAGTTTAACGTCTCCACTGTAGGGTGGACTGATCTCACAGCTGATAGCAGGCCAACATTTTTTTTTTTTTTTTTAATCCAGTAGTTTATGGATAAATGACATTCCTATCAGCTTCAAAATGCAGGCTGGCATGCCTACACGCTAACCTGTAGCCACTGTATCCAAGCACAGTCCCAAGGGTGCTAGTTAGGCTGTAAAAACTTAGTACTGCAATGTTTGTTTCTGGCTTCTTCTTCTTTTTTTTTTTTGAAACACTAAGTTTCTTTCTCCTCGGTTAACTCCGACTATGAAAGTTGACATATTTAATAGGTGAAGATACTGTATTTATGCAAACAGACCCAGAATGTCTCCCTTTATTTTACAATACCCCCACCGAAGTTTGCAAGCGCCTTCATCTGGAGTTGAGTGTCATTAAACCACAACACATCAATATGTGAAGATATTTGCATGCAGCTCCGTGTCTGAAAGTAGTTTGATCTTTTTTCTATACTGCCATCGGAACCGCCACAAGAGGAGAGCGAGCGTGTGTGTGTGAGGGAATCAATCCCTCATAGCCCTCTGTTTCCTGTCAGAATTAATGAACTGAGAGGTTGTGATTTGACTTGAGGAAAACAAGGCTACCGTGTGAATCAGCTATGGCCTGGAGGTTACTCAGAACAGTTTGCACAAAAATGTAGGCATCATTTCCTTACATTAACATTTTTCACATTTGCCAAGAGTGCTCATTAGCAGCTAGGTGGGGGGAAAAAATCTCAATAGTGTGAAATAAATGAGCTCTAATATTTTTTGCATTAATTTCCATGTCAGGGAAGAGATAGACGTACGTGAAGATAAAGAGAGAGAACATCCACTTTGGAGACGAGGAGCAGGAGGATGAGTGAGATGGGGGGAGAGTGAGAAGTCTATCTGTTTTGTGTCAGCTGCCATCTGTGTGTCAGAACACATGACAGAAACTGTGAGGCCCCTGCCCACACCTCCACTACCACCCTGCTGTCTGTTGGACAGCAGCAGCCACACAAACACAGGAGCCGCTTTCTTTCCATTACATTCAGCCTCCGCTCGTCACACACACGCTTTCAGTCCACTCTCCATCCACCATCGCATGCATGTCGGTGTAATGATCTGTTCCTTTGTGTTTGTCCTTGTTGTGCGCTTCAATATCATGTCAGGAGGAGCCTAGCCAAAAGGTTTACCATTGAATGAATGAATTTTGAGTCTGAGACTTTGAAATGTCACTCATTCATCTTCAACCGCTTATTCCGTTTCAGGGTCTCAGACTAAATATATATTATACCATTTTACCTCTCAGTTACTGAAGCCACCTGCGTTAGGCTGCTTAGCCATTAGAAATACGACTGAGCACCTAAATCTTTTCAGAAATGTAACTGGTTCTTGGGAGACACGTGACTTTGTGTTTACTTGTAATTATGAAATATACATACGTATATATGTGTGTGTGTGTGTGTGTGTTGGTCAGTAAGAGTAAATACATAGTGTTCTCTAATTATCATCGATAATCACTGAAGATCCTTCAAATCAAATCAAATCAAATCAGATTTATTAATATAGCACCAAATTATAAAAAATCTACATCAAGGCACTTTACATATAGAGCAGGTCTAGACCAAACTCTTTATAAAACGATTTAAAGAGACCTAACAGATCCCCCCATGAGCAAGCACTTGGCGACAGTGGCAAGGAAAAACTTCCTTTAAGAGGCAGAAACCTCAGGCAGAACCAGGCTCAGAATTTGACTATTGTGGTGATGTTTTTCTTGGAAATGAAGATCCTGAAATTAGCAAACTCACCTTTCGCTACACCCTCTGAAGACAGCTATACGCAAATTATCAAAGATGAAAACAAAAACAGCAGCTTTGTAACAACTAATTTGAACTCGTTTGTATGCACCTCTGTTCCCCATGCTGATTTTCTCTGCATGTGACAGCTGTTTGTACGCGTTTTCTGTCTCCGCAGGTAACTCATCAATGTCTGACAGTGAAATCTACCGAGTCCTAGCTCATAGTGGAAGAGTGCTGTGCTTCTGAGGAATGTAAATATTTGGTATTTGTATCCTATAGGAAGCACATTTTGCTGACACGCTTGCACCTACATGAAGGGAAAAGAAGAAGAAAACATAGCAGTTGATGAGTTTTTTTCTTTTTCGGAGTTTTGGGTTGTATCAGCCCACAAACTAGAAATTAAAGGAAGAAAATGTGTTCCAAGAGCACTTTGGATTGTATTGTTATTGCTATTTGTAAATCCATATACCTTCTCAAGCCCTTGGTGATTAGGTCTCAGACTAGTGATTTACAATATTGAGTTGTACCATTAAAACTGGCTTAGCAAGTAAAAACCACCAATATAAAGACGGCGTTACTGTAGCATTACAAACTAAGTGTCTAAATAGAACAGCTTTAAGGTCATAAAGATTAAATTTATCTTTCAATCCTTTGAAAACGGAACTATTAGTAATTCTTTTTTTAAAGCTATGTATACACATCTATGGGAAAATATCTAATACAGATCCAGTTGTATTGTTGCAGTTTAATCTGAGTAAGAAAAATCTAAGTAATGTATAGTAACCAAGCTGATGTTATCTGATCATTAGTCTGATGTCACTGGCATAAATTTCATTTTGTGAAATTGAATTTGACTTTGTTCAATGTTGCATGATTTAATGTATATATGTAACTCCTGGTCTTTGGACATTATTGAGCTATGAACTCTTAAAAAAAAGTTAACATATGTGGTGAACTGTTTAAATTCTAAGTTTGTTCATATAAAATATTTTCAGAGGCATAAAAAATGATCCAGAATTACTAAGATGAAATATTAAGACTTGTAAAATAAACTATTTTTCTCTTTATCATCCTCCGACCCCTCAGATTAATCTTGGCAAGACCCCTAATCATCCCTGCAGGGGTCTCGACCTTAAATAGGGCACCAGTGATTTAACCTTTAGCCTGCTTCATTGTTCATGAACTGCTGAATCTCTCTCATCCACCTCAAGGGCAGAGCAGATTTGCTTGTTATTTGCTCATAGTACACACATCTGACAGATTGTGTATGATGACATCTGGGGATCTGATGGAGTCTTGCTCTCCGTATGGATGGCCATAGAGTGCGTTCATCTGACAGACTGGAGTCAAGGTCAGCCAAAAGACACACACACACACACACACACTTTGCTGCTATCACTGTGGGAGAACACACACACACACACACACACACACACACTCACACACACACGTCATTAACTCTGATGGATTACAGTACATTTCAGGATAATAACACAGACATACGTGTTCACACCATGCGTAAATGTGCGCACACACACACGCGCACACACCAGACTACGGTAGCACATAACACTCAGATGGACACAGACCTGTCACCTCAGTGTCACCTTCAGTTAATCCTTGTGAGACAGAAAGCAATCCATCCACTGGCCACACAGTTTTACCCATAATCCCTGTGAATGCACTAATTCATAGAAGAAGTGGGTCTCTCTTATGTGAGCACACAATCTGTACATGTGTGTATTCACACACATCCACATTTTGTGTACAGATAGATTGCAGATATGATGTTCAACGCTTGCTAAACCAAAAAGGCACCTTGAAAGACTATCTAGCAAATAACTAAGGGAGCTATGATAATAGGGTGTGTGTGTGTGTGTGTGTGTGTGTGTGAATAAGCAGATGCAGATTTAATTAGATGGGAATGTCACATAGGACAGGGGACATGAGTGCTGCCAGTGCTGTAGGTCGTACACCAATTACTGCTCCGCACTAGGGATGGGCGACATATCGATATAAAAATATATCGATATATTTTTAAATGTGATATGGAATTCGACCATATTGCATATATCGATACAGTTCAAATTTGTGCTGTGATCCTCGCTCCCAGCAAGCTGCTGACCTGGAGGTCTCTGCACTGCTCCCCGCGCCCCCGCCCCTCCTCTTTCATGCACAGAGAGGGGAGGGGCAGGAACAGACACCTGGCACTCTTCGACAAACATGGAGGAAGCAACAACGTATGCGGAGCGTGCGGTGGAGGAATTGGTTAGTAAAAGAAAAACCAGTGGCTCAGTAATTTGGACATAGCTCGGATTCCAAGTATCCGATGAGCAACAAAATCACATTATATGTAGGGAGTGCCATAAACAAGTTACAAACAGGGGTGGGAGCACTACAAATTTTTTTCACCACGAAGTACGAAGAGTGTGTGAAACTGCGTGCTGCAGCAGCCCCAGCTGCAATCCACAACCCGAAAAAGCTCCAGCCCCGAAACAAAGCTCACCTTACTAGGGTTTGTCATGTTTTGTTCTTTTGTAATGTCGTTATTTGCATCTGCGGATTTGTTAGAAAGGAGAAGAAAATCTGTCATTTGTTTTTAATAAGCCATTTATAGTTGTCAAACAAACATTTTTTTGATAAATATAAAATATATTTATTTCGGAAAAAGATTGCCCTGTTTTATTTTATGTCCTATTTTTACTTAAGATATATTTTTATTTAAATGTGCACCTTACGGAGCTTTGATTTCAAAAAAGGTACTACTTGTTCTACAGTATTTATGTTTAACATTCTATTGTTATTTGAACAGCTGAGTATTTAATCATAAACCAGGTGAAGAAACCTGTTTATTATTTATTCATTTGATTTTGCAACTGTTCACTGAAGTAGCCGGTTTCAATAAAACTACTTGTGACGTGTCATATTTAGCTTTGACTTTGACTGAACATTTGCTCTGACTTTGCGAAAAAATATCGGGATATATATCGTATATCGATATTCAGCCTAAATATAGCGGGATATGACTATTGGTCCATATCGCCCAGCCCTACTCCGCACTCCTCAAAACTAGATGGGAGATAGAAGACTGAGACCCCTCTTCAATACCAAAGTAAGCCCCTGTGTTGATAGCACATAGGCATGCTCTGTGGGAGTGGGGCTGGTGTGGGTGGTGGTGGTGGTGGAGGTGGTAGTGGGGGGGGGGGGGGGGTGATAAAATTAAAACTGACATTTAAATAGCTGGGGAGAAAGTGGATGAAGCGAGAGTTTGAAGTTTGCTTGCTTAGTTCTGAGGGGGATTTTTCTTCTTCTTTTTTTTTTTTTTTTAAAGGCTTTCTAAATGATCACTTGAGATATTAGTTAGTTTCTTGTTAGTAATTGCTGCATGCACACATGCATGAATACAGGATGCATTAAGGTGTAAATTCATTTGCAAAAAGATTAAGAAGTAACAAGAAAACGGGCTAAATGTAATTGTTTTGGCGATGGAAATGCAGGACAATAAATATTAATAGAACGATAAAATATGTTTAACAACCTAAGGCTATTTTAGCTGCATTTCCCAAGTTATCTTGTCATGTGCAACAGAGGGGAAAGGGCATTATTCATACTTAGCATACTGCACACATACTACAAATCTCTGCAATGTTCTTACACGCTAATGTTTACCGTTTCACACACACACTGACCTGTACAAAATAGCTCTATGTCTGCACTTATGCCCTGTTGAAGTGAGCATCTTCACCTTACACACATAGGACAAATCTATGTACAACAGCTAACCCTCCCACGTCCAATGTCAATCCTTCCCTGGGTGCCGGCGAGGTGCGTGTATAGTTAGACATTGTGATAGTCTGCAATGGCCATACTTGCTAAAGGTCAGTTGTTGCTTCCTCTTGTGGGAGGATGGCAAAGTGACTGCCAGCCATCTTGGCAGCATATCTCACATCCTAACCACTGATAATTAGCCAGCAACGCACTGCTCCAAACTGACTGGATGTCTAACTGGGAAGTAGCATGATTTCAGAGAGAGAGAGAGAGAAAGAAAGACTAGGAAAGCGAGCGAGAGAGGGAGGGAGAAAGAGAGAGCGAGGGTTATAAAAGGAATGCATTTTTTTATGTGTTCCTGTGTTTGTCTTTGACAAAGAGCAATGAGGATAGAAAAAGGCAGAGAAGAGGAAAAAAGGCCAGAGAAAAATGACTTTCCTGTTGGTAAAGGCTGAAAATTGTCTGAAGTGCCAGCCCATCGTTTATTGGCGAGGCGGAAGCCCATACAGCTCACACTAGTCATTACCTGAAGCCTCTCGCTGCCTTTCCCTAATACCGTCCTCTGGCACACCTGTCATCGCTTGCCAGTGTTTCTCTGTAACCGCCACACAGACACACACACACACACACACTCTTGCGCTCTTTGCACTTTCTACCTCCATGTCTGAGAGACCTCAGAACCACATTAGAAGACAATGAAAAGGAGGTACTGTCTTTGCTCGAGAATGTCACACAGATTCAACATTACTGTAGCAGCCTTGCAGGCCCCAAATATACCCATCATCTCTTGCCCACCTAATCAGCAATGTGAAGAGGCAGGGAGAGCGATGGGACAGAAGGGACTGGAGAGGTGATTAAAAGAGGAAACCGGGGGGAGGATACAGGGGGGTGAGGAGGCATGGAGAGAGACAAATATGAGAGAAATCAGGCCAATTTGGACCTACTTTCTGTTCTACCCCAAAGCCTCAAAATGTCTGATGGTTACAGTACGAGTCAGTTAATAGCTGTGTATGTACATACACAAAAAAATGTGTTTAATGATGCATACATGGGACATGATTCAGTATCTAAATGAAGTCTTAAAATGATTACATTTTATGTGATCTGCTCAGGCAGAACATGGTTGTTTTAATCAAGCCACTAACCAGAGACCAGAGCAGCTTCTTCACTTCAAACCCCATCCACTTGACATTTTTACTGATTGCATGTCATGCAGCGGTAGAGAGGCAGATTTCAAGATCTGCATTTCTTTCTCTGATTGTCATATTGGCTGCAGTTAACAGTTTTTTTAATTTATGTTTGGATTGATTTATATTTCTGTCTGTTTTAAAGACTTCAAAGACAAAACAAAGTTATGAGTGATTACCAAATTAATTAATGCCTGTTGAGTGTTTATGAACTGATTTTTTTCAATGGTTAATGTAGCTTTAACAGTTAGCCTGGTTTTCACTGTTGTCAAGGTTTATTTATTTTTTTACCAAATTTTATCACATTGTGCCAAAATTAAAGGAAACTAATGGATAGCCGGTAGAAAAAAAAAACATTCATTAAAACTCAGAATTCAAATTTATAAAGCTAAATGATTTTGCTTTGATGTTGTGAGAAAACAGGATTTGACATAAATGAGCTATAACATGGAAATTAAAAGAAAGGGACACAGAGACATGAGACGGGAAAATCAACAGTGACGTTTGAGAAGGGAGACGGGTGTCCTTGAGGGGTAATGAGGGTGTGTGAGAGTGTGAGTGCTGGGTAAGGACGGTGGGTGGAGGGAGGTGGTGGTGGTGTAGGGTTGGAAGTTGAACGGGTGCCTTGACAGCGCAGTAGGGGCCTGTGCTGTGAAGTTGGTTAATCCTGAGACACAGAGGATTAGCTCAGCAGGAGGGAACAGCCGCGGCAGGGGGGCTCCGGCAGCCCCGATGTCCCTGACTACAGTGCCATACTGTGGGGCTACCAGGCCAGCTATCCTTCCCAATACCCCCACCTCACTTCAAAACTAGCCCCAAGCTCTGTCTGACCTAGTATTGTTGAAACAGTAACTCACACACACATAAACATGTAAAAGACATGCACTGCAGCTCATCAGTTCATTAGTGCCATGGAGAGGCTGGAGGGGTGAGAGAGAAGAGAGTTTGTCTTCACATGAGCCCATTGGTTCGAGTGTGACTGATTATACAGAGCTCCTTGGCCCACCGGGGGGGCTGCAACACACTCCTCATTTTCTCCCATTGGCTCTTTGCTGTTAAACTCTTCTCTACTGGCTCCTCTTCTCCCCCCCTCCCTCTTTCTTCACTCTTTTGCTGAAGGGTCCAGAACACCTGGAGTTGCAGAGCAGCAGGACGCTCTGTTGTTATTAGCATCATTGCCCTGCTGATTATTTTCCCACTGTCTCCAAAAGAGAGTGCTGTTGGGCAGGGAGCTGAAATGGACAAAGGAGGACCCGCATCTCAAACCCATTATGCTGTAAGTGAGAGAGAAAGCTGTCTGTATACATGTACAGAGTGCGAGTGGGTATGTGTTTAATCCATCTTTGTTCAGGGAGAAAGATTTAGAAGTAGATATGTGGGCTGGATAAGTGTGAATGGACTGGACTGGCCGTGAGCTTGTCTTTCTGGCTGCTCAATGGCTTCTTTTTGCCTGAGCACAAAGGCGCAGCACCCTATCGGAGCGCTCTCATATTGACAGCCAAGACGAAAAACCTGTCTCATCAAAACTCAAAAGAGCAGCTGAAGGGTGTCCCTTCTACGAGCGTGACGCGGTGTCTCTCCCACCCCTGGTGTCCCACAGAAGGGGACCTTTCTCTGGGTAACTGGGAACCCAGTGTGCACGCCACCTGCGGACATCAAGTACTTAAGGACTTGTCAGTTCACAGAGTAGCTCACAGAGGACTTCAAATGTGTGCAGGGTGAGGAATGATGAAACAGCCGGCTGGAATCTCCATTTCACTGTATGTTCTTGGTCAAGGATGATTTGATGAAATTTCCTGGGAGCCATTCAGTGCCCCTCTGCAAGGTCACTGAGGCGTTACAATCTGCCTCCTCCGTCAGGCTAAGGCAACATTGTTGAAACGGCCCATTATGCTGGTCAAAAGTATAACTGCTCATAATTTAGACGCTAAAACACAAGAAATTTATAGAGGAGGGTTGTTTTCCGAAGCAGATAAAACATTTGTAAGTCAGAGAGGGCTGACCACTCTGGAGCATTTCAACAACCTTAACGGATAATAGAAAAACAACAATTCTGACAATCAACACTCGACAAATAATGCATGAATAACTAAACACACTGGTGCGAGGACATTTACACAATAACGACAATGAATGTGGCAGTTAATGAACCTGAAAAACAACATGAGAACAGCCGGTGCAGCGTTCTCCGCAGATTTTATAGGCACATATTTATGTGCTGCAATTTGAGAGGTCATTTTTGTGAAAAGCCATAAAAGAGCCAGAGACTGTTGCTGCAACATTGCATACTGCATCTCTTTCCTCCAGACATGTTAGCCAAACAGCACCATATCCCTGATGAGAAAAGCTAGTCGCTGTACTCAGTGTCATGTTGCTAACAGTCTTCATGCAATATTAACTTGCAATAGAGCTCGGAGGGTGCACAAACCTGTGCATAGTGTGCAATAAATAAAACAAAACCATCTGTGATTGACACATCATTAGACACCTATGAATTATTCAATATCTGCAATCATATTGGTTTGCTGATGGATCAACATGCTGAGGAGCATGCGGGCCCAGGGTACCTGATTGCGAGTTAAAAGCCTCCCGAACTCGAATGCTCCCATCCCTAAAAATCTGTCAGTCATTAGTGTGGGGAGCGCAGACAGGAAAAGCTTGCTAGGTCCTCTGAGTGCTGATTTGGACCTCCTGCTGTTCCCAAAGAACGGCTGCATCCTACAAGCTTTGAGATGGCTCTGATTGAAGACATAATTGTGAATGTGGGTGAATTTCACGGTTAGGAGCATGAAACCCTCAGTGAGATGGATGGAGAGATGAGAAGCGAGGGAGGCAGGACAGACTGCAAATTACGAGTCAGTGTGCTCAGAGTCGGAGCTGGAAGGTGAGAGACCTTGGCTTAGGCCAGCTGTTATATGCAGACACACAAACAGACATACAAATAAACACAACTGTGTGCACAGAAAGGCGTACATATGTACCTGTGCATACACTCAGGGAAGGATGAGTGCAGCAGCACATCAAGGAACACAAGAATACAGATGCATACACAATGAAAAAGAAGATTGGCTGTGTGTGTAAACAGTCTCAAAATCAATCACTATGGGCAGAACAAATCACTTCTGGCTGCTGCGCTGCTTCACGACACTCTCTAGCCTTCAGATACAAATCCACCACCCATCTGCATATCAAACAAGGCTGCCATTCACATACACAGACTAATGATATTTGAATGTTATTAGCTCTCCATATTACAACTGCATTTCATCCCCAGCAGTTCTTCCTCATAGTGTGAAGCCTACAAAAAGGGCTTGAGTAACTGTTACCTTATCTCCACTGGACAGGATCTAGTCCTGCTGTGGACTGGCTGTCTATCTTTAGAATTTTGGCCCAATACTAAGCTGCAGTAAAGCCAACTTTGTCTCACAGTGGAGACATACCTGCCAAATCTGGTGGTTAGCTGCAAAATAAAGGATCAGCTGTTAATGGGGCTCATTTATCAAAGCAGATATGAACAAATGACACCAGAAAGAGCCCTATAATCATCTTGCTAACCTTTTTTTTTTCCCCCATTCTTTCTATTAGAAATGAGATTTGTATACATATATATACTAAGAAAACTTAGTAATTAGTAAGCAAATTTAGTAATCCAAGAAAAAATGTTACATTCTGACTTGACTTCTATATGAAAGGTTTTTCAATGAAAGTGGAAGTGAAAAGCAGGCACTCCAATGTAGGATGCCAAGGTTATAAAATAAGCTGCTCCATATCTGCTCATACGGGGAAATTAATCTGAACAACACAAAAGGTAGTCCAGGCTTAAAACTGAGGAAGATTCATCAGTTTGACAGAGTCTACGGAAACAATAGTTTTCAACTTAGTTTATTATTTCATACAACTTATGTGTCTAATTATGCTTTTAGTACTGCATCTCATCGTTTTAAGAATGAAATATGATTTTGAGGAATTAAATAAGCTTCTAATAATGGTTCTTATAAAACGAATCGCTGCTGTTGATCTGTCAAGCTCCTACCGAGCTACTGAGATTGTGCATGATTTATAGTCTTCTGAATTGATTAGATAGACCAGCAGCCTTTTATATACAAATCTACTGCAGAGTCACAAATCCTCTTTAATCTATGAAATCACGTCTTCCTCCCAATAAAAGCGTGTTCAAGTGCAAAACTTCCCCCACTACTGTTTCCTTCAAATGGTTTACATATTTTATCTTGTAATACATTATAGTTAAGAGCCCAGTTCATTGGTTTCAAAGTAAATTGAGCAGGGCATGTGTCCATTAACATAAACTTCCTTGAGCCTCGCCAGTTTTTCATTACCCATTTAAAAGTAAAAGCAAGTATGTTATTTTTTCTGGCCACTGTTCCATTTACAGTGTGATAGTGAATGCAAATGAATAGCAACAGCTGCTCCATAACAGTATCACACGGAGAAAAAGAGTAAAAAAAGTGACAAAAGCTTGCTTAAATTTTGCTAATGTTTGCAACTATGAGCGACTGGTCACACCAGATCGAGTAAGGGGGTAATAGCAAAGTCCCTAACTGTGAGCATGAGTAAGGATGAATTCATTTCTTTCATGTTTCAATTGAAAAGATTCCTGTATGGATATGTTGTTAGTAAGTGGTATTACTCAGCCAACATTGAGACGCGCTCATCCATTTTCAGTAGTCGAGTACAAAGATGACCAATTATCCTGTCTTTGTTGGCACCTAATTTCTTCACATTCTGCACTGAGCGAGATGAATGACACTGCAGTGGTGATGTAGCTTTGTTGAATGCCTCGTGCGGCTTAAGTTTTGTGAAGGTATTGAAAACTGACATGCAGGAATTGTTGTGGACACTTGCCTGAAGATGGATATTTATGATTGTTAAGCTGTTGGCAAAATTGTCGTTCACTCCTGCTGAAAACATGTCTTTTGGAATACATGTTTGAAATAGACAACTCTCTCGTTTTAGCGAAATTCCCCACAAACCTTTCATTGTAAATTGCATGGTACAAAACATTAGTTGTTGTGTTTCACACATTCAACAAAAAAAATATACTCTCTCTGTAAGGCATATTGATATTCCAAAGCCAAAGCTGTAATATGTGACTTATTCAATCTATTTCTGAATGCAACAGTGGAAATATGACTGGATATCTAAGCTGGCTCCAACCATATAATGTGTTTCTTATTGAAAATGTAACTTTACCAATAATGAGGATATAATTTCCTCTTCCAAACCATAATGTGGATCAGAAATATATCCAACCTTTAGAAAACCTTTCATATTCCCCAGTAATAGCTGTCATTTTCTTCACACTAATTATAGTTAGATGTTTTGGTCTCGGTAAAAGTGTATGCAATTCATGCTATGTTTGGCTCTCATTCACAGCAGGTCAGTGGAAGGGGAAAAAAAAGGTTCACCATCTAAATAACAGATTTTTAATGGGAATCTGTACCAATGAATAATACATTTGTTTCATTATTATAAAATATTAACACAACAACCTTGCAATTTAAATATATCAGCATAAATGAGAATACTGCGTGTAAGAATTTGAGACAGAACTAAATTTCCTGTCTGCGTTGCCTTTCATGTATTAAAGCATTTCTATTCTCAGGATAGTGAGTTGTTCTACCTCCTGACTCAATTTTGACTCTTGTTGCACATGGCAGTTTCTGAAAAAAGACAAAATTAAAGCCTGTGTTGCTTAGAAACAAGCCTGTCGACTACTCTGATAATTTGCCAAAACAGCTTGAGAGACCTGTTAGCTCTTACACAATAAGGCCAGTGAATGTATCCTTGACCTTGGCTCACAAATGGTTTGTTTCAGCCTGAGCACAATGCATTTTCTACTACTAAAAGTTCCAACTATTTTCTTCAGTGTATAGGTTATTTCTCCCTAGCCAATGCAGCCTTTGAAAGTGCAGTGCCAGGGTGGTAATACCAAGCAGAAGAGGCCTCTGGCAGTTCCTGGAATAAGGTAAAGTGGGTTAAAGTTTTACAGGGTTGATAATTGAGTCCAGTTGCTGAAGGCCTGAGAGAAGCTTCACAATTGCACAAAAACGCTCACAAGGGCACAGACAAACACATACAAACATATCACATGGCCAAATGTTGATTTCTTTGGAGCTATGAATGCCCTAGATGCACCGGCAGCTCTCAAATTAAGCAGCTCAGAGACAAAGGAATCAAATGCGTTTCCATTATGGGGCAAATATTCCATCTACCCCCTGTCTAACGACACTGTATGGCAGCATTATGGGGAAATATCAAATTAGACTGTTTCATTTGGAGGACTGTTGTGCATTGCGAACAGCTTTGGAGATCAATTGAGCTGCTAGGTAATGAGCGGCAGCGGCCTGCTCTAATATACTCAGTAATGTTCTTTTGATTGCTTTGGTTAATCTTGCTCTGCTGTGCAGGGGAGGTAGCCCCCTCTCTGCTCAAAGTTACTCCTCAGACCCAGTTACAAGGAAACAGAAGAAATTTGTAGCAGCATTAGAAGTGTAATGATATAAATTGAATTATTATATCTGGACAATTCCTATTCATGCTAGTTGGGGCTGCTACTGAGAATTCATTATAATCTGTCCGGATTTATACTGCTATATATAAAAGAAGAGAAGACCCACCCAAACAGGATACAGTGGTCGACCTTCAACTGAAGTTTCAGTGATGCGTTGATGCCGTAGTGGATAGCATCCGACACAGTATACCACTCTGCTCTCTGAGGCAAATCCTCTCACTCTTGCACCGTTCATAAACAAGTAAGAGGTGCTCTATCGCTCCCTAACAACACTCACAGCTGTGACCATTTAATATGCTCCAGCTCAGATTCATTCCTCTGCACCTTTTACTCTCACAAAAAATGCTAACAAACCTGTCCAACCACTTTTGCAATATGCTGTACCGCACTACTGCATGCCACACCATCTGCCAGGTTTCACTGCGCAGTGTGAATATTTATTTGCCCAAACAGGATTGCTCAGCATCCACCTACTTTTGTACAATCATCCACATGTGTGAGCAGAGATGGCTTTCAAATTGGGGTTAGAGCTATATGGCACGGTGCAGCCACCACCTGGGAGCTGCTGGAGGGGTTTGGAGACACGCTGCTGTTGAGTTGGCATGACTCTTACCTCTCCACATGGTCCAGGTTCCCTGATACACCCAGTCCTCCGATGGTGTAGAGCTTGCCGTCGTACACCAGGCTGTTGTGTCTGCAGCGAGCCACAGTCATCCGAGACACCAAATTCCAGTTGTCCAACAGGGACATGTAGCACCATACGTCAGCCACCATCACACCTGACTCCATGCCACCTGAAATGTGTAGAATAAGGCTTAACGAAGTGGACGGAAACAAAGAAGCTTTTGGGAAACACAGGACCTTTACCCGTGTTTCAACCAGATGAATAAAGACTAGCTGTGGGATAGACAGACTGTGTGTGTGCTCTAATATCAGCATTAGGATATGGAATGGACATTTACTGCAGTTATATTAATATAAAAAATGTTATTGTTATATTGCCAGCTTGCCTACAACAAACAGTTTCATCACATTTTATTTTTTGAAAAGAGAAATAACTGTAAACAGATGAAACTCAGTGGACTGTCAAATGGAAACGTATCGTGGCGTCCTCTCTCTCCTTTCTCACATCATTGTTCATTTATTACATCAGGATGACTGTTTCCTCGTGGGTGAAAATTGTGTCTCAAATGCTATTGTCATTTTTTTAACCCGTCACTGGTTCTGCTGCAGAAATTCAAACATAGGTGCAAAAGTAACCTTTAGCCTCTTGATGAGTTCCTGTAGCTCTCAATACCTGAATTACAGCTCGGTTCACACTGGAGCATGGCTGTTACATGCAAAGCCTTAGCATCAATCGCAGGATAAACATTGGGATACTGAAACACGTTTTCTGTCTTGAGACTTTTTTATTCGAACTTTTGGTCCAAAATTTACTAGTCAATCAAACATCCAAAAAAACAGCACTTGTTTCAGCTCTCTTCAAAGCATCCCTGTTGGCTGTGTAGTCTGACATGTAACACCGGCCGTGACTCAGTGACCCTGCTCCGAGTATGAGGAAGGTTACAGACTGCAGCCCATTGATTGGCTAGCTAGAACACCTCTGATTTCCCTGCTGGCGCTCTGACTCCCAGTGGACACATGCAGACCTGTTCCAATGCCCAAACACAAATTTACATTTATATGAAAAGAGGGAGAGGAAAGGTACACGCAGGACAAATCCTGTTGCATTTCTACAGTGCAATGTCAAGGTCTGAGTACCATGCAGGATTCTTGCACAAATGGACCATGGAGGGAGAAATTCAGTCTACCTCTGGAGGAGCAACTTAAAGGTGTCTCATTGAAGGAGTCACAGAGTGCACAGTGTGCCACTATGGAACAAAATAAACTGCAGAACACTGCAGCAATTGTAGAGCCAGACAGGGAAAAAAGCTTAAAAAAAAAAAAAAAAAAAATGCTCCACAGAACGTAAGTAGAAGAGACATTCTTTTCATTGAAGACTCTTATGAAAAGAAAGATAAAGTTGTCTACAGTATTGGCCAAAGAAAAACTTTCAAATCAACAGATGAGTAAGTTCTCTGGACAGCTAGCCTTTCACAACTATTTTACTGTTTGCAAAGGTCACGGGAAGTGGGTGATGACCCAAGGAGCTTCATTTTGCTGAATTATATCCATAATAGGCTTAAAATGTCCTACTTTAGATGTCTTGAATGCCACGTTTTGAGATGTTTGCTTCATGATGCAAGCAACTTTTCCAAAAGGGGTCAGGGATGAGAAGTTTGCTGGTTCACTTTTAAATGTGTGAGACTCCTGCATTCTTGCATTTAACACCACCACAGTTGCTGGAAGCAAAATAAGCAAAGAAATAACTCAGCGTATGATGGCAAAATAATCTCACAGGGAGGCCCATTAAGCACTTCTGGAGTGTTTTTTCAGGCAACTTTATTTTGTCAACTTCTATTTCCAAGATCAAGGTTGAATGTTAAACTCCACTCAAGGTAGAAGTTTAGTTTTGAGATGCTAGTTGCCAAATGACAGCACCATAACATACCTTTAAGAGACAATTCAGTGTTATTGAAGCATCCCTCATATTATCAAGTGTGGCTAAATGACCTTAGAGTATATACATCACACATTTTTACAGGAGAGCACTTCCTTTGAATAGCAAGTTATTTTTTGTCAAAGTTAAGATGAGCTCTTCCTGGATGTTGTGATAACCTCTCGCAACATGTTAAAGTGATGGGATCTGTCTTACTGCTCTGTGCCACTGAATGTCTGTGAGAGGAAAGCAACAATTAAGCTGCTGGTGTAGTTGATTTAACTCACCTGACAGGTAGATGTTGTCGCCTGCTGAGATAACGCTGAAGAACTCGCGGTCGTAAAAAGGCAGGCTGGCCAGCGGGTACCACTTACTGTTCTGGGGGTTAAAACAGGTGACTGCTGTCAGGGAACGCTGGTTCATCCCAATTGCCTGACGCCCTCCCACCAAAACTATCACCTCGGCTACACCTAGAGGACAAAGGACAAGGGGGGATTACAGGAGGATGGAGGATGAAAATGAAGAAGATGGGAGAAAGAGTATTAAGGACTAACCAAGCCAAGACTGAATCAAGGCCCCTTTTTCTGGCATGCATCATGTTTAAGTGTTTATATATGGCACAGTTGAAAGTAAAAACATCTTATGAACCTTTTTATTTTCAGACAAGAACCTTGACAAGCTACTTGAGGGCCAACAAACACAATCAGACCTAGACTGTCTATTATAAAGGCTTGAGTTTTATGAAAGACTTATTATTGCACATTATAAGTCTTTTATTTTGAATTCAGAAGGCCTTGGCTTTCCCTGAATCAGTCAGTTTGTCAAAAAATGTAAAACCAAATGCAAAATAGAAAGGTTTCCCCTTAGTCACAGGAAACTACTAAGATAAATGGCAAAGTAAAACTCAATCACCATGACTGATGTGACAGCCATTTTTTTCTAGTTGCAGCCAAGCTGTCTTATTCCGCTTTCCTACAAAGAAAACACTAACCTACACATTTCCTGTCCACACACTCACAACAAAACATACACTGTTTGGACAGGGCATAAGAGAATCACAAAATCAATAAGAAAGAGTCCATTGGTGTACATTTGTATGTGGGGATATGGCTTGTTGTGCACACACAGAAAGAAACACACACACACACACACACACGCAGAGGACATTGTATGATTAAGAAGATACTTAAGCACTCTTCACCTGATCTCTGCTCCCAGCCACACACGCGTAAACACTCACATGCACACAGAGCTTCTGGATAAAGACACCAGTGATCCAAAACACACAAACAGGTTGGCAGGTTGCCACATGCGTGTCCCAGGTTCTCTCTGTCTTCAGCAGCAGGCTCCAATGAACAGACAAGACGATGAGCCACCAGACAAAAATGAGTTGTGTGTTTGTAAGCAGCAGGGAAGCAGGCAGGGGGATGCAAACCAGAGAGAGGAGGGGGGATGGGGGGACAGCGTGAAGGGAAAAGGGAAGAACAGCAAAATTTCCCCACTCTCTAAGCCAGGACTAACCACTGGCTCACCTGCCTGGATTGATATCTTTCTACACATACTCTCCTGATGGGAACATACAAAGGTGGCTGTCTTTTCCTTCTGCTTCTTTCTGTTAACAAAAACTATACCCTTATTTTTTTCCCCACTTAAGTCCCCTTTTTTGAAAGCTGGTAAAGCAGAGCTTTTCTCAAGGAAGAAGAAAAAGGGCAAATGAGGAGAAAGACAGAAAAAATACAATGGGCTTTACTAAGGATGAACAAACAGACAGAGCAGTAAGCACTGCCTAGGACATATCTTGGACAAACAGCTTAGACTTAGTGGACAGCTTAAAGGGGGCTGCCTCTTTTCCGCGGTGAGACTTTAAGAATGTGTTCCTCTGCGCAGGACGGAAAAGAAAGCAATGGCTCAAGGACATATTGTGACTGTGTCACTGCAGCAAAAGTCTGGTCTGCACACTAAAAAAAAAAAAAAAAAAAAAGAGACAATCATGACAAAATACTGAAGGTGTAGCAGTCACTGGCCTTTCTGGCAGCGTGTGAAAGATGTGTGAACTTGGAGCGCTGCTAAAAGAGATTTGAGTTGAACCCGTTCCCATCATGGGCCAGTTTTCGCAGCTTCGTGCCATCATGGCCCAGCCTCTGAGCCTCACAGAAGACCTCCAACAGACCTTGGATATGCAGCTAATAAATGGGAGTGGATTTTATAGGACAGTCACAGCTACAGCGTCTTCTCTTTAAAAAAAAAAAAAAAAAAAAAAAAGAGAGAGAGAGAGAGAGAGAGAGAGAGAGAAAATGGGCTGTTTGTCTTCTCTCTCATGAGTCTCCAACCATGCCTAAACCCATACACACACATTAATTATATTGACTTTGTTCCACTATTGTTCTTCCCCATGATTAGTTTGCAGCTATTGCTGTATGTGTTTGTACTCTATTTCTCTTTATCACACACTATTTTTCAACTTTATTGGATTTTAAAAGTTTGACTGTGTTCTTTGTCTTTACAGGATTATATTTTCATCTCTTTTCATCTCCTTTTCTTTCATCCTATTAGCTTCAGCTTCAGTTTGTTGATATTGACTGTCTCTATTAACTTGGCAAAGTTTCTGTGTCTGTGTCTGAATCAATTTGGGATTTTCTTTTTCCTGCATGAATGTCAATCAATGTTGTACTGTTTCAAGTTTGGTTCGGTATATGTACACTGTTCATACTGTTCAATGAGAAAATGGAGCGAAGAATTTCCAGAATTTGTCCAAAAATGAAAAGACTGACCAATACAGAACAGTTCTTTTTTCCTCATTTTCCCAATGCATGTTTCTTCTCCAGTAAACCATTTTAAACCCCCAGATTGACTCATTAGGGCAACTTAAGCAAATGAACTTTCAGTTCCATCATGCCAGACTCCATGCATGCAGGTCTTTATTATCACCTCGTGCACGTGTACAGGGTTATTCTCAGTGCTTTCCACTTGGCCAGACACGTCAGAAAGAGACCAACATCTGGGGGCTGAAGCTGCTGCACGGTTCTGACCCCCGAAGCCCTGAAAACATTCACAAGCTAACACAACTCAACACTGGCCTGTCAGAACGCAACAAAACAAAAGAGCGGCATCGCTGACAGGAAGTCAGGGCATCGGATCAGATGGTTGTGTGGGTGTGTGTATGTGCGTGACTGTTCTTAGACAACAAAGCCACACAGGGACAGCTGTCAGTCAGTCACAAGTTTGATGGGAAGCTGGGTGGAGGGACGAAGGGATTCGGGATCGAATGATGGAGATGGACGGTCGGGGATGAAGGAATAACCATGACTTGACAGCTTGTTTTATTTTTCCCTGACAGAGTTAATACCCATGACAGTTTGAGGAGAAAATGTTTCCTCCTCATTGTTACTGACCTTTTGTTTTATTTCTGCTAAATTTGAATTTGGCAAAGTAGAAAGAAAAAAAAAAAAGAAAAAAAGAAAAAAAGACACAAACATACATGACCAGAGACACAAATCCTGATATCAAGTTCCTGAAATAAAAAAAAGCAGTGACAGAAGCTAGCCAAGTCTTGGCTGTGAACCAAGGCTGAGTTTGAAATCCAAGTTGCCGTTAAACCTGCATTTGCAAGCTGTAAAAACAGCACTATTACCTTTAAGGTTAATCAAGCTAAATGGGTGACAAATAATTTCTTACTTACACATTCAGCAGAGAAAGCAGAGCATTAGCATTCATTTGTAGGCATGTTTGTGTCCACCAGATTAAATTGAAGTCCAATATTCAATTATTAACTCTCCTCTGGCTCTGTCTGGAATCCACCAATAAAACTCTCCCTGAGCATCCAGTCATTTGTCCGTCTGCTGTTTGATGCAGGAAAGATAAGACTGGCTTTGTCAATTCGAATAGATGAATGGAAACATTATTATAGCTATTTGAGAAATTTAAAGCAACAAACAGCTGCGTGTACAATGGCAATACTGACTGAACCCACTATTCAAGCCCTCAGAGGGCCGTTTCAGACATCCCAAGCTGTGAATTGGATGTGCTCTGAGCAACGGACAGGCATGTATAAGAGCTGGATCGCAAATTGAAGTTGATGCCCACCCACCGAGCGTGACATGCAGGCGCACACACAGACACACAAACACACCCACATGCACACACCCACTGACAGTTCTGAGTGTTGCTTCCACACAACTCAACTTCAACTAAATGAAACCTATCTCTGACAGGAGCACACTGCCCATGTTTTCCTCCATGCTGGAGCAAGCTGGATCCTCACTGTGGACACACACACACACACACACACACACACACACACACACACACACACACACACACACACAAGTGTAGAGTCACTCTAGAAGAAAAGGTTGATGGAAATATGAGGACAACGGAAAGAATCTGTCATTTCCTCTTCCCTGCTGTCACACTGGGCCTTATCTCACCTTGTTATATGTCTCCTTGCTCTCTGCCCCATGCTGTGACCCTGCTTTCCTTATTCCTCTTCTTTTTTACCCCACGGCTAATATCTCACTCTTCCTGTCTCTCTTTGCCTGCCCAACGGGGAACTTCTTTCCATCTCTCTCTATTTTTTATCTTCAAGTCTTGCTCTCTCAAATCCCAATGATCTTTGTTCTTTCTGCAATATTTGGTCCATTTCATCTTCCTTCACTATGTCCTGTTTTTTCACCTTACATACCTTTTACCCAAGTTTGAACCATAGTGACCTTATTCAACCAGCTATTTTTTGGAACAGGATGGTACAAGACATACCAATGCAGACACTTTAGTGCCTGGGACTTGCTCAGCATAGTAAAAGCAGCGACATCAATGCCATGACTCAACCTCCCAAGTTAACAATGATTTAAATGTTTGTTAAGTTCAAGTAGAGTAGATAGTTTAGAACAGGCGACAGAATCATCTATTATTAAATAATGGTTACACTTCACTTCAGACATTCATCCATGAAGCCCAGAGATCTTGTCTCTACAGTTAAGTACAGAACTTGTTTACAAGGTAAATAGCACAGCAACTACCAATCAGCAACAGAGTCACTGTATCTTGACTCCAGCTGAGCTTTTAGTGTGTTCCTGTATGATTTCAACAAGTAAGTAACAAACATATATGTCAGGATAGAGTGAGCTTTGCCCTTTTAGTCAACAGATAGAGGACTTCCAATGCTAAAAGACACAGACTGGGCAAGGGACCCAGGTCATTCAGAATATCCAGTGGAGGTTTATTGTTGTGCCTCACACTTAGTTGCATTTCATTTTCCCACAATTATCATTTATACCATTTATTGTTGATATGACATAGCTTCTTGTGTTTCTGTATATATCTGGAAATATTATAAATTTTAAATATGGTCCCCACTGTATCCTTACAGAGCTGATGTATTTTTTTTTCTGATTAGACGTGGCAGATTTTTTTTTAATTGTCATCTGTGGATTTCTTTGATTCATTTGTAAATACCTGGATCCAAATGAACATAATTTCCTTTACGATAATAATGAAAAGAAGCTTAAACCATTAAGGACTAACTATATGAACAGTTATTTGACTGATGTATCTTATAGCATAATAAAGTACATCACTGAGTCAAAGCCTTTTTGAATGTTCATGTTTCAATCTGCACTTGTCATAAAGAAGGAGACGTAGAGCAATAAACTGAAAAGGGACTTTAAATCTCTTCGACAACTTGAGAGCCCTAAAGTTGGTATAGACACCAATTAAGACCAAGTTATTAAGCCAGGGGCATTTACTCGTGAATCAAAATAATGACAATGAAAAACAATCATCACGTATAGAGTATGTGTGCAATTTCTGATCTAATAGTTTTATGCAAATCCAGGTATAATCAAAGGATCTGAGGGTTCAACATTACACTTTTTCGGGGTCAGCAATCACAATAAATCAAATTACAAAAAGGTCTGATTTCCATGAAATCATGCCTGAACTAAATGGGGCAGTGCGTGGTACTCTAAAGCGCTTGTGGGACTTGCTCAGTTGCATCCAAATCGCAATCAGGCAGACCAAAAGTGACCACACCATCAGAAGATCAATGGAGTGCATAAGTTCCCTGAGAGAGAAAAGCAACTTCATCAGATACTGGATTAGCTAAATAAAGAACTCAAGACTGCAGTGAGCAAAAGCCCTCTCAAAAGAAGGCTGTCTTGTAGTGGTCTCAGAGGACTGGTAGCAGTTTTCTAAACCACCTCTCAGGAGGGGAAACAAGGCCAAATGCATGGGGTGGGCTAGTAAACACCAGATTTTCACACTGGATGGCACGAAGAAAGTCCTATTTACTGATGAATCCAAATTTGAGATGTATGTCAGGAACAGAGGGGTTTATGGAAGGAGTGAGAAAGGAGAGACAAAAAATGCATCAATCTGCCGGCACAACATGGTTTGTGGTGGTGGTGGTGGGGGGGGGCAGGTAGGGGGTATTTTGTCTATTCTGCAGTTTGACACCTGCATGAATTGAAAACAACCTGATCAAGGAGGAGGAGTATGTCTTCAGAAACAAAAATGTAGGCTTAATTTTGTGGAGAAGGATTCATACCACAGCAGCATATCGACCCGCAAAGCACTTAAGCACAAAAACTTGAACAGCAAAGAGACTAAGAAGTCCTGGTGTGGACCACATGCCTGCTCAAGAGTGTCATACTCTTTCATTAAAGTTAAAGGAAGGCAAATCAAATACTAGGATGTTAGAAAATCTAATCTTTAAATTGATATTCTCATTTGTTATCAATTATTACAGTTTTAAAGCCAAAACAAGTGCAAAGTAAAAATGTCTTGAATAGCAGTCTCAGACGTTTAGATTCCTCAATAGGGCCTATATGTTTAAATATATTCCTTTAGTGTATAACTGGGCCTTTTACTTAGTGGGTATCACAGCCACAGTGACACCGGCAGTCTGTCTCTCAGAGCTCAGAGCCATTTATATCTCACTGCTGGTCCATTACCATTTCCTCTTATCTCAGCTGCTTCTCTCTATTCTCGCTCTTTGGCTTTTTTTTCCTTTTCTAATGCCATCATTTCTCTCCCAGGGTGTTAATTTGCTATGGTGAAAATCAGGGGCCAAAAGCTTCCAAGTAACGTCAGAGTAGAAGGATAGTACAATGTGCATGATGTGAGAAGCTTGTGTCCTATGGGCCTATTTAGCTGTTGCAGTGTTTTGGCAAAGTTTGTTGTGTGCCTGTTGTGCCCAAATAATGGGCTCCTGCAATTGTCTTTTGTGTTTAAGGTTAAGAAAAGCACTTTTGTGAACTCAAATTATCTTCTTGCCTTTAGTGGTGTTTACTTATGTTCATATTTGAGATATTTGAGGAGATTTTCACCATCACCCCAAAACACACAACAAGAGTGGTTGAATTGGGTATGTGGAGCTTTGTAGTGTTGTCAAACTGAATTTAAAAAACTCAACAGTGTTGTGCCTCTGCAGAAACAGTGTCCCCTACACTGAGGATAATCTCATACCTTGCTGTGAACAGTTTTTGGTGCAACAACTTTGTACCGAAGAAAGAGATCCTGTTGAATTTTTAAAATATAACGTTCAATGCTTTGAGCAGTACACATTGAATTTTATGTCACACTCCATTCCTTCTATTAAAATAATGACACAAATCTAAAGGGACAGATATTGGCACCATCTCAAATAACCAAAAACACAGATAACAAAAAAGAAACAACTACAGCATCTCCACGACAATCACACAACCCCGGGAATCTTTTCTTTTGATTTGGGGAGAAGAACTTTTCAGCTTTCCACCACATAAATCTTGTACATCATGACCTGATGGACACGGGCATACATGCATGCCCACAGCCTGAACAATCAAACATGCACCATCAGAGAATGCAATAATAAACCACGAGCCAGATTCACTCAGCCTGTTGAATACTGGACGACAGAGAAGCAGCTTTCCAGCTTTGCTGAAGGTACAGCAGGTCAAAGTGGCAGATGGGGTATGAGCGATGCTGACGCTGATCCATGTTCCTGTAAATGCTGCTCGCTTGGGTCTAAGCATGAACTGTGGCTCTAGGAACAAGTTGAGTTTTTTGGCAGCAGCCAAAGCAATGGTTCACCTGTTTCAGCCTCCCATTCTCCCTCCCCCCCAGCAGCTCAGCCTGACAGTAGTCACTAGTCAAAAGGTCAAGCGAATGGAACCTTAATTTTGGCTGCAGCCCTTGCAGACATTGTGACCAAAGGTTATCTAATCTGGATTTACTGGTTCCAAATTACATTTATGAGATTAGATAGATGCGTTTGCCTGAGATTTCAATGATAAGCCAAAGGAACATTAGAAACTCATACTCCAGTTCTCCGGTGAATCGCTGCATGTTTCTCTTTTTCTTTCTCCCTCTCTCCTTCGAATACAATCTCAGACTACAGTAATAAAATCGGAAGAGGATCCGCTGAAGGGCACACTTCACATAGAGCGATTAAGACGTTTCTGGCACATCCCTCTGCATCCTGCTTTTCCAGTTTGAGAGGTGAAACAGACTAATCTCACGCTGCATTGGCTCTAAAAGACAAACCAGGCTGAATAATCACACAGAACAGGACAATAATCAACAAAGTCCGGACATAACAAAGGAAAAGCTTAAAATTGTCTCTCGAAACCGCTGACAGTATTCCCCGTAGCAATTGCCTTGCTTAATGGTTACCGTTGAAGCTGCGCAGCCCGAGAGACAGATGACAAATAAATTCAATTATTGCATGAAAAAGGGCCACTGTCAGTGCAAACGAGTATCACTGGAACAAAGGAAAGGAGACGTTAAGGCGATCGGCAAAACAGTGTTAATCGGACCCAAGCCAGAAGCAGTAGGTGGCAGACTTGAGAGGAAAGTCAGCTGATGATCTTTTTTGCTCTCCTTACAAGGTGTGAATCTTGTTCTCTTTTCTTTGCGGTGGTGGCACGCTAAAGCCCCTCCCAAAGGAGCTGCTGGCCAGCAGAGGTGTGAATGAGTAGAGGATTGTCGCGCCTACAAGCTTTGGACCTCACGGAACAGCCTGGTTTTATTATCCGAACTGTGGACGCAAGCCAAGCTATTGTGCAGGCTGGTTTAATGAAATCCAGCCATTTTAGACCACCACACAACCAGCACAGTGCTTTATTTAGCCTCCTTATGTGACGGGAATGTAAAACGGTCAATAATGTTTGATATCAACATTTCCAGTCATTTAGGGAAAAACACATGCTAAGGTTGTGATCTGAGTTTTGGAAAAACAAATCTTGCTTGAGGGAGCTTTAAACTGAGTGATCTATAACTACTAACACAAACTCGTGTATGAGGGATGATTGCATAGATAAAACGCTTGTGCAGATCATGCTACATATTGAAAACCGTATTTCGGTTGCCTTCAATGTTGCGGCTGTGAATTTGTGACTGTAGCTTCTAGCTTTTCCACTTGATCAGAGATGATAAAGTGCGGACAAGAGTGGACGAGAGTGAGAAAAGACAAAAGAAGAGTGAGAGAGCTGCTGCTTGAGGATCGTCTCCCACACTGTCTGTACTTAAATGTTTAACAATTGTGTTTATGTTTTTGTGTCCATGTGTGTGTGTGTGCACGTGCGTGAGTGAAACAGAGAAACAATGTGAGCTGGGCTGGACCCCTGCCTCTTCTTGTCATTACAGCTCATTTGTTTGAGTGCTATTCCACTTGGCTGGGTTGAGTTAACAGTTTGCCACGACGCTCGCCACCCTCGTATGAGCTGTGCTCAGTGACCCATGTGGAGAGAAAAAAAATGGGAACATAATGCATGGTTTTGTCTGTGTGGGTACACATGCACATAAACACCATATACACAAAAACTTTTCTTGTTCCTTTATGGGAGGCAAACACACATATGGATTTTAAATCATCACATCCGAGCACCAGCGACTGTTAAAACCTTCCAATCCCCTGCAAAGTCTAATGACAGCTAATCAGATGCACATCCACACTCTAATTAACCAATTAGCAGCTAATGGATACACATAAACCATGCAAAACACCATGGATTCATTATAAGACACTCCGTTCTCACTTTACCCAAGACTCTTCTCCAGCCAAACAAGGGAGACAGGAGGCTTCAACAAAAGCCATTAGTTACATCCCCCTTGTGTTTTTGCAAGAGATAACTGAGACACAAACATGAAAATAAGAGCCATCTAATAATCACATCCAAGTTCACTTTATGTAAAAAAAAAAAAAAAAAAGCAACACAGTGCTGTCTCATTGTCACTCTGAGACTGAAATGTCGTGGTGGTTTATTTACCCTTTTACAACTCTTGTCTTGTAATCCAGAGAAAAACTGCTTTGTCCAAATGGTGGTCATCATTGTTATCCACTGCAGTCCAAATAATCTGTAACCTTTCCCATTCACTGTTTATTTTATTTTTTATTTTTATTGATTAAGTACACAAGAGCACACACGCTGAAGTAATATGGTGACATGTCGAGACTTAGAGTGACTGACGTAAAAATGATCCCTCAAAACTGGGTAATTAAGTGAGGACAGAAATTTACAACAACACAGCGCCGCATGATTCTATGTAAGCAAAAAAACCTGAGTAAATAAGACAACTATCTGGTATGTGAAAAACATCTGGCTGCTTCTATTTACCTTTAATAGAAACACCATTTTTAGATCTTCCAGCTAATGGAGCAAAAACTGAGAAAATGTCTGTCTTTTTGTCGCAGCACAAACAATTTCATGCCATGACATCCAATGACCAAGCTCTAGAGTGTATATTCATAGGCCATTAAAAATCATGTTAATGGTTTCTAATCCTTGACATGATATATGAGATTAATATGGGAAAAAAATATGAAACCAGTAAATAAAGTATTTGAGAAGTTCTGCAAGCACCTTTTATGTGACCATAAATAATTCACAAGGTATTTACCATGATAATGTGATATTTACAGCTGTTCTAATCAGCTTTTCTTTATTAACAGTGGATAAAGTGACTACATGTAGTGTGAAATGTGTCACTTGTAATGAAGAACCCATAGAGATTGATCACCGACTCTGTACTTCCCTCAGCTCTGAGCCTTTCAGCGTCTTTCTAATTAACTGGTGAGGTTTTACATCCCATACCTTTACTGTTTTAAATTTCCTCTCACTGCTCTCTCAGCAGTATTGTTTCCAGCGGCGGGGAACTATTTTCAGCAGCACCATACTTGTTTGGAACCAAGAGGCAAGCAGAAAAGGTTATAGCGACAGGCTACTAACACAGCTGGTGAAGACAAAATGGAGTGAAGGGAGGGAGAACTTTGGACATTTATTAGTTATTGGGATCATGAGTCATCGTGAGTTAATGCCAACAATGCGCTTAGTCTTCTGGATCTATCTATCAGCCACCGATAGCTAACACAACTTTAGGGATATATCATTATATCATATTCCACAATTAAGGAAACTTAATTTTTTTCTGGGGTAGAAATAGATGAGAAATTAATACAACTGATACTTCAGTCGTCTGTGGCTTAGCTAAAAAAATGTTTTCTTGAAAGTAAATATCATTTGATGAATCATAGATATAATTCCACTCTTAAACTTTTATATCACAATCGTCCACCTGCACTGTCAGTCTTAGTCATCCCAACTCATCAGTCTAACAAATTTAAGTCATAATGTGAGAGAATGTCAATTCAACTACAATGAACGTTATCTAAATTTCATGAGTGAAAAAGTTCAGTGCAAATCAGGGCAAATCAGGGCAAATAGCACTGACACGTGTCCACACAGACCCACACACACACACACGACGTATGAGCACAAACACACTCCCCATAATGCACCCACATACGCACACGACTAACAAGTTCACAGATTGGCTGTGCTCAGCAAGAAGTGCTTCACGGATGGCAGTTTTCCTTTCTTTTTCCGCCTGACAGACTTATCAACCGAGCTCAGGTGGTGCCCCATCTGCTTACGCACATTTAAAATACACACAAAAGACACACAAACACACACACAAACTCACTTACTGCTTACGAAAGTAGACACATGCTCAAGGAATAAACTCAATCAAACGTCTGCCCTTCAAATTTCATTTCTGATCCCCCTGGGTCCTTCTCTCCCTCCTTTTCTCTGACCACATCCCGACCTCGCCTCCTGTTCTCTCTCGACCTTGCTGTCCTATGTGTGGCAACCACACTCTCCAACAACCTCGAGCTCTCCTTCCAGTCATTATTTAATCTTTCTCACTGTCCTGCGTGGCCACGTGCTAGGCCACACATCTACTCTGCAATCTCAGTGACCATGCACCCTGCTGTGTCGAGCCCACCCTTTCCAATACAGCAGATGGCTGAGCAACACATACATGCACTCAATCACCACCACTACACATTATGCACATGCATCAGAAACACACTCAGGCCTCCAGGAATACACACTTCACAAAAATGAGGACTACATTTTGAGAACCGTTTGTATTTATCTGTACACCAGGTAAAGTGCATAAGAACACAGTTATTCTGACTTTGCATTATGAAGCTGACACACAGACACACTAATAAAACATTTACTCAGTCATAACAAGAACTTCAGCTTCAGAGGAGTTAAAATCTTGATCGGGAAAAGGTATATATATTTTTTACACAATGAGCCATTGGCATATAAAGCATCATGAATGTATTCATTCCTGCAGCTTTTATATAATTCTGTTGTACAGAGCCAAAAGCTGCAGAGAATCAATACGCACGGCCTGCATAATGGGGCTGTAGGATGTATAAGATATGCACATACCAAACAATATAAAATAGGCCTTGACAGAAAATGCTTCAAGAAACTGTTGAGAACAAAGAGAAACTACTGAAGAATCGAGGATGAGGAATGGGAGACTGCTGCACACTTATAATGTTACATATGTCTGTTCTCAAGGGGAAAATAATTCTTTACAATGCGTCCTGTGACGACATTACAGGCAAATTAAAGATGCAAAAATATTAACATAACACTATTTCCCCTCTGTTTGTTTACGGGCGAGTAAACAGACTGACTGGCCAACAGAGCTGGCTGGTAAACTGACCTCTCAATAAAATGCCATTTGTTTGGCAATTATCTTTATTCTACCAAGCAGAAAATAACTTGTGCTGAATGGTAAGGTGTGCTGGTGCAAAGCTCGTAATACCATGCAGACATTATAATTAGGCAGCTCTTTACAGGGGGAAAGAGTGGGGTCCTGGCCAACCGGAGGGAAAAATATTATGGCCAAACACAATTTGCAGGCGCCTACCAATTTCCATGAATGATTTTGTTTGATTCTTTTAACGATGTAAACAAAAATGTCCTGTGATGACTTGGATATCGGCAGTGGTCAGACAGGGAATGGTTGCTCGGCTGCTTACCAAGTGAGTGGAGAACCGACTGTGCATAGCTAGAGTTAAAAAGTTGTTATATGTTTATGTACCATATTGGCTGTCAAAGAGCACACAAAAGGCTTTTTATGTTAACCTGAATCAGGATTGGCTTCAGAGTCCGTTTTATTGTGGAAAGGAAAACCAACTGTCATTTGGAAATGTGATGCAATACCTCTGTGCACGCTGTGTACTGTATTTAAGTACAATATCTGTGTGAAAAATGTTTGGTGAAGTCATTTTCAATTTTCTGTTGTAGGATTATATTATTATGAAACAATGAAGAGTCAGGATTAACTTGTGGAGTCCTGACCTGTGTCAAATATTGGTAATGTATGATTGTTTTTAGGTGTTTCTGGGTCAATTACATCAGTCGGAAGCAGATCATGTCCCCACTGCCTTGCTCTACTGTCACTCAGGCTGAAAAGATGCAGTTTGTCCCCGCCTTTGTGTGTGTGTGTGTGTGTGTGTGTGTTTGTTTACCAGCAGAAAGCCTTGGTCGAGTCCTGGGTGTCTGCATCTCTTGTCGTGCGTGGGGAAGCATGTGGTAACGCTTGGCTTCGTTGACCAGATCGCGACATGCCTCTGATGATTTGATCAGCTCCTCATTATCCACCACGTTCAGAAGGTAGGACGGGTGGATGAAGGGAAGACGCACCACTGCCAACAGCTCCGACAAATGCTGCGAAAACAGATGGAGAGGAAGAAAGGAAAACGAGCTTGATCAGTTTTTGGAAAAAAAAAACACAAACCCAGTGAATTTTGCTTAAAGATCAGAGACGAATGTAAAGCAAACACTAATAAGACAGTGTTTGCAGACATGTAAACTAATTTAGACTGAGCAAATCTTCGAGGAATGATCAAAAGGATTTCATTTAAAAAAGCTGTAGATTATAAAACACTAATAATAATTCTGTAAACATAGGCATCTTCCTCAAAGAACAGCTGGATTAACTCCCAACATCATTATAACTGTATAACTTTTTTTTGCCTTAAATATTCCAATTTTCTCAATCCATTAAAAGATGACGGAAAGCCAAACGCCTGTCTCTCACATATTACATAAAACTCTGGGCTGAAAGGGTGAAGAAGCCTCTGTAGTGAGACCATTATATAAGTTACCGTCAGTGTCAGGTCCTCAATGTTTTATTTCACCACCCTGCATCTGTCGATTTTCCATTTCTATTCTGGTGCAGGACAAAATGCCCTGGCAAGAGTATTAAAGTGAGAAAAAATCCTCCCAAAGCCAGGCAGTTTTTTTTTAGATACATACACCATGATAGACATATTCACCTCTTGCACATTTCATAAATGAGTAAAACAGCTCTGGAGACTTCTAAATCTGTCATCAAAAGTTATTCATCACTGATTAACATTTGGCAAAAGTTTCATCACCCCACATTTGGATGTGCATTTTGTTACGCTGCAAGAGCCGAGATGAGGCAGCAGGGTGCATCTTACCACTTCCACCTTCTGCCTGAGAGTTTTTTTCTGACAGCTAATGTTCCTCTGCAGCTAAATTAAACACCAGCTCTGGTTAATAACCCATTCCAGCCAAGACACAATCCAAAACAAGATGCTACAGCACTACCAACTAAGGTTTTCAACATTAAACTGAAAAAATAAACACTAATTCTACACAATTTTGGCTTGAGCTGGAGATTTCTTTAAAGGGGTCTTTCACAGCGCAGAGCTTGTGGAGAAATCATGAAAATCCTCAAGCACAGTCACGCAAATATTTGTATTGGTGTGCTTGTTCATTCCTTCGCTGGGCATGGATACATTTACCATTTACATGTGCTTACACTGTATAGGTGTTCAGATGCAGAGGCAGGAATGACTGTTACCATGGCAACCTTGTCTATAGCTCTAGCTACTCTGTGTGTGTATTTTTTTCCCCCCCAGAGTGTGTGAAAGTGTATGTGTGCTGGTCTGTAGCCCCATGGGAGTTTCATCTATGCCAACAGTAAAAGCTGTAAACAAGCGTGGACGGAGTGACAGAGAGCTGGGCGGGGATTGACCCTGCTGACCCCTCAGCACAGAACGACGTGACCGAGCCTCGCGGGGAGGGTGACAAAACAACAGACAGAAAAACACCATTCAGGGGAGAACAAATAATAAGCTGACACTCTGCCTAAGCATCTCCCTGTCCCACCTGAGGCCTTTTTATTCTGGCATGTGTCCCATATGCTCTGTACCAATGTCCTGGGCGCACTGGACCAGAAAGGAGGAAATAAGACAGCGGAAGATAACAGGAGAGGGATAAAGAGGAGTCGAGGAGGCTTGGGCAGCAATGGACAGAACAGCAGAGAGGAGAGGACATAGGCGGAGGAAAGGAGCAGCGGGAGAGGGAAATAGAAAAGCCAAGATAAGCAAAATGAAATCAAGTGAGGAGAAGACAGGAGCGAGGACGTGATGGTTCTACGCCAGTCATAAAATCTGCTGATGACATTTCTTCTCTGTGAGTGAGCTCACGGAGAGATGCCGTCCTGCTGATGGGACTGTCTGTTTCCCTCTTCCACAAACGCCCACAGCTTACCCAATAGTTTATCAAACAAACAGCTCAATACCCACATAAACACTGGCAGTCGCTCCCAGCACCTCAGCTCAAAGCACAGTAAGAAGGTAAAGTCGAAACCGTCCACTTAGCATACAGAGATATTCTTCAGGGAAGAATCACTAGCTCAGGAGAAGCTCGTTCTTCCAATTAAAGTGCCCCCATAGTGGGAGACTTGCCCCAGTAATTATAGTCATGTCACACTCAAATGGAGGTGACTTAAGCTCCAGGCTTACTGCTTTTATATTACAAGATACATTTTTTCCAGGTCTACTATAACCTTGCTTACTTGGGTCTTATGACATGTTATTAAAGTCAGTAATCGGATGTCGACACATTTTTAAAAAATAATCAATTTTAGACTGCTATTTTGTTATATTTAAGCTTGATTTTGGCTCATGAGATCACACGTGATCTGCACGTCATCTGAAATAGGTCTACAGCTGACCGCTCTGACCCTCAGAGCTAAATTAAAGCTGGATATGGGGCAGTTTGAGCCAGGTGGTGCTCTTAGTGGCATGGCAGAAATAAATGCACTCAAATGTCTGTGGGTGCATTGTGAAATCTTGCTCCTATTTTGAACAGGAGGTGGATCAGCAAGAAAGCCCTGGGGCGAAATTTATAAAACTCTGTATACGTTTCGGTGAAATAATCTGTGTACACACAACACAGGAAACATGCATATGCAGTCTTTTCGTCAGATTTATAAAACCTCACGTACATCTGTTTCGGTGTCTTTCCCTCATGCATCTCAATCAGCCTAAAATTGTGCACACCTGCACTAGCCTTCAGACCATGCCCTCAATTTACTATAAAGGGCTTCCGTCACACCCGCGATGGCCTGGTTTAATTACAATCACCGGCATTTCGTTTAGTTTTGAGGGGAAATGGCTGAATCATTTAAGAAGCAACTGAATAAGAAGAAGCCCAATTTCACCGACTGCGAACAGGAAACAATGGCTGATCAAAGTGAGAAAGGAAAACTCACATTATTTTTAAGCCTGAACTGTGGTGGCTCATTAGCCAGTTAACATCATAATAACCAGAAAATCGGATGAGAAACCAGATTTCTCATCTGTATTGTGCAACATCTTCCAGCAACGCGAAAGCAGCCATGTATGATTTGGCACAGCCATTATGAACTGCTACAGCCTTTATATGGTGACAGTTTAAAGACCTGTTAGTCAGTCACTGCTGATGGTGCAAGTTATTAATGGTCTTTAATGAATGGATCAGTTCATTTATATAGAGACCATGACAATTATGATTATTATGATGCATGTACTCAAGATAGAATGAAATTCATTCTTATAAAAAAAAAAAAATCCTCTTTTGCCAACTCACAACATCACACCAAGACTCAAAAGAGTGTGTGCACATAGTGCGAATGCTGTTAAAGATGTGTGCAGTTACGCACATTCTCACCACCCGTGGATTTATATACATCTGGAAACCTCCATGGAAAGTGACATGTGTACACATTTCGTGCGTATGCATAGTTTATACACTTGGCCCCGCGGCATGAATTTAGTCTTTGGTTCTCTCAGATGTGAATTTTCCATGTTGTGTGTGTTTCTTGTGGATTACATCCAAGCATTCTGGCCTCCTCCGTTGTCCAAAAAAAAAAAAAAAAAAAAAAGAAGAAGCTGCTAAAGCGGGCTGGAGACTCTAAATTACCTGTACCTGTGAATGTGCTGTATCTGGATGTACAACTTGGTATCGCACTCTTTTCCTCTCATGCAGGGCATCCTCAGATACATAAAAGTGACCTGGAATAGGATGAACTCTGAGCTCAAGAAGTTGAGCATGATGGACAGACTAATCTGTGTTAGAGCTCTAGCCTCAGGCGTTGTCATTAGCAGAATTGTTTTGGCAAACAGGCAAATGGAGAGCTCCATCCACATCAGTGGTCTCTTTATCTCTCTCTCTGTCTTACCACATATTCAACTTAACTCTCACAAGTTAAGTTTCCTTTACCTTAAGAAGATGAAGTTAAAAAAAACAAGAATTCTTCTGTGCCATCTTTAAATCTAAACAACAGACAAACCCACATCTGTTGTAGCCTGTCTTCACTTGCCAAACATCTTGAAAATGGCAATAAAACTACCTCAAACAGACAGCATCTGCTCTTTGCAGAGAGGTAAAGTCTGTTAGTACACAAATACACCCAAAACACACCCACACATGCAGACATGCACAAATATCTACACTAGAGAAAAAGAGAAAGGGACTTTGGTGCAAGCACAAAGATTTGTGGCATGATTGCATTTTACTGTAGGTATGTGCTGTTTGTGGTCAGCATTGTGGTAAATGTAGAGGGTGTGTTCAGTCAGAAGGCTGATTTAACCGTGAATTTTACTGAAGAGAAAAAGAAACTGTCACTGACGCTGACCCCTGATTAAATAATCAACGGTCAATTCAATTGTAGGCTATCTTGTGTGCGTGTTCATGGATGTGTTTGTTGGAAAGTGTTGGGCTAATCCCTCAGCTCTCTCCCTCCGTCTCTCTCTTTCTGCGAAAAAAAAAAAAAAAAAAAGATAAGGCTTATTCTTCCCCTATATTTCTGACTAACTCACTATCTCTCCCACTTCTTTTTTCACTTACTCTCTCTCTCCACCTCCATAGCCATTCCTCGCTCTTCCTCCCACACACGCATATATCGGCATGGAAATGAGGGAGAGTTGCAGACAAGCTGCTAATATTCAAATCTAAAGTGTCAGATCCTGTGAAAAAAGGAGTCCTGCTTGATACCAGCTATTGAAAATGCTCAAGCAGGAATTATTGCAGACAATGTTTACATAAGGTTCTTGTTTATCTTTTAAAAGAAAGTGGGTTTTTTTTTTTTGACAAGAACATTTTTTTTTTTTTACCTTGATACCGAAGGGAGAAGCGATTTTCCTTATTTTGTCTTTTGTTGGGTTTTGTTTGTTTGTTTGTTTTTTTACCTTGAGTTAGAGGAATTTATGAGTTTACTTGTGTTTTAATTTTTTTTTTCATCACAGGAGGCTGCTTTGTTATACCCTGTGGTCCCTGACTCACTAACAGACATTACATAGATAATTAGTGTTACCAACGGTGGCAGCTGCATCTAATTTATTCAACTGCTTTTATGCAAATCTTGCTCAAATGTAGTTCAGTCAATCCGTCAGCAGTTATACAGCCGTCATATGCCGTACACAACAGCCAGGGCACAGTGTGGGACTGGGTTAGTTTCATGCTGCTTATGGTTTTTAATCTTTAATTACTATGTTGTTGTGTGCAACTGAGCAATACGCTAAATACACAAATACAGTTACACAAATGTATTTATTTATTTATTTGTTTAGTTATTTTGAGAGGTGGGGATCAGTTCCATATTTGCTTTGTGCAACTTTTTAATTCCACTGTTTACCTTTGCATAAGCAACAAATCTGTTTATGGATTATAGGTATGAAAAGGGAGCCCATTGTTATGTCACGGATAAGCTTGTTAGCTGTGGCAACAGAAAAGCTTTGGGGTGACGGTCTGTCAATCAAGTGGTCAGTTAACTACTTCCAACTACTACCCTTGCCGCCTTATCAGGTCACTCTGTCTAACACTTTGGTTTTATGAGTTAATACCTTCTAAAAGTGTCAATCCCTCAGCTTCAGCTTGTGTTTTGTCAGCATGCCCACACACTGAACTGTCAAATTTCAAACACAGATAACATTATATCTGATAAATCAATGTGAGCCTGTTGAGTGCAGAGGTAGGAATTGAGCCCCAAGTACAACCCAGTCTACAGCACGAAAGCACAAGAAAACTTTGTGGCGTTGCTAGCATTTAGCTCCTCACCTCTATATCCTCCATAGAGAGTGCTGCTGACAAGCGCAATCTGATATTTTGAAATGTTGCTGTGATAAGTAAGACTTCTTCTGAGTTATATTTCGCCCTTCCCTCCTTCTCCACCTGTATCCACCCCCATTTTTTGTCATCCCAGACTGCCAAAATTCTCTCTCCAGCCATATTTGTGCACAACATGCACCCTCAAGATGAACCGAGGCTTAGTTCTTCAAAAAGGAACATCAAATTACTCTATTCTTGTTCTAAATGCACATCTGTATAAGTCAAGATTTCTCACATCTGAAATTGAGATACAGAAATTGATTTTTCTGTATCTCATAAACTAATCTGAAAGGCAACAGAGTTGATATTTAAAGAAGTGACTGTAACCTTTCTAAGGTTTTCAGTCTGGTAAATATTGATAGAATCAAGGGCACGAAAGCTTTTACTGTCCTCTCTGAAAGCCAGCTGGGTGAAGAGAACATGCTCTGGATGCATGCCATGTGAATTCTGTGTTAAAAGTGTTAGGTTGTTATTTGTAGATGTGAGTTAGCACGTGACAACACTTGCACTTCACTCAGACCAATGAGCAATGTGTCTGCACTCAGATGAGAACAGGCGGCATACTGTATATCTGTTTCCATTTATTTCAAATGAGCTCTCAAGCAGCCGCTCCCTCGTGCACAGGCACACGGAGTGAATGTGAGCACCATCCCATCAAACGAATGGTTTGACCTCTCATTGCCATCTTCTCACCTACCCATCAAGGAGAGTCATGCAAAAATCTAATGGATTTGAATCATAACAGTTACTGTGCCAGTTGAGAAATAAAGAGCCTACATTGCGTCTGAAGAAAATATGGCACCACCTTTTCACATTCTCAATGAGTTCAGTGTTTATTCTTAAGTTCGGTGTTCTTAACGTGCAAAACTTATGGGAAGTATCCACAAAATTCTCATGACATATGGCAATGCTACTTTTAGCTGGTCCCCATGCACTATTTTTTTTTCCTTCCATTCTCCCTGGGCAAGGAGCATTCACAAGGAGCCCATATGCTTATCCACATGTATTTTGAAATGCAACCCAGATAACATCTTGTGACTTCACCTCTCCATCGACTTCTATCGTACACACTGACCCAATACAGAAGCACACCAGGTAAACATTCACAGTGCCAGCAGATGCCCATGCCCTGCAGCCCTGTCAGAATGCATCTACATCTTAACTCGTAGAGAACATTATGCTGCAAAATCTATCTAAAAAAACAAAAACAAATAAATAAAAACTTTTTTCGATTGCCATTCACACACACCCCCACACGCCCACAAACGGGTACAGAAGGAAAATGGGTTGAGCCAGCTGAAAGGCAGGGATAATGTGTTCAACAGGAAGCCTCTCAGATCTGTCAGAGGCAGCAGAAAAACAGCCAGGAGGCCGCCATCCGCTAACACAGATGACAAATGTCTACTGAGCATTTCCCATTCCACTACTGTCAGCGAGGACTAACGCCTCTTACTATATGTGTGTGCGTGTGTGTGAAGTGATTCAGTGCCATAGCGGCATCAAATAAATGACACATGAACGGTCATATCTATTTGCTTTGCTCTGAGTAGATAGGAGTATGGGTCTGCTTTAGTGTGAAAAATGGACAACCCCCTGCTTAAAACGCAGACCTAAATGGAAAAAAAAAAAAAGAAAGAAAGAAAACACAAACGCAAACATGCTCACTCACTGATTCACAAATGTGCATCCAATAGGGCATGTACTCATGTTTAGCGTCACAGTGCTAACAAAGCCACTCAGCTGAGATGACCACAGCTCAGTGTCCTTTTGAGTGTGCATAGCTTTGTGTGCATGCGCCTTTTCTTCAGGTTAAAAAAAAAGAAAAAAGAAATAAATAAAATGGATGAGTAAAATACGCTCTGGCAAATGGCACTTCATCTGGGTTCAAGAGATGCTTTGCTGAGCATGTTTGTGCTTTTTTACGACTGCATGGCCGTGTGTGCACATCAGGCAAAAGGATGGATGGAGGATGGAGAGAAATGTAGCGAACGACAGCTGCTGACTGCTGCCCTGAGCAACTACTGACAGGTGCAATGTGTTCTCCTCCAAGGCCTATTTCAGCATGACTTCATTCATGGAGAAAAGCTGTCTTTTGCTTATTTAATTTAAAATACATTTGTATGAAACACTGCCTGTTTTATATTAACATAAAACTTTCTGGCTTGTTTCTTACTGAATTATCTTTGGCATCGGCTATCTTATAGTTCTGATGATACAGGGGAGCACATCTTTACTATTCATCATGAAAATAGAGAAGATCCCTGCATTCGAACAGATTTCAGATAATTTATTTCTTCTCTATGCATTGTATTACTTATGCATCTCCTTTGTGTTTATAAGAAAGCCCAGTGGAATTGAGATGCCTTTGACTTGCTCTGGATATGCAGCCGCTGTGGTTGAGTAGCTTTGGTTCAAATGGCTGCACACATCAGGACTGAGCGGGTTCTGGGACAACAAAGGACACAGATGAGAACTGAAGTCCGGAGTTCACTAGCTTGCATCTGATCCCGTCCATTCTCTAAAACACAAGTCATACTTGTGCCAATAAACAAGTGATTCCCAGTCTTGTGTGAATGTTTGTGATATGAATTGTGACATCCTGTGCAGTTTATGTAAATCCATGCCTGTGTGTGTGCCCGTGCAGGAATGTGTGCATGTGAATTGTCGAGAAAAGCAAAGATTGCTCACTGCATCAATCTCCATTGCCTGGCTACATCTCCTCAAGAGTGCGCATTTGTCACACATGCCGGGAGGGACTCGCATTCACTTTGACTTATTCTACAAAAATTCAGTTTCCTTTTCAGTGACGATTGTTGTGACAATCCTTTCACCCCCCCCCCCTTCAAAAAAAACAAGAAAATAAACACACACTTTTCTCAAGAGGTGTAGCGTGGTGAAAACTTTCTGTTTTGAATTTGAGCTTAGAAAGAGAACCACTAAATTAAAAGTGACGCTTGTGGTGCAGGGTCATTTGTAGCTTTGAAGGTAAATGAATCGTAAAATAGTGAGGGAAACTCAGTTTATATCCCTTCACAGCCTCAGAGCATTTTTGTCCTTTGATAATTCTATTCTCTAACTACATAATGATAGCATCATTTGTTCTGGGAAATTATATTTCTTTCTTCTTAATGAGTACTGAAAGGGAAAAAAAAAATAAAAATCACATAACCACGTTTCTGGATGCAATTGTGTAAAATCCCCAAAATAATATGAAGTAATACATTTAACTATATTAATTTGGCTTGTGAACTGCAAATGTCAGGGCAGGCTATTGTTATTTCTGATGAGTGGACAGTCGGCCCTTGCTAATGGTAAAGCTGGCCTTTTTTATCATGAAAATACACCATTCCCTCTCCTTTTTAGCTGTTACATTAGTTGGCCACTTCCCAAAGAGCCAATTAATCTGTCTCTTTTGTCAGGTTGAGTCACCTGGCAAGATAGGCTCCTCTATGAAATATGTTGGGGTGAGGCGTAATGGAGGTCCTATTCAGGGATTTGGCAGAGACTGGCCTGTTATAATTGGAGCTCTGTGGCTATGGTTGTTCCACAAAAGATTGCTGAGAGAAAGGAAGGACAGGTCTCTGTCTCTGTCATCACAGTGGGCACACAGTGCAGGGCAGCGTGTGCAGTATTTATGTAGCTTACGAAACCAGTGTCTTGCAGACTAAACGAAGAGGTAGTTATAGTTCTCAGATGTTCTGTTTCAATCAGTGCAGGACAAATTGCTGCCTTCCGAGGTGTCTGCACATTGATGTATGAATCCTTCATTCTAGGGTGCCGGCGAGTTACTGTTTTCATGATTGAATCATATTTTAATCTTTCTGTTCTGCCTTGATTGATGACAAAAAATAAATAAATTACTGAATTTGTTCTAGAATATAGAAAAAGATACATATGCTTGCAGAGCAGCACACCTTCAATGATCGTCAATCAAAGAGAACTGTTACAGCTCTTTTCTTTCATTCAGTGGCTTTGTGTCTCATAGCAAACCATTATTAACGCTCAATGCTTTTGCTCTGTCTCTTAGCGATGTCCGGGCCCTGCTTCCTGGTGCCATCGGATGTTAGTGACAGCATAGCGGAGAGAGAAAATTGCATATTATTTACCCATCGCCTTCAATATGCCACTTTTCCACTCTAGTGCCTGCAGCTCACAATCCACAACACACACACACACACAAATGTACAAAGATACACGTAACATACACGCTCAGATGAATGCAAACGCACATGAACTTAACTCAAGGCGTAAAGCTTTTCTACCCTTGTGGCTGAATTCCCCAGCAACCCTGTGATATTCTGCCCTGACATGTCATTAAAAAGTGTCACAGGTTCTGGGGTAGTGATTTCCACTGCTCTTTGCCTCTAAACGGGCAGAAGAGATGGGAGCGGGAGAGGGCAGTAACAATGAGCTGGTGCCGGACCATGCATGTAAACTCAGTCCACAGAGTAGCAAACCGTCTCCTGTGGCGTGATGGAAGCAGTCTATTCACTTTTTGCCCTCCTCCTGGCCTGTTCCCTCTGCTGGAACCAGGCCTTGCTAGTTGTTTTTTTGTGGTCACACATGGGAAGGAGATTTGAGCTTGACCGAGAGCTAAATCACATCTCTGCTCCCTGGATGTCATGGCTCTGAGCAGAGGCACAAACCATTGGATATCAGATTAGAACATAGAGCCTTTTTTTCCCATTTCTCACCATCTCTTTTGCTTTTCTCTATCACTCCTTTGGCCATTTCTGTCTTTTGTGTTTCGCTCGGCTTCCCTCGCTTGCTACAACTCTCTTCCCACCTCTTGTTCCTCTCTCCCTGTCTCTACGGATACGGGGTGACCCGGGTGTTTCTTCTCAGGAACCAGTGTGGTGGGTTGTTCAGACAACCGGGAAAAATTTCAATTTCTTTTTTCTTCTATATCATCTGAGTAACTCACCTCTGTACCTCTCCATTTGAGTGTAAGATTGCAGGAGTCTGCCAAACTTAGCTGGCTGGAGGTTTTCAACACAGCTGACAAAGATCATATGTTCTCAAAGGGTGTGCATCAACTGTCTCGTAAGCTTTTGTGAATTTTCACTGAATACAATTTCCCCATCAGTCACACCATAAATACCATTTTTAGTGATTTTAACAGCAGGAGAGTTTGATAACCACAATACAAAACATACTCCATGCTGTATATCTCATATCTAATCTATCTTTTTTTCCTCTTACAAGCATCCTCACCTGCTTTCAATAATTTGCCCTTAAGTTTTGTATGGCATTTAATACTCTGTCCTGATAGATTTCATCATAAGCTCGGAGTGCCCCATATCAAAGAATAAATGATAAATGTTTAATCCAAATGGTGAGAAATTCAAATATTGACATATGTGGCTCATAAAAGCAGGTGCCAATAAAGTAACATTGATTGCAGAGGTCTGCACTTAATCTGATTCAACTGATATAAGGCTGTTGATGAGAAGACATTCCTCTGAGCGAACGACTCTTGCCGTGATGGACTGGTGTAATTTATCTGATGATAATCTCACCTTCAATTTTAAATAGCCATAAAATACTTTAAAATCATCAGCTTTAAATTCATGTTTTTTATGATTGAATCCATAAAAATCTCCGGACCTCAAATTTTTGGCTGCTGGATGGATATTTGTCGGTAGTGCAGTCTTTTTATCATTTCATGAATGTTGGCTGGAGTTGACGTTCTGACCTTGAGGCTTATTGATTCCACGTTTGTTAAAATTTGACCCGCTGTACCTCATTGTCGATACCTATCTCAGGGATACAGCCTTTGATTATGATGAACAGATTCTAGGAATAAATCAACCACCTGTTCGGTGAATGATGAAAGGTAGCTGTCTGTGTCTTTGCTGTTTTTTGGTTTTGTTTTTTCATGCAGTATAGTTTCTTTCCAAAAAAAAAAAAAACAAAAAAAACTAAGAATAGAGTGCATTCTTGAGACAAATCACTCCTGGGATGAGGAACAAATGCTGTGTGAGGCTGCATCTGAAGCAAAAAGTTGATGAACAAAACTAAGAAAAAACAAGGAGACACTTGTGTGGTTTTTTGCACGCCGTGTAGCTGTTGTAGCAGGCAGGGAGAATCAATATAGCTCCACAGACATATAGTGTCTCTTCTGTTAGGGGTAACAAGGGGCTTTATCTCGCTTTTTTTTTGGTATCACGCAGTGTGAGCACACTTTGGTAAGAGCAGAGCAGAACAGGGAAGACACACACTTCACAAACACACACACAAGCTCTCTTTTGTTATTACCTGTACTCTGGAGCTGGGGTCCTGTTTGATCCATTTGATGACTGTCTCATAGACTAGCTCCTCAGCCTTTGTGTTTAGGCTGTCGTTGGACAGATAGGCCACCAGGTCCTCCTTGGAGACGCTCAGAATCTCCTCCTGTCCTGCCACCTGACGGAGGAAAAAGTAATCAGTAAGTTCAAGTGCAGTGTTGGACAGCTCTGATATTTACTTTCTTTAATGAACAGTCCATTTTCGTCACATGCAAATTGACAAGTTGATTACTACTAATCAAGTTTTTTTCTGCTGTTTTTAGATTATAGGTTTTAAAGGAATAGATAAAAAAGAGTTTACCCTTTACTGTGATTATGGTAAGAAGGTAGGACAATATCTAACGAAATCTTTTTTGTTTACATACAATGTAAGTGAATGTATTTTTATTTATTTATTGTAATTACTGGTGTCCAAAGAAATTACTCTAGGTCACTAATTTGCTACTTCCTGTTCAATGGAGACTCAGAGATCAGTATAGGGAGAAGCAACTTTGCATAATCCTTTACAGGTGTTACGGTTTTGCAACGGTATTTTTTCATACATCTATTGTTTATGAAGCATTGAACTGTGTTGAACAGACAATCTTTGCGTTTTTTGTAAGGTGACATCAGGAACACAAAATATAAAGTCAAAACATTCAGCAGATTAGGAATTTATTCCGATGCCTTCACTTCCCTTTTTCTTTTATTGCAGCCTTATGCTTATATCAAGAATTAATGCGAATTAGTGCTTTGTGGTTCTGTGGCTCTGTTAACAAGCCAGATTGCAGGAAATACCGTCAGCCCTTACTGAGTTACAGCATAAATGAACGAATATTATAATGCAGTGAAGATAACCTTTTATCATTTGGATATGAAATGTCATGACTTCATTTTATCTTTACACATTTGAGTGAAATTGTGTCATAATTATTTGACATAAATATGTGAGTTTTGCCCAGTGTTTTGTGAAGTCAAAGCGACCTTGACTTCTGACCTTTGAATAACAAATGGTAATAATTTCACTTTACAGCCCAAATGATGGTGCTTATGCCAAAATTGAATAAACATTTTTCCCCTGAAAAACATTCAAGAAAAGATAAATTCAAGGTATTTAAGCCCAATGTCCCCTGTCGCTGTGAAGGTTTGGAATCCTTCACCCAATGTGATATTTCAGTTTTCCCTTTTAATTAATTTGCAAGAAATTTACAAAACTATGTCATTATTGGGCATTGAGTACAGCGTGATGAGGGAAAAGAAAATATATTTTTTAAATTTAGCTTCAGGCTGGACCACAAAAAAGTGTGAAAAAATTGAAGGTGTCTGAACATTTTCCTACTGCACCGTTAAGTGACGGAGAATTTTCTCTCCATCTCGCTTTGATTTTGTGTGACTGACCCTTGTCTGGTGTAGACAAAATGTGATCTCTTTGAATTTTTCTCTGAGTCTTTGTCCATATCTGTACATTAGCAGAGAGTGAAGGATGTTGCACATTGCACAGTCTAAGTGGAGTGTATTAATGTTATTGAACAAACATACATTTCTTAATTTGTCAGGTCCATATATTTGCTCATACTGACTAAAAATGCACGTAGCCTGAACAAACAGCAGATTATTTCAGTGGAGTGAAAAGTACAATAATTGAATTATTGCATGGTGATGATTTAATAGTTTATTACTTTGTTTTAATAGTTTGATTTACATTTATTTTCTCTCAGTTGTAAAGACACTGTGTAACTCTATTCCACAGGAATCAATGAAGTCATAGAGAGGTGTGATGAATATCTACCCACCTCAGGAAAGTTCTGCAGTGCAAAAGCTTTGGCCATGTTGTGGAGCTCCGTGCAACTCATGGCTTCAGCCATAGCCAGCACTCCCAGACAGTTTGCTGCAGTCAACTGTTTCTCTGGAGTCAATAAACAAAGTCGGAGAGAGGGCAGAGAGCCAGAAAGACAGAGAGATAGGTAACAGAGAAACCAAAAGAAGAAGGAAACACAGTCACAGGTAAATTGGTAAAGACAGGGAAAAAAAACAACATTCAGATCATCCATAAAAAGATCCCAGACACAGAAAGCTATAGAAACTGAAAAAGCAGTTTCAGGTAGCTCAGACCCAGAGCCTGTCAGGGTGTGTATCTGCCTGAGACAAAGGGAGAACAAGTATAATAACTCTAAAAAGCTCTGGGGACAAACAACGAAGGAAATCGATAGCTCATAGCCCAGGCAGGAGGAGGTGGATGGCAGGGAGTGGGATTTGGGATTAGTCGGGCCACTTTAAAGAAGTCCTGTCAGATCTGGGGGTATATTACACATATACACACACGCGCAAACAGAAAATATGAAGCTAGCCTGATGGCCAGGCCGGTGGGTAGGAGGCTTATGCCAGTGTCTATGATCCCTTGTAAGGGCGCAGCATTTAAGGCTCTGTCTGTAATTTTAGTTTTTCGACACACATCACCATTTATCACAAGAGTGGAAACTGAGAGGACTGAGAGTGCGCACACAACACAAACACACACAGGCAGAGAGCACTCTCATGGATCATCTGGGTCAGTGGCCACTGAATGAGGCCTGTTTAAACAATAAGCATCAAAGGGAGGCCATTTATCGCTGAAGACAGAGTCTGAGAGTCTTTCCTAAACAAATATCAGTAAATAATGGTTCTCTAACATCTGCTACATCACAACTCAACAACAGCCAAACAGAGAGCAAATAAAAGCTTGCTTCACATTGCGTCAGAGTGGGGGTTAGGGTCTAAACAAAATGCTGCCTGAAAATGTTCCTTTGTAATACCATTCAAGTAGATGAAGAGTTATTACACTGTGCATGCTTGCATACTGCGGGCATAATGAGACATAATCCTTTCATCAGTTTCTTCAATACAAGATATCCAGGTTTACAATTCAAGTTAATGGACAAACGTGGCTTGAGCTTAGGTAGAGCCAGCTTAAATGGAGGACATGCAAATAATAGTTGAAATATGGGTCATGTTTTTATTTCACCATTGTTGCGCCGATAATAAAAAGTCACGGTTTCTCACAGTTTCAGGCACACAATAAATTACAGTTTTTATTTGGTTGAATTGGATGTTGTGTGAATAAAAGTCAGAATGGTATAATTTGGCTGTGGAGATGGTCCTTATTTATTCTCTGTGTATTTGTTACAAACTTCAATAATATCTGACACAGCATCAATTTCTTTCTGCTCAAGGACACGGACACACGTTTGTGCTCGTATTTCTCCCCTTCTAATGCACTGAAATGTCATGAATCTTGTCAAGAAAGAATGGATTGACATCTCACTGGCAATGAAGTCTACAAATGGCTTCCCCAACGACAGTTTTTTTTTGGGTTTCCAAATCGAGAAAAACAAATCAATAGCGTGGGCTGATGGTTCTCTTTTACTTTCTTTTCACTCCTTTCCTGCCGCTGACCTTTTTGCTAACATGCACTTCCCTTGTGTTACTGATAACCAAAACAATTTATTAAATGGAATGCAAAATCTGACATTTGCAGCTTTTTGGTCGCCTGACCCACTAAAATGGGGCACATGCCATTTGCTTTTCATGTGATCTCTTGGGCTCCTGAAAGCCCCTCCCTTCCTCTGCTCCACTTTCCATACCTTATCCAAGTATCAGGCTAGAGTATCAATCTGTTTGGCTATATTTCTGATTCCATCATGGTTCAGGCCAAAGGATTTGACATTTAAGTGACAATTGTTCCCTGACCTTTTTATAAATATGCCCAGTGCTTGGTGCTGCCCACTGGGACGAGATCAGAGGCATGGTGCCTGACTGAGAGCATTAGCAGACAGAATTCTCACACAGCTGCGAGCTTTGGAAACATGACAAAAAGGAGCATGACGTGTCGGACTGTGGCCAGAAATTTAGGTTCTGCGCAGGACACTCTGAGGTTGTGCGTTGTGGTGAAACATGACAGTTTATGAAAATATACAACGCTGTAGAAACTAAGTGTAGCAGGAAAGGTCGCAAGGGACTATCTAATGTAATCAACATGCACACTTGCTGATATAAGCATATAACACTTGCAAATACACACACATTCGTACACACACATACGCACACACACACACACACCCCTGCTGTTTCCTGAGCTGTTCCTACCTAAGAAGGAGACACAGACTTTACAGAAGGTGTTGAACTGGAACTTGTTGGCGGCCTCCAGCAGCGTCTTGGCGTTGGCTGAGTCAATGACCAGCGACCCCGTGTAAACGAACTCAAGCAGCAGCTCCAGCACATCAGCACCGATGTTGCTCATCTTCAGCTCCAGCATCTCACCGCTCCTTGTCTCCCCCAGTGACCTGATCAACCAATCAGTGCAGAAAGAGGAGTTAGGGGAATTATAAGAGGTGAGGGGTGGATACTGAAACAAACAGAGGACAGGGACACAGATACATGTATGCTACACACAACACCTACAACACACCTGGGCCAATACGAGTGGGGAGAAAATAGGAGAATCATTACACAATAAGATAACATAAAGTGAGAAGGGACAGAAACAGAACTTTGGATGGTTTCTACTTTTCTATGGGACTACAAGATTTATAACTAAAGTGCAGCATCTGAAACAAAACATCCCCTCTGGATGAAGAGGGGACGTAACAAAAGTTATTGCTTTGCTTCCACAGGCATGCGTATCACATGTGTGTTTTCATGTATGCATAGTTTTAGAAGTGGACATGCATACATGGCAGGGTACATATGAGCTATTGGACAGAAAACAGAGAGAAAGAAAGTGACAGCACATTTCATAGGCTGACATACTGTATGATATAATGCCAAGTATGTAGCACTGGAGAACTCTCACTGTTTGTGAGCCTACACCGCTGCTGTCTGCGTGTAGGGTATCAGAGCAGCGTATCCACTCGCACTGGTATGGTGTATGAGTTGCCAGGGAGTGCTGGGATGAGCAAATTAAATAGAATATGATATGTCTTCGTAATGCAGAGCCTAAGATGTGCAGGGAGAGGAGGGCTGCTTTCAGGACTGGGCCATATTGTGACTTCACTGGGATCAAATAGCCAAGATTAGTTCACATGCAGGGTCCCCCGAGGAGGTATGAGAGCGTCGAATAACACCTCACCACCCATGTTTAATGTCCCACATGAAACAATAATCTACTGAGGGGCAAAATAAATGGAATCAAAGTCCCACAGAATGCATGCCCCCACTATGTCTCTCTCCCTGCGGCTATGGACATCAACAATATGAAAAGTACCCTACATTAAGATGGATGGAGGCTGTTTGCTTCTGTCAGTCATGGTAGCATAATGATAACGCTCTGTCTGTTTCTCTGTGTGGATGTGTGCTCATGTGCGCCTCTTATCCTTTTCTGTTGGAGCCAGTTTGTTGGATTAGAAATCATGGCAAACAGTCAGCATTTAGTGAGACACAGACAGCAAAACAAACAAGATGAGACAGGTAGACGAAATGGTCAGAGTGAAGACTTGAGAGGAGAGGCTGGGGGAGGGAGTGAATGAGGAGGAAGCAAAAAGGAAGGGAGGCAGGGCGAGATGGTTCTTCCACAGGGAGCCAGCAGCCATCCTTCTGAGGGGAAGGGTTGGGTTGTTCCATGACTGTGCCTTGGTCTTTCAAATAAGAGATATCCCTGCCCACCCCACGAAAAAAATCCACCATCAGACCTAAACAGAGCCTTTGTCCCCGCTGCAATAATCATCAGTAGCCTGTAGTGTATGAACTGAGACATTAGTTGTCATTTAAAGCGCACTCAGGAGGTGAGAGGGGAGAAGGACATCCAAAAATAAAATAAAAGACAATGGCATTTGTCTCTGGATGGACATTGGCTGGAAAAACCAAGGCAGTTACTCTTTTTCCTCCTGCAAAGCAAAAAGCCACATAGTGTTATTGCCCTGTTTCCGCACAAAGCCCTGCAGTGGGGGCAGGTAGTAAGACAGAAAGAAGGGAAGGGGAGTGTCGTTCAGCGTTATAGTGATGGAGGGAAGTGGGGGAAGAAAAAGCGGGGGGGTGGGAAGAGCTAAAAATAAAAAGAAGAGCATGCTCATCAACCTGGTCAATTAGTGCAATAGCAACCAGCTCAAGTGGCAGCTTGTTTTGTCTCAGCACTTATGTTATGGAAATGACTTTTCTGGAGCTTCTAAAAGAGGTGGATATAAATGCCGCATCTGATTGCAGACTTGAATTTAAATAGTGAAAGAGGGACGCAGGGAGGACAGGAGAGACAGGGGAAAAGAGGCAGGGTGGGGGAGGGGATGGGCACACTCAGGCTAAGAAATTTGTTTGTGAAAAATGTACCACTTACTCAAGAGGAAGTCTTAAAATAAGCAAAAACAGTCAAAATGGTGGTGAGCAGAGGAGGAGGGGAAAGAGGGGCGCAACAACACACACACACACTTCCTCATACATCCTTCAACCTAAAAAAGCCCATTTTACAGGGAATGCATTTAGCTTTTTCTTACAAGACCATTTATTCTGTGGAAGCGCATACGCTACCAAGATATGGTAAAATACAGCCTTATTCAGATGCAAAGCCTACACTGTCTGGGCTAAAAATGGCTTGCATTTACATCTGCTGTCACAACATAAATCAAGAATGAATTATAAAAATAAACACACATAACGCAGGAGCTTCATCTGTGTTGGGATTCAAGTTTTGCTTGTGTTTGCATTTCAGTATCGAGGCCATAAAATCAGCTATGTTACAGGAGCCTTTGAGGCAATTGGGCTGGAACAAGTCCAGTTTTTGTCAGATGCTCTAAAGGACAAAAAGGACAGGGTGACAGGTGGAGAGTTTAAAAGCCCAAACCTCCGTCCAAGTGTGAATACAAGGCCATCAGCGTGAGGAAAAAAAAAAACAAAAACAAAACTAAATGTGCACATCGGATTGACAGAACTTTTGACAGAAAAACTCTATCTGAAAGTTTAGTTTGAGGAGTGATGGCAGAGGAACTAGTGAATGACTGAAGTGGAAAAACAAAATCTGGCCAATTTGCTTCTTCACCACTACAGAGTCAATTGATCCAAACTTTAAAAAAGGTTACTAATCATGCGGCAAGTTTACACTCCGGTTCAAAAATCCATTAGCTCCTTTAAAAATATGTAATAATTCAGTGTTAAGTCATTTTGAAGCTTCACCTAGAGCAGATCTCATAAAAAAAAGACACCTATGGTCATCAGTTTTGGTTTGACTGATGGTAACTTGGCAATGGAGCAAAAGAAAATAACTTAACAAAAGAAATAAATTTAGTATTCAAAATGAACAGCATAATAAAAGTAACAGCATGGCTTGCTTATTAACTGAAACGTTTGACTGATGACACAGTTTTGTCTGATATGGGTTTTAGTGCTAATTTCCAACAGCAGGACTCAGAGCTCTGCATTGTGAAGGTTACTCTTGGGTGCAATTTTTTTAAAATGAAACTTGCCCACAAATGAAGTGGCGCAGGAAGCCTTGCATGGAAATTTGAGGCAGATGACAACGTGCCATTCATCAATTTCAAACAATTTATGACATATTTGTGCAGTTACAGGACTGGTGAAAATGATTTGGAATATGATATTTTGTTTTTGGGAAGAATATGAAAATGTATATGAGCAGTGGCAGAAGCCTGTAAAAACAAAAACAAAACAAAATGTATGTTTGTGGCTGGATACTAGCAAAAGGGAAGTTTTATAATATGGCTGAAGTGACCACATGAATCAACTGGTCACAAGGATGCTTCTAATAGAACTGTGAGGAGTATTACGGTGTCCTGTGTTTAACTCTGGATGGAGCAGCGGAAGGCTGAACTCTGCACTTGGGGCTCAGCTGTGGTATTCACACAATGCCGACACTGTAATGTGCTTTAACACAACTCACCCATCTCACGGTCATAACACTCTCTGACTCACAAACAGAGAGAGTGAGAAAAAAGAAATCAAAAACATGCATCAACTGAAAGAGGAAGGGAAAGAAACAAAAGACATGAAAGCAAGTGTCAGGACTGCTGAAAGATTCTGGAGCTTTTTACATTTCTGAGGTGTGGAGATGCAGTAGCCATAAATTAAATGCCTGATGAGCGCACTTATTGAAAAACCCCAAGGGGTAAAATGGAATTACCGAAGATGATCTGTCTCCCTGCTCTGTGCATCAGCCCTTTAAAGAGTAAGGTAATAGGTTTCTGGGTGGGGACAAGGGAAGACGTGTGCGCACATTTCAGAGCAGCATTACATTCTTCAGGTATCATGTGGTAAGATGGCAGGTTGAATGAACACATTGTGCATGGGAGGCCTGGATATTTGAGGCAAGGGTGTGCAGTGGAGGAGAACACTAAAAGGGAGGGAGACAGACATTTTAGGACTGGAAAGGATAATGAATGTGTTTGCAGGAAGGTTTCTCTTATTTTTCCTTCAAAACTCATGCCCCATTTGGAGCCTGACAAATATTTCCAGAAAAGACAATTTATACATTTTGAAAATGAATTTTGATAATTACTTTGCCATTCCATGCTGCTAAATTTAGGCTCTTTGCCAATTAAGCCTTTAATTTCTTAAGTGACTCATTAGGTTGTTGCATATGTGTGTACATGTGTGTACGTGTGTATATGTGTGTGTGTGTGTGTGTGTAGGCCAGAGAAAGTAAGTGTGATGTGCACTCTCTCACCCTCCAGTATTAAATCTCTATTTTCTGACTAATGGCAGCCTGCCTGGATAACGCACAAGAATTATGTCCCTGCAACCTACGTGCACACACTAAAGCACACGTGCAGGAAAACACATGCAGAGGCTTCATGTCAAGTGCATTTGCACACCCATACATTTTCCAGATTTCAAGTACACAGTGTACACACACACACACACACACACACGTGGTAGTTTACAGCGGGCTTACGCAGTGAACAGCAGTGAATGCCTGAATGATTTGAGTGAGGGCAAGTGGGTCCAGAACATATAAAGAGATGAAGTGATGCTAACTTTCTCTCTCTCTCTCTCTCTCTCTCTCTCTCTCTCTCTCTCTCCCTCCTTCTAGGTCTTTTGTATCTGACCTCATAAAAATGTGGACAGTATTGAGCCACCGGTAGCATCAGCATAATTCCAGCTGCTCTAAAAAAAGTGAGCTGAGCGGCACATGGGAGGCCGTAATTCAATGACAGACAGGCCATTGGCTCCGTTTGCCTGTCTCTGTCCAAGGATGCAGCACGTTGCCTGGCTACAAACACTGCCCTCCTGGGCTCTTAGCAGACACTTTTATCCTTCTTTTGCTTTCTTTCCATCCTCTCGTCAACATTTACTTAAACACTGCTCTCATCTCCATCAGGGCACCACAGGCCTTATAAAATCAACAGCCATCGCTGTTGATGGCGCCATGTTTAAATAAACGTAGATGATCATGACTAGATTACATCAAACTAAAGACCTAATCCAAAATTAACAAGTAGTATAACAAATTCATTACTTACTCTCCAGTGGGAAGTCAAATGTGAGAACATCTAATTTAGACATAATGTCATGAAAAATGACAGTGATACAACAATAAATTGCAGTAGTTTTACAATTAACCAATTAATGAGAATTTGCTCTATTAAACTGTCAAATTAAACAAGAAAAATCTGACTGTGTACGCAGCAGCAGATATGAAGATGAGCCCGATGAAATTTGGCAAACTCTACTGGGCGTAGCCATGTCTTTCTGTCTTTACGCATAAACGTTGTGGTTCCTGTAAGTCTTGGATAAGAGGGACAGATGAGACAGGCTGATAGACAGGTTGACCAGCATGGGGAATTTAGTTCTATCCAAAAACTCGTCAGTCTTTCGGGAAGTTTCTCTGCTATTGTCAAGGTCAAGTGTCTCTTTCTTTTATTCATGGGGTTTTGCTGTCATGGAGATGAGTGGTCCTATACATGTGGCTCTGAGCTAGTTCGAGCTCTGTTGTCTGTGGTCCTCCTCACTCCTTCCCTATTCAGGAGGAACAAGTGTATCAGTGGCGAGCGAGGAGGACACGGCAGCTGATAAGCAGCTTTCTGATGTGCTCGCTGTAGAGGCGCCGTGGCTGTGGGGCAGAGTGAAAAACTTCCCTGAGGCATTGTGGCTGCCGTAACTGTGTGTCTTTCTTTTTGTCTTTGCTCAGCACTTCATCCCTAGCCATGCAAGTGAGAACGAACACACACTCACGCACACAAACAGCAAGGAAGCAAAACAAGTTTGGGTCCAGGGGACTCTCAATCAAGCTGAAAACACCTGCAAGGATTTGAAGTAAGGATGAGGACATTAGGGAATTATAGTATTCCCTCCCCGGAAAACAAGGCAAAAAAAAAAAAAAAGACATACTTGCGCTATCAAACTTTACAGTCACACGCACATATGTACACACACATCTACAGACAGTAAAAAGGTTTGCAACTGACGCATATGCACATATGCACACACACAAATACACATACTCTCACACATGCAGACACTCATGGAAACAAAACAGCCCATGAACATTAAAAAAAAAAAAAAAAAAAAATGGAGTATGAAGGGCAGAATACTAGGGGAATACCTAGATCCAGATCAAATGAATACATTAGTGAAGGGTGGTGTTAACCTGTGAAACTTGTGGTTGCGTAAGCTGTCTTAGATGCGCTTTTGTTTTGTCCTTTTTTTAAGACAGGTATCTTTTTTATAAGACTAACCAAGATGTATTAGCATATGAAAAGGCTGTTTTGCAGCAAAAATTCACGAATTAGCAGCAGAAAAATATGGTAGCTTGGGAGCCAAAAATCCCTCTGCCCAAAGAAGACAGCATAGCTTTGGTGAATTACCACCCAAAGTGTAGAATGTATGATTCTTTTGTTTTGGCCCTTTGGTGAGTTTTAAAACATCCCCAGTCATGGAACATTTTCACTGCTCATTAAAATGGAAATGTGGTTAAATTGCCCTACATGGGGAGGAAAGGTAATGACGAGGGTTGACCTTTTTTTCTCCAGTTACAGATACATTCATTTGAGTGGGAAGAGGAAGGAATGGCTGCTGGCCCTGTGCTAGGAACCAAAGTCTTCACACACCTGCAAGAGAGAGAGGGGAAGGGGAAAAAAAAAAGGAAAAAAAAAAAAAAAGCGACACAAATGCGCCCTATGAAAAGAACAGACTGGATCAACAGCTGGTGGGAGGGGAAGCGAAGGCAAACCTTTTCACCAGGTCCTTGAAATACAAGCTGCAGGAAGCTAGAACATTTTGGTGGACTTCAAACTCTTTGCCTTCAACAATAATTTTCAGGTCTGTAAACTCTTTCGATCTGCGCTGTTGGTTCAACTCCTTCAACATCTCTGTAGAACAAGAAAAAGAAACAGACAATGCCACATTTTCGTTTAGAATATGTCTCTCTTTCCAAACATACATGTGCATCAAATGCATGACAACAAGAAACACAGCAAAATGTTGAAAAGTGCACATTGTAGAACACAGTAATTCTGTGCAATCTTAAAAAACAGTTCATTATATGATAGAGAAGGGACATGTACAGGTGTAATTTGACATTTCATCCAAAGAAACATGAAGCATGTATAGAGAAAAATGTGCAGGTAAAAAAAGGAGATAATTAGCTCACGTAGTCTATCCTGCACGGAGAATTAAGCCCCAAACATGCTAGTGGATAACATAGAACTAGGAATATAATATAATATAATATAAAAAAAACAACAACAACTATGATTATTATGGGAAAAGACAGTTATTATAACTGCATTTGACTTCTGTAAATGTAAACTGCAGCACTAAAAATTCAATGAAGGGAGGCTGAATGAGATTAAAAAGCATCTAAAAGAGATGGGGGTTGAAAACAGAGGTACTGTCAATACATTATTCATACTGAAATAAAATTCTTTGGCTTCTCACTGGTGCCCTAGTCGGCATAGAGTTGACCTTCAAATGTTTCTCAATGAGAAAACAAATGCTTATCCCCAAATCCCAACAAATGCTTTTCTCTCCGTTTGGAAAATACCCCAACTGCAGCCGGCTTCCTCTCCGGAAAGAAATAAAATAAACAAAAACTAATAAAAAACAGGGACAAAACACAATCTGAGAAAAACATGCTTAGAGCAAACCAATGCGCTGTTGAAGGCCACGGTACACAGTGAGCTGTATAATGTGCTGTAGTAGTACAATGTTAGGCCTAGCCTTACTGTAGCGTTAGGTCGGAGGTGCTTGTTTCACTGTGTCTTAATGAGGCACCATGAGGGGATGCTGAGAGTGAAAATCAGCAGGAGACTAACAACTTATTTTACAGCCTTAGGAGGGATAACCAACACTGCAGCTTTGCTAATTTCCTATCACGAATGCCACTAAAAGTGAACGCTAACGGATTCAAACAGCAATCTACAAGCATGATGATGTGGAACATGATTGTAGAGCGAACCGGCTTCCATACTGTCTTTTTAGCATTAACAGAGCACTTCATGGAGCCTGCAGGCTGCGAGGCACAGTAAACAGTCATTTGGCAAAAAGCCTGTCAGTGTTGCACGAAGGCACATAGTCCATGCTGATGAAAAATAACAGTAGCCACATTATTGTGTGAGATATGTGACAAGAGAGATAAAAAAAATAAATAAATAAAAAAGGTGGCAAATTCTCCTTTCATAAGTAGACAGAGCTTTTCGTCAGCCTAATGCAACCACTAGGTCCGTGTAAACTTGGCGACAGCAATGTTGAGCCATGTCATGTGTAGTGAGGAAGGTGTAAATCCTGGTGTAGATGAAGACACGCTTTACGCAGGTGTCTCGACATCAAATGTGGGAGCCTGATCAAACTTGTGATTGCACTGGCGATATTCCAGCTGAAATAAAGTAATATACTTTTTTGTCATCATCCTGAAAGAAGTCCATGTTTGTGCCAGACTCAAAGCAGGGATTTAATTAACCTGGAATGACACTCGGCCTTTTATTTGGCTGGAATATCCGCTCATTTAGCGCCTTCCATTCTCTTGACTGACACTAGGAGCTCAGCCCTGAATTAATGTGGTAGGTGAAATTACACAGTATAAAGACAAATGACAAATAAGGTCCAATTCAGGAGCGCGCTTTGGTAAAAGCCTCTTCTCTAGGCAGCACATCCTTCAGAGTTATCGCATCAAGAAATTAATGGCCAGAAAGAATGACCTGGTTATTAAACATGCTGAGTAGAAAAATGGGGAAAAAAAAAGTAAAAGTAATAGATGCACTTTTTGAAAGTATGTCTGCTGTACTTTGACCAGATGCAGAGCTGCATTGTTACAGCGCGCCACACACATGCACACACAAACAAAAAGCTGCCATTTGCCTTGTCTTTCGTCCATCTCTCCCTCTCTCTCTCTCTCTCTTTCTCCACTCTCCACATTCCACTCCACTGCCGCTTGTCAGTTGGCCAGCTATCTGATTACTGTGTGGGCAAGAACTGTGAACAGTGAATACACAGTAGTTTTGCGTTTGCATTAGTGAATCTCCAGCGGCCGATATGGCTCTCACCTCCAATCAGCCACACCGCACACCATCCATTTGCCCCAACAATGGAGAAAGTGAGAGGGGGAGACAGAGAACTCCACTTGTCAGTAAACAAAGGCCGCCTCCCTCGGAGCCATGCAAACACACCTGAATGCCTGATGGAAAAGCTAATTATGTCTTCTTGGGGTGGATTGGTGAGTGCCCTCGAACAACTCATCACTGCCGGGCACCATGAAACTGCACATGGCACCCCCATTCTCAGATTTGGCGTGGAGTGTGGTGAGGCACAGCCACATTCAATGAGACCACAGCGGGTTTCAAACACCGAACATCTCAATACACTTAATAAGGAAAAATCTCTTTGAGGACCGTCAAGTTCTGCAACAGAACCGTCTGGTGCGCACCGGATAGATAAGACAGTGGTGCTGTTTGTTTAGTGGGAAGTACACAGATATTCTCATAGGAGTAGAGTGTGCTACTTTTCTGGAGAATGTCATAGACTGTAAACAATGATGAAAAGTGCTAGAGTAGTTTCCTGCTCGTAAGCTTTTCATGGCTATAACAACACTCTTCATGATTGGTTGACACCCAGCACAGGGGGGTTTGAATGCTGTGCCACGCTGCTGCTCAGCCTAGTAACTCTGTTAAATATTTCTGAGCGTTGCGCCCAATGGTGTCCTTTGGTGAGGTTTCCAGTAACCTATCAGCTCATGCTACCATGAAGTGTGGTAAGTCATCACACTGGGCTGTGATTGGCTGTTGCAAAAGGGCAACTGAGCCCACAATTGGTTGCTGAACCTGCAGCCATTTTAAGGTCTAACATGTATTTTACATGTACCCCATGTAGATCCACCATTTTACATCTTTACACACACACACACACACACACACACAAAAGAAAAAAAATTTTTTGTCCATATCATTTAGATTTGTGAACTGGTTTTAGGTAGAATAGCCCAAAAAATTTTATGCTGAAGCGTTGGTGTTTTCTAATTCTATGTGAAAGGGAGCAGTCTGATTTAAAATTTTGAACATGCTTTCTAAAATATGAAATTCAGCTCCCAATCTTTAAAATAGGTTTTTGGCAGCACACAAGACTGAGTTTTCAGATATACGACCTCTGACATTTTGTAACATCATAAAAAAAATCGAATTCAAAGCTCAAAATAATCAATCTGGTTTTTTGGGGTTTTTTTTTGGATTAATAGTGAAAGAAAGTGAAAGAAAAAAAATTGGAAAGATAGATCCCCCCCAAAATGGAATAGAATAAATAAATAAATAAAATTAAGTGCTTTTACAGTTTGTTCAGAGCATATAGAAGAAAGGATGCACCAAGGAAGCTTGTTACTTTGGACAGGAGACCTACAGCGCCTTGTGAGACACTATATATAATACATATTCTTTATAGTGCACATATATATATATAAAAAAAACAAAACTGCTGGATAATTTTACAATGCATGGCAAATATTTATATCTTTAAGCATTTCTTTGATAAATCGTCTGTTTTGACAACACAAGTAATCACATGATTGTCTACATATCTCTATCCAACTGGATGACATTTTGTTTTGCATTTCAGAAAGGACACATGTATTCACCTTGACCTTTTTCTTTCCTTCAAGTTTTCAATAATCAATTTCTACCAACACTCATAGCTTAATTACCTGGAACAAACTATGGCATCAATAATTCAATGTTTACCGTTGCCCTACTGGGTTTTCTTTAGTTTGGAGGAGACAACAGCACACCAGTATATTTTTTAACAAAATAAATTAGAATTTTATCTTTCTTCAAATGGAAATGAAAAAAAAAAAAATTAAAAATTAAATTACTTATCACTCAATTGTCTTTAAATTAATTGATTTATCATTTAAAAGCAATTTTGAAAGCTGGTGAAAGTCCAAATAAATATTTTCAGTAAATTAAGGAAATCACCTTAAATAACTTTAGGTAGATTAGATACATTGCACTTGATTTGATTTTTTGAAACATTTAATTAAACTCCTGAATTATTTGAGATCAATTCAAATATTATATTTTTGGTAAACATTGATTTGAAATATATATTTCATGGTATGTAATAGCTCCATGTAAAAACATTTATTTTTTATTGAAATATACATTTACCGTTAACATGGAAATTTTTTATTTACATAGCAGTCACTAATGTGATTAGTTTTCATAAAATTACATTGAAATAGAAAACATTTTATGCTTTCTCTTATTTAAAAATTGAAGCAGCACACTGTTGAAGGACTAAAACAGACTGGACTGAGGCAGTCTGATCAAAATGGGCTTCCTCATACAAAAGCCTTTTGATGAGTAGGAATGTTTGAGAAATTCCATTTCTAAGAGAAACTCACAACAGAATAAGCAGAGTGAGCCAAGAGTATGGCTGAGAAAAATGCACACAAAAGAAATTTTTCGAGGCAAAAAGCTTTCATAGTGTTGGTTTGGGGTGCCCCAAATATATCTGTCTCCTGAAAAGAACAGAGGACCTGATAGATACCATTTAGATAAACCCTGTTTGATAATGTCGGGGATTGATGAGAAGCGCCCCCATTAGAGGTGCTTTACTTCTAATATCAAAAGAATTAAATGAATGAATTATGTGAAATTTTTTACGTGTAACTTGTTTTTGCCACATAAACATTTAGGTTTAGATCTGAACAATATCAGGTTGGTATTTGGGGAAAAAAAACAAAAGCTTCCAGTCTGCTGCTGACTTTGATAAGAAAAATCACTGTCTGGTTTCCCCATCATCCAGATCTATATGCATTCACAGGCACATGGTCAAAGGTTCACCATTAGCACAAGTTGTTGGATAATGTAATCATTCTACTCTGCAGCCTTAGGTCCCATGTACAAGAACTGAAAAGGTTCAGATCTGCAGCTCTGAAGCCAAGGACACATTTATGCAAAATTCTTAAATTATAACTTGACAGACTGATATGTTTTTTAGACTGCTCTTTATGCACTAAGCTTACTTCTTATTTAAATTCAGGGTTGTAACGCCCTCTGACCACAGTCTCTTAAGGGAAAGAAAAGATTTCTTGAGCTCAGATAACATGCTGGACCCTATTGTAAGGGAACTTGGTCAAAGGGCAAAGTCAAGTTAAATAGAACAGTTCAATCACAACTTACAACTTTGTAATAAAAGGCCTTGTGTATGTGTCTATTTTGTGTATGAACACACACACACACACACATATATATATATGAGAATTCACACAAATCCTCTTCATTTTACCACTTCTTATTAAAATGTATTTGCTTTTGTTAATCTCAACAAATGTTAATGTATGTCTTCCTATTATATTTTTAAGTGACTTAAATTAGCTGATGAAAATAAATCCCTGTTCTTTGAATGAGAAATTGCTGCACATTTTAGTTACTGTTAAAATATATAATTGAATAGATTGCTGGTGTCTGAATCACAAAATTTACTCTAATACAATATTCAAAACATAAAAATGTACATAAAAATATTTTAGTAAGGGGCATGGTAGGGAGACTAAATTAAAAAAATTATGCATGTTATTGGTTTAAACGTGTTAATGATACCTCGATTAAATTAAGTTAATTTTATTTACTATTAAACAAAAATCCAAAGAAGAATGTACTACACTGTAAAATCAAAGTGATATGTCCTGTTTGTTAGTACAAAAGCAAGTTTTGAAAGGGCAGTTTCATGAGCAATTTTTGTTCAATTCCAACAATTTCAGCTCATCACAGTTCATTTGAAAACTCAGGGTGGTTAAATACCAGCCCTTAACAAGTCATCAACAATAGTGGGCCACACTGAATAAACAAAATTTCATATAGATAACTGCCAACAGATCTAATGTGTTGCCCAATCAAGCCTCATACCGCAATTACTCCAGATAGTCTCTGAAACATACCTCTTATAATCAGCGCCACATTCAATTTTGGAGACGTCTCAAGTTTGTGCCTACTCCCAACAAATCAACTCGTTTTAAGGCATCAGAGATCCTCGAGACCCCTTGAGTCTCTAGCTGTCCTGATTTCACTCTGTAAAAGAGCACTGGCACCATATAGCCACAGAGAATAACCCATGATGAGGACGCTTTATTTTTCCCTGCTCGAATCTGCTGAGCTGAGCTGCTTTAGCCACTGCACTACTGTCAAACGAGTCTGGCCCAAGCTGGGGGTGAGGGGTGGGGGGCGTCTTGACAGAGAAAAGGAACTTGTGCCCCTCATTGATGCCGTCTTTGCCTTTGTTGCCTTCTCCAATAGAAATGCAAGAAAAGACCTTGAGCGGCAAAAAACACAGAGTTGCCAGGTCCTGCATTTCACACTCAAACCTTTACGCATACCCTCTGGTGCAAGGGTCAGACATGCACACACACACAGATGCACGAACACAAACAATTGGAACGAGGAGAACAAAGTTGAGGCAAATACAGCTACAGGCTTTGAGGACCAAGAACATAAACAAAGAAAGCCCAGTGAGCATCTGTTGGCCTGCTGCAAAACCATGACAGGATGTCATGCAATGTTCCCTTGTTCTTTCTGCTCGCGTGTCCTGAGAAGAAGATAAAATCTCTGGTCTCGACTGGCGCGATAGCTTCCTCATTAGCCAGGCAGCGGGGACAGTAGGTGACAAGCAGTCATACTCCCTCAAACAGGTCTTAACAAGAGGATACACCTGTGGCTGGCAAACAAGAGCACTCTCGTCCTCTTTTTTCCCCTTCAGGAGTTGCAACACCTGGTCAGACCAAAGGAAATAAGATGCAGCAGACTTTTTAAATATATACTGAAATGAAAAGGTTCAATTTGACTGTCACCTGAAGACCAAAAGATGATAACGTGCACCGTGTGCAATGTACTGCAGGTTACAAGCCGGGCTGCTCCCAGTTCAAATGAGCTTAAAATCTATTTAGATTCCTGATGCAAGTATAAACAAATAGGTAAGTATATCCTTGTTTCTACAATGACAAATATATTACATACACAGCTTTTTGAATCAGGTGTATGATGGCAAATGACAAGATAATCACGTGAATCTGCAAGCATGGTTTTAAAATTTTACGGGGTAAAAGTAAGCTGGTTGGCAAAATATTTGAGCCAAAAGCAAAACTTTGGTATATGAAATATTAAATAACATTTCGAGATATGTCTTTGCAATGATCTTTACTTATCTTGTATTTTTCTCTATTTCACCCTGGTAAATGAGGAGGAAATAGCTCTTTGCTATTTCTCCCAATCAATGCAGAGTGAGTGTAACCTGCAAAAGATTCACCACAGGAATAACTCCTCCCGGGAAATAACTGGGACATGACTTCTGTTCCAAAATAATTCAAAGGATGATTGTATGGTTTATTCCAGCTGAAAGAAATTAAGCTACAAAAGCAAATCAAACCATGATGTCTATTTTCACTTCCAATTAAAATGTTCCAAAAGATGAATGTTCTTTATTACACTATTCACTAAAATTTGGTTGTAATTAGGAGTACAGAGGTAACACTGATTGTACCAATACCTGTCACACGCTGAGGTCACATAACAGGAAAGTCAAGTAGGCTTAAATAAAGCACAAAAGCATAAAAAGAAAAGGTTTAATTACATTGACTTGCTAACAAGACCAATGACATATCATCAGAGATGAGTAAAGCTTTATATTCCTGGTGTGTGTGGTGCATACAAGTGTGTGTGTGTGTGTGTGTGTGTGGTCCCTTTATAGGTGTCTGACAAATCATTACCAGTGCAGCTCTCCTCCTTGGCTGCTTTTAAACTAATTTCTGGCCCTGCTCGACACATGAAAGTCACGATGGTGCCAAGCCACTAATGTGACAGGACTGGCCGACTATTTTACCATATCATGGTGCTCTTTTTCCATCAGACATCAATGAAATTAAACACTCATCCAAGCATTCGCAGACTCACGAACGGAAAATAGCTTAGCGCAAATTTAACACTCAACACCTGATTTGTGTGTAAAGCTGCTTAATCTCAATGTAAAAACAGCTCCCCCTCTTCACAGACTGAGCTGACAGCTTCATACAAAAGAAGGTGTAAGCAAAGCTGTGGCTATCCATTCTATGTATTTTCACAATGAATTCAAGTTCAGGCTTGCCTATCCAAGATCCATCTAATTTAGCCTTAAATGATGGTCAGAAAATGTGGAAAGTCTTTTGCCATGGTATAAAAAAAGCTCAAAATGTATTCTCACCTGTCCCCAAAAACTTTCAGTCACAAATAAATGATGAATGACTCACTGATTTTTCACATTCTCCACAGTGCCTCTCACCACCTACATGATTCTCACCATATATTCAGCCTATTTCTGAGAACGTTTGAATTAAAAAAAAAAAAAAAAAGTCATGGTCTGCGTCATAAATGTCACAACTCAGTAAGTATGGTATTACAGAATTGAAAGCAGCGTAATATTAATTCGTGAGGTTGGTGCAGTCATGAATCTACTCACAATTCTCCAGTCTGTTATTGTCAGCTCTATATAACAAAAAACCTATAAAAAAGAAAAAATTAAATGAGTGGTGCAGAAAGATGGACTAATGAAATGTGATGAACACTGAATTAACTGATAATTATGAACAAATTAGTTAAATGAACTGCTCCAGTGATAAGTAGCAGCCCCCCCCCTTTTTTCTGCCACAAGGAGCAAAAAGAGGTATGCAGCAGAAATGACAGCTGTGATTGGTCATTCAACATCCAATTCAATGACAGCCAATAAATAACCGGACAAATTCACACAGAAGGATAGGAACACACACGTCATGCTGAAAATATGGATATCGATAGATAGATAGATAGATAGTTCCCAGAGGGAAATTCAAATTTCAGTAGCAGCACATTTTATGCAAGGTAACATGCATCGAATACTAAAAATGCAGTACAAATGTACAAATGATAAAATGAACAGATAGATGTCACTATATTTAGTAGGCTACTAATTGAACGGATTCAGAATCTACAATCATTTTCCACAACAGAGCAGAAAATTGCTTCTGAATTGGTTCTGTAGGCAACAGACATATTTACATTTACACCAGGCAGAGCCAAAACTGCTCTACAGCAACAGCCTCTTATTGAGCAATTTAGGCTTCCTCCATGTCTTTCAGCATTTTGCAAATTACTTGTTGAAATAAATAAAATACATATCCGAAAATTAGCAAGAATTCTTCCAAAACAAACAATGGATTTAGATGAGTGGGTTGATTAGCACTCTGAATGTTGATTATTAATACGTCCAAATTAGAGATAAATGTTTGAAATGCAGTATTTATTTTTCTATCCAAGAATTGCATATTGTAACAACCCACAACATATGAGAAGCTTTACGAGAGGAAAATCCCAAAACTCTTCTATTCTAGGAAGTGAGATAAAGTGCTGGAATACAGGTATGCATGCATATAAAAAAAGGTTCAGGCCAAGCTTAAGTGTTGAATTTGTGGACTGGCTTATTTGTCATGGAGCCAAAGAGGCAAAATGCCAACATGGATTTCAGTTATATTTCTTTTGAAAATATGCCATAGGAAATTGACAAGTGGATTGTGGTCGACTGTAGCACATATTAGCAAACATTCTACTAGTATGAAGGGGGACGTCTTTGTCAGCTCAGGGCTGAGTTATTCTTTCACACAACAGATGACAGTGTAATTATGAAAAAACACACAAGCATTATTGCAAACAGATGCACATGATGCCATGCCTATACTGAGTCAAAATACATAGGTAAATGCACACACACACACACACACACACACACACACACACACACACACACACACTTTATGCAAGACAATGTCATAAGAGAATAATCCTTATAACAATGTTGTGCTTATGAGAAGTTGCTGGCTGGTGTAGATAACATACTATATTGCTCAAAGGGGATTTGATTAGAACTGAGTGGGTGTGTAATAATTCTCCATCTTCCCTTTTAATTAAATTGCTAAGTTACTGTTTCAAATAAATTATTGCTAGGGCCAAAGTTCTGTCTATTCCACATTTTAAACTATGGTGGAAAAACAAGGCCAACTGCATTAGATGAATCATTTGGATACAGGTCTTGTATATCAGTATGAATGAAAGCTTTCAGAGAACATCTGTGGAAACAGTTGCATTTGTACTTCACCTGAGAGGGTTGACTGAGCAGCTAGATTCTTTTGGAGCTTCCACTTGTGTGTTAGCAACCAAATGCGCGTCACAATTAGTCAAATGCAGAACTGAATGCTGCTCAATACAAACAAACTTTACAAAGCTTTATACTTTACAGGTTCAGTTCTACTTTCAGCACTCACCTCAAGAATGAGATGTGACCTTAAGCCACATAACATCACAACTTCAAAAAATACCAAGTTATTCTTCAGGCCCCACAGTCAGGTAGCTTATCCACTGTGACATTTTCATCATCCAGAGTCAGAGTTTTCACTTGACAGGAGCTTTTATCTCCCATGGCAATGGGAGAAAACAACAAAACCAAGTTGTCTTTTAAAGGTCTCAAAGCAAAACTAGACATAAGTAATGATCATATTCAAACAACAAGTTGGAAATACTCACGCTGACTGAGCAAGGCCACTTCTACAGGCCACAGGGAGCTGAGCCAGCTATTAAAGGTATGACAATGTGCAGTGGTTGGAGGAGGTGTACTTGTTTGGCAACAGAACATTTCATATTACTACAATCATGAAGGTATTGCAGAGCCAAAACACCTCATTCTTTTCACTTATTGTACGAATAATAATAAAACGAGGTGTTCATAACATTTCAATTTTGAATGTATTCATTTATATTTCATATTAAATTCAGCATAAATAAGATCTGTAAGTGAAGGTCTGGCAGCACAGCAGCATAGTGGTCAGTGCTGTTGCCCCACAAAAAGAAGGTCGCGGGTTCGTTTCCCAGCCTGGGGCCTTTCTGTGCAGAGTTTGCATGTTCTGCCCGTGCCTGTGTGGGTTTCCTCCAGGTACTCTGGTTTTCTCCCACCTCCCAAAGAAATGCATGTTTAGGTTAATTGGTGACTCTAAATTGTCCGTAGGTCTGAGTCTAAGTGTGAGTGTGAGTGGTTGTTGGTGTCTGTCTGTCTCTGTGTGTTGGCCCTGTGATGGACTCGTGACCTGTCCAGGGTGTACCCTGCCCTCACCCAATCTGAGCTGGGATTGGCTCCAGCAGCCCCCGCGACCCGGAAACAGATAAGCGGTAGAAGATGAATGAATGAATGAACGAAAGTGAAGGTCTGTAACTTAATCATCCCCAAAATACCATTGTTTTATGGTATATTCTATTATTTCATAGGGTTAGGGTTAGAAAAAATACAGCACTTGAATGTAAGCTGGCAAAGAATGCTGGGGGTGTTCCGTTTTGTGTAGGACAAAGAACCCCGCGGTGTTGTGGCCATGGCCCCATGAATACAAGATCAACAGTTCAATGCTCTGGTTAAACCACTCCTTGAAGCAGCTAGCAAATATAATGCACGGTTGCAAGTGTTGAAAATTCTCCATGGGAATTATGTGCATATCCCTTTGAGAATAGCTGTCAAGTTGTTTTAGCTTTTTCACGATTTAAGGTAAAAGATATATCTCAAATAAAACAAAGTACAAACTTTACCTGAGTCCCGGCAAAAAGTTCAAAGTTACCTTATCCTCCGCTGCCCTGGCTGCAGTCTGCAACCAACCACTATTACAGCCCATGCTGGTGACAGATGCAAGTTTATGTGTGAGCGAATGTAGATGTGCTGCCCAGCTTGTCTTACACTTGGCTTGTGTTTATGACTTTGGTTTGTGTACATTCTTTACAAGCTTTTTGCAAGGGTGACACTCGCCTCTACAGGCTACATTTCTTCCAGGTTGACCCCAAGGAACAGGGCAGCACAGCTACACACACTAAAGACACACCGCAATACAACGACGACAACAACAACAAAAATTCCCATGTTACCATTGCAACTGAAGATAAATGTCACATCTCCCCCTAAAGACAATGTGTGTTTACAGGGTAACTTTGTGAAAGTCACAGCAGCCCGAGCAGAAAGGTTAGTGGCAGGGTTAGGTTGTATGTGGGAGTCTTCTCAGCAGACTGCACACCTGAGATGAGCTCCCAGCTGACGGCGGAGTCAGGCGAGTAATCTTTGCATTTCATCATATTTTTGTCTCCTCTTTCTTTTCACTCCTGCCTCTCTCCCTCTCTTTCTCTCCCCAGGGTCAGAAAACAATCTATTAGACATCTTGGCTGCTCCACAAATTCTGGTTGTGTCCAGCATGCTCCAGTGCTTACGTTTAACTCTCCAATACCATCGTTTATTTTTTTTTTTCATCCAGCAGCCAAGCAAGCTGCATTACATAAGAAAACTATGTTTGTATCAGACAAAAAAGAGTGGGTACAATGATTACTGTGGCTGAATATTGATAATAATCAACACTAAAATTCAGAGCTGCAGTCTCTAGCGACAAAATACATTCTGTAACTTAATAGGGCACCAGCATATTGCTGTTTCGACATCTCATCCTGGGCTGTCTTACTGCAAAGGAAGACTTTAAGTGTATTTAGCTTACAGAGTGCAGCACTAGCCTGCAAACATCTCCTGATTGCAATTCAGGCCATTATCATTTGTCTGTGTCACCAGCGAATTATATATCTTCACATGCTAAGGCTGTTGCTAAGTCTGCAGAATAATAAGTTGGACAGGGGAGCCATTCTTGCTAATGTCTGGTCCTGTCATTAGTATTTATTAGATGCCCTGCATGCATTATCATACCCATTTAAAAGTTTCTGCATAGGAAAAAAGTTTGACTATCCACTTAGATAAGTGAGCACAGCGTGAACATTACCAAACGAATATTGTGGAACTTCTTCTGGATTTCTTGCTGAGATGTTGCAGCACATCTGCTCCTGTTTTGGCTACTGAGTGCCATCCCTGTTGCAATTAAGCCTTTTCATTAGAAATAAACATCCACTATACACGGGCGTCCTGGTAACATCTGCTGGGATTGCATTTCGCCTAATTGATAATGCATTACTACATATTCCATTGCTCGTGTGAGAGATAACACATTAACATTTGACTTGTCACGATTAATCTCGCCATATTAGATTGTCTCTGACATGAGGTGTTTGTGATTCAGGTCCATTTGAGGTTGTAATCTGCATTCACTTTGACACTACTTTACACGCAAATCAATTTAATCTTACAAAACTGAGGGCAGAAGATGTCTTATGGAAGCAAGTGGCACAGATTCAGTTTGAGGCCTCTCCTGAATACTCAATGCTTGATGCTACAGTTCTTAGAAACTGTATCTGTGTATGTGTGTCTGTTCTAAAATCTGAACCCAGCAGTAGATGAAAATATTAAATTTGGTCAACATATTCCCCTTAAGAATAATGGAAACAGTGATGGAAATTTTGCTCATAAGTTAATTTGTATAACTTTAATTTAAATGCAATTTAATTTGAGGCACTTGACTTCCTCTGTGCGATGTCACTAATCTTATTACACTTTTGCACGGTAAAAAAACCATGTTACCTATGCTAATCCAGCCACGATGCCCATCATGTTGATGGGGTGGTCGATGTACCCACTAAGTCATTACTACATTTAAAAATATACAATTATATTCCCAGTACTGATAAAACTATGCCCACTTTCACATGTCAATGTCAAATCATGTCAGCATTGTGTCTCCAGGAACAGTCAGACTGTTGTCATCATCTGGTTATAACTATGAAAAAAAAAACTCAACCTCTTGCTTAAATCATAGCGAAAAAGGACAGAATCAGCTAAGAGTTGAAAATACTTTTTCTATTAGTATTTGGTAATAGTCCATTGCAAATTTCTGCTCAATATTCCATTGGTGATGCTTTTACAATACCAGATTTCAAGTATTTAACATTAGAAATTTTGGTAACTCTGACCCAGTCAGTGACGTTAAGATTACCGAGTCTGTACACTCCCCTAACAACACTGGACCATTTATGCAGTTACTCTGTAAAGACCAACAGGACCAAAGGAAAAAGCAACCAGATTTGTTGCTCCAGAAAAAGCAGCTCCATCTAACAAAGAAAACATTGCAATAAGTTTTAGGGCTCCCTACCAAAATGTCTGGTTTAGCATAGTGACAGAACATTTCTGATTTAGTTACACAACCCAATGGCTTTTGAGCTGTTTAATTTAATATTTTGAAAAGGCATTTTATTTCATTGCACAATACAGGATAAAAAAATGTTACAGGGCACAGAAAGCGTTTACTTAGTACCATTGGTACTATTGGTTATTGATCTAAAATTTCTTTAATGAATAAAAATTTTACTAAAGCGAGAAGAACTGAAGACAAAATTACTATTATTAGTTCTTTTTGAATCACAACAGCTTTGATAGATAAACTATGGGGTGTTCACGGATGTCAACTTCAAAAAGCAGCAGATGATTCAAAGACAGAGTTATAAAGATTCCAAATGAAATATTGAGTACTCACAATTCTCAAACAACTACCTCTGGCTCTGACAAAAATTAAGTAGACTTTCTGTAAAGACAATAGGCAAAAGAGACTGAAAAAAGATTGTATTTTAGATGAAGATAGCTATCTGATCTCAGTCTCAGTCCAGTTGTCAAAGGCAAATGAACAATCTGGGATTGGAACTATATATATTTTTTCCTCTTCAATCCTTTCTTCTCTTAAATTTGCAAATCTCACTTTGCTAACTGAAGCATTACCAAGTTAAAAAAAAAAAAAACGGCTAATAGAAACTGGCTAACAAGTCCAGCATCAGTAGAGTAGAGAAAGCGAGGAGGGAGAGAAAGAAGTTAGAGAGGCATGGAACAGGTGGCAGCTACACTGGGAAAGGAAGCTAGAGAAGAGGGAGTTTAAAAAAAGCAAAAAAAAAAAAGAAAATGGGAGGATGAATAATGAGGATAGGCGAAAAAAGCAGAGGCCATAAGTGGGCATGGGAAGCAGGTGGATGTGAAGATGATGGGGGGACTGGAGAGGATGCTGACAGACAACAGCATGGGAGGGGTGGTGTCAGGAGTGGGAGTGGAACTGAGTGAGAAGCAACAGACAGACAATAACAGTGAAGAAGACAGATGAGGAGGACTGGGAGGGTGGAGAGTATACGTTGAGGAGAGGATGGAGGAGGGAGGGAGGCGTAGGTATGGTGCCCCTTCTAGCGTGGCAGGGAGCCGGGCGGCTGCTCCTTGGCTGCACTGCGTCTGTGATTATGCATGTAGCAGCCGGGCTGTCAGGCTCCAGGTCTTGCGACTGCGCCGCCACTGAGCTTTATCTTGAAATCCAAGTGATTAATGAAGCCGGTGCTGTGTTCTGCATAGTGGAGGTGGACGAGGGATGATCAATCTTAATGAGCTATCCGCCGTCCCTATATTAACTGTGAGGGGATATAATGTATGGGGCTCCTGGCGGGGCTCCTTTCCTTTAAAATACGATAACGAGGGAGAGAAAGAAAGAGGGCAAGCAGCTTTACTTCCTCCACTTATGACACACTGCTGCTGCTCACCCCACGTTTCCTCTCCTCCCCTCCCTCTTCTTTTCGCTCACTCCTGAGAGCTGGAGCAGTACTAGAAACAGTGAGACATCTCAATGGAAGCCATGCTTAGCAAAGTTAAAGAGATAGTGTCAGGTAGCTGCTCGGCAACATTCGAACACCGGTGCAGTAGTCTCTCCAGGCCTCTCCTGCCATTTTCAAATGAGATGTTGGGAGTCGATATCATTAATAAGCAACCCCCACGTGGATACACCAAGGTTACTCATAAGCATAACACAGTGGTATCACATGTATTCATTTATGAGAATTACCTGCACATACTGAGTCCACAGCAATTGGAATAAATTTTAGCCTCATTAATAATTTGCAACATTCCCAGCCCTTGTGAATCCCTTTTCAGTTTCCACTAGAGCTATCAGGAACCAAGGAATGAAAGAGAAAGAAAAATCCTTTAAAATCCATGCATTTCATATTTCCAATTTAAGCCTCTTTTGGAATCATAATAACCCTAGTTATGCTTTAGCTAATCCTGATGTGGATAGCTTTAAGATAATCACCCAGCACAACCACTGACTTTAATTAATTTGCCACTGCTTAGTGTGAGTGCCATGAGCCAAGTCAGCACATTGGAAATACACAAAACAAAACAAAACAAAAAAACCAAAAAACCCAAAAAACAAAACAAAACATGTGAGAGCCAAATTTAGTACAATCATCCTGGTGAAAAGTGTACTTTTGTATCATTTGCAGTGGGGATGTACCAGTCTTGATCTTTCTCTCACGCTCTAGTGAGAAAAGGATAGAGATTGAAATAGAGGGAGTGGAAGGAAAGGGGAGGGTTTAATTAATGTGCTTGCTATGATTAATGGTCTCAGTGTGGCTATCACAAACTGGCTCTGTTTTTAATAACTGGTTTGAAAAGCCTGTCAGGCCAGTAGTATATTCCTGTGGTTGAATTAAAATGAGTATTTATATACTACAAATACTACAAATAATACTGTAAGCTTTATGTCAACTTACTAACTGTAGCTACTTAAGTCTATAGACAACGATCTCCAAGGTGAGAGGGGAAAGTACTCTGCAATGTCATTATTGCACACAGTAGTTACATAAAGCAGTAAAAATGTAAACACACCAAATAAAATAGCATGTCCATTCTTAAAATAAGCTCTGATAAGGCGTGATAAGTCTCAAGAAAACAAGCATCTCCCTTAAAGAGAACCAGCACACACAGCCTGGCCTTGTAAAAACTCCCTCTCTCACTAATTTGTTTATCTATAATTTCCTCGCTTAGAAGTCATATTTCAGTAATGATGTGGTCTCAGCAAAGAATCAATATGGATGTGGACAGTAGTGCCACAGTGCCAATATGCTCTGTCCAAAAGTAAATAAATATGAATACATAATTAAAGACTTACAGAGACCAAAGTTTGAAGGAAACGAGGCAGATACAGCAGAGGAGAGCTGAGCTAGTGCCGCATCTGAGTTTGTGCCAGTTTCACTGTGGCAAAGTAAAAAGACTCGTCTTAACTCAGCAAGGCATCTTAATTGCATTCAGTAGCAGCTCTGGAGCCGCTCTGTCCCCAGATGATGGCTGATGTGAGCTGACTGGAAGATGAACTTCCTGGGCAGCAAGCAGAGGCTGGGTGCTGCCGAGTGTGTGATGGTGGAAGAGTGTGTCCATGTGTGCCCCTCCTCTCTAATAGTAATTTGTGTATTTTCTCCCTGGGTGCATTTTATGCATGTGATCATCCGTGTGGGTATGTGCATCCTGACTACGTGTGTGTATCAGTGTGATAAAGAGGAGAGAATAGGACCAGCGAAAAGCAGTGAGGTGGAAAGAAGCATTAAAATGTTGTTGACATGAGAATAGAGACGAAGAGTTGCAGCACATGCTCAGCAGCACATGGCTTCACAGATCCGTCTGTGACTTTCAAACTTCACATTCAGCTTAAGCTTCTAACACGCACAGCGACTGTAGCCCTACTTCATCATCATCCATATACTTTACAAAGAACGATAAAAAGAAACAAACATATAAACAAACAAACAAACAAAAAAAAGATAGCATCGTCTTTGAACACAGCACAGCTTGGAAAACAGGCTGAAAAATGTCATTTGAGGGGCATAAAGAAGTTCAAATTTATGAAAATGTACGCATTTTTCAGTCAGGGGCTGCCTTTAAACGGTGCTCAATCAGGTTTGCAGTGAGTAAGTCCATCCCTGCTGTGCTCGGCACTAGCTTCCCCCAGCTGATATTCATCAGGACAGCCATCGATTTTGATGACTTGGTCAATAGACACACACCGAATCTGCTCACAGCATCTCCCTCTCTCTCATGTTCCCTCTCTCTGTAACTCTCTCGCTTCTATTGTCGCCTCCTCCTGTGTCCTGCTCATGTGATTTTTTTTCCCCTTTCTTATTATTGCCCCTTTCAACAGCAACATCAGTCAACCTATATTCCCACATTTACATAATATGCTGACAGGTGTGATGGCTGCAGATCAAGCCACAGGTGTGGACGCTTACCTAAATGTGCAGAAGCTTTTTCGGAAAAACAAAAACAAAAAACTGTTTCTATTTGGATCATATCTGAAGTTGAGAGAAATAAGAGGGAGACAATAAAAATGTGCGAAGGAGATTAAAAATTGGCAAGACAGTGTGAAGTTTGATTTGTACACTATGACTGGCAGGTATTATTAAATGCCATGCTGTGGATGGAGAAACCAGGTAGCTACATCACAGCCTGGTAACTGCCATATCTCAGTAGGTGATAAGGTTAGGGCTGCCTTCAAGCTGCTCTGTGTGAATCCTCATACACATACAGGCACACAAACATATGGCATTTACACAGGCGTAAATAAACACACATTTTATATATAGCAAACAGAAATACAGATGGACACTGAGACGACACACAGACAGACACACACATACTCACAAAGAAGGGAGCCCACAGTTGTTGATGTGCCCACTGATGCAGAGCAAAGACAAATTGCTCCCTTTGAAGGCAAAGCCAAATCAAACATGCAGTGCAATTTCTGTCACTGTGGTGCTTGACTTTAAGGCTGTTATGCTGACATCTGACAAAACATGCATGCAGTCGGACCCAAAAAGATGTGCATGCAGTCGTGTGCGCAAACACACATATGCACGCATGCGCACACACCCAGCAAAATGTTGTGAATTTGGATTAAACAGGAAGAGTTCTGTCAGCTCCACAAAGATCCAGGCCTTTGCCATTAAGGGGCTGTGGAACCTCCATCAGTGCTTTCATTCATTGTACATACACACTCAAACTTTTGTTAATGCAGGAATATCATTTAACTAATGGCTTCAGTATTTAAACTACTTATCCAATAATCACCTCTGAAAACTCCCAGATGCAAAACAGTTGACCAAGGTTTTGACCATTGCAAGAAAACATAACAGAAGAAGTCTTTCAGTGCCCAAAGAACCGTCAGTAATGGACACATTTTCCATGTTAATGCCTCGATTTGCTTGGGCCTTGTCATTTGTTGGATCTATTTGAGGATGATAACTCATCAGCTATTCAAGCAAAGTATCCCACACGTCAGTCAGTGGCACAGCGCGAGTTTGGGCATCTAATTTATTCTCTTTTTTGGCATGTTCCCCAGACGCCTTGACAAGGCTCATCCTGTATGAGTCAACTGATGTCCAGTTTGTGTGTGGGCCAGTTGTACATATTATATATATATATATATATGTATAAAATAATGCCTGTGTATGCTTGCGAGAAGCAAGAGATGGAAAATATGACACACACACACACAGACCTCTATGTGTCTGTGTGTGAGTGTATCTTGTGGCTTCATTTACTTCCCTATTTTTATGTGAGATGTGCATCTAACACTCAATCTCTGCACTGGGATCAGATTTGCTAGACTCTTATCCACACCACAGCCGTTAGAAGGCTGCAGAAACACTGAACACTAACCTACAGCTGCCTTCTCCTCTTGTCAAGAACTGCTTTTATTTGTTTTATTGTCTGAGCAGAAAGCGCCAACAGCAGGTTGGCAAGATAATTATGACATAAGTGAGCCATAATGCAGGTCCAAGAAATTACCCTCAGTGTTTACTACCATGCCAGAGCAGCAGAACACTAGGTACCCTTTCCATAAAAATATGTAGTCTTAATTGATTTAAGACAGAATACATAGGTCCTGTGGGAGCTGGGGATTTGGAACTTCGAGAAAACACTCAGAAAAGAAAGAAAGAAGCAGGAAGTACCAATCAAAGACCATCAGAAAGACAGTGAAGTACAGAAAAAACAAGAACAGTGTGCAGAGTCTGAAGGGAACGGCATTCAGGGTAGTATTGCTGTTATGAAAGTTTTCTTGTCAGCATATGTGTAATCAGAAGAGGTCTCAGGGCTGGTTACTTACTCTGTCCTCAACACCTGCTTAATAATATCTATTCAATACCAGAGATGGAAAAAAGTGCTGAAATGGTTGAGTTTTAAGTGCCTCTATATGTAAGTTGACCTTCATAGATACAATACAAGAGATTTCAAGTATGCATGATGTCTTGATCTTTTTCTTTCATAGTTAGCCAGCTTCTGACAGCTTCTGACAGCTTCTGACAGCTGGCAAACTATGACCATACAAACTAGATGTTAACTTTATCATTAGATTAAACCAAGAAACAGCCCACAGCTGAACAATACTGCCATTTCAAATGGATCTTTACAAATACTGTCTTTCCAATTATACGCTAGCTTCATTGGACTGGTCAATAAATTTTGACATGTGCATGGTTAATGGATCGCGACAGTCTATTCAAGCTAAAAGAAGCTAGAAGCTCTCATTCAATAGAGAGTGGACTACGCAGACAAGCTCGTCTAATTATCCATTTCCAATTCTACCTGCAGTCTCATTTCAATGTATCACAGGCAGCCCCCAAAATAATTGCTTTTTTGCAATCTACAAGTTCATTTGCACACATTTTATTGATCAAAATGAATCAGGAAAAAGAAAACAATCTAAACCTAAATTAAAAGCTTCATTAAATGCGAAAATTGGTCGGGGAATTGCGAACATCTGTTTCTAGTGGCCTGCATCATAAACTCCAAGGTTAAACCAAACACCAATTTACGGCTTGCAGACTCAGTTAGAGCCAGAGCAGTGAAGCACCTTCACAAACAGCGCAAGTCAACAAGCCTCCAAATGATTTCGAGAGCGAAGAGGCCAGGGACTGAAAGTTCGTCCTGCCTCCTGTTCAGTAGGGCTTGCGAGCATTGCAACTCAGAGCACTAAAAAGATAAACCTGAGATGCTTTAAACGATTTCAGGGGTGCAGATGCTGCTGTTGTACAGTATTTTGAGAGCGGCAAAGCATGTACTTTTCCCCCTAATAACCCAAAGTAGGAAGTATTAAAGGTTTTTTAGAAGCCCTTGTCTCATTTTTACTTTAGGTGCTCCTCCGTTCTTTGCGACCTTGGAGCAGCTTTGAAGTGAAATGGCTCCGGTTGCAAGTTGTATTTTAACAAGCGATTGCTTGGGTGTTGGTGGCCTTGTTTACGACTGTTGGCATCAGAGGCTGCTCTGGTATAGCAGCGGGGGGGCAGAGGCCTATGTGTTTCATTCTAGCCCTACCCCACATAAGGTGAGATCGCAGGGAATAGAGAGCTAAGACTACGTTGATTTAATACCTAACACCTCCGCAGCTTGGATTCACTTCTGAGCTTAGTTGCCAGCTCTGCTTTGATTTAGTGTTGGAAAGTTAGTCATGAAAGATGCGTATCTTGTAGACGGTGGGTCTCAAAAGCTAAAAAAAAAAGTAAAACAAAATAAAGCTTGCTGTACAGAGTGCTGCAGCTGAGGGCGTCTACTGTATGCTTACCTTTTGGATGTCCTGGGTCACTGAACTCGTACTTCCCCATCCCAACTGTCCGCAACATTTGCAGCCCATTAGGACCATCCTGATTGTCTGTAGTTGTTGGCTGTGCCTGCGCTGCTGCTGCTGCCTGTCCATTGGTCAGAGGCAGGGTGGGGGGCTGGATGAGGCCGGGGTGAGAGGTTAAGTGGCCGTTACCCATTACACTATGTGGGCTAGGCTGAACCACCTGGTTGGCTTGGGCAGTGAGGGCGGATGGTGTGACAGTGGGCTGAGCTGAGGGGTACGGAGGTTGGCTGGGCATGCTCAGCACCATGGAGGGTGGTTGCTGGGTCGACTGTGGCGTCAGCTGGAAGTGGGCGGTCATGAGTGGGTGTTGTGGGGGCACTGGTGTCTGGATGGATGGGGTAACTCCTATGATAGGGGACTGTGCAGTCACACTGTGGTTGAATGAAGGTGGCTGGGGGAGAGCGTAGCTGTGGGGCAGGAGGCTGGGCTGGCTCACTGCTGCTACTGGTGCAGCCCAGGTTGGACCTAATTCATAAATAAACAGAAGAGCAAAAACAAATTATTTAAATGTATATCCAGCTTTAACACCAAAAAACAATACCAAAGTGGATGTATGTAGAATTCAATGGCGTAGGCTCATTGTTGTAACATGCTAAGCTATAGACAAAGTCAAAAACAAGGCCAGAGTGATGATTTTAAGTCTGGTATTAGATGATCAAATAGAGACAGGAGACAGAATGAGAATACAGACTTCAGCTTCAGTCTGTTCCTCTCACACCACAACTGTCAAGTGTGCTGCTCTGCTTCAGTCACAGTTTGTTTTTGACTTGAGACTTAATATCAAGCACAAAATATTTGAAGCGATGAACAGATCTGTGCTAAGATCAACATCGTAATAAGATTAAGAGATTTATTTTGCAACAGGGTGAGCAAATGCTTTTCTGAGAGTGAAAGTATACATGTTCAGCGCATGTGGCAGTCAGCACTATTATCTACGAAGGAGTCTGTGTTTACTCAGACACTCTGAGCCGATCATTGGGACCAGGCTGAGAGTGTACTGGGAAGATGTGGACATCAACACTGCTTCCCTTCTTCGCTCACTGGCTCTTGCTCCCTCATCTCTAACTCCTTCTGCCATGGTCCAAATTCCTAAAATAGCCCACCACTCTGTTGAAGGGCCAAAGGCTAAATAGCAGCATGCAAAAAGCGAAGGAAGAAAAGGGAAGCCCACATTATTCATAATACTAACCCTGCTGATAAAACAGTCTGGGCAGAGGGGAGACGAAAGGGACAGGGAGATAAAAAGAGTGTGAAGAAAAGAAGGAAGGAGCCTTTGGTGGGAACAGAGAACTCCAGAGGACGGTAGAGTTCAGTTCATAATTCATGTTATTGAGCTAATCGGCAGCAACACTGTATTTCATTTCCCCTTTTGGGTAGCTGATCATGATAAAAGGATTCTAATCAAATGGGTCACAATAATACGTCAAAAATATTATGACGCTTCAGGCTTTCAATGCAGCGATGGAACTGATTAGAATTTGATATGTATACTTTGAGTCTTTGCTCTTGTCCTTCAATCTTTGTCCAATCTTGTACCAGAAAAAAATCAACTTTTTAAATTTTTTTTTTTTTTTTTGAGTCAAAGCTTTTCATTTTCATGACCCAACATCAACCTTGAGTGAAAGGGCTTGCCTTGAATGCGACAGCGGCATAAACACGTAATGCATGCAAGAGCTGTGACTGTAGTCTCGCAGCCCGAGAACTTCAAAAGTGGCACATCCAATTTTTGTTTTTTATTTGTTTACCCTGCAATTTTCCTGCAACTAAACTATTTTTGTACAAAAAGACTACAGTTAAAAAAAAAAAACAACAACAAAAGAAAACAAACCTAATTTTTCAAAGACAAACTTTCTTCAGTATTCACAAGAGTGAAGTATCTGTCTATAGAAACTGTTGATTAATTCTGCCACAGTTGGCAGAGAACTTTCTGGCAACACAGTTCAGTGAAGTGTGGGGAGGAGCTGGCGTCGTTGCAAATGCCAGTCACAGTTTGGAGTAGCACGCACACAAATCAATATGCAACACTATGCTCGTATTTGAGTGTCATATGCGACAGTGTGCCGGGTCGGTGACATTTCAGTCCCTTCATATTTCATTCCAAACTGTAGTATGGGTGCAGGACCTGTGGTGGTGGGAGGGGGTGGACTGGGAGTAAAGCCTCGTTCACTTACGCTCAATAATTCAGCCAGACCCTCAATGCACAGCAGGAGTCTGTAGCCAAACAGCAGGGGGGCCCACCACAACAGGAATATAAACACACCTCCATACTCCCCTATGTGCTACATAAACTGAAGAACTATTGAATAATTAATCCAAAAACCCATCTATATGTAAGATGTGCTAATTATAATAAAGACGTGAGCTGAACAGGAAGCAGGAATTGAAAAATGTTTTCAGCATGATGCTTTGCTGCCACAGAGAAACAGCTGCCTGAAAGTGGATTTGCAAAGCCAGAATTTCCACTGGAACAAGCTCGGTGCCAGTATCATTCTTAAATGAGACACATTTGTGATGAGCTGGAGGCAGAGGCCAGCAAAGCAATGGAGGGAAATTAACTGCTCTAGGGTAGAGCCATTCTGGGTGAGTTCATTACAATAAGAGTAAAAAACTTCAACACTGGCTTAGCTCATTAATGTCGCATGCACGTGCTGCACTGCAGTGCTGCACGTTGTAAAGAGGCATGAATAGAATAAGGTCGACATCCAAATTAGATCTAGTGGACATCATTTGGAGGACTTTCCACAGTGTCACTACACAGGTTTAATTTAGATTAAATCAGCTTCAGTTAGTGGCACAATAACATTAACAAGGAGAATAAAATGAGAGCAAAGACAGGGTTGGGAAGGACCAGTATAGTTTTATAGCTTTCCACTTTGTCATAAACTTCTTGATATCACACTGAGATTTCTATATTTATATGCGTAATTATCTAATTTATGTAAAGATGGCATTTGTGCATGTACAGTTTGCACAATTGTGCTCGTAAAGTGTGAATGTTGTGGAGGCAAGCATGTATTTTATGCAGGGCAATACAGCCAAATTGCCTCATTAGCATTGGACGCTAGTGAAACGGGCCTCAGCCGTCTAAGGGTGTAGCCCACAACTGTGTGCAAGTGTGTGGCCCGACTACAGTGTGCAAGAGTACTGGTGATGTAAAACTTGCATCACTGTAAGCTCACATCAGGTAGAGCTAGCAGTTATGTGAACGTGTCTGTCAGTGCGCGCATGTGTGTGTGTGTGTGTGTGTGTGTGTGTGTGTTTGTGTGATTCATTACCGGTGGGCTCACTGTCTCTGTGTTGCTTGGGAGGGGGTTCATCTGTATCCCATGGCGTGAGCTGGTTGATGGGCGTCTGTCCCCACCTCACCCCTGGAGCCAGCAGCAGTCCTGGGGTCTGGCTGTCTCCGGGTGACAGACCGGAGACCTGCAGAACAGCAGCGAAAACAATGTCCCTGATTAGCATCGTATGAGAAAAAAACTGAACCTTGCAGAGATCAGAATAAACCACTCTACGTCCCCTGATCTCCAGAGCCCATACAGCACAGCCTTTTTCTAATTCACTTCAACAACCGTAGTTTAAATACAGTAGTTCATTTTTTCCTTTGAATGAAAAATACAACAAACCACGCCATTTTAACCGTTTTTTAAGGTTTTGAAGTGATCTGTGATGATGGAGCATGGCACATAATTAGCCGTGAGCAAGGGCTGATTATAAACTATATATAATGGGAACAAGAGAAAAAAAATCTTGTTCACAGCCTCAAGAGTCTTTGTAGGATATTTCTCTTTTCCTATAGAATTAACTATTAACTTTTTAGTGTGGGATACATTAAAATTCAGATCTTTCCCCCTCAGATCTTGTATATCTTAATTTTGCAATGAATTAAACATTGCGTTCAGTCAAGTGGAATAAAATACTTCAGAACACTAATACAACAAATAGAATAAGAGAGAAAAAGAAATCCTTTTGCAGGGATGAGGGAAAAAAGAAAAAGTGAATTTCTAGAAAGAAAATGAAAAGCCAGCTGACATGTATGGGGGCAGTAAATCCAATGTAACTTCACCAAACCAAACAATGAGTTCTTCAAGCCTTTCTTTGTACCCATATCTCTAATATTTTCCTCTGGTGGGGGAGTAGGAAATGTTATCGAGCAATCCCAGGTTGATGAAAACACAAGGTCAATCACCACTGGACCCCTGAGCAATATTCGCTTTCCATATCTGCAGTTCGGATGCTCAGTCTAACAACCAGGCAGGAGAGGGCAGAGCCAAGCCTGATACCCCAGCTCACCCCAGCCTGCCTCCTGAGTTAATAGAAAAGACCCGGTCACCAGGCCCTTCCTGTGTCCTCCCAGCCGATCCCTGCATCCTTCAATTCCATTATCCTCCCTGACCCGGCATCAACTTCATCAAGCACACCATCATGCATCCCAACAGCTGTGTCGATGAAGGCCGACGGACTGTGCGCCGACTGCAGGATAACACCAAGGCAGTCCCAACAACTCAGATTACAGCGCATGAATGTATAGTTTTAAATATCTGATCCATCCAGTTCCTGAGAAAAATAAGCTGTCTGTTTTAGGATGGATGTATCACTGGACCTTTAACACAGAGATATTACACAGTCGTGATGCAGCACAAGTTCCTCCCTCAAGTAATCAACTTCACATCATCAGATGTATATCAGTATTTTCACGGACCAGCATAGAAACAAATAAAAAAAAAACTGCATAAAAAATACAACTCACTATTATGCTGAATGCAGTAGGGGTGTCCAAAGCGCTGATATATGGTAGGCAGAAGCCAGAGAAAAATAGAAGATTTTTCATGGGTTTTTATTGATATTTATTAAATGCTTTTTTTTTTTTTTTTTACCCTGATTTAGAGGGAACCCTGAGCTTGTTTCTCTTCAATGAGCTGGTCCCATCTGGGGGTAATGGGAGACAACGACACCTGAAGTGTGTTACTTATGTCCAGTCTATTGCCTCTGTCCTTCTTGTTCACATTTTCATCTTTCAAAAAACTCCAAAGGCTTGTCTTTTTAATGCAGGGTGCTTGGTCTCCATGTGCCGAAGCAGTTTTGAAGGCTTCATTGGCTCATTTGCTGGCCTGTCGCCTCATATTAAGCAGAGTGGGCTCAGTGCGGGAGAATCACCTGTAGAGCTAAATCCCTATTTTAGGTAGGACTCCTGATTTCGTCTTTTAAAGACAGCTTTCTTTTTCTTGGAAGTCTTAGGCTCTTCTTTTTCTGTCTCCGATTGTTATTTTAGTTTTTTTAAATTCATTTTGAGCAGCATGGTGGCATAGCTGTTGCCTCACAATAAGAAGGTCACGGGTTTGGTTCCCGGCCTGGGGCCTTTCTGTGCAGAGTCAGCATGTTCTCCCTGTGCCTGTGTGGGTTTCCTCCAGGTACTCCGGTTTCCTCCCACCGTCAAAAACATCATGTTGATTGGTGACTCTAAATTGTCCGTAGGTCTGAGTCTGAGCGTGTGAGTGGTTGTCTGTCTCTGTGTGTTGGCCCTGTGATGGGCCTCGCCCAATGTGAGCTTGAAGTGGCTCCAGCACCCCAGGAAACGGATAAGCGGTATAAGATGAATGAATGAATTCATTCATCCATTTTTGCTAGCTTGTGGGCTTCATTTTTAATGTACCGTATCACGTGACCGAGACGAGCTTCTTGACACGTGTACACAGGCACAGATGATCTGGTAATTTTTTTCTAAATAAAACATCTTTCAGACTCTGATAATCAATAAAAATATTTTTTTATTCAAATAACCCATGGACCTGGTACCGGTCTGTGAGCCCGGTGGGTTGGGAGCCTTAACTTACTTCACCAATCTATAGTGAGAGTTATGTGAGAGTCTGTGAGTGCTAAGGGCAAAAAAAAAAAAAAAAAAAAACAGTAAAAGGAAACATCTCAAGGCAACAGAGAGAACAGAGTGATGGAGTGAGAGAACGAAGGTGGGTTTAGGGGGAGACAGACTGTCAGGTGTTTTTGTCCAGCTCAACCTGTCAACTTCAGACAAAAGAAAACTGAAACGTTTACTCAGAGAGTGTCCTAAGTGCTCAATTCCATCTGAGAACCCTGGAGCCTAGGGGAGGGGAAATTCAGAGCATTTCAAAGGTGAGGGAGGTGAACATTTTCTTTCTACAGCCCACTATTTGTTTTAATGAGCATTTTCCTCCCTCCTCTCTGTGCTTTATTGTCTCTCTCCACAGCAATGCTTTACCTTCTCGCCAATACTAGCAAGTCCTCCTCAACTCACAGGAGCTATCGTTAAGCCCTGCCATATTGTCTCATTAATACTCCCACCTATTTAACCCAAAGCAGAGGCGGCAAAAAAATAAAATAAATAAAAATCTAGAAAATGTTCTCTTATCTGAAAGGCAATCCATCTGTCGCAGATTTCGTTTCACCAGGAAAAAAGAAAAAAAGGATCTTAGTCAGCGCCATCACATTGACATCATATCAGCTGGACTCATGAACAATTTTAACTTCAAAATGATCAAGGTTAGATAGGAAATACACTCCCACAGATTCATACACACTGGAAACACAAAAGCGTGTATGGGCACACAGCAGGTGAAAGACGCGTGAATATACACATACGCCCACACACACACACACACACACACACACACACACACACGTAATAGGCGGGAGATATCAGATAGGTTGTTTATTAAGATGGTAGACTTGCTGCAGGCAGGCAGGCAGGCAGGCACTGTAGGTTCTGGGACAGCGCCTGCCATTTTCTCTCAATTTTATTTGCTCTCCCTATTTCTAGTTCCCTCCTCCCCAGCCGCCCATTATCACCGGGCAGCAGATGGTTTCCTCTGACTCGACAAAAACCATGCTGGAGAAAAAGGAAGGGAGCCAGATAGATAATTTTCGAGTCGTGCCAAGCCATTCTGTGTTTGTTGTCAAGCTGGCTAGGGAGGGGTTTTTTTGTACTGTACGCAATATTTGTGCATATGGACAACATACTGCAAGTGTGGAATAGTGCACTTACAAACAGACGCATGCAATACAGCAATCACCTTTGGGCACATATACACGAATCTGCATGTACAACTGCTTGTAGAATTTCTTCGTAACCAGTCAAACATTATCTGGGTTGTAACAGTGCAAAATGGGATCTATCTGCTTCATACTGGTTGATTGTTTATCTTGCTTACAAAATATTCAGTATAATGAATAATCACGAGTTGAACAACAACAAAGAGAAAAAATTAAATCTTGAGAGTGGAGAATTTATTTTTCACGGACAAAATATTTACATAACTTATTGATTCTTAAAATTAATGCTGGTTAATTTTCTTTTGCAACTAATGAACTAATCATTTCAGATTTGTTGATTAATTGCAGAAAATGAGGTCAGTTTCCATCAAGTAGACTTAAGCTGCTTTTAATGATTCATGAAATTTTCAGGGGATTGTTTAATACCGTGCAGTGCCCCCTCCCCCCCAAAAAAACAAACCCAAAACTATCCATCCAGCTATCCATCTGACTCTCCTGCATGCAAGTATGAATGAGCACTCATATGCACACACAGCAAATCTAGACGGCTCTCTCTCCCATCTCATACCACTGAATGCTGCAGACATGTCAGAAATGGTGTAGTGAAGCCAGGAAGATAAAAATCAAGATATATCAGGTCTAAATATTTGCTAACCCTGTTCCATCCAGGCAGCAGAGACAGCAGTCTGATCCTGGCTGGCGGATATGGTTTTTCCTTGGACTGACGTTGACAACTGTCACTATGCTCACTCTGCCTTCCTGCAATAGCAAGCGGCATTATTGTGCTGACCAGAACCTCTTGCCGCTGGCCACCATCTGCTGTTGGTACATCCAGGAGGGGCCTAGCGGTGATCCAGGGCTCTGGGCTTTGATTGCTTTGAGTCATCCACAACTTCCACGTCCAAATAGATAGAGCGTGTTTGCTCACGGTTTTATGTTTGCCTTTGCATTTTGTTTGGGCCAGGCCTTGTCTGTGTGAGTTATTGCACCAGTTCAATCCTGTAACAACACAGACTAGGACGCCACAGAGCACCGACACCATTAAGATTCTGCATAAGCTCCAGCTGTTTGTAACCATTGGGCTTGTGATATGGGCCCGTACACATAAGCCTAAACATATAATGCTCCCAATGACTTAAGAGAAGGCTTTTCCTTCCCTAGAGAGATTACTTTATTGCTCAACTCACAGAGAAAAAGCAAGAAAGAGAAAAGGGGAGCGAGGGAGAGAGAGAGAAGGATGAGTATGTCTATAACACCCTGGTCCCAGTGGGGTAAACAACATTACAGCACACACTGATCAAATCAACTAACTGCTATGAGATTTGATAACAGGTCTAGTTGAAAAAAAAAAGTGCTGTACTGAGAGAAAAGCATGGTTTAGAGAAAGCGTGAGATGAAAAAAAAAGAAAGAGAAGGGCTGCGGGCTTAAATAGAGAAAGGTGCCTGTGCAAACACACACAAACACACATATAGCAGGTCAGTAACAAAAGCACAGTGAAAGGCTAATCTCGTGAAATGTCATTAGCACATCTGCCAGACACAATGAGATAGCAATGAGCGGGGTGCAGGCCAGTGCTACACCGGTTAATTATGTTCTACCTTTTAAGGTTCAATGTTTCTGTGGTAGCTACCAGAAGCTCTTTACACTCAAGGAAAATAACAGAGTGCTGGTGAGGAGGAGGTTCACTGTTCCAGGACATCATTCTGTTGGTATGGTAATCAGGAAGCTGTTAATGTGGGGTTGTGGTCTTGAAAGGTTTATCCGTTCTTGTATTCTGAATGGAGGGATGAGGAATCTTACAGGGTTTCTGGTGGTCCAGTGTGAAGCTGCCATTGCAGCCTCATCTAAATGCATCTTGGGAAATACACTTCCATCAGCTGGCTATCTCTAGAGAGATGAGTATACACAAACATAATCTTAATCAAAATTCTGATAACCGCAGTCACTGGCCTGTTTTTCTATATTGTGCACACCCGTAAAATAATATCACATAATTCAAAACCATGATAAATCATAAAAAAACAGTATATGCACACAAGGACATGAAATTCAACGCAGACAGAATGGCTTTTTCTTCCCTTTGGCCAGGCATGGCCAGATACAGTGAGTTTGGCTGAAATGTGGAGAGTGATGGAAATAATGGTTTCCCTCCGAGAAAAGAAATGGAAAGGAAAGAGTGAAAGATTGAGAGGCAGAATAAGACACACCCATCCATCACATAGCCTTGTATCATTGCCTTTGACAGATCATTTTCAGTTTTTGTAAAATGGAGAGGAAAAAAAACCCAAAAATGTTTTCCTCCTCTTCCATCCAAAGCTCCAACCAAGTGTGGTCCTAAACTGACCAGGAGTAATAAGGAGGGTATAAAACAATTCATCTTCTTTTGGACATTATTCACTTATTGTATAGCGGTATGTCCTTTCCATGACAACGCACTGACACCAAAATGTGAAGTGGATTTGTTCTGGGCTTTCGTCATAATGGCGCTGAAAGCTAGAGCCGAACCACGGGGAAGCTGTGTCCAATCTATTAGACTGGAACATAGCAGAGCATCTGAAAAGTAAACAAAGAGACTACCGCGCAATTTTTGGCAGGCATCTTAAATTGAGTAGCGCACCAAAATACCGAACAGTGTGATGCCATACACAGAGGAAGGTGTGTATTCAGTGCAATGGCTGTGCACTGAAGAGGCAGAGAGGAAACCTGGGATATATTTCTTTTTACTGTAAACAATCCGGGGTATTACTTTTAAAAATGTGAAGTGGCACTGCAATTACAGAGATATACACAGCTCTAAGGACACCATATAAGGTTGCATTTTGGGAGCATTACACACAATTCTCGCTTGTGTTTGAACCTAACAGCTAAATCTTTACTGACACTTATAAACAGAAATATTATCAGTGATAACTGATTGCCACTTTAGCTCAGCTCTTATAAAATCCCACTCTGCAAAAAAAAGAAAAAATAATAATAATAATGAATCACTTTCGAGTGGCTCCAACTGGAAAAACAACAATCTTTAGGGCTGATGCCTGCATTACGTGATCAGTCTGTAAAGCATTCTTACTGAGAGGGAACACACAACCGTCAAAAGGAAGAAAGGAAAATTAGATAATAACATTTGTGTTTTAACAGAATCTAAATCTAAAACACTGTTTAGCCGAAAATATGTCGAGAGGGGTCAATCCGCGTGCAGTTGATGCATTAGGTGCCTGCCTCTTCTTTAAGAAATAGAGCAATTTAAAACATTTCATAACTACAGTCATTTGCACCAAAAAAAAAAAAAAAAAAAAAAAAAAGAAAAGGAAAAAGAAAAAGACAAATCTCAGCCATTACTGGTGACTGACAGTTCATCACTGGCAGCTTGTGACCTAAGATTTGAAAATCCAAACAAATTGAGTCCCTCCAGGTCCCACTTAACACTGACCCCTGGCAACATGACAGAGCGCACATAATGAAAAACACACAACACAAAAGCCTGGCCTGGTATATATTGCTACTGATGCACCAGAGATAGGGCTACGGTTACAGACTCTGTAATTTCAAGCCCCAGGCCAAACGACTGAAGGGGAACGGACTTCACTTCCACTGAAATTCCAGCAAAGACGCTCCGACAGCTCAGTGGGCTCCTGGCTCAACGCACACGTTCTGGAAAAAATAAGAAGTGTGATCGCAGGGGTGAGGCCGACAAGCTTCAGTGGAAATGCAGTGCTGGAAACCCCATCTAATATCCCATGAGTTCACTGAGGTTGCTGCACTTGCCCTTCAAACTCTACCTCCTTCCGACCTCTTCTTGTGTTTTCTTTTCTGTTGCAGATAGCATAAGCTGTTACACCATCATGAACATGGCTTATCTGCGGGACGAAGAACCATAGAGAGGCTTCTTAGAAAGGGTGACTAGTGTTTGGACATGTGAACTGTGGAGGCTTCCTCATGTCATGGCAACACCTCCCAGAGGAGCATGTCAGAGAGCATGTTGCCCTCCATGGGCACAGACCGGGACAGTGAGAGACACAGGTCTCCGGCAGGCCATGACCCTGCCTGATATTCAGTGAGTGTTTGGCGAACAAAATATCCACAGCCTGTCACAGCAACAGCCTTGGTGACTCAGACACAACTACGCAGCTTGCTTCCTGTGAGGGAAATTGCAAAAAGCAAAATGACTATGTCTGGCCTTGTGTGTGTGAGAGCATTTATAATACACATGTGACTGAAATAAATGAGTGTTAACTGGGCAAACATCCATTTAGCGCTAAAGAATAAATTGAATTTATATTGATACTGCAATATGAAAGGAAACAATATCTACTGTGCTAAGAGTTGCAGTGTAGGGACTTTATAAATGCATTTCAAAACACATGAAAAAAAGCAGCCCATATAATGCGATGTTTTGGCCCATGAACATATAGCACGGCTGGAAATCAGTGGAAAAAGGCAGTAGAAGAATTACTGCACAAACCGACAGTTACACAGTAGTTCATTTTGCACAGTGGTACACTGTATGAACAGCCAAAAGTTGTCATTACATCAGATGAATAAAACCTTTCATGGTTTTTACAAATATTTGCCTCCAGAAACATAGTGAATGGGAAAAAATACGCAAAGAACCAACCAAAGTCGAGGAATTGTTCATGTCATATTCACAGGGAGACTCAAAAAAAGGGGCTCATTTCAAAAATGTATAAAGCAGTACAATGTGAATCCAGTGTTAATAATATGGATGTCAAAGAGAAATGGGAATTGGAAGCTAATATAATAGTAACTGATGAATGTTGGGAGAAAACATTCAGATCTGGACATAAATTAACTAACAGCCCAATATGGAGGGAGTTTGATTGGAAGGTGAAGATGTGTTATTTTAACAAAATTCTTAGATTCTTAGATTAGATAAACTCTTAGATTTCTGGAAATGTGTACAAAAAGAAATAAAGAGAGTTCTGGGTATCAACCTACATCTTGACCCAACCTTATATCTACTCAGGATATCGTGTGAGGATGTGATAGACAGAGAATGCAGCTACTTGCTGTGAGTCCTGCTCCTGATTGCAAAGAAAATGATCACAACGTCTTGGTTGAAACCACAACCGCCCCAATATAATGCAATAGAGAGACGGAGTTAAGAAGGTTTTTATTATGGAAAAAACTACAGCAAGACTACAACTGAAACTAGAAAAATTGACGGGAGATGATGGGAACCAATAACACAAATGATGTCAGAATTCTAAGCACCTCTTTTTTTTCCCCTCTCTTCAGAGACATTATTTCGGTTGTCTATTTTTTTTTTTATTATTATTATTCTCTCAGTAGCAACTATTTCTGATTTGTAGGTACACCCCTCTGTATTATTGGACTGCTCAGGATGAAGTTAGAGAATTTCAATAAATATTGTTTACGTCTATGTAAAATTGTCAAGACTTGACATGAAATGTGGTATTGTATGTATGAGGGCGTGATTTGAGTGGACTGTAAACTGAGATGGGTGTGATTTTATGTACATCTTCATGTATTTTAAACTGTGTGGAATAAATAAAAAGTTCCCAAAAAAAAAAAACCTTTCATGGATCTCTGACACACAGCACTTCACTGCTGCCTTGAGAGTAGGTTGTTTTGTGAACGCTGAGTTCATTTGAACATTACAGAATGTAAAGTTTTTTATGAAAAGGCCTTGCACATCATGCTTTTACTGAATCTTTGCCTCTTTGCACTTCCCCGAGTCAGAACGAGTTAGGTGTCGTTTTTGAGAAAATAATGGAAATGTTTATCATTTATTTAGAACAAAAACTATGCTTTTTACATTTTTGCGTCCTTTCTCCTCTCCCATTCCTTCAACCATAACCTCACACTACCACACATTGCCTGCTCCTTCTCTGTACTTGTACTTTGTACTCTCTACTAATTCTCTTGAATAGTAACTGCCACAAAGATGCAATGAGAGGGCAGCATATATTGCTCCTGAAAGACATTTGCATCACTCACTGCAGGAAGGTTCAAGCCGCCTGTGGAGTCCAGCAGCCAGCGTGTCCGCTAACAACAGCTAAAGGTTGAGCAGATTATTCTGGTTCAGCAATTACTTTTTTTTTTTTTTTTTAAATTGCATTTGACTTAGAAAAAGAGGCTATCTGAGTGGGAATAACGTTTCTCAGTACCAGCTGTTTAAGAGCTTGATAAGAATGCACACAGGCAGTTAGATACCACTATCCCATGGAGCCTCTTATTGACTTTCGCTGGGCACTGAGAGTCCTGGCAGACAAAGAAGCAGCCTTTGGTCAATAGGGACTGAAAGTACAGAACAATCGGGTGTCTGGCCAAGACCCCTTCTGGTCTGACAAATGCCCAAATATGAACTCTGAAAAGGCTCATCTCAAAGCAGATGGCAAAAAAAAAAAACAAAAAGAACAAGCAAGGCTGTATTTTGTTTAACTTAACACACGTACAGTGGGATCTAGTCTGTTGAGAGCATCATACTGAAACATATTACTACCCTGCATCACCTCAGCACCTGGAAGGCAAAATCTCTAATCAAACTAAAAGCACACGTAATTAAACTGAAAACACAGGCATAGCCAATGGCTGGTATTTGCTGCAAATGTGCTTAATTAATGATGCAGTGCTGCAACATTATGCCAGCACAATGGCCAAATTCATCAGCTTTACTCCTACAAACTACAGACACTGAATGAATGTGCCAGTCAGCCACACAGACCTTATAACCTTTCATTGTGGTGCCTAAAAATAGTCACATTAAATTATGTACAGCAGAATCTGCACTATGGCGTCATCAAGTCAAGAACATTCATGACTCCGCTAACGTATATAATTACCAGTGTGCCTACAAGCCTCTTATAATCTGTTATTTTCACTTCCTTTTCATACACAAGGAATACACAAGGAAGGAATGCACTTCAAGCCAACACCTGCGTCCCGCAGGCAAACATGCTCATGTTGTGTGTTAAATGCAAATTTACTTCATGCAAATGATATAACTTTGGATCATATATCAGAAAAACAAGTTCACATGAAGCGATGCAGGGGCAGCCACATGTGTAACCTCTAGTAGTGTTCTAGCCTTTGAGGTCTTAGTCTTGGAGCTCCAGTCCTGCTCCCCCAGGGTTTATGAAGAGACTGAAAGACTGGTTTTATCCCACAAGATGAAGTGGTCAGTGCAGCTCTGTTCTCCTGCAGGCACAGGGGGGTGTCTATACAGAGCGCTGCTTGGGGTAAGATATACACTGGAGAGACATGCTGGGATCATTAGGGATCCAAAAACCTTAAAGAAACTGAGAAATAGCCATGAACTACACTGCGGCAGGTGGATAAACAGACTTTCACTTGAATTATGGGAGGATTTTTTAGGTGAAAAGCTTTTCTGTCTGTTTGGAACTGCCTTTCAACTGCCTATGAATGAGCTTCTCTTGATTTGGTCTAATGTTGTTGGGTTTTTCAAATGCAAATGCTATTCTATATAGATGGCAAAAGTAATTTCAAGGTCCATATCCTGTGTTGAAAGTTACAATTGATGAGAAAAATTAGGATGTTTTTGAGGAGTAGTAGGTGTCTCCATGCTCATTTCGATTCTTAAATGCAAATAGTTTTGGTAGAAATCCCAAAACACTCCAAACTGACAAAACAACTAGTTAAACTGTGACAACTACAAAAATGTACTTCTGTTCTTCAATATAAACACAAGTCCTAAAAGTCATTTAATCACCGATTCCATTTATTGTAGCTATAAAATTATGCATGTTCTATGACATTAGAAAGTCAAGGATTTTAAAAGTGTTTTTTTTTTACTTTTTTAAATCTGAAAAACGTCAGTCAGTCCTAGTGCCAGTGAAATGGGAGGCTTACAAAGGTTTACTTTGGATCACTTTAGCGGGTACATGCATGCATCAAATCCATGAAACTGGGGCCTGAAAAGCCAAACAAAATCTTTCTTGAAATGCCTTTTTAGTCTGATAGGAATGTGGTACTGATAAGATGATTTGATTTTGTGTTTTTTTTTTTTCTCACATATTTTGTTATGTGATAATGTGAGAGATGAAACAGTGTTCCTACTTCATAGACAGAAACAGATAACATTAAAATTCATGAGTTAGATGATTAATCACTTACTTGGAATGAGTCATATGACTAAAAACTGCTTCAGCAGCCAAATATAAAACCAGCATACCAATGCATACAGAGTTAGGGCTTAATACTCTTCTTTCTGTCAACTCACTTTTGTAAAGAGACATGTCAGACACAAGCTGATCAATAAAATGCAAAAGTAAAGACTATTAGTAGTTTAAGTATTCCTCAGATACTAACAACTCTAGATATTTTGCATTTGTTCAGGGCTCCAACACACAATCTGTAATTTTACTAAGAGATTGTAGCAGACAACAATAGAGAGCTGTGAATATCTGCAGATCTGAACTGCTCTGCCGCAGCCAATGCAGCTAGTTTCTGTGTAAAGTTTTCGGGGGGACTGCATCAAAAGGTCACTCTTCTTGACCAGGAGTGTGCACAAGCCTTCTACTGTATCTGAATGAGGTAATGATGCCACTGGAGGAAGCATTTAAAGACACCTCTGTTGTCAGCAGCAGCACCTTTTCTGTAAGGAAAAGAGGAATCTCTTTTCCTTACAGTATGCTACCCTCCACACTGGTTCCCTGTGCACTTGTTGACATGCGCTTGTAATCTGAAATAGTCTGCAGGGTTGAGCTGTTAAAACCCTTGTAGGAATGGGATACAGTTATGGTGGGAAGTAGAAGACGAGGAAGAATAAGAGGGAACATCTTCTCTCCAAAGCTTATTGAGCTGTCAGGTTTCAGTCCCTATCAGAGGACATTGATTTCCTGTCATATATTCGACTGTATGTGCTTTTACATCCCTCTCTCACAAGAGCGCTTCACATAATGGGTCTGCTTTGGTGGTTATGACCACATCAGCACGCCAGCTCACATATTGATTTGTGTTGACGCCAAGCGTAGTCCTTTATTTAAATTGATCCATAACAGAGTAGCCAAGTGCTGGTTTCACACTCTGATCTTTAATGGAAACTATCAGACTGCACATCGAGCGAGACACAGTGGAGTCATCACAAGAAGTGATGGGGGTGACACAGAGACAGCTAATAGTGCTAATATGTCTGGATATGGAGATTTAACATTTCCCTTTTGCAATGTATTCTCTGAATTTTGAAGAGCTGACATCAAATTATATTTTGGCATTACCATTTCAGTGACCTTTCCAGAACTCAATTCAGCTGTCAAAAACTACAGTGTTCGGAATCAATAAAGTGAGAGAAGAGGGATACACTTAAAAAAACCAATAGAATGGAGAAATTAAACTTCTTTGTTTTTGCCATTTACGAAACACAATATTTCAGTCACAAAATGTTGCGTTAAAAAAATATGAAGAGCGCAAACTTGTATTTGACCAAACAGCAGTCCTCAGCAAAATCCATTATATTTGAAAATGCCAGAGAAACTGTAACCTGCGAATGGTGTAAGAGAGGAGCCATTGCATTATATTAACATAAATCTCAAGCAATGGCAGAAGATAATAAATAGATTGTGTTTTCCACAGAGACCAGGCTTCATAATAGAGATATACAATGTGCATGCAGAGGACATTGCTTGCGAGAGCAGTCACAATCTTTTGGCCATGCCCGCACATTAGTGAGAGTCATTAGGCTCATTTAAATGAGGCCGTTAAGCCGATGAAATGAGGCCGTATATTTGAGTGCAGAAACAAAAAAAGAGCCCCCCCATCTCTCAGTTGTATGCAATCTCTTCTGAGTCCAGCATGCCATAACTCTGACTGAAGGGAGGTGGCCAGCGAAGGCTTTTTGGGAGGCCAAATGTCAGCGGCCCCCGACAGTTCACAGCACGCTCTATGACAATCAAATAAACGTTAATACCGGCAATAACTGCAACAACAACTTCCACACGCTGTTAGTGTTGCATGCAGAACTTGATAATGCCGCATTAGGATGCTCTAATTAGACTGGTTTATTTCTTACCCTGAAGCTGGCATTATTCAACTTGGAGTGACTCAGAGCCAGAGAAGGTCCTCTCTCACCTACCGGTTGTAACTATGTGGTGAGTTTTATTTTAGGGTTTTATTCACAGACACACACACGTTCTGCATTCAACACAGTGTGCTCACTGTATGTTTCCTCGTGTGGATTAAATGGTTGGAACAATGGGCACAAACTCAGCATCAAAATAAACACAACAAAACAAAAAACTAAGCAAATTGGTACTCACAAATACAATGGCTATGTATGTTTTGTACACCTGCCCTCAAAAACAACATATAATTAGTGATCTGAACCTCCCATCAGTACATAATTTGTCGGTGTGCTCAAAAAAAAAAACAAACAAACTGTAAAAACCACCCACGGCAACAATGAAACTCTTTTCTGACACCCCTGTGGTTAAGGATCGGTCAGGTTAAGCCACGAAAACCACTTGATTACGGTTGGAAAAGCAGTAAAAAAAAATATTTAATGTTATAGGCCATTATGTTCACTAGAGTAATAATTGGTTAAGGTTAGAAACGACCACAGTCATGGTTAGAGAAAGTCAGTATTGACCGATGTTAACTGGAAGTTGTGTACTTAAAATAAAAAAGCTGCTTGGCAAATGACGACCTGTGAAGTTTTGGACCCGTAGCGGAGCTGCACATGGTTACAGTGCTGTCATCCCAATTGTTTCACACTGGTCTGAAGGTGGTGGTGACACATCTGGATACACGCCAAGAAAAAAACAACGAGGAAGAAGACCGGAAGCCAGTTCACATGGACTTAAACAATACTGAATATGAAATATGGGATGTATGTGTGTATGCATAACAATACTCAGCCACCTAAAAGGTTGATGACAACAATGACGACAATTTTGCTGTCAGTGTACTGAACCAATGTTATCAGCTGAAAGAATCATCTCAACGGTCCTCTGGTCGAGGGCCCTCTAGTCTGCTGTGGAATGGTGGCTGAGCTCAAAGTGAGCTATACAATCTGCTTAGAAAAGCTACAGGACCAGTGATATGCTTAATGTCGAAGCAGGCTGGGCAGACTTGTTTTTAGTGGTTCTTAGTTAAAGACAGAACTTCTTAATTGTATGTGTTACCATTCATCGTTCATACAGTTTAAAGTAGATTAAAAATATAACAGCATTTCCCCTTTGCACTCTACTTGGCCAACCCACGTACATATTTCTGTTTCAGCTTACATTAAATCACCTTATTTCACTCTTTCCACATTAACTGAAGTGTGTCTGTGCAGCAGATAGTCAACTACAACCACAGGCTTCCCCAAACATCCACACAGCTAGGCATAAGCTTCTCCGCATGATGGCAAATTTTATTAAGGAAAAGAGAGGTGGACAGAAGTCGACATAATGACTAATTGCCACTAATGCACACAAACAGCCGAAAAACAGTATTGTCTGCTTCCCAGACATTGCTCCCCCTCACCGTCTCCTCCAGCTCTCAATTATGATCACGCAGTGTTTTCGAGCAACCTGGATTACATTCACTTCCTCTAAACTGCATGAGCCACACCACCCCTGTGAGTAAATTCTTAACCTGTGGGAAATATACATGATTACATAATATTTTTATTAATACTGTTTGAAGCAGAAATAATTAAAATCCTAGTGTACTTTTTGTACTGAAATAAATTCAATTATTTTGCTTGTAAATGTCTCTTTCGATCCCTTTATTATGGAAAAACACATATTTGATCAATTCAGTGGCCTTTGCGGGAAAAAGTAAGCAATGAGCCCTGTTTCCTTTGTGGACTTTGTGGCTTTATAACAATGTCACACTATATCCTCCTTTGCTCCCAATGGACAAGTCATAATTCCTATACCCAGTGCAGGGCTTTGGCAGGTGAACAAAAAATATATATTTCCTAAAATGACATGTTGTTCTGTTTTTCTTTGGAGGACAGTCTCCCATACTTGAGAGTTTTAACAGTGGATGATTGGAGAAGATTAATGATGGAATAAGTGAAAAAAAAAAAAAAAGAAACCAGAAAATGAGACACAACCAAAGTAATTCCAAGATAATGAGAGAAAGATGACAAAGACCGAAAGACAAAAAGAGAAAACACATTGTTCGACATTTATTGTTATACCTCTACTGTGGGCTGTCTAAACATGCTTAGAATTGACAACAATCACACATTTAGTGACAAACCCCGCTTTAGTGCTGATCCAGGATTATGACTGATTAAAAATGCTGTTCCTTTTGTTGCTTCAATCTCATGAATCAGTCAGGGGTGATAGGACCAGAAGATGTGCCATAGAATTAATCACATCCCACCTCTTTGTTTTCAGGGTCTTTTCCTGTGGTGTTTCATTTTCAGTGCAGAGTACTAGGACTCAGAAGGAACTCACGAAACCCTCAAAGCAAAGAATCTCACAATGAGACGGTTTTATTAACAACCAGCATCTATATAAACTGTAGAATATATAAAACGATTGTGTTTGTGTCCTACATGTGGTTTAAGTCTTTTTTTTATTTCTCTCGCAGTTTTTCTCTATTTTGTGCCCATTTCTGCAGCCAGCTCCACTGAAAATCTGGCGTATGGTAAATAGCCCTTAAATTAGGTCTCTGGCCTTCCAGCTTGGTTATCTGTGATGATCAGAACAGTGTGTGCTGCTTGAAAAGACCCATTTTCCCTCTGGCACGTCATTTAACATGTCTCATTTACCAGGAAAATATGCAGGTCACACACCAAGAGTTTCTGGTCACATCCTTTCCTCGCTCAATATAAATTTAAAGGATTTGAATTAGAACATCTATTACATTTCATCTTCTTTTTGTGTTTCCACCTGATAAATATTAATGTTTTCTTTTTCTTTGACCACAATAACGTTTTAGTAGGTTCCTTTAGAACAGAGGGGGAAATAGCCTTTTTATTTGGTTATGATAGCTCAACTGAGATATTTGAGGGGCACATTAATACAAAACAAAACAAAGAAAAAGAAAAAAAAAAACATTGGACACAGAAGAAGGAACAATATGGCAGAAAGAGAACAGATATTTAATTCCATAACAGACAAGAGGGCCCCATATAAATGCTACATTACAGATTTTTTTGCGAAATTGACACAAACATTTAAGTCACAAATTTCTATCACAATCTAAGAAACCGCTTAGGAGCAAACTAAACACCAAGACAAGCTACTTCATATTGTCATGTCACATTATGAAGAGAAAAAAAAAATAACTGTCTTCTTTATAAATAGCAATAGACCTTTGCCAACGGCTTTTACAGTCAGAGTGTTTCAGTGTTTTCTTTCATAGTGGCATTTTATGATAGTGGATGAGTACAGCTGATTAAGTCCATTAGATGGTTTGATTTTCAATCAGCTTCAAGCATAAAAGGTAAGATTGTCAGAAGTAATAGAACATAACTCGATATACAAGTTACGGTGAAAATCGAGAGCAAAATGGCAAAGAAATAAAAGAGGAAACACTTCCAGTGCGAACAATCAAACAGGTAGTTTGTCTACACTGTGACAGCTGTAACGGACCTTTGTGGCTATCCACCTCCTCTTTTTTAACCTATATCCAACTTTCACGTAGTAAGGCTCAGGCTAAATTACTATGGTCCTAATTCAAGCAAAAGTAGCAATATGACTAATTCAACAAACTGTTGCAAGTGTGCCATTTAGGATACCTCTGTAGAGGTAGGTATGTGTTATATTCCATGAAACTGCATCATAAGCGTAAAAGCCAAATATTCACTATAAAGTGTAATGCCATTATACTGCTGGATTACCATCATTAATGTATTAACATGTAGGCTGTTTCATAATGTCTACAGTGCTGGCTTTAATTTAATCAATTTAAACCATCTCATACGATTTTTGGCTGGTTCGAATCATCAATGCATTGAATAAAGTAAGAAGACCTTATAATGCTAAAAGCAGATTGATTGGCTGATTGACAGTGATGCCAGAGAAACACTGTTGTACAACAATTTTCATCAATTCATACACTGTCACCATCCTAAATTATATTCGGGGATTTCTATTTACTCTTTTGTGCGTGCGCATATAGTTTACTGAGATATGATCATGCGCTGCTCTTCTTTGAAACAATTTATCACAAGAATACACAATTCTTGTAGGCAAACACATTGTCAACATGGAAACAACCTTGCTGTTGTTTGCTTTAGGCCTATATTGTGAGGGCAACATGTTCTTCATTTATTCTCTTGAGAGTAACACTCACACGTGCGCACACACACACACACACACACACACACACACACACACACACACAAACTCACAATGCTTTGCATTAATGTTTCATTTCAAGGATAGCAGACAGAACTCGCAGTAACATTACATTCACCCTAATTTTCAGTAATGCCTAAGATGTCCAAGATAATAATTCAGGTGATTTTGAACTGGATTGTTCCAGACTTTCTGTGATTTGATGTGTTGTACCCCTAATTGCCCTTCAAAAAAAAAAAAAAAAAAGAGTTAGAAAATGCTTGAAAAGACTTTTCATGGCTGGCTGCAAGTCAACAAACAGTCTAGTAGAAAACAGAATACACAATCAGCTTTTTGTGGCCTTGGTAGAAGTCAGCCTATACTCTGACATGGTCTGCTTGATGAAATACAATTAAGATTTTTCCCAGCAAGTGAACAATACAAATCAAAGATTGTGCCAAACTGAAAATGTCAGTCTCTTGTCAAATTTGTGAGCAAATCTGAAACATGAGATCTTTAATAGTTTTAGTGGGGTTTTTTTTTTTTTTTTTTTTTTGGTTTTTAGTCTGAATGAAGGGCATTACCTTGTAACATTGAGAGCACAGTCAAAGTTCTCCTCATTTGCCAATTGCTGGCACTAACATAGTAAAGTCATTTAAGGACCAGGCAGCAGTTTGCATTTTCCAGCAGTAGCAGTTAACACATCCTTCAAGAGCCACATCCTTTATTTTAGGCAACGTATATCATTTGCTTTGCAATTGCTGACACGTCCTGTTAAAGGTCCCTTTTACTGAAATGAAATGCTATGCTAATGGGATTTTCCCATATTTCTTTTGTGTGTAAGGACATGCGATCAAATCGTGACATCACAAGAAGGTTGGTCACATTTCTGCAACGTTTAAACAGCACTGCAAAAAGAAAGAGTCCACAATAAATCCCAGCTCTAAAAATAACACTTGAAAGGGCTGTTCACTGACTGTGCTTGGCTTGCATTTGACAATATTTATTGCCCCCTCAGATGCACGGCACTTCCCATAATGCCTCATGATGAAATGGCTCCAATTTCAATCTGACCTTGAGAGTGTTCTTTTCATGCACTGATCCAACATACGACGCATCATCGGCCGATGCTTAAGATTGTCCACACGTGCCCTTGAAATCAGTTTCTTAATTGAAATGGCAGCTGGAAAATTTCCAACTACAACAAAAACAACCTCAACACAGAGCAAGGGCCTGTGTTGTGGGACAGAGACATCCTCTTCTTCTTCAAAAATTAAAATATGACTCAAACTTGGCTGACATTTAGGCTACAGCTCACTGTAATACCACCAGTAATGGATCAAATGAACAGCGGATGTCATTATGGAAGGAGGGAGCAGGCAGCAATGCAACAATCATACCTTACATTTTCATTTGTGTGTCGTCACCACACACACACACACACACACACGCACGCACGCGTGTACTCTTATGCTGTCTAAATGACAGGCAATGACAGACAGTACCTCCTTGTATGGCTGGCAAAGAAAGACGCTGATGCCAAGTCCACTGGCACTGAGACAATAGCGCCCCACCGCCAGAGATCAGTGCATCTTAAACAAATCACAGACAACACAAGGCCCTGTATACTTCCAATGATGAGTTGTGACGACACACAAGTTGCTTACCCATCTGAACAGCAATTTAAGGCGTAATCACCATGGTATGTAAAGAAGTGCGCCACTTAAGCACCAAGCAATTATAAAGTAATTACTTGATTTAATAAAGCTGTTAGGCTGACAATGATTGATTACACAAAAATTAGTTTACTTGTTGTTTGTTGGAAATAACTTTATTGCTGATGTCACAGTGAACCACTCAGAGAATTGAAAGTGGAATAAAACTTAAGACTAAATAACAAAATTTGGATTAATGATCATTATAAGTGGCTTTTACTCTGGAGGGCAGAACTTCATATTACAGTGACAAATATTATTTCTGAAAAAAAACAAAAAAACAAACAAAAACAAGTCTGTCAGATGTGCTAAACTTCATCAGTAGCAGTAGCAGTAGCAGTAGCAGTAGTCAGGATTACTTTTGAAAAATATTCAAGTAATCCTTTATTTATATATTCTATATTACTGATCTGTTACAGATTATCTGTTTCAAATTGTCAACCAGTAGTGTAATCCACCAGATTAATCAAATTTAATAATCATAATCTAATTGCTTTCAATTACTTTTCGATTGCTTTGCCTCAGGACTCAGTAAAATGCTATGTTGAACAGACAATTTATTCCATTCCAATTTGCAGACTAATTTGAATAGGGATATTATCCTCCTCTTCAAACATTATCAGATGTTATTTCCCAGAAGTATCTAATCTGATTACGACTGCAGTATACTTGGCAGTGTTGTTATTAGAGCAGAATTAGAGAAGAATACAAACAGTGTGGCCTTTTTGCTATGCCTTGGATGATGAGTTCCATTTTTGAGCATTTGTGACAGTAGACTTTTTTCTGAATGTGTCATTGAATGGGAGACACTTGACTCTAAGGTCAGTTGTTGATTTTAACATCGACAGTGAGGTCTGCACAAGAGCAACTGGACAAAGGATTAGAGATAGCAGTCAAGATTTGTCTGATGTAAACCCGTTTGGCAATTATAATATCATAAAATAATCTGCCTTTAAGGAGCCAGTAATACAGCAGTCTGCTGCTTTGAGATATTTCCAGTGTTTGTTTAATAGATATACAAATACAGAGCTGTTTTTTTTCTCACGACCAGCACTGCAGTTGCAGAGGGGTAATCACTGCTGTCTCAGACCAACAAGGTCTGTGTTAATCCAGACGCAGGCTGGGCGCCTTAACCCATTAACTGACTGGCAACCTGTCCATGGTTTATTCAGCCAGTGCATGCAGATACACCCTGTGATCTGCAGCAGGATAAGCAGGGGCACAAGTTAAATGGATATATAGATGAATGGATGGATTTTATGATGCTTTGAATGTAAAAGAATTGAATTGTTTGTTCATTAGGCCATTTTATCGACTGAGTATCATCTGGCAGCAAAGAAAAGACTGTTCCTCCTTAGTGAAAAATACATCTACTCAAGGAAGTGGAACATTTATTTGATTATTTCCATTTCAAGTCATATTTCAATTCTACTTAACTACAAGCATTCATTATTTCAGTGAAACACAATCATTGCCATGGAATAAATCAGTAGTTTCAAGCTTTTTTGCACCGTCTACTTGTTGTTCCCCAAGAGAAAAAGATCAATCTCTCCAAACTTCAAATTTTGAATAAAATAACTGAGGTACTGATCTTTACTGGGGAGATTAGTTTTTCAGCCCTGCCTAATTCTTATAGTCACCTGTACTTATTAATAACCCTCTCAACAGTAACTGTAATTTAACAGAAAATATGCATTTTGGAGAATCATTAGCAACAATTTCAGTGCTGCTATTTATTCTGGCCTAATCAACATGAGACTGCTTTTGTTAATCATAATATCAATTGTTAACCTAACTGCTGCATTGCCATGTGAGGGAGAGTTATTCCCAAACATGCACTTAACACTTAAACTGTGTATCAACAGTGCATGTACAGTAACATCGATGTGCATGCAAAAAGTCAAAGTTAGGGAATTGTATACAGATGGAAAGAAAATATTGACAGGATGCATGCAGTGGTCATGCATGCAGTTATGGCTGAAGAGTACTATGCGGTGCGATGATGCATGGAGCTCCTAATGAGAAACACTGAGCTCTCGGTAATTCGTTAGCCTGAGTTAAGGTCAAACCACAAACACTGTATGATTGAGTCACCCCCAAAGTCCCTATTAGAATTTGCATTTAAAATATATCTATTATTTATGTGTGTGTTATTAAAATAGCTGGCTGTAGATCCCTTGAGCCCGGAGCGCAGGGAAGGCCCACAGGAAGTGGACCACAATAATAGACAATGATGGAGAGAAAGAAATGGAAGAATAATGAGAGTTAAAAAAAAAAAAAAAAAAAAAGTGTCTGGAGTCCAAGAAAAATGTCTGTCATAATGAGAATCTTATTGAATTCAAATAAATAACCTCGAGCACCGTGTAACCTACATTTTGTTTGTTGCATAGGATGGATGATGAATATTGCAAAAAAATTTAACTAATTAAAAGGTTGGAAAAGAAGTGAGAGGAGGCCATAAATGTCACCACTGTATTTCATTTTTATAGCAGTTCAGACATTTCGCCCTCAATCAAAAGCAAAATTACTTCTCCTATTCAACATGTTTTTTACTTCAAGTTGTGTCCCCTTCAGTTAAGACACTGACACTAAACAAACTGTGGCCACGATCCTCCAAGCTTGTCAGCTGCAGAGGGGATGAGAGCACAAAGTCAATTGGCTAATGATTTTGTTTCCTACGATTTTCAAGAGGCCTCTCTTAAGCTTTGCTTATTGTCTTCTTTTGTGCGCCCATCTGGAAACCTTACCGAGTCAAGCGAAGAAATTTCAAGGGAAGGGCTGTCACTGTCTATTTACAGTAAAACAAAGTGCAACCACTCTTAGTCTCCCAATTTCAAACAAGAATGAAAGAGTAAATGTTTTAGTTTCAGCCTGAGGTAGCATCCAAGAGCAATGTCCATAACTAGTCTTTCGGCTGCCATGTTCATTTGCACAAATAGAGTCTTGGCAACACACAGCAAAGGCTGAAAAGCTGTTAGTGCCATGCTGCTGAGAGCACCTGCAGACCTTTACACCACAGGTGTGAGCAGAAGCTGAGGCAAATGCCCATCAAGCCATCGGTGTATTGTTTACTCGTGCATCTCCGACGCCACCTCTTCACTGATACCTAATATTCCACATGACATGACTGATGCTTTAAAAGCCCCCATTCACAATCACCTTTCATATAGAGTTAACCTTAAGGTGGCAACATTTTTAATGTCAACCCCTCCACATGCAGACCTTTTTAAATGCCACCGCTCTTTACTGTGCAATTGTGAAAGAGGACAGACAAAGGGACATGGGGCAGCTATGGGGGAAGTGCATAAAGGCTGGCGGATGAGTTTTCTTTTCCCTACCCGACAAATACCAAATGGCATATAATCAGCTAAGATCAGCAGGGGGTTCATTTAACACTTGAAGGGGAATATGGGTCCTAAGTGTGGGTGTTTGAACAACTACAGAACTGATCCGCTCATTTGATGATGTGCTCAATTACATAGATGGTTGAATGGCAGTCTTGAACTACAGAGCAGAGTGTCCTCTTTTACGTGCAATGAATTTATCACTAATGTTAAAAGTAAGCTCTAATAAAGCAGATTTTTTTTTTTTTGATTTTTTTTTTTTTTACAGAACATGGACATGTTCTCCCTGACACTTGTGCTGTATCTCATTAGCATCTAATTTGCACTTCTCTATTAATAGATGTTCCACGTGATTTGCCAGCACAGTGGTCTAAACGGGAGCTTACACAGCTAATTTCTTAAAACTTGTTTGAGAATAAACCCTTTGGTTATCAGGAGATGGGAAGTTGGTTGTGAAAAGTTTCAAGTCTTTTTTTCGTGGTAAAACAGCAGCTGCAGTAAGCTGGAATCCCGTCAGTTCATCAATTTTGCCAAAATATGACTGCATTATCTACCATTGGTACAGTTTCAGAGCATCGAGAAGGGTGACAGCTGAAAAACTTCTAACAATGTCTTATTTTACATTTACTTTCAAACTTGACACAATTACAAAACTGTGACATTTGACTTTCAAGCTGAGAGAACACTACTAACTTTTAACACCCACATCCCAGACCCATAGAGGGTGACTGTGTGATAATCTCAAGATAAATTTGGGTCAAGTGTCACTTTCCCCTCTGACAAAGACCTTTCACCCAAAAATGAGGAAACAGAGGAGTGAGATGCAGTGCCAGCAGCAATGACAAATGATAATGGCAAATCTAAGATGACAGCCACTTCAAATTGCCAGGGGATCAACACTGACCCCTCGACACTTGAGCGAATGGAGTAAATCTGACAACCAGGATTGCAATGTTCCTCAGGAAAGCCTTGTGTGTTTCTGTTTGTTGTTCAGTCGTGTTCTCCTTTATGTTGTCATGAGATTTTCTGCATGCATTTCTAGTCTTGAAGAGATGAGGACTTGGGAGTCAAGCGTCATCTGTGATCCCTTGGTGTCCTGTAACAGCTGTCTCCAGCATCAGAGCATGCGGTTGCCGCTATCCCATATTATATCTCTGCCACTCAGCGCCAACGGATCAGCAATCCAATTTCACACAAGCCCGCTCAGAGGGAGGCAACGCTGACACAGGAATGAGGATCTATGCTTCAACAAAAACAAGCAGTTGTTTGAAGTGGCTGGAAGGGTGGTGGTTGAAGTAGGATTTTTTTTACATTTTTTTGGCGGGGGGGGGGGGGTGGTGGTGCTAAAGAATTAGATAGAAATAGTAATGGAAGTGTGATGGCTGGAGATGAAAAGAAAAAAAAAAAGATAAAATGGGGAAAGGAGTTTCTTTGCCCGCTCCTATCATCGATTGAGCTGCTTGCAGCAGAGAGAAAGAGAAAGATCCTAATTTTTAAACCATCTCTGGGCACAAGACACAAACCAGCAGAAGACACACAGCCAGGCAGGACCTCCAAGACAAATCTGCGCCGTGGAAACACACCTTTTTTCACTGATGTCCAATGCGCCAGTTTGTGCTTGGCCAGTGAGACAATGATCTCGGTGTAGTGCTGGGAGCAGATGTACAGTATTGGATGTCAACATACTCCTCAGCTCTTTCAATATCACACACTCATATTGCATAGTTATTGTGACATAAATAGAGAAAGGGTTGCATCTCATCTTTCACAGAGCACAGGGAGATTTGAATTTGATATCGAATGACTGGTTATTAGATTAAGCCATCAGGCTGTGCATGTTTGGAGCCACACTCATAAGACAGCTGGTATGTTGAGAAGGCTGCTTTCCATCCCCACCCACACACACACACACACACACACAGATACACACATCAAAAAGAGGAAAGCAAGCCCTTGCTGGATTCTCCAGCAAGAACTGTGCATGTAGCCTTTTGAAAAGCTTGTTGTTACCACACAAACCAACTATAATGCCAGGGCCCTGAAAAGTGTACTATTTTTGGATATCTGTTTTTGCTTTTTCTTTTTTTGTTTGTTTCTTGTTTTTCAGAACAATAACCCATCTCTGCCATCTCTGATTTTATCCAAGAGGATTGAGCTCTAGCAGAGAGAATGAGGACCTGGCCAGGTTTGCAGACTTGTGATAGGAAAGTCAGGCAGCCAGATGAATGAACGTGGAGCCCCATTGATGGTACAAAAGGTCAGCTGAGCTGGGATACTGCTCCTACAGAGAGGAAGACAGACGCAAGATGACCCATGAGAGGATATGGGTTAGATGAAACCTGGGGAACATCCTGTCACTGTGAGATTGACAAGACAAAGATAAGCCTTGCTGTCACCTATTCTTCGACCTGTTGCATTGTTATCGTCCCATATCTGCCAACTCTTTCATTTTTGCATGGATGGGTTTTCTCTCTTGCATCAAGACAAGTACTGTCAATATTTTCTGTTGACAATAAAAGATGATGATGTCCTGACTGGGACGAGGGTGTGAGATTTCTGATAAAACTGTCATAAGATTCATGGCTCCCATTTTCCATCTACCTGATTCAAATGCTGATAGCTGAAAACCGAGGTCTGACAGCTTCTTTTCTACACTGACAGTTTGACAGTGTGCCGTCCTCATTACTAAGGTGTCTGTCTCTCTGTTTTTCACTCTGTTTTGCTTTGTCTCTGTGTGGCTGGCTATGTATCTTTGTCCTTGATTAGCAATCACTGCAGCAGCGCCTGCTCTGATTCTGAGTGGAAAGCTTTAATTTTCTCCACATGGTGCAGAGACATCCAGCCCCCGGTGCAACTGCTCCAGGCAAACACACAATCGCTGCCTCCTGTTAAGGCTCCAAAGTTTTCATACATCATCTTAAGGAAAATCACAGCGTAATCCATGCTTTGCTCCCTGTAGGTCCAGCGTTTGTTAATGACTCTGCTGTAGACGCCTGGCAGTAGATTTGTATGTTTGCAAACATGATGGTTATGATGTTTGTCTTTATGGGGAAATAGATTATAGCGAACTAATGCACCATTAATGGAAAAACCCAACAGCAGAGTGGGAAAATGATGATGCTAACTTTGTTAACTGCCAGACTGATTAAAATCAAATGTACACATGCCTATGCTATGTTACCAGTATTAAAATTCTGTTTTCCCAGTTAGGAAAAATCCAATCAGGGGAGGCAAAAGGGAAGTGGCATTTTTAATAGTGGCATGTCTAATGCTTGAGGCCGGCTTTCTGCATACCCACTGAGAGCTCTCTTTATCCAAACTGACATTTCGACCAGACGGACAAGGCAGAAAGAGCTGGCAGGTTTGTCTCAGCTTGGTGTCGAACAAGCTGACTTTTCGTGCTAAAATATATCCAGACACATGAACCACTTAACCACTTACAAAGAACAAAATGTGCAACAGACCTCTGGCCCTATGTATTTAAAATTGTATAACTGCTCAAAAAGTAAAAGTCAGAGAGAAAGACACTTGACTCACCTACAAAAGAGCCTTCAGGTTTTACATGATGATGCATTGATAATGAATGAAAGCTCCGGTGGTGAAAATTAATATTTCTCTTCAATCAATCTGGCCCTCTTCTAAGGAATTGTCTTCAAAGAGATGGATTTTTTTGGCATTTCCACTGTGAATGCAAATGGCATGCATCACACCGGTGACAGGATGACAACACAGAGTAGAAGCTAATAAATCAAATCCAGGCAGCTGAGTGTGAAGATTGTTTACCTTCCTCAGAGAAAGATAAGGGCATCTCAGAATGAAGTAAATTTCTTGCTGTTTAGGAAGAATTTGGAGTTTATATTTTGAATTGAAGGTAGGCATCTAAGAGCCACACTTTCCTTGATTCCGGATAGTTATACAGTGACATCGAATTTCTGGCATCAAAGGATACACAACCCCAATTGCATAATGAAACAGCACTTAGGTATGTCCATCAGTGTAAAGTAGCAAAAATCAGTTGAATGACATTATTTCAAGCTGCGAAGCAATCATCTTTGCAGCTGTGTTTAGTGTTCTTGGCTTTCTTCATGAGAGAGCAGGGTTTCCTCTAAGGCCCCGTGGTGAGACTGTCTGCTTTGGAAATGTAAAGTTTCATCTCATCTCGATAAAGCTTCACCATTTGATAGAACAATTGTACTTTTCTCTGCTATCTGAAGCTAATTCAAAAGTAGCTCTAACCTGTCACCACTTCTCCCTCCCTCCTGTCTCTGTTCTGTCTCCCTCATCCAGCTTCCCCAGTGTGCTCCTTCTTAAACTTTAATCATCTCTCATTCAATACATTTCACAGCAACTACACACAAGGTTATCCCAGTTTTCAAAAGGCTTCTATGCCTTTAGCCTCAGCCTCAATAGAGATTTACTGATTTCACAAACTTAAGGAACCTTCTCGTCTGTTTATTAGCAGGCTCTCCAACATGAGACAAATGTTCATATAAAGATTTTTTTCTTGATGCAGATTTAAGGGCGCAGCAAGCAAAAAGCTATATAGAAAAATGCATGAGTAAAAGTCAAACCACTGCACACAGACTACAAAGGTGACGCACAGTCACATCACACTGTCAATTTACATATTGTTACTGCAGTTGCCTTGAAAATATTGAACGTTTCAGAGATGACCAGAATATTTTTCAGCGCAATTTGTTCACCTTGTCACTCATGTGTCTGGAAAATGATATAAATGCATCCAACTAGTTGCAGGGGGAAAAAAAAAGAAGAGGAAGACGAAAAAAAAAAAGAAGAACTCATTCAGAGTAGACTTTCTGTGTGTTTTCTTTCTTTTTTGATTGTGTCAGAGTGAGGCCATGACACCTGCTGTTCTCTGGATGCCATGTTGTGTTGGCCACAGTATGGGGTCTTCTTGAATCTATTGGCTAGCTGACCTGGCTGAAATCAATGACCAACAAGACAAGATGTGTGACTTTGTTTCAGATGAGTTCTATTGATTGGTACCATCAGCTTACCGGGGCTGAAATGAGAAATTTTTGCAAAACAGAAAATACAAAAATTCGGAAAATACAGTGCCTTCTTATTTCATACAATCAAAGCTCTTAAATATATGCATTGGCAATGGCAGTAGAGCAGCCAGCTATTAAAATGAAATCTGCAAGGTGGTGAGATCTGACATGGGATGATGATCCTTTCATCAAAAGGAGGTATGACAAATAAGCCAGTCAAAAGAAATTGATGTATAGCACTTTCTGTTGAGACATGCTAAACAAAACAAAATACTTCATGTGGTGTTGCAAGGGAAAACTACTTTAATGCACTGCCAGCAGCAGGTATTATATTGAATCCCTATCAGCTGAAGATCAAACAGCAGCAGGTATTGTGGCACTCTTTGGTGAGGATAGCTTTTAATGAGCAGAACTAAAGGTTAACATCAGGTTTATCAAGCTATTGGATTATGTGCTCCTTTGTTTAGCTACAAGCAGAACTTTGAGTGTAAAATAAGAAATGATGAACTTTATTAGTCCCATGGAGGGAAATTTGCATCATTACAGCAGCACTGGGATGTAAAAAGGGGGGGGGGGGTAGGTGTTATGGATGTAAAGACAGAAAAAGTATTTATATAAAAAAAAAAAAGAATGATTGCATCAGAAAGAAAAAAGATAAATAAGCTGTACTATTGTACTTGGTTTATTTGATGTGCAGTTTTGCACACAGGTCGAGCAAAGGTGAGATAAGTTGCATGTGTTAAAGATGTAGCATGCATACTAAAGTCCACTGGTGTTTGCTGAGTGCCTGCTGGGGTGCTGGGAACTGTTTTGGTTGTACAGTCTGACAACAGGAGACAGAAAAGGCCTTCAATAAGACTACATTCAATACTGCAGGTGGAGCAGTTGGTTCCCGATGGAGTTGCCCTCGCTGTGGTCTTTGGAACTGGATGAAATGTGTGACAGACTGCTTGTATTTGTCTTCATCTTGTGTGTTGCAGACGCCTAGTAGGTGTGGTTGGGTTGTCGGCTATGGGAACACACCTGGGCCCTGTGTTCTCTGTGCTACAAGAACACACCCACACTTGTGCCATGCAGAAGAGAGAACAGGAAAACACTTCCTGGGTTAAAGTAAATGAAGGACTGAGTGTTTTGTTTGTTTGCTGTTTTTGCTGTTGTATGCCTGCTGTCACCTCCTATAATTTACCGAGGTCATGTAAATCTAAATGGAAAGTAAAGAGAAGAGAACTGATAAGTGCTCTCTAATAGTGATGTGTCGGTCGCGAATGATACGGCTCTTTGAAATGAACGACGGGAGCCGGATCCTGCCTGGCTGGGACCTCTTTTTTTTTTTTTTGTTCAAGCCGCACGTGAATGGTCAACTACATGACGTGTGGCCGCACTGAGCGGGAGGGGGAGGGGCGGGGGCTACACACAGCACAGAGAGAGAGAGAACAGTCACTAGCACACCCACACAGAGGCACTGGAAACAGGTGGGAATTGAAAATAAGTGGCAGGAAAAGAAGCAAAATTTGGATGCATTTCAGTTTCATTGATCAAACAAAGGCAGAGTGGCACACCAAGGCTTCAGTCTACCCACGCCATGCACACATGATGGCACGGAGGCTGTGTATTGTGGCCACATCTGTCCTCTCCTTTATAAACCTTTTTATTTATTGTTATTGTTATAGTTTCATTTTATTGTTTTTATTTTGTTCTTTTTGTATTTATTGTTGTTTCACACTAAATAGTTAAAAGTTGATGAATAAATAAATAAATATACAATCAGAGATTGAACCTTTTGTCTAATTGAGATGGGTCTTTGTTTTTGTATTTTATAATTAATTTTTTTGTAGCACTCTGCTCCATGTTGAGTATAATAAGCTATATGAATAATGAACATTTGATATAATGTATGTTTTTTACATTTAGTAATTCATTTTACAAATAATTTTACATTATTTAATAAATAAATTTAAGCAACAAAAAAGGAGACACTTGAGAGCTGAAAGAGCCGGCTCTTTTTAGTGAGCCGTGCCAAAAGAACCGGCTCTCTAAAAAGAGCCGGAATAACCGTCACTACTCTCTAAGTCCTCAAAACAGAATCTAAACCACTTATGACTTGTTATTGGTCTTTGTCAGGCAGTGCTACCTGCTTCTCTCCTGCAGTATGGCACACAAAACAAAAAACAAGATGAGTAGGACCTGATCTGAAACAATGAGACTTACCCATGAGAAAGATCAACACAACACCGATTTACTCTCAATCTTTTTCTCTTTTTTTTTTTACATTTCAATTATTATTGTCAAATAGCTTCAAAACGTAGAGGGTAACCATCACATAATACCTTAACTCTATCAAATGAAATGTTACATAAAGCTCCACTTATTCACCCTCAGCACCACAGCTAGTTGACCACACTAACACAGGCTGACTGCGGCTCTAACGTGAACTTGCTTAAAGTTCATTTCAAACACTATACTAATGAGTTTTCTACAGGCTAAACAAATAGCTCACTCAGCAGGCTCAAGACTGTTCTATAAATCAGGAAGTGATTTCTATTGGTATAATTTAACAGAGAAATGAATGAGATTTGAACAGAGTGAGTAAAAATGTCAATGACATAGAGAATCACCATACTACCACAAAAAGAGCCATACTAGGAAAAGGCATTAGCTTGTGGAACTTGGATCAATAATGATATATTCCTTTAATATCAACTGTGGCTCCTCTACCTCTGTGTTCCATAAGGATTGGGCAAAAACCTACAGCACAAAGTCCAGCACTGCTGCTATTAAATACCAGGGAAGGATGGATTCAGAATTTCATATTAAGGGATTAGACCATGCAGGGAAATCCACATTTCAGTAAGCTATCTGTAGGAAGACACTTTCTGAGTAACGTTTAGGCAGATAAAAACTTTTGGTCCATGCTTAAACCCTATCAAATCCCCACCAACACTAAGTATCAGGCTAAAATTAAAAGAAAACTGCAAAACCCTCTACATGTAAATGGATATAAAAAGTTGTCGGGTGATAACACTGTACATAATGATTCTATACACTAAAAATAAAAGAAAAGATGTGAGTGTGTTCACTCAGATACTTGGAAGTCTCTATATCATTATAATGAGCATAAACATTCATGGTGGGTCCCCAGTATGATGCAGAAGAATCACATAAATCACATATTTAAATGGATTCACAGGAGACTGTCTTGTTACCTTACATTAGCCCCCCGTTATCAAACTTTCCACTAACCTGAAGTGACTGAGGTTCATTTCAGTAAATCCAACAAGCTGAACAATAACTTCATTTTAAAGAGTATTTATTTATTACCCGGTGAAATGAGTAGAATACAAATTGTCAGGAAATAACACTGTGGATCACAGTACTGCTTGGAGGTAGTAAATGGAATATGAAGTGAAAGTGGACTTTCTGCTGACATAGACAAGTGCTGTTCATCAGCAGGAGACAAAAAGAGTTGTGCGTTAATGTGTGCGGTGGCTATACATTCATACCAACAGCACAAAATGCATGAAAATTAATTAATGGGCTGGCAGTGTCACGAGGTGTTGCTCTAAATTAACTGCAGTCCACTGTTCCGTGTGGTTAGCTTTACATCAGGATGGACAACACGAACAGATGGCACATTTCAACTCTCAGCATTTGTCCCACACACACCCACACATGCACACTTTAACACAGGAGCTCTCCATGCACACACACACATACACGCACACATGCACACTTTAACAAAAGATCAGTCCATACACACACACACACACACACACACACACACACACACACAGAAGCACCATCAGACAACCGTAGCGTTTTACTTGATCATGTAAGATAGAGCAAACCAGATGAAGTACCAACACCTACATAACACAAATAGAATATACCTGTTGTGCTCCCCATTTTTCCATTAGAAGGAAATGATTACTCCCTTAATGGTTTCACTTGACAGCAATATGCAATTGTCATATTGTCAATTGACAATTATATAATATTGTCATATTATGTACTGCCTTGGTAGTACGTAATCCATAATGGCAGGGCTATCACCTCGGACAGGCACGCGCAAACTCTCGTATACATCTAGCTCATGGACTGTATCCCTACAAGGGCCGCCGTGTTTATGAAGAGAGAGTCTCCAACCAGCCGAGATCAATAACAACCTGTCAGCTTTTTAGTGTAGCCATGGACAGAGCTGAGACACAGGGACCACAGAGACAGAGCTGCATCCGTCCATCACACTCTTTGTGACCCCCAGCAGCTTTGATCGAAGATGACAGAAAGAGAGGGAGAGAGGGAGAACAACAGACAGCTAGAAATGCGATAAAAGACAGACTTTTATTGGTGTTGGCTAGCACCCCAGGTCTATGTATATTTTCTATGCTATAATTAAAGAAGAGCTCAGATGCTGGGTAGTCTCTGGTCTATTTACCTAACTTACAAAAGATAGTCAGAGGCGAGACAAAGTAGAGAGGTGGAGCTTTGAATAAAGCTAACAGAGTAGCATCTAGGGAAGCCTCTGCATAATAAAATCTGCATATACACACGCATTCCCACATACAGCGTACCTTTAAACAAATGTATAAGGCAAAGCACCTAATTGCTCTGGCAGCCATTGAATGATGACAATGGCCACAGTGGGAGTTTGCCAGACTTTTTCAGGATGTATGTAATTATTCAGTTGCACAAAAGGAAGGGCCGACATGGTGCCAGAGCAGATTTACTGTGTCTGTGGTCAGTGCATTCAGCAGGATATCTAATGATGTGCACTTACAGACTAAATTACCAGTGCATTGTTTACCTCTGCCTTTAGAGTGCAGGCTCGAGTGAGAGCAAGGTGCTTAAGAGAAAAACGAAGCCCACATGGATCTGCTGAAGTTTATATTAAAGCAAATGATCTGATAGCAGGGAGGGGTATGGAAAGAAGATGAATGGTATCCATGGAAGCAGAGGCAGGGGAGAGCCTGAAATGTCTAACTCTTTTCTTTTTTGGTAAAGGCCCCTCACTTCACATGCTGCTGACAGCCAGATAGCTAGCAAATACCAGGATGGGAGGAGGGGGACAAACTGTATGGTGTCTGACTCGAGCATTCATACAATTCCAAGCTGCAGTTTTCTGTAACCGACGAAAATGAGTAAGATATATAGTTAGATTTGAATTGTACTCACCAAAGCGTCAAACATTGTCTGTCCATTGAGGACTCATTGACATTTGGACATCATTTAGAGACAGGGGACAAATTAAATTTCTGATCTGCCAATTCCAAATTTGGCCAGTTTGTATCAACAAAATATTTAGATTTAGCAAACATTTAAAATGTTTTGGTTTTTTTTTTTTACAATAAAAACACTGTTTTTACTGTGTTGATAACCATTTACACAGTCTTCTGTCACCCAGTCGCTCTGAATGAAGTTAAACATAAATAAAAATGCTTGCTGGTTACAACTCTCCACTTTCCAGACTCATCAATGATGGATGAATTTCATTTTTGAAGGCCATTATTTCAAGGCACAGTGGTGATGCTGGTGGTGTGGATGCTCATGCTGGATAGCAACATGATTAAGTTCCATATGATGATGTTTTTTTTTAAGTATCTGACTCAGTTCTGAATATTTCCTTCACTCTTTACTTTCACCTTACAGGTCATACATACTGCGACCATAGTATATCCTTTACTCTTCCATGACAGCATGATGTGCGTGTGTGCGTGTAACTGTGTTTGTGATGTCTTGTGCTTGGCAAGAACTACTGTGTGGTGTACAAGAGTACATTTGAGAATCAAAATCACAAAACCAAATTCCTCATACTGATCAGCTGGTCACCACTCAGACTTTATCACGCTGAAAATGCAGCTGAGATGGTGCACCTCAATATATGAATTCTTACTCAATTAACCTCCATATAGAAATATTAGACCTGGATGGGAAGAACTGATCCAAAGAATAATAATTGAAATTCTGTTAAGGGTGTTTAATGATATCAGCCTTTGTGTTCGTGTGCTTATTTGGAAAAAGCATCCCCACTAAACATCAGTTCTAACAGCAGCACCCATCTGAGCCGCTGTCAGAGGTCATTTACATAATGAAAGGAGAAAATTACCAGGGAGGCAAAGGCAGGACAAGCCTGCCATTTGGCAGAGCGAGAAAATAAAGATGGAAGGCAAATGGCTTGGCAAGAATGGGGTATTGGATAGAGTGAGTGCAGAGAGAGTAGCAGAACTGAAGTGAAGGACAGGGGTGGTGAGTGAGAGGGAGGGCAGGAGGCAGCACAGACAGAGAGCTAAAGAAAGAGAGAGCTGAGGGAGTTTTAGTAGCTGAGATGGTTGAACCATGACGAAAAGCATGCAAAACTGGCATGAGCTGGAAAGAACAGAAACATTTGAAGAGCTAGAAGACAGCAAGAGAGTTGAAAGCTGGAAAACCTCAAAAGCATGCAGAAAGTTGGAGATTATGTCCACTTGGGGAGTCTTCACAGAATAAAAAGTCAACACAGAGACGGACAAAAACTAGAAAGGTATTTGAAAGCGCAGAAGGCAACACTGCTTGGTTTCCAGGACAAGTGGTAAAACGCAGGTTTCCCAGTCATCCATTTGGACAAGGATCTTACCTTGACCGATGAAGCCACTGATCCTGCGGCAGTGATGCCTCGCTTGACCGCTATGTCGCTGCTGGATGTTGTCACGGCAACTGTAACTGGGGTGGGTAGGAGGGAGGGGATGACTGGGAGGGGAAGGAGTCCTGGACGGTTGTTGCCGTTGACAACAGCAGAGGCACAGCTATGATTAGCTCCTCCATTGTGAAGGCCAGAAGGACGGATGTCTCTCCGCTCCCAGGGTCCCCGGTAGTCCCTCTCAAAGCGGTGGTGGTGGCGTGACATCACTTCCTCTTCCTCTCAGAGGGAACAACGGGGGTAGGCCTGAGGGAAATGGTGAAAAAGGGAGAATGTATTGTTCATATTCTATTTCAGAAATGGTAGCAAGAGATGCCTGCACAAAAACAGGGTTTTAGCGGGAGGACAAAGAATGAGCGAGACACTGAGGGAACTAAGGAGGGAGCATGTTGACATGATCGTGTAAATGCTCACAGCATCTGCTCCCACTGCACCTGACTGACACGAACACACTGCAGCTAATTTGTTGCCTCTAATTCCTATTCTCTCAGTCATTAACAAGGACTGCGACAAGAGGGAGAGAAATGAGCACTGCTGAGCAGGTCTATAAAAAACACCATCAGTGCCAACACCATAAGGAGCCAAATTTGTTACATGAAGCATCTAACCTCAACAATAAGAGATTAAAACAACATGGCCGAGCCAAATGCAAACAGCCATGTACTCAGTGAAGTTTTCCTGAGGACAGCGCAGCAGTATCATGACCTTGTGGTCAAAACTGTGCTCATTCATCTGAATAGATAAATACCTCTGCAATTACAGCTCATCTCATACATCTAATGGCTTGTTAATTCAATCAAATTGCCCTTGAAGTGCATTTGAGGGTTCTTCCCCTTTTCAAGCACAGCAGGCTGTTGAAGGCTAAGAGGTGACAGTGAGCTAGAATTACATCAGTCCAGGGCATGGCACTATTGTGTGGCAGTAGCAGCGCATCACTTGATATTATATCATAAATCAAAGCGGTACAGGATCTGAGTAGAGAAATTCATCACTGAGGGGTTTGTACTGCATTGTACGCCTCCTCACCAAAGACATGTTATGCTTCCCAAGCCCTTGATAACAGATGAAATAAATAAATAAATAACAACCTCAAACCAGGTTCAGCAAGTCCCATGCAAAATCCCCTGGTCTGTGAGGAGAGAATGACAGCGGATAAGTCTTTATTCTGCACACTTGGGTCTGTCACGCTGCTTCTTTGCCTCACAGAGGAGTAAATGCCTTGAAATGCTGGCGTCTGTGTGTCTGTGTGTGTCATTGTGCGCGACTGTATAAAAGCAGCATATGCTATGACTGAACGGCAGCGCATCCACCTAATGCTTTGGCAGGATGTGGTGAGAACACACATGTTCAAAACTCCAGTGTAGTGTGTGTGTGTGTGTGTGTGTGTGTGTGAGTGAGTGCCTGAGCAGGCTTTTGGAAATAAAAGGTTCCTTACAAATATTTGATGCAAGCGATACGCCACGCAGCCTGTGGTGGGAGCACCGGCCCTACTGTATCTTTAGCTGCTGTGACCGCTCGTTTATTTATTCGCTAAAACAATCTCTTTTTCTTCCTGCTCTGTTATTCTCCCTATCATTCTTTTTCTTTGTGCGTTTTAGTCCCTCTCTCAATCACCTCTTCATTTATTTCTCTCACAGAATGTCTGCTCTGTCTAAACAGAGAGCTTTTACGTGGCAGTAGAGCCAGCAACTAAAAGCTGTGGGACGACACTCACTCTCCCCCTTTCTCTACCTTTCCCCCTCTCCACAGTGACTCCTTTTAATAACCTCAAATTTTCCAATAGAATAAGCTTGTACTATCTCTAAAACTATTTGAGACAGAGAGTAACAAGGTGCTAGTCCAGTGGAACAATGGCAGAATTCGTGCCAGGTAATATTCTCTTATCTTCCGAGCTCCACACCTCAGCTGAGAAATAAGAGTACAGCCAGAACATTTTTCCACGTAAAAAAAGGAAGAAGGAAAAAAAAAAAGAAAAAGAAAAGAAAAGGCCATTATCTCAAGTAAAGTTAAAATTGGGGGCAGAGTGCATTTGCATTCGCAATTCTCTACAATTTATTTTTATCAATCCTTTTCAGATGTCAAGTGAGTACATGCCAGTGCACATCCACTGCACTTCCAAGTCTAGACAGTTTTGTCATGTACAGCTAGCCCTAACCTTCTTCTTGTAAACCTTCAGCAACAAGGCCACACTCCATTAGATTAGACTGAAAAGGCTTTGAGCTATGTTTACAAGGGCCCACATTCAAGAGCCTTGCAGAATAACCTTCAATGATGCTACAGTAAACAGTCTAAAGAAAATATACGTACATGGTTCATTTCACATGTTCACAAGAAATTTTTTATATATGAAGAGTGCATCAAAAGTATGTTTGCCATTTCTTTTTAGTTCATGCATAACTCTTTACACAGATTACTCTTTATTTAGCTACAAAAATAAAAGTAAATATGTTTTTATTACTACGACAGGTGATGGTGCAACAGGTTCTGCTGGGCCTGTGTAAAAAGGTTTGGAAGCAGCGTGGTGCCAGTAAAATATAGAGGAGCCTGCAAATTTTGGATGGAAACAAACTGTTGACCGTGTTATACTGTATGAGCGCATGTATCTTGTAACATTATGCTATTAGAGCATTGAGTTGGTAATGGACCGGTATGAGATGCAAGTTTTAGATATGAGTCACCTGCTATGTTAGGATCCAAATCTTCAAATAAACACTCCTTCAGTACCTTCTGTTCTTCTTAAACTTGTGGGTATGCCAGTCCAATCAAGAAGAAAGTTAGATTTAATTAAATGGACCACAAGTCCAAACTAAAATGCTTTGCAGATTAAGCAGCCTCAAAATTTAGGATACACCTGCTCTTGCATGGCGGCAAAGTGGTTAGCACTGTTGCCTCACAACAAGAAGGTCACAGGTTTGGTTCCCAGGTCTGGGGCCTTTCTGTGTGGAGTTTGCATGTTCTCCCTGTACTTGTGTAGATTTCCTCCCACCATCCAAAGACATCATGTTTAGGTTAATTGATGACTCTAAATTGTCCATAGGTCTGAGCGCGAGTGTGAGTGGTTGTTGGTCTCTGTCTGTCTCTGTGTGTTGGTCCTGTGATGGACTGGTGACCTGTCCATGGTGTACCCTGCCCTCGCCCAGTGTGAGCTGGCATTGGCTCCAGCACCCACCCGTGACCCGGAAACGAATAAGTGGTAGAAGATGAATGTACAAATTGAGAGTCCAGCTCTTTGATGTACAGTATTGCTCACAATTGCCTAAACACACCGAGTTATTTAAATGACAGCTTTTGAAAACAATGTTCCTTCTCTAAACCAAATGTCATGGTACGTCCTACTTCTTTCTTTAAACCTGAACATCAGTGTGGGTTGTTTTAAGTTGTGTATACAAATGACAAATGGTGTTGTTTTTAGGAGAGGGGGCTCTCACATTACCATGCTTTGGATTATATCACATACTTACCCAAGTCACAAATTTCAAAATCTTGGCACTACATTTGTAGAGAGAGAGAGAGAGAGATATATATATATATATATGTGCACAATCCTCAAAGTGAATTCCTGTCATCTTTGCACTATTCATGTCAGTATGTACTGTGTAACCAGAGGCTGGCAACTGATCCCAGCAGAGCCAGTATCATCATCACAAATCCCACTACATTAATGGTCCCTGGTAAACAGAAGGAATTAAGCGACTAATTACAAAGACTTAAATTTCCCTTCACAACTATATTTCTGCAACTTTTTGAAAGTCTGTGTGTGTGTGTGTGTGTGTGTGTGTGCTGGGATATGAACACACATCACCTTAAGGCTGGGAAGTGTGTGTTTTGTGTTTGAGCAGGTAAGTGTGAAGAAGTGATAAAAGAAATCCTGCTCTTAAAGCTGTCAGTGGAACCCAGCACCCAGCAGCACACCTGTGGACTTTACCAGACCAGATAAACACTTTAATACATCACATCTCCAATGACACTTGGCTCTGCGTTGGCCGGCTCTAGGGAGAAGGTGCCAATAAAGATTTGCCCATTCTCTTTCACATCCAATGAAATCACTGTCAGCCACAGACAAGACAACGATCTTTCGGAGGAGGGATGATAACCTTTGCTGCAAGGCTTGCATATTAAGCCAGTCTATTTAAGAGCCTTTTAAATTTTATAAGAAACTAATAACAGCATTTCAGTCATACCCTACAGCAATTAACGAGGCTCTTCAGCTGCTGCACTTCTGTCAGCATGTTAATAATCTTACCTGAAGGCAGAAGAGTTTCCCACGCCAAATGCTATTTTCTGACTCTGGCTTCTACTTAGAACAACAGCTGACGACGGGGAATCCTTTGCAGAAGGATGAAAATCTAAACAAATGATTAAAATCACTAATCCTCTGGAAGCCCAAATAGCAACAAAAAAGCTCTGGTTTCCAACATGAACATAGGAGTCGAAAAAGAAAGTGAGAAATACCATGTCAGCAATCAAACCTAATGAGCTGACTGACAGGCTGATGGGCATCTCCATTGTGTTGTCAGTCACGTCATGAGTTAAAGGCAGTCAGCTGTGATGGAGGCAGAATGTGTCTTAGTTGCTGGGCATTTTCGTCTCTTATTTAAAAAAAAAAAAAAGAAAAACAGCTAATCCAGCAGCTGATGTTTCAGGATGCACCAAGAGCAACTGCAACCGAGACAGAAAAGTGAGATGGTGTGGGTGTTTGCATACGTAAGAAGGAGCTGCAGTTAGAGCAGGAGACAAGTAAGTGTGTGTGTTTTTGGGCGTGTTTTTGGGCGTGTTTTTATTTGTGGGCGTTCACCCATGTCTGAATGTGTGCAAGGCCAATCGGAGCTGACACCGCCACAACCTCACTGCTATCACCATAGTGATGCCACATTGGGAGTCTTCAATGAGTTCAGTTCCCAATTGACAGCAAAGTGTTTAGCCAAAATAAAAAAAACTTATCTGGCAGGTGTGAACGTGAAACACACACCCCAAAAAAGCAGCATCTGTCACTCCGAGGCGGCAAGCCGAGTGTCGAGTGTGTGTGACAGAGCTGTGTTAACAAAGCCATGTGGGAATACGCAGGGAGCTGCAGACAGACGTGAGGATAGAGGGAGTGTAACAGATGGAGAGACAGTGGGAGCGAGTGAGCAAAGGAGTTAAAACAGCAGTAAAATGTGTGTGTGCAGCCTGAAATAGAGACATGGGTGTTAAGGATGGGATTACGGAGGGGTGGGTTAGGTTGAATGTCATACTTCTGTTCTCGGGTGTGATGTTTGCTTTGCTGGCACATTCTGCCCTGCATTTAATACCCCGAGCTATTCCACCCACAGCAGATACTCCCTAAGAGGAAGGGCTCCGTTTCCAATCCGTAGTAGTGCTTACTTATATTGACCCAGTGACAGCACAGCTTTCACCACACTGACACACACTCACACACACACACACACACACACACATGCTAACCTGCTGTACTCATGAGTCTGTGCTAAGGATCAATAAGTCCATCAGCAAGTTGGATGGTACAAAAATAGGCTGCGGAGTGTAGGTATGGTGTAACTTTACGAGGAGAAGATATCGCTGTAAATGCGCAGCTCAGCGGGGACGAGTGCACAGATAACCGCTCATATGTTCACACACTATAGCTGTCAAAGGTACACCTGATCACACGTGTGCATGGAGCATGCACAGCAACACAATTGCACAGCAGTAAATGTGCTGACAGTTCCTCCAGGACAACAGAGGTATTCATCCTGATATTTAAATAATGGGAGAGACTGTTGGTACAGAGATAGCCTGGAGCAACGCAAGCCAGAGTCTCAGGCTTTTTAAATTTTCTTCCTCAGCTAGAATTCCAGGACGATAAAGACACTGTCTCAATTTGGATGTTGCATGTTTCATTGCAATGCATAGATGCTTGATTATCCAGGTAAGTATATATCCACATGTGCATCTTAAGAAGCAGTACAGGTCTCTTTGATAAAGGAACAATGATAAAACAATTTAAATTGGACTGCTCAGAGTTAATATTTTTCTTTGCTTGAAGATTTTTCTTTCCAGCATCATAGAATTTTTTATTCATTTTTTTTTTTCACTGAAGTATTGATTGATGAAGCAAACCAATGTGCCAGGAAAGAACCTGGGCTTCCTGGGAATTTTTAGCTTTAGGACATGATACAGAAGAAATCTAATTGATGTTCCAGAAGAAGGAAAACACACACAAGAACAACAGAGCGGAAGCTAGAGGGAAGGTAAACACAGGAAAAGAAGAGTAGAGAAAGTCGGGTTTAGTGCCTGTTACATGCTCTGATACTGTGTGTACGTGAGGAGGAGGAGTATGGGGGTTGCAGGGAGGAAACGAAAGGGCCATCTTCAGGGATAAGACACAGAGATGAATGCTGATACCTGCTGACATGGAAACTAACAAGCCCATTGTTGGGACTGATTCACAGCAAGTAGATCTAAACGGTGTGGAGAATTAGTTCTTCATGACAATTTGTGTATCTCATTAGTGGCCTGAGTAGAACCGAGAGACACGGCGCCAGCAGTATTGTATCATAAAAACATAAAATGTCTAAAATCAGAGCCCATCGGCTTTTGTTCAGCCAGACCAGAAATAGCTTCTCTTTAAGCAGATTATTAGAGGCATATAGGCTGGTTTTAATTAAGCAGCTACTGCTACAGGACAACTGGGAAGCATTTGACACGCAAATAAACCTGAACCAGGCTGTAATCACCAGTCATTCTGAACAGATCTAGAACTAATCTGAATACAACACCTCACATTCCCTTATCTCATCTGCCCATTAGGTTTTCCGCCGAGGTTTCAGAGAAGATAGTGAGAGATGGCACTTTGTACATTAATCTGACACCTTGATGGATGAAACACTAGTGGCTGACATGCACACACTGCCTCATTTTGCCAGAGACAGACACTTCCTGATCATCTTCTCTTTGATAAAGCATGCAAGCAAAGGCCAAATCATTCAGAGTGGATAAAAAAAGGATGAGGTATATTAGCTGGGTACAGAGAATAGACATTAAAAAAAAAAAAAAAAAATGGGGGTGAAGGTTGTTTTTTTGTAAGATTAAGAAATATTGCATATACCTGCAACCCTGACAGCAAATTTCACTGTCCATCAGCACAGTTCTTTTAGTGAAACATTAATAAGTAAAACTTTCGTCCAATCTGGAAACTAGCAGGCAGAGTGTGTGCATGTATACAGCATGTGTGTTTTTGTGGGGGGATATGATATGATGCAAGGATTTCCAAGCAGCTTGTTTACTGTACTTTGAACACACAGGCTGTGCTTTCACTTTTGCATGATTAAAACAGCACGGGTTGACAGTAATTTTTCAGTCCAAATATGTCCGCTCTGACACCCGTCGCCTGTGTTTGGTTGTCAGTATCCCAGGCATGTGATTAGCCTTGGGAACAGAGCAGCACTGCTACCTCCACCACCACACACCGCACGCTGCTGCTCAGTTAATTAAAACACAGACTTTCAACAAAACGCCACATTATCACAACGGCAAGACATGAAGCCGGAAAAAAAACCCTGGGGCTAGTGTGCACGCTTCCCCATCCAGCCTTTCTTCATGCTTTTTCTACAGGGTGTGGGAGCAGCAAATTTCCAGACGCCAATCACACAATGCGCTTGTGCCTGTGTTTATGAGTGTGTGAATGTGTGTGTTTGTGTCTGTTGTGTATTCTCTGTGGCCCATGGCAGCTGTCGCCTTTTCTCCCTTCACTGCATCCTTTTGCGAATTTCTCTGTTCTCTAAAGAAAAACCAACAATGGCATCAAAACAAACAGCTCTCATTGCTAATGCTGCATGCAGACATACATACATAAACACCTAAACATGCAGGACAACTGAAAAAAAAAACAAAAAAAAAAAAAAAAAAAAAACAGTTTGTACTAGCTGCTGCATTCTATTGCAACTAGTGTGACATGCGTCACACTAGTTGCAAAATATCAATATTCATGGGGGCATGTTTATGTGTACGTGCGCAGTTGAGCTCTGCTAGCGGACAAGAAGCAAGTGCAAGAATAGTGACTTAATTATCTAAATGGCTGCTGCGGAGATTACTGAGGGCAGTGAGCATCCATCTCTTTCAGACTAACTGTGGTCTGTGGGTATACTTATTGGAGATCCCACCCACTGGCTCCCACCCATATGGCTTATATGATCTCTCCTCATGGCCGTGAAAATCATGTAAATGGTGGTGTCCTACCATAGAAAACGTTTTGCGGACTGATGAAACTAAGGTTGAATTGCATATAGCACATGGAGTACTCTGTATGGTGTAGAAATGCCCAGCATACCTACCTGAAAACATCATCCCCAAGATGAATAAGTTTATCAAAGCATCTTAAAGAAAAATGTCAGGCTGTCCGTCCGTCTACTGAAGCTAATTAGTCGTTGGGTGATGCAGCAGAATGACGACCATAAACATAAAAGAAAATCTACTATAGACAGGTTTCAAAGAAAAATCCACCTATTGAGACGCTGTGGAATGACCTGAGGAGAGCTGCTAACCTCAGACAAGAAAATGTCTGAGCTGAAGCAGCTCTGTAAGAAGAGTGGTCCGGAATTCTTCCTGAATGCTTTGCAGGGCTGACCCACAGTTTCACTTACTTGAGGTCAAGAAAATTTAACTAGTTATTGAATTCCTTACTTTTTCCAGCAGCACAGTGAATGTTTAATGGCTCAATAAAGACTCAAAAAGTTATAATTGTTTGTGTGGTGATAGCTATGACCTAATACAGATTGTGGTTGACTTGACTACAAATTTCTCTCCTTGTATGACCTCATCAAAGTTCAAGGCCAGCCTGGGATTTGGTGTTTCGCTCAAGAACACCTCAGCAGTGTAAATTTTAAATGTTTATAAGGGAAACAGGGCTCAGGTCCTCTGGGTGAGCGATGGTCTATACACCTGAAGACAACAGTAACAATGTGCTGAACTGTGAGGGGAAAGAAAAGTTAACATTAAGTTAACCTTCCATCTGAGAAGCAACGGAAAATTAAATGATAGCTGATAACAAATGAGCAGAGTGACACTTGTAGAATCCCAATTTCAAAGACAATAACACTGATTTATCATGCATGTAATTACACAGAAATGCATTTGTTTTCAAAGTTATTGACTGTTAATTAGTTCTTATGTTTTTCCCCTGAGTGATAGCATCTAAAAAGGATGTAATCACTTTGCTGAAAATGTGAATACATGCCAAGGAATGCTGTCCAGATGAAGTTTAGATTGGTGAGTTGCTTTGTGTACTTAGCTGGATAAATGGGCCTTTTATAAATGGAAGTCAAAATGAAACGGTAGAAGAAAAAAAAATTTGCGTAAATCAAAGGCTGATGTTTCTGAGTCAATTACATTAAAGCTGAACCAAAACAGAGTTCAGATGTGCTGTGCGCAATACTCCCAGTCAGCTCCAATAGTTTCTATCATGGTTAATGACATAGCCTTGAGACATGGGGTTTTTATTGCCAAGTTTACAATGTCTACTCATTGCTTTTTCCAACAGACACAAGTATTGGCACGCACACAAATACACAACAGATTCCCTTATTCCAGGTCAGAGACACACACACACATACATTCAAGCAAATGCCCCAAACACTGCTCTCTCCCTGATTAAGGCAGGCCATCTGCTGGAGTCCCCTGTCACCACTGACGGCTGCTGCCTGTTTAGGCCGGCTCAGGCGAGCCAGAAACCCCCAAGAGTGATCCAACGGCATATTAATCTCCTCAAATCTCAACCTTTTCCAAAGGGCAGACACCACGGTAACCTCTTTGCAGTTGTTTGGCGCAACATCATCTCACTCCCTAAAATACACAGTTCTGTCACTTCTGCCATAGATGACATGAAAAGTGAAGGAGGAGTGAGTGTGTTTTCCCTTCTTTGTGTATCCATCTCTCTCTCTCCACTTATCTCGTGTCTCTGGGTGCTTTCTCTAAAAGCCATTCTCTGTCTCTGTCTGTCGTTTCATATCTGCATGAACACAGTGCCCTTTCAGAGCACATGGTGAGTGGCGCTGCAGCCTGGGCCGGCCCACAGGAGCACTTGGAGCACTATAGATTAATGGCCCGGGAGACAGCTGAAGCAAGTGGAATGAACAAATAGAGGGGGCCCAGAAATGACCACAAAGGTAAAAAAAAAAGAAAAAAGAAAGAGAGGTAATAATAAGGAGAATGAGGTGTGGACTAAATTGTACGAGAGGTAGCAGCTAGGGGAATGTGTTCTGTCACGGTATAGTTTTACACTCATGTCACACTGGCAGAGGTAATTAAACCTGAATGGGTCAATGTGCATCATCCAAAATGGATTTGTGACCCTCTTCCCAGGGTTGGATGAAGGTCACACACTACCCAGGTTCAGTGGAAAACCATCTCTCTTAGGGACAGAAGTGTCACATGGACTATTGCGATAGAAATTACATTTATAAACATTTACCTTCTACTACTCGGTAGTAGGGAAAAAAGGGACAAAAAGAGAGAATATGAGAAGTTGGTTGTATCCACTGGTCAATAACTATTATGAATGAAAGCAGAGCACTTTTTATGCAGTTACATCATGGCTCCATAGAAGTATTTCCATCTGGGTGGGTTAATTCAGTTATGATTATCTGGTGAAATTTATACATGTTTATATCCAGGTGCATAAATGACACGGAAATATCCAAAACAGTTTCTGATTGTTAAAGGGTCGGCCGTATTTTCTGCCGAGGGAGTTAAGTGCTGCTGTTACTATAGCACGTCTATCTGTAAGAGTTGTGCAATGAAATTAGAAATCAAACAAACCATATAACTGGGTTGGATTTTTTTTTGTCATGGCTGGTGACTTCAATCATGACAATTTAACATTGCATTGCTGAAATTTCACCAATATGGCAAGTTTGCTAAAAGAAAAAAAATGTGAAAACTGTTAATGTGAAATGTGGTGGCAACAGGAAAGCTCACAGAATAACCAAGCTATTTAGGAGGCATTGTTAACATTAGGGCAGCACAGCCTCACAACAAGAAGGTCGCAGGTTCGGTTCCCGGCCTGGGGCTTTTCTGTGTGGAGTTTGCATGTTCTCCCCGTTTCCTCCGGGTACTCCGGTTTCCTCCCACCGTCCAAAGACATCATGTTTAGGTTAACTGGTGACTCTAAATTGTCCGTAGGTCTGAGTGTGAGTGTTTGTTGGTCTCTGTCTGTCTCTGTGTGTTGGCCCTGTGATGGACTGGTGACCTGTCCAGGGTGTACCCCGCCCTCACCCAGTGTGAGCTGGGATTGGCTCCAGCACCTTCCACGATTATTCAGACAGTCCTGCTTCCGACATGTGGAATTTGAGAATTTAGTGCTTTTTGTAGTTTTGTATGGTTGTAAATTGATTTGAAATGTTTGTCACAGAAAAATATCTATTTGAAGATATAACCTTGGAATGAGGGGACTAATTATGGGCACTTTTGACAGACTTTTTGGGGTTTTCAGAGTAAATCATTTATCGATAAAAGAGTAATAGGTGGATTAACTAACTGCGAGTAATCATCAACAGTAGCCCTAAACTTAACCTCAGCATTCAGCAAAGCCCATTACACACAGCTCTACTCTACAACAGTGCTGGGCGAGGGTGAACATGTAGTTTTATTTCTGTATTCTCTTTGAGCATCTGGCAAAATAAAATTATGAGAACTCAGGAATGTGCCGCAAACATGCAGTGCCTGCATTTTTTTGGGTTGTGATTATTTGAATGAATGAATTGTGCTGCAGTTACAGAAGATGAAATTACAGAGGAAAAGGGTTTTTTTTTTTTTTCTTGCTCTCGTTTTGTCTCTCTCATTTTCACTCTCCTTTTCCCTTCCCTCTTGCTTCCCTTCCTGCTTTACCCGAGCTTCAGCTGTACTCTCATACACAATCAGCCATGTGAGAGAGAGAGAGCCAGAGGAGAGCTGGAATTGGGCAACATCAGAGATAGCAGAAGTGAAGGGGGAGATAAAAGGAGGAGAGAAGGGAGAGGAAGAGAAGGAAAGACACTGACAGAGAGGGGAAAATGAGAAAGCCTAGCAAGATACAAGGTGAAATACACACACGCACACACACATACATGTTCTTTAATCAATATGGTGGGAATGTGGCCCCATGGTAAATCACTTTCCTGGCAATAACAGAGAGCAGCCACTATCCCTCTTTTTAATATGTTGCCAGAGTGTCAGAGGGTGATACACAGCAATATATAGCGTGGAAGAAAGGAGACAGAAGACAGAAAGAGGGGGAGTCATGGATAAGAGTGTGTGTGTGTGTGTGTGTGTGTACTGGGTGAGCTGTGATGAATAGGCCTGGACAGTTGGTCTGCACTCAGATAAAACAGGGGAATCATGATTAGGTTGGGTAAAGTGTCCATGCTGGCCTACACACACACACACACGCACACACACACACACACACAAAAACCATAGCTGGCTGGACTCCTCGTCTCTCTCTCTCTCTCTCTCTCTCCTCTTCGCCCCCCTTGCCGTGTGTCCTTTCTCATGGGCTCTCAATGCATCAAAATCTGCCCTCCTCAAAACAAGAATCCACTATAATATTAGAGGCTAAAAAAAATTCCATTAGAGGGGTAAAAACTATCAGTCTCCTTTTCTGGTCACATCGATTAGGGGATATTGAAGGCAAGACAACTTTTCCACCTTAGCGTTACAAATCTGGCTGCCTGTCACCATCCACAGAGCCAACAGATTACACAATGCCCTGGCAGGTTGACCTTCACTTAACTATCTGACCACAGGGCACATCATCTACCATGTCTTTTATTGACTTGAGTCCATCACACTCAATCTCATCCTTGCCGGCTGTGTTTGAGACCGCTCAGTGAATGTTGTTACCGTAAACGAGAGTGGCTACTCAGTTGACTTGGGACCGCTTTAAAGCAGCGTTAAATAAGTAATGGGGTGTCTCATCAGCTTTGACTAGCCAGTAGCAGAATACTTTACAGTAAAGGTAGATTAATGGATGGGCAAATGTAGATAAATGTAAACACTAAATAAAAGAGCTGACTGGCCTGTGACAGGACTCAGTGACATACAGTGTCAAAGTATAACTGGACAACCGTCAAGATGTAGGTCTATTCCAAGTAGGGATCTAGATACAGACAGATGGAGCACCATTTTACTAATAATCATAGCCTCAAATTAAAATTGTACAGCTATTACAGTATCAGCAAAAACTCAAGCCAGGATACAATTTATTAGAGTGACAATGGAATGAGTAATGAGAGTCTGGAGAAGCGGTTTCTCAGAAGAAATTCTCTGCAGCTACATTTAAGCCCAGAGACCTGATTATAGTTTCACAATGGTAGAAAATTGTTAGAAAAGCTGGTATATTACTAAATAACTAAAGTAAACCCAACACAACAGTAACCTGTCAATCTCTTTGAATTGAAGCTTTGCTCTCTTCAAAAAAAAAAAAAAAGCATGTTATCTTAATTATATTGGCAACAGTGGTTGACGGGTTAGAGCACGTGTTGTGTAACTGCAGCGTCCTGGGTTCAATTTTGGGCCGGGGGACTTATTCTACAGGTTATTCTGCTCTCTCCCTCCCTCCCTGTTTTGTTGACCTCTCTGTAAATCAGTGATGGAAGTCAAAGCATAAAAAGCGCCAAAATAAAACAGAAATTATTATTTATCCCGACTACGACTAGGCAAAATACTAACAACATGAGCATTAAAAACCTCACCGACACATTGCCGTTTATATTAGGTGTCAGAAATGTTGGTTTTTGCTAATAATCTGAACATTTATAAACTGCATGGGTTGTCATGATTTGTATTTCTCTAAGGTCCACTCTTCAGGCAAAGTCAAGACCTCAGGCAGGATGTAATGGTTATATCAAGCAACACCGCAAAACATGAACAAAACAAAGGCACAGTCTAGCTTAGAGATGAGGAAAAAACATGGTTCTCCAGAGACAGGTCCATCATTGTGAACTGCGGTTCAGATAAACCGGCTCAATTTAGATTATTTGTTGTGAAATGGCCAAATAAAACTCAAACTCCTCGGCCACAGCATGATTAATAATGGGCTGCATTTTGTTGTTGTTGTTGTGATGCATGTGAGCCCCGACACCTGCACCGTTATTTCAGCAACTAATTTCCACCAACGTCAGTTAGGTGTGTCTTTTGGTGTGTAGTCAGATTTATTTGTAATGTTGTGCATAAAGCTCAAAGCTACTATAGCATTCTCTTTCTTGCTCCCTTTCTTCTTGTTTCCACATCTGTGGCTTCGATTTAACATTTTCTTCAGCCCACAACATCCACACATACTTTATCTCCCAATCATGCACCCATATTATACACTGCTGATGCGTCTTCCTTCCAACACATATGTTTTAACTATATATCGCTTTAATATATCAAATTAAAGGGTGCTCAAACTTAGCATGATTTTCTTCTGTAACATACCGTGGTCAGATCTGAGATGCTGACACTCTGGCTGGTAGATGTGACTATATATAATTCATGTAAATGTAGAATATGTGTACGACTACAGTTCACGCAGCTGATGAGTCGTCCTTTCTCTGACAGATGGAGGCTGCTCTCATCTCTCCTTTGTTGCTGCCGTCTTGCTGACTCAGAGTGTTGACAGGCCAGAGCGCACACCAGCACAAACCCTGCTACAATCAATTCACTCAATTTAATCTTAATTAGCTGACCACAAAGAGCTGCATATTACCTCTGATGCAGCTGAGGCATCTCGCTCTCCCTCAATCTGCTTCTTTTGAATTTCACACTATTGATTTTAACAGCACATTGGTCTGATTATCTGGGTCATGTCTTAGCCTGTGACAAGCCCGTGAGCAGTAATGGGAATAACGGCGTTACTTTACTTAAGTAACGAGTAATCTAATTGATTACTTTATAATGCCATTACCGTTACTGCCAAAAAATGCGGCGCATTACTATAATTGAAGCTGGTTTTTTTCATCAGACCAACCAGATCTCTGAGCCAGGAGGCAGAGACTTTTTTACTGTTCTTCTTTGGTTAGTGGGCACGAGACATAAATGCATAAACGCATAAATGATGACGACTGTCTGAGGTAGAGTAAAATTTCATGGTAAGCCAATCAGAAGTCGAGGCGGGCGGGTGTTGTTTCCAGAAATTCGAAAGCACGCATAGTTGAACACACAACGAACGACAAAAGTGAGTCAGTCAACAAGAAACAGGAATGGCGAGCCCAAATAATCCAAAAGTAGCCTTCTCTAAATGGAAGTATAGCCATTACTTTTCCCTCCAAGAAATCAAAGGAACGAATGTATTGGTGAAATGCACATTATGCCCTGGACAAAAGTTCCTGTCCACATCGGTGTCAAGTAATTCAGACGTACTCAAACATCTTATAATTGAACATGCACATTTATTTTAAATTCAGTTGAAGAGGAGTGGAGGGGGGCTCCAAATTCAGACACATTCCAGCATTTAAAAATTTACTTGAAAGTAACACAATAGTTACTTTCCGCAGTAACTAATTACTTTTATAATTTGTAAGTGAGTAACTATTTGAGTTACTTTTTGGGAGAAGTAACTTGTAACTGTAACTAATTATTTATTTTAAATAACTTGCCCAACACTGCCCATGACACACAGCCATGACTAACCACTCGCTACCCTTTCATTGGCATCAAATAAGAAATGGCTTATCTTCAGTTTGACATCAAAGGAGCTGCCACGGACGGCGCAGGAACCGACAATGCTCCGGGACCTTTAACTAGCTGCTTCTCATTTCTAATGCGAGATATGAAGTTGTTTGAACCATGCTTCATAATGCTCTACAGCTGAATAATGAGTTATAGTAAAGTTTTGTTGTAATCCACCTTGCCCCTGGGTCTTGTTGAAAGAAATTTGCTTAAATCAGATGGACTCACAAGGGAAACACTTTTTGTGTAATATAGTTGCTACACCGGAGCTTTGTAACCACTGAAGATAATGGATGTCTCCATGGGCACATGTTCATAAATAAAACACGCTGTGCTACTTGCCTGGTCTTAACAGCACTTCCCACATAGAACGGGGTATTGGTGCTAATGGTACACATGGAAACCAAATTCGAACAGTTCTGTGGCCTTTTCACCTCTGTTGGCAGCCAACATGGCCACGCATGTAGAGAGCATATTCAAAGAAAAACCTGCATCTGGAGAGGAATAAATACGTGGATAATATTTCCTGCTCTCTTCAGTGTCGGAAAAAAAGGCTGTGAAATGTAGAATTTGATATGCTGTAATGGTCAGCCCATGGTTCTCTGGAAGCGGTGGAAAAGTAGATGAGCTAGAAACGGAGAACAGAATGTTTTTGTACAGCAGGAAGAAAAAGGTTGTACTATAAACCCATACACTATGTATTGATGGACTGAGACGTGAACTTTGACCACAGCAGCATTTAAAAAAAAAAAAAAAAAAAAAAAAAAAGATACACCTGCTTTTTGTGTACTTGTATATGGGCTGCTGGACGACATTTATGATTTGTGTGTAGGAGGTCTAAAGAAGCGAAGTTATGGAAACAAAGGGGGATGAGACAGAGGAGGAAAAAACTGGTGAGCAGAGCAATAATTTACAGGTATTGCAAAAGCAAGGCTGGCAGGGGCGTCAGTCAAACAAAATAGCCCAACCGGCTCTCTGGAGGGAGCGCACTTTTATACATTTCTACAGACATTCTTCATCAGAGGAGAGTGGAACACTTTCTCAAGTAGTTCCCACCAGAACATTCATCTAGGGCAAAGTGCTTTCTTTGGAGCTATTTTTTAATTGCCCTGTAAATTTGAATTCAAAATATGAGGAGCCGCTGTGGTGGAATTGTCTGGATTGTAAAAAGATGAAATCTTGTAAGACATAATATAAGGTACAAGGTATATAGGTATAAGGTATATAACATTTGACCTGTAATAATGATCCACTGATTTTACAAGACGGTTAGCATGTTGCATCATCTTCTTTTTTCCCCCATTCTTCCACTGATCCAGTTGACATTGAATCAGTGTTTTCACCCCTCTTGACCTTGTTCCCTCTGAAACCTGAGCATAGGGCGATAGGTTAGGGGGCTGCTATTTCATGCCCTCCCTCAGGCCCCGTCACTTTGATAAAGGTTGCATACCTCTAGGCATTTTGAGAACATTTCCCGCTCTCTCCTGACACTTCCACCTTGCAACCCCTGTCCCCTCTCAGCACACCCTTTCCCTGCGGCATAGTGCAGTTTACCGACCGTGACACACTGTGCTGTCTGAATAATCCCAGTGAGACCGGAGCGACATTAGGAAAAGGAGGCCGCTAAAATGCCAAACCATATTACGTCCTCCTCCTCCTCTTCTACCGGGTTTGCTTTCTCACAGAGGGCACCTGGTGTGGCATCTCTTCATTAATGCGCAGAGGCAGGGGGAGGGTCACACACACACACACACACACACAACTTCTCATTCCTGCACACAGCCATTTATCTGTGTTGAAAAGCATGACTACATTGTGAGTGCCCTCTGACAAGGGAAAGAGGAAAGGAGGTGTCTGACTGTGTGAGAGACCTAAAAGCAACAGTCTAGCTTAGCACTAATCATGCTGAAAGGTAATGAAGCTACCCAGAGACACTGTCAGCTCGCAAGGTTTATGGAACATTTGTATTGCACTCTGTGAGAAACGACAGTGCGAGAAGCAGGACGAGTGTGAATAAGTGGGAGTCAGTGTGTGTGTGTGTTTTTGCAGACTCATGTCTCTTGTGCATGTGCACATTATTCGCTACAAATCTCGTGAGCCTTGTGGCAGCATGGCTCAAAAGGAAAACGCTAAAAGAGATGCCACCGAGCGCAGCCACCACTCATATCTGTCAGCATCACAAAGAAAGAAGAAGCCCTTCTCCCTCCAACACTGGAGCATGTTTTCAGGAGAGTGAGTGGAAATGTGTGAATATTGTAGCAGACCCTGAAGGTGAGATGTACCAGGGATGCACAAAAGCTGTGAAAAGAATTAGGTTAACTTGTCAAGAAAAAATTAAACATTTAACTTTCTCTGAAGCAAATAAATTTGGTTTATTTGTAATCGATGGCGTTTCAGAGGCATATTTCTATAATTCTTACTCCAATCTCTAAACAAATATTCAAATCTGATCAAACAAGCCATTATGTTGACAGCTTTCAATTGCATTCAATGACAGAAGCGTCTGCAGGCAACTTTTGAGAAGCAGAAAGCGGCCAGCTAAATTATGCAAATATCTGTCAGTTTAACAAATCAGAGGCAGAAAATTAGCAGGCTGTTAGTCTCAGTTAGACACGAAAATGCCGCTAATACAGATGAAGGGTTGAAGCCTGATTTCATTATCGCTCCTCTGAAAAAGAGAGGAAGGGGGAAGAGAAAGGGAGAGAGGGAATGAAAAAGAAACGTGAGCTCAGGAGACGGAGACAAATGTACGTAAAAACACGGTGCTCTATTCAGAAACCTATCAACTCCCAATATCAAATTAACCAAATGAATGGTACAAGATAAAGGACAGCACAGGGAGGAGAGAAAGCACGGCAGACAGGCAAATTAAAGGAGGTAGAGAGAGAGAGAGAGAGAGACAGAGAGAGAGAGGAGAAGCTGGAAGGGTGTGTTTAGAGTGGGAGGGATCAGAGAGTATTTCAATAATCGATAGAGCATGAAGCGAAGAGAGAGTGAGACACACACACACACACACACACATAAAGAGAGAGAGAGAAGCAGCATATCACAGTTCATTAGTCATAGCTGGTGACAACTAGAGACTGTAGCAAGAAGATTGTCACTGGGTCTTAATCAGATGAGAAATGATGGAATGCCAGTCGTTAATTCCAACAGCATTATAGCATCTATTGTCTGCCTCTGAAGGGGCTTATCGCAATCGCTCTACCTCCGACTGCTGCTGCTCCTCCTGCTGCTGCTTCGCCAGCAAACAAGCTGCCTGCCAACTCACCAGGGAAACTCTAAAGAGCTGGGAAGAAACTAAACTCTCCTTTTCTGCAAAGTCTCACTCTCTCATACTTTTGCTCGCTCTCTCTTTCTTGCTCACATAGGCGCACGCGCACACACACACACACACACACACACACACATACTGAAAAACATGTAATGCTACAGTAGCCCTTGGTGCTACACGGAAGCATCTCTGAAGCAGAAACCAGGAAATCGATTCTCTCTTTTTAAGCAACCCATTAAAAGGCGCCAAGGAGAGTTAAAGCACTTACTCAAGACATACCATTACAGTATATTATATATTCTGTTCCAAGACAAGCCCTAATGAATGCACACTATTACATTATTGCTATAGAAACGACACACTTATATTCTGTGCACATACCCACACACAAAAGTTTCATATATACAATTTAATTCTAAACATACAGTATACCCCCCCAAAAATGTTAACAAATAAAGAAAATAAAATGTGAAATCCTCTCTCTTTTTGTTGATCGTGCTTGTACACAGAAGCAAATAAATACTGCAACATGCTCCATAAAAGGCACATCTATACCCCCATGTTACCACCACTATCATGTTTTCCTCTCTCAGGGTCTGTTCCTGTCAGAACCATGGCCCAAAACTCTCAGTCAGCTGGCTCAGCTGGGGACGGCCTCTCCTACTCAAACAACTTCCCTGCCTGGCTGGAAATGTGTTTACTGTATTTGTACCACTACGCTGCACTGCCTGCCTCGTTCACCACCACCAAACAAAAAGTACAGCGGCCGTGCGGCTGCAGTATGTGAACATTGTGCAAATCCAGTTTGTAGCTCCCTTTGCTGTTCATGCTCGTGTGCATCCTTCTGTGTGTCATTGTACAGGGGGTGCTGAAAAGCAACGTCACAGAGAGGACAAAAGGTGGCCAACGTAAGATTGTAATGCTCCTACTCTATGCTCTTTATCTATCTGTGGAAACCTGTAGAGTTTAGGGTTGACACAGACCTTTGCTTTTATTTATCATTATTAATTACTTTTTCTAAGATAATGAGGGAGGATCCAAAAAAAGAACACTCCAATCCAGGGTGCCCATAGAGAATAAGTGTAGACTTCACAGTGAGAGATTCTTTAATTAATGTTAAATAATTCATTTATTAGTAGCTAATCAACAAGCCATTCATTTAGATTAAATGTCAGCATATAGAGGTGGGTTATTATTTCTACAGACAGCCAGAAAACATAGCGGGGAGGCAGAAAATGTTTTGTCTCCGTGAAAATATTAGACCATTTTTATCATTATCACCACCATTACATGTGTGAATAGCTACAATATGTGGTAACCTATGTGCGGTATTATTGTAAATCTATATGTATGCATATGTGTTTCTGTAGGGATCCAACTAGCCAGATAATATTAAAACTATTTTCAATAAGCCCAAGATGGCAGCGTCAACTCGCTTGCCCCCAAGACTTCAAGTTCGTTTCCACATTCAATTTAGAATCATTTACTGAACTAATCAAAACTGAGAACAGCAACAAATTTGCACATTTGAGTAGCTGAGACTAGGTACTCCCTTGAAAAACAACTGAATCCGTAACCTTCAATCTTTGTCAATTCACTGTCAACTGAGAAACACCGAGCTCTTAAAATTCTGCAGGTTGTTTTGAGCAATAGAGGAGACCAGGAACGCTTTTTGTGAATTTTCCAGTAAATCGAAAACCATTTACACATTGAAGTTTATAACGATCAATTAATACTTCACAAATGAATAATTACTGAAATAATAGTTTAAGTGGGTTTTATGAAATATGTACAAAACAGTCACTTCCACAACTGTCCCAGTGTACAGGGACGATTGTAACATGTCTAAAATATGCATAATGAACACTCCAACACTCCAAATGGAAAAGATGATTTATCATTCATGTCATGTGACTATTGCCATATGATCTGGCCCCTCCTGACTGATTTGCCCTGTTTAATTTCATCTGAAGCCCTTTCCAGCAAGGGAAGTGGGACTCCCCTGTCTGTCTTCCTCTTTGTGATATTTGGCATGCTGTGAACAAACAGAGTTGCACTCCTTTTTAGCATGCAACTGATTATCATTAAATTAACATGTAATCTAGTTTATGCAGGCCTAATTCACAAGCTTATTGCAAATTGTTTCATTTATCAAACATTGCTCTTATTTTTTTTATAATAATGAACAAGAGTTGGCGTGACAGAGCACTGTGCTTTCACATTTTTAACATTTATCTCAGTTCCTGCTGCTCTTGTTTGATGTGACAGACGTCTTGTGCAGCACAAAATGTCCTGTAAAGCAGTTGTCAAGCAGTTGGTGCGGTAAACAATGAGCTCTTTAAGATATGGTGTGAAATTTGGTGATCAAGCAACAGAAGGAGGGGGAAAAAAAGATGATCTATGTTCTTAAAAGGGAAGAATTAAACAACGAGAGATAGAATTAGAATGGAAAAATGGACTAAAAGGTTCAGGTGTGGTTGAAACAAGACGTTACAAACTTCACTGTGTGACTAGTCATGTTTTCACCTGATCAGAACTAGCAGAACTGACTGCCAGCTTGACACCAGCTTAGTATTTTCCATTTTTAACCTACTAAATGGTTGATTTTGATAATAATAGTTTGGATTCCTGGACATTTGATCTCAGAACAGTATTCAAAAGAATACGTCTGAATTTTTGAGCTAAAATTTAAACTTTCTTTGTTACAATGGCTCAATGTTGCAACTGTCCCTGGTCTCCCCTATTTTCAGTATCATTCAATGACAACCTAAATGAGCAGATATGCTTCAGATAAACTGCACAAAGATGTTAAGGCATTTCAAATTGCCTAAAAAATGGCTGAAGTGGCTTACAGGCCTCAGACTCCAGGGATGAACTGGTTTCTTAACATCATATTTTAATGTTAGTTTTTTTCTCCTCTGGACTTGTGGTTTTTTTCAAGCTCATTGTGTGAGAAGATGAAAGTGAATGTGTGTCTCTAAAAAGCACTGCAGAATAGTGACTCTCAATCATGTGTTGCTGGAATGTGTGTACACTAAAGATCGCGTAAAAAACAGTGCAATATATTGGGACTGGCTTTGACTAAAAAACTCTGTGTGTGTGTCTGTGTGTGTGTGAGAGAGAGTGTGTAGAGGGAAGTTTGTCAATGAGAAGGAGAAAAAGATCTTCTGCCTTAGTTATTTGTCTGCAGTGTTGGTGTCACTTGGCTGAAAAAACCAACCAGAAGGGACTGAAGTAACGCCTCCCAGATGACACAGTTTCTTCACTACACTTGGACTGACCTCAGACACACCCACACATACCCCCACAGACCCACACACACAAACAGCCTTGTACACATTAAAGCACACCACTCAAATGCAGGAATAAGACTTAAGCGTGCACATGAATGGCTATTTATTCCCTAATACGATGGAAATGGGGAAAACCCCCCCCACATGCACACTAAAGGTCATCCATGCATGAAGCGCAGCGAAGCACAAAAGGACGCACATACGAATGCAGAAGGAAGGTGTATTTTCCGCATCTCAAGCTAGTGCAGCTACTGTGTGAAAGGAGCTGAGTTGGGTTTGATCTGGTCACATTCACACTCAGCATTGGTGTTCAACAAACCATATTAAATGGCCACAGCTATAACCCCGGTGCCTGGTGTGTGCAATTGTGTGTATGGCTTGACTGTGTGGCCATCAGTAGATGTTTGCGTTCGCCCACCCTTCATCGCACTATAAAACCTTCGCATTCACATTCTCTTCTGTTCACTGCAATTTTCATTCTCATCTATTCTCTCCTTTTTTCTTTTTTTTTTTTTTTTTTTAATCAGTCATACAAAGAAGTGAATGTATCTCTGAAACGTTGAAGGAGTTCAAGGTGGGACTCTGTATACTCTGCACTGGAAAAGGAGTCTTCGAAGACAATATTTTCATCTGTACCCACGTGTGTTTAAGTGCAAAGTAACACCTCCATACTTTTTTATTCCAAGCTGCTTTTTAAATAAATTGCTTCTCTAAATAGCTCACTTACTAGCCTTGAACTTCACTGAGATTTTGAACCTTTCTGAATGACAGAAACACTTCAGGCGTCAGATAAGAATCGGATCCTCCTCATGTCTGCCTTGTGCAATATTTGGAACGGTTTACATTAATAATTGAGTTGGATAGCACTCAAAATTCATGATACATTTTTAAACAGTCAGTCATTGATTTCAGAATGACTGAGACAAAAGTAGGCGCCGCAGTCTCATTTTGGCAGCTGAAATTACACAGATTTCATTAGCTACAACTAACAGAATAAGATTGTGTTCTTTTGGCCATTTACAGTTTCCCATTAAGGAGTCTGTATAAGGGATTCTTAAATATTTGAGGGCTATAAGTTGATATATACATATATGAGATTATGTGAAAAGAACGAGGCTACAACATGAACCAGGTAAATGTTAGCATCCTAACAAGTAAATGATCCATGTACAAGACGTCTGTACAAGGTGGACTAGACAAGTGAGAGACATGTTATTTTTTTGTATTTTCAAACTGTATGATTCAGTTTCAATGTTCCAGAAGGATGAGCACATTTTTCTTTTTTTGGAAAATTAACACTGTCTCAAACAACAACTGTGACTGGAATTGCTGGATGCAATGACGGAGTATGTTAGTGAGTCAGTAACCCAATTAGTAGGGATGCTCTGATCAACTTTAATGAGGCCGATGCCAGATCACCGGAATCTGTATCTGCCAATACTGATCACAGGATGGTTGGAACTGTTGTATATACTTACATACTGCCTAGCATTCTGCACCACTTATAGAAATAAGGCTAACTGTGCTTAAAGATATAGTAGAAATACAATTAAGAGCTTAAAATACTGTCAACAACTGTTTATTCATTGGGCTACTTTCAACTATCAACAATCAGTCAGAGGATCCCTGCTAATTAGTCAGCCATGCTAAGGGTTGGCTGTCTAAACCTTTTTGTTTTTTCTTTTTTTTAAACAAATTTGCTCATTTGCTTTTGGTTTTTAAAAGATTCAAATAAAACCGTATGACCCTCCAAACCTGAGTTCATTTAGAGTTCTGCTGTTCAAGCAAACCATCCACCCTAATCTGACATGTGGAGAAAAACAATACTGGACTGGTTTGCTGTGTCCGGTTATTGTGCTATATTATTAGAACATCTCAGTTCATGGGATGTACGGGTAAGTGGTCAGTTGCATCCATTTTGCTATGTTGTTTATTGTTGCATAGTACTGTGATGGTGTACACACACAAGGGAGACAATTACATATGTTGATTCATGCGCATGAAAATCTGATTGGCGAAACTCAGAATAAAAGGAGGTTAACAATTTTATTTTATTTATCTAGGTTATCAGTCAGAGTGGCCACTGCACTTAAAAATGGCTTATCCAGTAGGCCTATTTGTATTGTGAATAAACTCCTGGCAGGGTAACAGCAGTCACTCACACATAATAACAATAATAATAGATTCAGCACTTTGAAAGCGGGAGGAAATGATACAAGCAGACAAAGTTATCTGTTAGACAAATCCGTTGGCACCAGCAGCTTTGAAATTGGTTTTATCTTGAAAATGACTAATGTGTATTTGGATGAAGGGGTCTGTACAATCAGGCATACGTGTTTAATTTATTAATATATGCGCCAAACAAACTCCCATCAAAAACAAGACAGAGATTGAATTGACAACGTTTTCCCTGAGAGCAAAATGCAATTACCAAAGTTGTGTATGACAAAATAAATAAATAAGGATGTGAAAAGAGTGCACGCTTTACAAGATGAATAATTTTACTCCTAGGTTATGGCATCAATTTACTGTCTTTTCACTGGACTTCACTGTACCTTTCATATTTTGAGAGAGGGCTCCATTTTGTCCAGCTACAACTCGTGGCAGCAGCTGAAAGGGTCACCCTTAGTGCCTCAGTGGAGTCTAATTCCCATGTATTAAATAGCTCGACCTCTCTTCATTTGCATCCCCCTCTGTTCTTGCCCTGCCATTCTTCTTTCAGCTTTTATGAGGAAAGATCACACTTGGCAATGTGTGCATGTGTCTCTGGTGGAAGTTCTTATGAGATCATGACAGAATGTGTTTTCACTGCTTCCTTATTAATTGGATGCGCTGCGTTCTGATAAACGGCACTTTGTAATGCTTGCATGAGGCACAGCAAATACTGGTTTTAATGCTGCTTTTGATTCTTTGAGAGGTTTCTATAATGAAAATGTTCAGCTTGAGAATAAGATGTGCGTAAAAGTTTGACTACATACCACTTTTCTCCTTCTAAAGGTTGACTTGAACAGTTGCATTTAAGTGTAAGGAGGGTGTGTCAAAATTTGAAAGTTTCCCACTTTGTCTGAGTCCGCTTTGTTTGAATTGAATGTGTCACTCAAAATAATGGACATCCTCATAATAGCTCTGCTAACTTGTGACTACACTATAATGGATGCCTTGGCATTGGCTATTATGAGCTGTGTTGCACTGCCAATCTGTCCTGCACTACGAGTAAGTAGAATAATAAGGCAATAGATCTTAAGACTGATTGCAAGCCAGTTTTTGAAAGATTGAAAATCTCCTTAGAGTTTTTCAAGAGATAAATCAATCCAACTTGTGATTGATCTGCTTGCTGCTTTACTTCACTGTAATACTACTAAGCACTGACCAAAGACAAAGCAACCTGCGTCAGCACCATCAGCTACTGAAATCACCATTGTTTACTCACCCAATTATGTCAAAACTGCTGAGACGGGTCAAAACATGGTGTGGGGTGGAGCCGTGGGAGACAAAGTGGAGGTGGAGGGGGTTGGTTATTCTAATAAAGTGCAAATTTAGACGGCACATCCCATGGCAAGGAACCACCTTCAAGACAATAATGCCATAATGAGGAAATTCAATCAGCAGCACGGGCGGTGTCTGGTCTACATGACTATTACTCATCCAAAATGGGAGCGGAGCCTTTTCATTACTGTTAGTCAACATACAGAATTTAGCTCGGCCAAAAATAGAATAGCTATGAATTCAAAAGTGTTGATCACTCCATTGCACAACACACAAGTCTTATGGAGGCAACTCAAGGAGTCCAGTGCCCCTTATTAGAGCTAAAGGGCCCAAATATGGGCTTTGATTGAGGAAAGCTCTGAGATTTGCACTGAAGCCAGTGTAGTGGATCAGAAATTGTAAAAAGGGTTCCTTTTAAAATGGCAGAATCCCAGCAAATTATAACACACACTGCTCCAAATTATTGCCTCTCACACAGAAGCAATAAGTGGGAAGGTTAGCAATAGGCAGAGTAACACCTGCTAATATTTAATACCTTCCATGGGACCTTCAGTCTCGATATCTTACATTTAAGGACTGCAGCATGAGCAGAGCTGTGTGTGAAACACTAACAATTCTGCATACGAACATATTTATTTGTCATGTGCTAATGTCGTGCGCGCAACATACTGTGAGTGTCCACTGTGTGGTGGCAAAGAGCACCCATCAGGTGCTTGAGACTTTTTTGTGCAGCTCGTCATGATACGTGTGTACCAATTTCCGTTCATGTAAGTCAATCCTGAGCGAGGGGCTAAACAAAAGGTAGCGGTGTGGAGCCATTTTTTGACGAAATATCGAAATTTCAAACAGTCCTGACATGCTGTCCGAATTTCCTAATTTTTGGGGTATTTTAAAGTCCTCAAAAAGGCCGTTAAAAAATAACGCCAAGGGACGCAATAAGATAAGAATATAAAATATCTAAAAATATCTAAATGACGAAGGTGAGGGAGAAGGGGGCGGAAAGCTTTATACATTATTATACAGAAGGTATAAATATGTAGTGGCATCAAAGTTTAAGCTCTCGCAACCTGGTGGTAGTTTTGTTAAATTCTAACATTCCTTCTCAAAAAGTAAACCGTGGTGTTCAAAGGAGCTTCTATTGTAATGAAAGAAAATAATTCTGAGGCAGTGCAGGCCTGATCAGAAAAGGCACAGTCGGTGTTAGGCTACACTCACAGATTGGATGCCCTCAGGCTATTCCACTTTTTTTTTCTTCTTCTTTTTTTTTTTTTTTTTTTAACTCTGAGTTCTTAAAGTCATTTCTCTAAATGACAGTGAAATATTATCATGGGCCCAGGGATTGACATTACCTCTGAATACTGAACCCTATCAGCCTTTTGCAGTTATAGCCTGGCTCTCCAGTGCATTCTTGGGAAACCCTCATTTTCCCTGGTTGAGCTGAGCCCCAGCAACATACTGACATTTAAAAGCTGCACATCTTAGTGGTGCTTTGCACGCTCATTATTTTCTGCTACAATTTACACATGTAAGCAAAAAAAACGGTAGAACAGCAGAAAATGGAACCACTTTTCTTTCTCGCCTGTTGAGGCTCAAAGGGACTCTCCTGTTGATTAAAACATTTACACTGGCCTCCCTGTGGCTGGCCACCAACCCATGTGGCTGTTTCGTGTTCACGGAGATGCCAAATGAAGAGAGCATTTTTTTTTTTGTACAGCAATGATACAAGGAAAAGGCAGTCTGATGAAAGGTGGTTCGCGGCGTCCATTATTTTTGGTAGGGCTTATGAATATCTAGGGAGATGAAAGAAATAAGGCTTGAGGGAGTAGCAGATGGAAAAACTCCATCATACCTCAAGAGGTACAAACACTGGCTCTCTCTCTCTCACACTGAAGTACACAAGCCAAGCACAGGAGCATATACACACAGGATTTTCAATTTGCAATCAGACGTAGTGTGGTGAACTCTGCATTTTCGCCTCCACTGTCCCTTGTATTTGGCATCAAAGTCCAACCCCGCCATAAAAGCCGAAATTCTCTATGACAGAGTGGAGATTGCTCTGTCGAAAATGCAATCAGCCAAAGCCACCTCAAGTGCTGATGAATTACTGTGGTTTAGGAAAAGACAATGACTTGTCAGTTTTGCACCGATTGGCTCAGTCTGGGGACAAGCACATAGGGGACCCGAAGAAGTCACAGCAGTGGCCTGCATCCTCCAAATCTGAAAGGATCAGTTTTTAATGATAAGCTTGCTGCAGAGGATTAAATTGCTTGAAAGCTAACTTTCTCTTCAGGTGGTTATCTCAGGTATTTCCACTGTTTTGTACTGAAGAATGTGATTTTCTAATGAAAGCATTTGTTCTTGAGCCGTGTCATAACTGCCTCTGAAACAGAACTGCACTCACGATTTTATCTGAAGAAACATTTTTATGTGGAAAATTAATGATTCTTTCAGTTCACTTGGTGCTTCATTAGTGAACAGGTTAGCAGAAACATCCTGCTGTCCTTCTCTTGCTGTGTACTTCTCAGTCTGTTAGTGATTTCTCAAATTATAGAAGCATTTAATTTATTGATATTAAAATGTGCCTTTATTGAGCAAGTTGGTCCCAGAAGTAATTTGCAATTAAGCATTACTGGTTTGTAGTTTAACAGAGACTAGCAAATAAAAGCATAATCCATGTCTTTTTTATTTCTTATTCCTAACTTGAATGTGCATGACAGACAGATGGGTGATTTTTCTTCAAATTCAAATGTGTCATTGCAAAACATAATGCTGATGATTCCATATGTTCATTGGAGTGAGTTTGCTAAAGTAAAGGTATCTGATTCAAAATGAGCTACTGCCATGTGCAGTGCAGCATCGTCTTCGGTAAGTCATCTGGTTTAGTCAAATACATTCATTTGGCTGTGATGCTGAACACTGAATACTGAACATCTTTTATAGCTTCCTTATTTATTCAATTTACCCATTCAAACTCCTTCCTCTCTCATCCCCCTTCTCCTCAGGCTCAAGACACATTAATTACCTCACTTACACGTGATGGCCACAGAACATCATGCTTTTCGCCCATATTAACAGGTTATAGCAGCCACAGAGGCTGTCTGAGGTGCAGCAGAAGCCACCTTGGACATGAACGTGAAACTCTAGATGGCGCGCAACTTCTCATCTAGAGTTTCAGCGTGGAGCCTATTTTTCACGTGTGAAGCTTGCAGTTCTCTGCAAAAACAGATGGTGAAAAGAACTGTTATCTGATCTGATAGTCATACTGACATCATGCTAGCAGCATTACATTGAGCAAACACCTGTCAAAGTAGTTCCAATGTCAGAGAGAGGAACAAAATATCATCTTTTTAAAAGACCGTTTCAGCAATCGCCGGTCAATATGTGAGAAAGCGGAGGCCATTTAGTCTGAGTGAGAATACACATAACATAGGCTATAATTATGTCAATAAGTTAACATTTCCCCACTCTTTCATTTACAGATGGCCAAACACAAACTCAATGTAAATAGATTGGGTGGCAGGTCAGTGAGGTAGTTGCAACCCCACCTGTGCACGACACAGATGGGGTTGCAGCAGTGTGTCGCATAAAATGATTGCTGCAGGCGAAACCAATTGAAAGGGTGTAGTCACCCGCATGTAATACAGCTCAAAGACAAAAACAAGCACTTGGCTCACAGCAAATGTGCTATCAGTGTCTGTCTGAGTGAGATGAGCAAAACAAAATTATGCCCAGAATGTATGAGGGAAAAAATATTAGACATCGTAATAACAGAAATCTGTCTTTTCATTTTGAGGCCAAGGCTGAGAACCAGAGCATCAAAGAAATAATATTTTCCAATGGTAAATTAGCTCATTTCCTTTTAAAATGTTTTGCGATTTAAGCAATAATAAGCAAAAAGTACGATATACAAAAAAGAAGTTTCTTTAAGTCCCACTGTGAATGAGGTGTCAACTGACATGTATAAAGAAGAAATGCTATGAATGTGACTAATCCAACATATCCTTTAGATGTCAAGCCAAGAAAAAGATCCAGATATCCGGTGGCCAAACATTATCAGATGCGGTGCTGTGATAACATGTAAATCCACGATGGCCATGATATACGCACTAGTGAAGGAAATTATGAAATACTTTCCTTAGTATTCAAACACTGAGATTACAATAGGTTATTTACCCTGGTGAGGACTTTACTTCATATATAGAAATGCTTTTGCAATGCAATACAGATGTCCTTTTAAAAATTGATCTTTTGTGGCGACATCCCATTAAAAATGAAGGAAAGAGGGGGTCACCGAGAGTTGGTTTTGTTTCAAAGCACCATTCAATATCAGCTGGAAAAAGAAAAAAGGCTCTTTCTGTTGCTTTAATGTAGATTTAGCCTGAGTGTAATGTGGCCTCCCGTTTCCCCGTCAGTTAACAGCTATCATACTCCAGCAGTAAAAGTAAAAGTGCTGGCTAATCCATATCCCATGTCGCTGGTGTCAACCTTTATCCATGTAAATTAACAGACGTCCGGGTTCATTCTCTGTTGCCGAAGAAAACGCAAAAAAACAAACACTCGTTAGGCAGAGCCATGTTAATAGGCCTGTGCCCTGGAAACAGACATTAAATAATCATGGGTCCCTGTGCTGAGCTGAGCTGTGCTGTGTCTGACTCGGCTGGGCTGGGCCACCGTAATGCTCATCACTGCAGGGGTCATTTAAAGTGCAAGGCTTTTCCTCAGTTATCTGCATGTGAGCTTCAGCACACACCATGGTTGAAAAAAAATAAATAAAAAATACACACATGCACACTCCCATCGCTTTAACCCTACTGGCTTGTCTGCGTGGAGTAAGGTCACATCACGGTCAGTGAGCAGTTTGAGATGTCATAGAAACATCGGATGGGCTCTTCTTTTTTCCTTTTTTTGGAGGGGAGGGCATACTGAGTGCCAAATCATTTTTAGGAGCATGCGTATAGGTACATGTTTCTGTCTGAGTGAGTGAATGTAAGCAGTACGTGAAGGTCACCTGGCAAAGCACATGAAAGAGCTCGACTCTTATCGGGCAACAGAAGGGGTGTGTGTGTGCGTTAGGACAATCACAATAAAGTAGCCTTTAGCTGAGGGAAATCAGTCAAACATATTTGTGAAGTTATGCGGCTTAAGATATCTGATTCTTTATGTTTGGTTTCCATCCACACTTTCGCTCTCTGCAGATGTTACAACGTAACGCACACATTCTATAGAAAAGCATGAAAAGGGTGGATTTTTTTCTCCACATGGGGGTAGGAAGAGTTCATCTCTTTCTGTCACACAGCAGAACAGAACATAAGCAGCAAGTTGAATACTCTCTGATCGTGATTAGAAGACATCCAAATTGATCTACAAATACATTTGGTAAAACTCAACAGATCCAATCATTATATTTTTGGTCTTGAAGGGGAACGTTATCATCAATCATTTGGTTAAGTCCTTAATTTTAATGGCTTTGCATAATTAATCAGGCAGAAAGTAATGATTATTTTAATTATTGATTCCTCCATTGAATGTTTTTAGCCACCAAAGATGGCAATGGTAGTGGATCCTCTTGTTTGGTCAAGACTGAAATACTTCAGCGATTCTAGGTTTTAAATATGGTGTAGACATATTCTATCACCATCAGCATGGGTTAAAATCTATTTGGTGATTTTCTGACTTTTTATCTTTCAACATCAGGTCAACACTGTATATATTTTATAGCTAATTCCTAAAAAGGCTGGGACCTTCTCATCAGCCTCAGCTGGACTTTGAGTTTACTGCATCTTAGCTGCTAAGAACATGGTTAATATTATACTTGCTGATCATCAGCACATAAGCATTGTTACGGTATCCATGCAAGCATTCAGATATTATTCTTTGATAACTAGCCAAACATATAATCAATTATTTACAGTATAAGGGCTTTGAATGTTAAGGAGCATGAAAAAGACCCTCACCCACCCCACCCTTCCTACAGTATGCAGATACTGGATGATCAATTACGTTCCTTCTATTACCCTGGTGTGTTTGCACCTTTGTAGCAGCACCCTCAAGCCTCAATGCAGGCATCTTGCACACCCAACATATAACGGACAAGAAGCGAATCAGTGAAGTGATGAATGACTTCCAACACACTGTGGACTCAGCAAATGTTAAATATTCTCATTAGCTGGTTGAGAGATCACACACACACACACACACACACACACACACACACACACACACACACACACACGCTCCGGCTGCACTGCTGCCGCCCTTAACTGTCTGAGCCCGAGGCGGTCCAAAACAACCAACCCCAACCCCCACCACAATCATCATGCTTTCTTCTCTGCCTTCATCGCCCTTCCATTCTTCTGTCTCGGTCCATCGGTTGTGGGGCTTCAGGTGCTGAAGCGACAGGCTACACTGGCGTCAGGGCTGTCATACATGTCTCTGTCAAAACAGAAGCAGTGGGGGACTGGAGATGGACAGACACCTGATCTGCTCTAACTGGTGCTCCCCATTGGGACCACTGATCGAGGTTGTTAGCAGGAGATTCAAGATGAGCAGAACCAGCTGCCACTAGATAATGCAGTGACTTGACTTCTGCTCGATCAAATATCATTACAGGTAGAATATAATGACTCCGGAAGCCCTTTACAGGAAGAAATGTGAACACTAGCGTCAGTTATCTATTCAAATTCGTATCATTTTGTTCCCCAGGTTTCTATCCTCTACTGCCCTAAAAGGAAACAGGTAACAAGACATGTTTGACTCCATTTTCTGCTGCATCAAACTGCAAACAATGGGTCTGTTTAGCAGGAGAGTCTGGGATAAAGAGAGAAGAGCAGCAGTAGAGACGCACTGAGCACAGAGCTCAGGGCAGAGGTGGCTCACAGCCATCCATCTCTGGTTTCAGAATTCAGAGAGTGCTGACAGGTCTGGGTCCCCCAGCACAGGCCTCTGGGCTGTAACCACGGATACCCAGACAAACCAAGAACTGTCACTCAAGCTGTACCAGCTAGATGGAGTCACAGGAGATGGGAAGCCAGGATAGTGAGACACTAGAGGTGTGTGTGTACGTGCTTATACATGAGTGGGTGAGTGTATATTACAGAATGCAAGACAGGAAATGCAGAAGCCACAAAAGCAGACAGCAGACGCCACTCTATTCACAAACAGAGGACATATGAAAAACCAAGTCTTGATAGGGAGGAAGGTTTTAGGACACTCCTGTCTATGCAGCTATGCTGCTACCTGCTCTCTACAATTCCCGAGCATTTTACACAAAAGCGCGCTCCCATTTGTAAGCGCCACCATGTTTCTTTAAAGACAAATGAAATAGAGTGTCAAGTGGGTGTAGCAAAACAATAGGAGATGGTAATGGGGACTAGCTTTGAATGTGTGAATGATAGGGTTCAAAATTAGGGCAGGGAACTGATTACAAAGAGATAGCTGCACAGGTTGGGAATTGAAAGAACATACTAACGATTAAAAGGTTTGAAATATGTCCCTTTTTATATATATATATATACACACTCTTCCCATTTCTTTTTTGGAAACACAAAAATGCTTTTTTTTTTTTTTTTACAGGCAATCACTGATTTCTATTCTCTAATATTCAGCTGGTTTCAAAGGGGATTTAATGGTATAGCAATCACACAGTGATGAAAATAGGCAAAACACAGAAAAACAAAACAAAGTTTTCAAGAAAAACATCACATACTTCTATAATAGCTACACATTGATGAAGTGCAGACGAATAAATAAATTATTCAAATCTCTACCTTGCCGATGTCACATGGGGTTTTTGCTTTGTTCTACACCTTGGCATTGATTTTTCCCAGAGGCAAAGAGTGGGATGCCTGAAGGTTAGACACACACACTATGTAGATAAATGACTCCTGAGCTCTGGAGTTTGATCCAAATGAAGCAATGATGTAGCTCACTGGCCCGGTCCCACACTGAAGTGAAGGTCTTTCAACCTCGATATTCTATTCAAACAGACATGCGCAGAGAAACTCCAAATGTGCTTCGAATATGTGGATGTACGTGTGTCAGGGTCTGGGATTATGGAGCTGCCCTCCCCTCTATTTCAATCCAAAGCTTAATGATGCTTCTAAATGCATGTGGGGCTCCCTGTGTGTGTGTGCATGCATCTCTCGACATGCATGCATTCGCAGATTAGATATTTATGGTTTTCCTTCTTTTTAGTCCAACGCCCAATGATGTTACTAGCTGAACAATGCTGGAAAAATTGGCCTGAGAGGCTTAGGAACATTTCCCCTTTACAAACAGGGGCAAATCAATAACGTCTCGGTTGAGGGAGCCATTCTCCATACGAAGGTGAGCTGACTCAGCAATCCCAGGAGCCGGAGGGGCGAGAGAGAGAGAAGTGGGGATGGAAATGATTGCTTTACAAGCGGTAAAATGCACGGTGGTGTTGAGAACCCTCTGTGGACACTGTGCTACATGCCTTCCCAATCCTCTAGTGGAGTACCGCGATGGAGAGGTGAGCATGCATATACAAGCCTGCCTTGTAAATACAACAGCCTGCTCTCTCTTGAGCTGCAAGTGCAATCGAGCTCTATTGGTTTCTCCTTTTCTTACTCATACTTGCTCTCTGTCAGTCTGCTTCAATACAGTATCCTGGCAAGCCCACAGCTTATAGAGTAGCAAAATGGAGCTGGAGAGCATAGGAAAAAAAAAAGTCAATCTTTACCTTCTCTCTAATGTCTTAATTATTCTTGGTCTTAGCAACTATCACTGCTCTGATTAAATAGGGGCGTTCGCTAATTACAGGGTGATAAGGCAGGAAGGGTGAGGAGAAGGTGGACATAACAGGGTGCTCTAACGTCCTTCAGGCACGGCAGGGAAATCTGCAGCAGCAGCCGTTGCTGGCAGTGGAGAAAGGACTGTGTTATTTCTCATTAGAAGTCCTGAAGGGCTGAATCATCTCTCATCAACACCTACAGGCCCCGTCTATTTTCTCCCCTCTCTTTGTTTCCTGTGGCCTGAATCTAGCTTCAGTTTACCTATTCCAGTTTTAGTTTATATAAGTTATGCAAAACAGTGATTGCATGTGCTTTTGAGTCTGCTTCCCATTTCACCTTATATTCAGTAGTGAAAGTACAAGTAATCGCTTATGTTTGAGCTCAATGATTATTGCAGAGAAACTTACAAACTACATGTTTAAAATCCTACATCAGTGCACACATTCCTTCAGTTCACTTCAAAAATGTATTTGCAGAAGCATGTTTCAGGTAGGTCATGAATCACAGTGAACAGGTGCTATTTTTTTTTTTTTTTTTTTTTTTGCTATAACTTTTCTATAATATCTGAGAGCAGAGCCTGTTTTGAAAAGTCTCCCTGTTTGGTCAAGGACACACAACATCCTGACATTTAAGATATCCCTCTTAAAAAAAACAAAAAAAACAAAAAAAAAAACATTTGTTGTCTGTGTAGTCAGAAAAAAGGATAGAGTTTCTCCCTCATACAACTAAAAATAGGATTAAATTATATTTTTTATTGAAAAGTCTGGTGGAAACATGACTCATGCAAAGATTTAAGAGGTCCTTTAATATATCAAACTGTCTAAAAGGTCACAACTGTTACTGCTGCTGCTGCTGGTTGGTGGCAGCGGTGGGGTGCTGGCATCGGTGCCATCAGCAGGAAGCAGTGCCTCAAACATGCATCTTACTGGGTGAATGAGAGAGGAATGGGTGCTTAGTGATTGGTTTATGAGTGGGTAAATGAGAGGCGTGGCAGTAAAGTCTTACCCAATTGGATAGATCAACACTGGAAAGGAGTTTCCAGATTTGACACGGAGAAGAGAGTTAAGCAGCAAAAATGTCTGAATGGATTCTCCTGAGGCGTAGCTGAGATAAATGTAGGAACAGGGCAGAGTGAGTGAAGTAAGTTTGACAAAAGCTAAAGGTGATGAAATGTTCACTGTGATGGATGACTTATTTCATGACTGAAGTGGGATGTTTCGGGACTGGGGGGGGGGGGAGGGGGGTGTCAATCCAAAAACTTGCAGTATGCTGTGTTTTGTGATTTCAAATTCTGGTGTATGATTGTCTAACCACGCTGCTGAAGATATGACAGCGATGCTGCAGCACTGGGAACACAGTACATCTTGGGGCTGAAGGTGAGAGGCTGTCTTCCTCTCCAACGGTTGCAGGAGGTGATTGTGCGGCAGTTGGCGACATGTGCAGGGAAATGTAAATAACAATTCGAGCATCAGGCTTCTACATCAACACTGCGAGAATGCCAGCAGTTGCCATTTTGTCATCTAATACATTCTGAGGAACAGAAAATATTAAAAAATGCTTTTTTTGCAGCGAGCTGAACGCTGTAACATGGGCCTGTCCATCATTTGAATGAGATGTTAAATGACATATGCACTGCAATATGTCCAAAAGTAATAACATACTGCCATGTCTTTGCTTTGGGTTAAAGCAGTTCCACTATGGTGCAGTCCAATAAAAGAAAAAAAATGAAGCCCCATTAATGACCCCATTAATGTGATGGTGGGAAAATACTTTGTGTACGTTATATAAATGAACTGTGAGGGAAAAAAAACAAAGCATTCCACGACAGCTCTAAATAAAGCAAGAACCCTGAATCATTGGCTTTTCACTCCATTCTGGGGTGATAAAATCATGCAGCCTGGCTACAGCGAGTTGTTGACAATGTGAAAGCACTTGGTGCACATAGCCTTTATAACAGCTGCCTCCTCTGGTGAGGGCTAGATGAGCCAATCGAGGTGAATATATTACTCTCACATAGTGAATGTCACAAATGCCATTTCCAACTGCTGAATGTCACAGAGACTGTTGGGGTGACTGCTAAAACTGAGGTGCACGGTGACGTCTATATTCCTGCCATTAACATCCTGAATGGCTGCTTTTTGAGTATCAAACAGCGTCACCCTTGCTATGAGCTGAGTAAATATCATTAAAACAAGGGATACTGATGGCAGATGGTGTGTGTATTCCTGCTGATTACTGCTTTTGAACTTTTGGGGATGTCTACGCCACCAAATACAATGCTTTTTCAACTGAATGGAAGGCTTTGGTCTCAACATAACAACAATAGATTAATCATAATGTAATATTTTCTAAACATAAACAAACAAAATAATGCTACAGAATCAGCCTCTGTCTGGGACATTGTTTCATGGTGGAGAGGCGTCCATTTTTGATGAGCGACCTCTTCGGCTCACAAAGCCTTGCAGGCTCTGGAATGCACACAGGAACACTAAAATAAATAAATAAATAAACAAACAAACAAAGAGCAAGCACAACAAAAACAGAGGAAACTAAAGCACATCCCTGTAAAACGCTCCCCAGTGTTGGTGCAGTACGTCTCTGCATGCTGCTGCTCATTACAAGGAACTGATGATGATTCTTCCCATATTTTCAGGGAATAATGTTAAACACCATGGTCATTTTCACCCAGCTATTCATGCTTGTCATGCAGCTGTCACTCGTCACTGCAAATGTCATCAGCAAACATGCTCTGCTTTTGTTGGTTTAACACTAATCTGGGCTAACAGTGAAAGGGAGCGCCATTATTGTAGAATGATATGGTCCTGATTAGGAAATATACCTTTAACCTAACAGGAAGAGAAAGCTCCAGGTTAAACTCATCATTGTTTGTTTGGATTAAAAGACTGCTGTTAATTATTTATTCCCAAAAAAGATTGTACTTAATTTTAATTAAGGTTCTTATCAAATTTGACTAAGCTGAATAATTGGCCTAACTATTTTGGATAATTGTTAAAGTCACATCATTAATATCTTCCGACAGGAAACAATCCAAAACAATAAAGCGGCTGGAAAAAAAAAAAAAAAAAAAGAACAACAACGTGGAACTGTTTCTGCAGGTTCTGAAAATATATGCTCCTCATGACAACTCTGCAACATAAAGAGGTAAATACAAAGGAAACAATGACGGCCAGTCGTTTTGAGCACGAGACACCCAGCTATCAAAATAAACAGTAATTATTCTTTCAGAATATTTGAAGATTATACAGAGCAAAGACAGCTTTTTTTAACCACCTGCCAACACGTTTGACTGTATTTACTCATAAACCACCAATCAATCTCTGTGCTTGAAAAGTCAAATTGGGCTCATCTTCAGGCTTTGTGCATCTGTCAAGTAGAAAACAGGACACTACTTTCTAAGAAGAAAAGGAGCACTGTGCCGACCAGCATGGACAACAAAAGAGAAATAAGCACCAGTAATTGCCCACCATCAAATGGAATGTGGCAATTCAAAATGCTGGATGGAGCGAGAGCATGGCAGCGCATATTGCAGACCAGTCAAGGATGCTAGAACCATCCATCTTGGAAAGAATCTCAGGGCCAGTGAAAGAGGAGGAGGAGCAGGGCAGCTGCTGCTGCTGGAGGTGGTGCTGAGGGGCTCCCAGCCAGATGCAGATCATTAAATCCAGACATGACACACACTAAAACAATGAGGAGTTAAAAGACTAGGCTGCACTGCCTCTGACCTTTTGCAGGTAAAAGGTGGGGAGGCGTGCACTGGCAGCAGTGGCACAGGAGCTTATTGATTTCAGACGTTTTATATGTATCACAGGAAACAGCCCCCATGGCCTGCATGGACAACATTTGCACCTGTCAGGATCAGCTCTATAGAGCTGAGCTGATGGAGACAAGATGAGCATGATGTAAACACAGATACACATCTGATATCCATCAATCCAGTATCTATACATAGGCCAATTAAAACAACTCAGCAGAGCTTCAAAACTGGGTGTGATGCACCAATCAGTGCATGCATGCTCCCCGCTGGTACACAGATGCTTAAGAAACACATTTTGTGCTACACATTGAGCCATTAACAAGATGTATACATCAGCCCAATGTGATTTCTTCCTCATCCCACTGTGCGCCACATTTCTGGTCAATACTGAAACTGGACATTTTATATTGATTAGCTTGTTTCCAGTGCACCAATACATTATTCATCAAACCTTTGTGAGTTTATGGATGCGCGTGTTTATGTGTGTGTGAGCGCTGGAAGGGTAAACCATCCGTCACAGTCAAGACCTCCGTTCACACAATTACCCTAAGTGTGATGGCAAAACAAGCCTCTGAAAATATATGCTGCCGAAGTTCTGGGGGAACGAGGCAGCAAATGCAGTTCTCTTATCTCCCCACCCTTCATGAAAGGTTTAAAAAGGTCTGAGACTAGTTCATGAAAGAATTAAAAGCCTGATGCGATTAAAAGACAAGACAAGAAAAGAAAGAGTTCAGCACCTTGCCCACAGCATGGTAGCCTCTTCAATCTTTCAGTGGAAATTGGGTTTGGGGCTGGGGAGTGTTTTCCCCACAGGCACACGCGGCCTTCTCCACAGATCAGGGATCATCACTCCCATGCGCTCATTCCAAACCTCAGCCAACACCATAAATAAATAAATAAATAAAAAACACAACGTCATCAGATTGGTCCTCGGTCAGTGATCAGAGGCAGTTTCCGTTCATATCACGAGGGCACTGCACTGCTCTGGTGAACCACCCTGGATATACATGTTCAACCACTAACCAGCACCTCAAATTCTCTCCAGCCGTGATTCATAGATGTTGGTTAATCTTATCAGGGACTGCCTGGACACAGCAGTAATAAACTGGAAATTGTCTAGTGAATCTCATATCAAATCACAACCATGGGGAAAGTAAAGCAACAGAGGTACTCAGAGGAGGAATGGACCAGTCTACGTGCTGCTCATGTCAAGACAAGGTATAATGTGATGGAGCTAATTAATTACATGATAGACAAACATATTTTAGCAGTATCACTAATTAGTTATTATGAATAGCTAGAGTTCCTGGCTTCTTATTTACCTAATGATGTGACCTTTAATATTCTAATACAAATCTAATCTTAAAAGTTATCTCAAATCCATAAAGAATTTAACTATGAGATATGCCTGGGCCTTTACACAGATATAAATGGCATGGCTTTTGAGTCAACCTTCAGGTTAATCAGATACAGAAATGTAATATCCTCAGTCTCCACCCCTTTATTATTGAAAACTGCAAGAGAGACCTGAAACTTCACTGAATCTAAAGGTTGTTTGACTGGTCTCAGGTAGAAAATGAGATTACGGTGGGGGACTTGAGTAATGAAGGGACCTGCGCTTGTCCTTCCACCATGCGACACTCCCCCCGTTCACCTCAAAGGAGGTAGTAAAGGCACCTGTCACAGATGTAAAAAATGACTCGCTACTTCAATTAGTCCAATCATAAAATATAATTTGAGACGCATCTATTTAACATGACCCGAAGACTTCAGGAAAAAGAACCATTCTGTTGCTCATTTATTAGATACCACATTCATTCAATCTCTGTCTGGGTAACAAGTTCCACTTGAATTTAAAAAGTAAGTTCACTGCATGGATGGACTTTTGTTATGATATTCAAGAGGAATAGTGAATCTAATGTGAAGGATGCAAGGTAAAACTTGAAAGATTTATTCTTTGCTTTATTAATTCAACTCATTTCTGTGCTCTGTGAAAAAAAAACAAAAAACAATTCAGACAGATATGCGATTTTTTAATTGCCGAGATACTCTCGATACCAGGTTCTCTCATAAACACCAGCCGTTTTAAAAAGGGAAAGACCTCACTAGTTTAGTAAATTATGCAAGGAACTAAATGTGGCTGCGACAGTGTGCTTTGATTTAAATGCTAACATCAGCAGGTTAATATGGAACATGCTCACCATGTTGACAAACCTGTGCTGCGTCTCATATTGGATACATGAATATATTTACATGCAGTCGACTTTGTACACAGTATACTGACCAGTACAGTGGATGAATTTTGAGAGGCTACATATTTTACTGTCCTGTAAAAACCACCATTTGTGATCCAGTGACATGTCTTCGTACCTCAGTGGCCATTTTTAACTTCGACCATTTTTAGCGCACTGCATGTTGGCATTCTTGTCAATGTCAATGGACTTATACATTCAAAGAATCCGGTATGCAAATCGAGATACAGCTTTATATTAGTCTGCTAACGCGTGCTAAAAAGCAACGGATTGATACATTAGAGCTGAGGCTGATGGGAAATTCGGGAGTTTTGCTAAGAATTGGTCACATCTAAACTCAGCTACTTGACAAATCAACTGGTGATCAATTCAACTGCAATAGCTGTCATCATCACATCATTTCACCCATAGGTCGAGCCCGTGATGGCGCTGGAGGAAAAAAAAAAAAAAAAAAAAAAAATCAGGGGCTCAATTACAGATTCATGTTTTGAATCAATTCTTCCATCGTTTTTGAGACACTTCGAACCGATGGTGGTGAAATGGTTTTTAATCCACCCACAATGTAAATGTGGTGAAATAATTATTCAGCAGATACATGAAACAATAAAAGTTCAGATTTTTCATCTGTAACTTTCAGACGTGGGCCAGCATATCAGCTACCATTCTTCAAAATGACTGAACAGTTTGTTGTCCTGGATGAAACCATTTTTGTGTCCATTATCCAGCATGAACTAGATAGCATCTCACCTCTGGCTGTGCAGTGTTGTGTCGATTATTACAGTACTTCAGTTGGGTTTATACCACGCAGGAAGCTCTGTCAGCAGCGGAACAAACTCTGAATTTATTCTCCTATTATAATAAAGACCCAGAGATGAGGAATAGTAATGCAAATGTCACTTTGTCTGTCAGGACCAAAGTGTTACATTTTATCTGGCATTTCCCCACAACTCTCCATTCAAAAATGATCAAGGTTGATTGAAGCAATTTTTTTTGTCTCGTATGCCTTGAGCATTTTCAAGCTCAACATGGCCCCGAGTTTTGATGTGCTCCAGGGAATCCAGAATTGCCTGAATAAGCACAAAATCTTTAAAAAGGTGCTGTTGGCTTGGTGGTATTTGTGAGAAAATGGGCCTCTTTCATTCCCACATCTGTGTTGGGGAAGCAACTCCTATCCATGGGCTGATGGGAGTCAACTGGCGATGTCAAATATGATAACTGGCAGTTTGCTGCAGATACATATATAAACTCCCCACAAACCAACCCAGGCTCAAAAAAATGAAGCCATTCTAAAAAAGCAATGGAAAGATCATCTGAATACAGCCTTGTCATCATTTTCACTCCCAGATAGTGCTGTTTATTTCCCCCCATGAGGCTGTGGCCTTGCATAGTGAAGAGGACGCCATTCAACAAGCTCATCTTCAAAATCTGTTTACCAGGATGCAGGGTAGCAAAGGGGGAAATTAGATTCACAAATTCAACCTCACAGCGTTCATGTCAGTGTCGTCCTATCTGATTGTTTTGGCATCCACATCTGAATGGGATCAGTAGTATGAGGCAAACACTGAGGCCGTGAGCTGCAGATGGTACTGCACAGAGAAAGTGCCGCCACTCGAAATGCTGTGGTTAATCAACACAAGATACCGAGCCGAGCGTGTGTGCTGGTTGCACACAGAGCAGACACTGATAAAGAACGTTTTGGAAGCACCTGCGCAATTTCCTGGACTTCAGCTCTGCAGTCTTCTGGGTCTAACACTGTCTGAGTAAGACAAGTTTCATTACCCTTCATTCACCTCGAAAGAAGGTGAATGAAGGCAAAGTGCTCCCTACCTGCTGCAAACTTGGACAAAGATTTGTTGTAAAAAACAGACTTGAGACTTGATTTTAATCACCTTTGGACTCAAATTACTCAACATCTGCTTGCCTGGATATTTGACTTCAAAGACAAACAAATGAACAACTATAACAAAGTTTCACTGAAATCTGTGAAGATAACTGTTGAGACATTTTGCACAAAACCTCATGGTGGCACTAGAAGATAAGTCTGGGAGGTCACAAAAGTCATTAGGTTTCATCTTTGTGCATTTACAATCCTTAGCAGACCGCATTGCTGTTGAGATATTTCCGTCTGGCAAAGGTCCTCGGCGTCATGCTGCTTGTGTGGCTAAAAACACTATGAAACATATTTGACAGGAAATTGTCCAACTGTGTGCAATTTTAATACTTCCCAGACCACAACAATCTGAGATGTGAATTTGCAATGTGGCCTGTGACCTAAACTTGCTCTTAAAGAATGTTAAATACAGCTTCATACACTATTTCAAATACATTTTATTGTTGCCACAAAAGAAACCAAAAAGCTGAGATTTGCTTGCAGAGGCCAAGGAGAACAGTCAAACAATGCCTAGTACTTCTAATCACTTGAGATGATGTCACAGTTCAGTATATTCAACTAGATGATTAACATGGCAATTTTCCAAATGCCGAAGTCCAAATGCTGATTTTGAGAGGCAATGAACAAAGAAAGTCAGTGGAAGGAGAGAGATGAGAAGAAAATACAGGCGTAGAGCAAGCGAAGATACTGCGAGTGAGAAATGTCTGAGTCGAAAACTCATTAGTACCAAGCCTGGAATAGGTCTGAACAGTGATACTGCAAATCTGTGAAATCTGGGCATTTTTCCCCCACCAATAGCAGTTCCAAAACAACAGGCTTTGTGCTACCAAGAGTGTCGGCTTCCATTCAACTCCCAAGATCCTCCAAACCAAACAGTTTGGGCGACAGCTGGACTTGCACTCTTTACCATGAAGAGAAGCTTCGTCTTGACTGTGCTTGGAATGTGTGACTGTGGGCCAATAGACAAGATCACAGCCCACCAGGGAATAGAGATGCTGTAAAAACCTTCGCCTGCTCTCACAGGGAGGGGTCACCAGGCTGTTAGCTATAGCTTCCAAATGCTCATTTGCACTTGGAGGTGTGAATGCTACACCTTGGCATCAGCTGTACACTTATACTGACCTGCAACAAAACAACTTGAGGCACAAAACACGGTAATTGCTATTGTTACCGGTCATGAAAAGATGTGCCTTATGGTCGGAGCAAACGGAGGGCGGTGAGGCTGAAATGGCAACCTGCCGGAGAGATCTTACACTAATGCTTTTTCCAGCTGCTCCACCTTAGGCATATTGTTCCGCTATGCCTATCAGAGGACGGGAGGCCATTTGAACAGAGCCTAGACTGGGTCCAGGGTAACGCACCTTGGCCCTCACATGCTCCATTAAACCAGGAGCAGGGGGAAGGTATGAGGGCTTGACAGTTCCTGGCTCAGAGCCCTTTCCCTGCAGTTACTAGCCCCTTGTCCCCTGTCTTTTTTCCATACTTTACTTCTTTGTTTAAAATGGCTGCCTCTAAACACGACTCTGGATGTAAATAACTCAGAAGCTGCAGGCAAAAGGATGGAGCTTTCAAATGGCACGGTAATGAGAGCTTTTTGCTTTTTCTTGCCGATATCTCCACCGTTCATTTCTTTATTTATTTGCGTGATTTGTAGCGGTAGTCTGACTTTAGATTTCAGGTTGCTGGGCCATTTTTTAGGATTTGCTCCTGTCTATTTAAAATACCAATACTGCTGTTGTCGGATCAAAGCTTACATAACACATGAGGTTTTGTGTTTTTCTGTAAAGGTCAAACAAGTATGCAGAAATACAAGCCACACCAGACAAATGGAAAAAATGCTTGAACCATAACAGACTCACAAAAATCCCATTGAGAATATTGCCATTTTCCCTGAGGCAGAAAACAGCTGCTCTGTGCTTCATCCCCAACACTTCCATAATATTCTTCCTCTGCCACTGAAACACAGAGTCTGCTGTGCCTATTTTCTTTAGCCAGCAGATGGGTTGCCAAGTAAAGCTGGAAGGGGAAAATTAAGTTTCATCTCAGAAAATGTTTTGTTATGCAAACCTACTTGATAGTAAAATTAATTGAAGCATCGTCTGATCTCAGACAGAACACCACGGTGCGTTGGCAGCAATAACTAGGATGCAGTTACCGTTCCAGACTTCATTAAGCTGCTTTATATCAGTTGATGCGAAAAGAGAATAAATCTTTGGGAATTATATTCTAAACAGATAATACACTCATATTTTACAAAGTTTAGACCCCTCAGGTTCTACCCAAGAGTTACTGACTTGACAATGATTGAATTCTGACTCACACCTTTCATCAAATGGTCAAATGGTTTCCATTTATTTCACTGTGAAATAAGAACGGCAGAGGAAAAGGGTTGCTGCTGATTCAACATTTCTGACATATTGTCCTGTCTGTCCTTGGCTGCCAAAAAGGCGATTTATTTTTATTGCGTCTAAATAAATGGTTATGTATAAAAGTTACTGACTACAGCTTTAAATTTTCCAAACGCAATTTTACCCTGCCTAACTACAGCAGCAATAGGCAAATTCTAACTGTCAAATTGCCTTAAATTTATAGTCTATTCTGTCACACTGAGCTGTGCTTTAACAGAACCACTGGGTGATATGCAAATTTGTAGAAGAAATAAACTATTTGACAACTTATTACCAAAACTAACATTCAACAAAGAGCTAATAAGTTATTTGCAGAAGTTATCAATTTTAAGCTTCTCTATTTCTAAGAGGCTTTGTAGTCTGACCTGAAGGTTCTAACAGCAGAAAGATGGTAGACGAAGAAAAAGTAGATCCTGCATCACCTGAGGGAAATATAAAGGTTAATTCTGGCAAGCCTATTTCCCATCCCAGAATAGAGCTGGGTGCGCAAATGATTATCTACTGCTGGTTTCTGATTGGATTAATCAAAACCCAGGTCATCATCAGAAACAATGCATCTTCCCCATATTCCTACTGTATGTTTCTATTCTAATTGAGATCAGCCCGAAGGGGAAACAAGAAGGGAAGAAAAAAAAGGCGTGGAGAGGGAAAGATCACAAAGAAGTCGAACTTCAAGTCAGTTCCAGCAGAGGGGCCTTGCTGACCTACTTCCTGGCTGAGTGGGGATGATATTAGCAAAGCAATTAAGGGAGATGACAGCCGTCAGGCAGGGTCAGACTGACAGGGATAGTATTCTGCCTCCCTTCCTCTCCAGCACGTTCACTCTCCCTCTCTCTCACTTCTTTTTCAACTCTTCTCCTTTCTCTCTCTCTCTCTCTCTCTCCCCCTCTCTCTCGTAATGGCTATTGATTTTTCACAACCAAATAAAGAGGCCCTCTCAAACCACGAGTGGCTGAATTGGTAAAGAGATAAAAAAAAAAAAAAAAAAGTTTTAAAGCAAGAGTTGGGAGAAGAAACTGGGGTGGCTTGGTGCAATGTAAAGCTCACAGGATGGTGACCCTGTCAGCTCTTTGCTTGGATGTGCAGAAATCACTCCAGGCATAGTCAAAAACTTCATTCCCCAGAGATGATAGGGAAGAGCAACTTCTCCCTCAAAAGCTTCTACCATGTTTTAGCCATGGGGTTGAAAAAAAAGATAACATTTGAAGTAGGGTAAAGTAAACTTTTCCTGGTGTGACCAAGTTGGGGGCTGGACATTAAAATGAATTTAGTCTCAAAGAAAATGAAAGTAAAGAGATAAAGGATCAAACTCAGTAAATTCATGAGTTGGTTCATTTCACCAGTTGTCTGTTGTCTGAATACCAAATGCTGCACAGTACACACTTAAAGTACTGTGGATCGCTTGGTAATTAAATTGCTTTTATGAACAGATATAGGCTGTATTACATTTCTGTTGGGATTTCTCCCATTTCTATATTTTTATCAAAGCCCCACATGGAAAAATGAGATTTACTGATACGAAAACAAAGCCTCAAAAGTTTGAAGTAAAAAAACAAGTCATTATGAGCACCCCCCCTCCTCCCAGTGTGCTAAAACCTCATTGCCAACTGAAACATGGAGAGAAAGCAGAGAATGATAAATGTGCAGCAATAATCTTGTAGAAAACAAGGCTCTGGAAAAAAAAAATATTAAAGTATGGCTGCGTTGCAATGCCCCACAAACCATACATCCAAATCGGATTTACAGCCATTACAGGAGCTAGTGCCACTTAAATCACTGGCCCATTCAACTGTCACTGAGCAGCACATTGTATGTGTCACTCCATCCCAGCATGCTTTGCTCCAGGCGTGCAATTCTGTGGTGCGGTGTTCGACATGTCTGCTTTAATCTGATCCCAGTAGGTGGCAGCAAGTTTGACAGAAGCAGAAGAGGTACACATGCAGAAGACTGAATTCTACACACACAAAAAACAGCTGAATGGAACATTGGTGGCGTGATGAGATAAAATGTCAGAGAAAAAGGTTTGTGACAGACACGAGTGAATGCTCACAGGGTCCTTTTAAACTCCACTGTGTTGTCAAAAGACGCAAATCAGTACATTAAATAAAACCTGTAGGTGGCACCTCTGAAGTAACACCTGTGAGACAAGTGCAGTGAAAGATGCAGCATTTTGATGGACTGCTCACTGAGGTGTGTGTTTGTCTTTCATCAGCTGGCTGTGCAAAAGGTCAGTATGTATCGAAGAGAGCCTCCTTTTCAGCACCTGCTTGCTGACGGCTGACGCAAGAGAACATGCCGAGCTCGACATACAGTACTGCTTTCATGATTCTCTCCGCTATAGTGTCAAGTTTTCATCAACACAAATCTCTGCCTCAATCTCAAAATCAATTTTACAAGCAGCACTTCCATTTTTCAGTTCACAACTAAGAAGGGAAGACTGCTGGGTTGTCTGAGCGGCTGGACCGATGTGAATTTTGATTATTTTAGTGAGCAGTGGGAGTTAAACTGAAAGTTGATTTGTTTTGCTTGAGCGATATGCAAGGATTTGGGAGGAAACTTTGGAGCAGAGCTGAAGAAAATAACATATGGTGCTGGAATGCACACGAACAAGTCTAAGGTAACCTCTGTTGAGCCCCTATAGAATCTGTTTGACATCTGCTCTAAAGGAGTCCCACCCATAAAACTGCATGAGCACCCTTTTATAGTCTTAGATGTGCTGAAAATGTTCAAGCGGCATATCAAGAGGTGTGATTACTGATGAGGATCCTTGCCATATCATCACATCAGCAAGGATGCTGAGGTACAAATTTTTATTTTCAAGAGTCTGTAAGTGCAAATGAGCTGTAGCATGCCGCTAATCTCTCACGTGCTTAATACCAGCATCGGCTCTCCCATCCCTAAACTCAGCAATAACCATTCAGATAAATGGCAGCAGTCTCTCACATCCCTTTTTAAGTGGAAATGCGCTTCGAGCAGAGCCAGTATGTACACCGACCTCAGCACCTTAGTCTTGCCTATGAACAGCAGTGAAGAGGGCCCCTACATATGTAGGGATAGAGATATGTGCTGTAATGAGCTGCACTCTGCAGATGGCCATTAAGGCTTATGTCAACATTAGGGAGATATCCAAATAAAATTTTGACAGATGATACTTAATATGGAATACATTTTCATGCAGACCCACTGACCAATGATGATAAGAAGGTAAATCTGAATTCTTTGATATGAGTCCCTATTGGGAAATTAATTCCAGCAGAAAAACGCTTGGTCCTTACAGAGCTGCGATGTAATTTAAGTTAAAAAGGAGCTTTCTAAGCTAGGTATAGAAATGTTTTCTTTTCAAATGTATCTTTCTAAATCTAAAAATGGGCTGTAGCAAGTTGACCATGGAAATACAAAAATGGCAGGTTGTTTTTGAAAGGCTGCTGGACAGAAAGCTGCCACAGTGTGCAACCGTTGGATCCTGAAGGCAAATGGAGAGGAAATCACAACTCTGACTCACCAAGCAGCTTGAGTCATCTAAAAATGTTAAATGCTAAGTCGAGTTCAAAACAACAAAGAGGAAGGGAATAGCAGCAAGTTATGGTTTATTGCTCCATCTCTGACTTTGCGTGTAGGCTGTATCTTACACATGTACAGTGTCGGCTTCGCTGTGAAAATAACAGTGAATTAAAATAAGTTATTGGCCAGAGGTGGGGAAAAAAGGGTAAATAATCATTTAAAAAGTATGTTATGCGAAGATGAAATGCCTTGTTCAAGACATTAAGCGAAACAATGTACCATATCTTCTGAGATAAATATCTTGCAATAGTCTAGAAAGTGACGATGCACTAAAATGCGACATATGATAAACAATATGATATCATGCCTCTACTAACCAAAGAACAGAGTGACTGAGTATAAAAATCAATATGGCGTTACTTGCACAAGGGCACTCAGGTGTAGATATTCTTAAGTAAGACAGCTGACATTGATGTCGTCAGGCTGCAGGACATCTTCACCAAAGGGAGAATGAAGGTGTAGCAACGGAGGGCTCATGGAAAACATGGCTGACAGGATTTCATGGCTGAATAGATGGCTGGACGGTCAGGTGATGATACTAAACAGTCTTCCCCTTTCTCTTTGCGTTATGTCCCCATGTTCCACTCACTCTCCTCGGCCGAAGTGCCAATATAAAAAGGTGATATTTTAAAAAGGACTTTGAAATAAATGGATACAACCCAGTACAGCATGTTTTTTGATGTCTGTCAGTTGTATTGTATGATTTTTCATTGTAAGTGCTTTTGTTAAGCCTGATTCTTCTTCAATACACGGTTCTAGGAAAAAAAAAAATGCTGCTGGCAAAGTTAAAAACAATGAGATTGAGAAACATTGTTTCTTAAGGCTGAATTTGTCATATATTGTTTGCCTTTAGCTCAATGTCTCTGTGGCCTGAACTGTACCGTCGGTATTAAGATAGATTTTTTTTTTATTTCACTGCGGTTAGACAAAGGTCCAAACAAAATAAAACAAAAAGAAAAATGTTTTTGCTTTTCAGTGGAAGGCCAGGTGACATTTTCAAAATGAGTTCCTTTTTTGTAAAACAAACAAACCAAAAAAAAAAAAAAATCTTATAATGGAACTGTAATAAATGCAATGTGCCTTTTTTGTTCAATTTAATTTGCAATGTGCTATTTGGAAAAAGGAACGAAAGAGCTTAGACAATTGGTTCTTTAAATTCAATTCAGGCGATAATGGAGTCGAAGCAGTGAGCACTGTACATTTTCACTGCAAACTACAAACATTTTAACTTATGAGTAAAATGCGATCCGACAGTTCAACTTAAATGACTTAAGTGTTGGAGTATTGTCCTTATTCTACTTCTGAGTGAGGACACTGCAGATAAAGTAGTTGCATACTTTCCTTTCCATTATTATGTCTTTATGCTGTGCAGTCCCTCAGGGCACTTTAAGGGAAAGAGACAACACTGATAGCACTGCTGAAAGTGCCAGCATGCCCCATTCACAGATATTAGCCTCAATGGCCGGGATAAGATGCCATGCCAAACCCCTGCTGTGTATATGTGTGTGTGTTTGCGTGAGTCAGCCTCTTAGGATTCTATCCTCCTTTAACCGTGGACCGACCCCTGTGGTGCCTTCATCTTAATCACTCCAGGGGCGTGCGGGAGACAATGCCTCACTGTTTATGTGACAGGAATATAACTGGGTACTTTTGACTGCGATCGGTGTTTATGTGTGTGCATTTATGTTACGCCTCTGTTATGGTTTGGTACCCGCTTGTGAATGGGAGGGGAAGCCATTTTTATTATTTAGGCAGAGGCTGTGCGCACTGAAGGCCAGAGGTTGTCTCGTGATTGGCAGTGGGGGAGGGATTTGAAAAGCCTGACCTTACCCACCACTTCCCTCTCCCTCCTAGCACACCTAACTGCTCTCGGCAGCACAAACAATATCAGACACCATGGCCAAGTCAGAGGTCACATCATTAGTGACATTATTTTTCTGCTTGGAACATATCTATACCCAGGGCCAGCCCCTGTTATTTTCTGTCCTTACAGCTAAATACTTGGCTGGGCTGCATCCAAGATAAATGCCCCACTCAAGGCCATTTTCTCTCTGTCAGCAGGTGACTCCACGTGTTAAATATGGTGGTAGGCAGAGACGTGCTCAAATGGACTCGAAGGCACAGTGTTTGACATTAAATAGGACTAGTTCTGCTGCATTTAACTATGTTGAAGAATATATCACTAAACTGGTCACATGTGGCTTTCTAAAACAAAGTCACATTCAAATGCATGTGTGAAATATCTGAAGGAAGTGAGTGTCTGTCACTGGCAGCAAATCCTGAGTCTTTTGGTTGGGACGTAGCAAAATATCTCTGAATTTACTGGGCAAGTTACCACAAAATTTTGTATGAATATTCATGAGCCAAAGATTTTTTTTTTCTGGTTTTAGTGACACTAAGCTTTTGTGCCACACAGTCATCAGAGCCAAAATCAGCTATTTAGCACAGCTTTGGCCCACGGCAGAAGTGTGGAGTTGGATTTATCTACTAATCAATGAGTTGATTAGAAAATTAATCGACTACTTTGATAATGTCAGTGCTTAACTTAGAACAAGTTATTTCTTACTTTACAGGCAAAACATCTTAAGACATCACCTTTGAAGATGAAATAGATATTTCCACCATATATAAGATGGACTAAACAGGTGATTAAAGTAATCAGCAGACTAGCCAGCTTGAGTTGGCTCCAGCAACCCCGGGGATGCTGATGGATAAGCAGTTGAAAAAGAAATGAAGAAATGAAATCAGAAGATTAAGATTTTGGGAAAGCAGAGTACTGATTTTGGAGAAAGTAGTGATTATGATTATAGATGGAGATATTTCATCAATTACAAAAGTCATGAATATTTTGTGATTGACCTAAACTGGACCAGTCCAGACTAACTGAAACTTCCTGTTCAACTACAAAAAAGGTGGTCCCTTGGTTTTATTATTATTCACTGACAGGAGTCATTGCACATTTTATTGCACTCCTTAACAGGAGAGATGTGGCTTTCTTCCTCATTACTTGGTGCCGAGTCCCCCTCAGCCTTTTATTTACCGCCACCCCCTCAACCTTCCTCCAAAACCAGTGCGGCAGGCTGCTAGCTGATGGCACCGTTGAGTGCCTGTGCGATACCAGGAGACTTGTTTTCCTCCACACAGAAGCTTGTCATCTATCATTACTTGAGGGAGACTTGAGAATGATTCCAGCAGACAGCTCCAGCTTACTGTCTGGAGACCCAACGTAAACAGCACACTGCTGGGCAAACAAGGGTGACGATGACCGTTACTTCCCAATGCATGTTGCCTAAAAAATATATATATGGCATATATATATATAAAAAATTGTGTTGTGTTCCAGTTTAAATTCAAGAGGCAGGCTTGGCAGGCCAAAGGGCATTTTTTATCATTTGGATTTAGTAATTTTTCTACACTAAGAAGCAGTTATTCTTTTTTCTTGTTGTTACATTCTGCTGTGGGGCACAGTCAAACCAAGAGTGTCTGGAGTGGTTTAAACAAACTCTGGATCGCTTGCTCTCAAACTTGGCTCTGCAACAAATAAACCACACCAGGCCTGCCTGGCGGTGAAAATGCAACTCTATGTGCTACCCCGTTCTTAATGTGGTGCAGTTTGTTTGGAGTAATGGAAAAATCCCAAACCAGTCCAAGGTTTATGGGTATTCAGAGATGGATTGTGACGCCTTACAGCTCATCGGTAACCTCTGGCTATTAAACATTCAAATAGACATTTTCGATTAGTGAGTAGCTGAATGCAGGTGAGCCAATAGACAACCCTAAAAGTAAAAACAAACAAACAAACAGAAAACCTTTCTTGCAATATTAACTGAGGGTGTGAATGAAAACAAAATCTAATATATCACATGCAAAAGCACTTCTACACTGACTGATTTTAGTAATAAACCAAATTTCAATGTGGAGGAAAAAATAAACATGGAAATTTAGATTATGTTATTTTGACAGTTTATGGTTTTATTCCTTAGTAAATCTGAACTACAACCTCAGGGGACTGGTTGTTGTATTTCTGTTGGTGTAGGATTAGTCATTGGATACTGAGCTATGGAAGTAGGGGAAAAAAAAAAAAAAAAAAAAAAGGGTTCTGGGCAGTCACACTCAAAAGGCAGGGTGAAAAGCTTTTCATAACTGAAAGCACCAACACAGTTATCCCTCTGAATTTGGGACTACACACCTGGCCAATTGCTGTGTGAAGGTAGTGTGAATGTCGAAGTGCCGGTTACAGAAACGTGGGGAGAGGGAGTTTCAGATGTCTGACCACTTGACAAACCCCACTGTAGGTCATACTGGCTGAGGTGAGAGAGGCTTAATGTTCAACTCAGGTTGTCCTTATCAACTTGTACCCACAGATTGGTAACTTTGGTACCAGCGGACATGGAAACAGTGCTGTGTGGTTTGACTCACAGCTTGCTCCAGCCTAAAGCATCTAGGGTTCACACTACAAAAGAGCCTTCCTCGCAGGTGAGAATCTTAAAATGTGTAAAGCAGTATAGTTAATTTGACAAAGTCTGGGAGCATGGACTACCGCAGCTTTGGACCACAGGAGGCTTTCCACAGCACACAAACCAAACACCACTGAATTATTTTATACCTGAAGCCCCCCAGAGGGAGTTGAGCACCAGCAAAGAGTGCACATAATAATGAGTCCTCTTCATCAGTGATGCACTGACCCAGGACGGGCACATGCACACATTCATGCACACACAGACACAAAAGCCCTGCCCTGCCCCCCCCCATGCCTGTGGCGCCCGCGCCTGGTCACCTCGCTCTGGGATCAAAGGCAGTATGTCGTTCTAATCAGTCCGCACAGTGGGCAACCCCATTAATTCAATTCTATTTCATCAGCGGTGAGCAGACCACCAGAGGGGTTGGTACATTCCTAGGGTCCTGCGGTCCAGGAGTAATCCTATCACTTAATGACCAAAGATCAGACTCTAAACTCATAATTGCTCAGAGCTCGATTTGGTTTTGCTTGCTGACAGAATTGTGAGATCGTTGCATAAAGAGAAACAAAGACAGACAAAGCTCATTTTCTGGACACGGCAGGGAAGTCAAGCTGTATTAATGACGCCATATATCAAATAATTCCAGACAATCAACCCCCCACTAAATCAGGCCAACACCACAGAACATGTACACTAACACACTGTAAGCTCTATCATGATCAAGAAATGCATGTTAATCATCTGAGAAATTCCACTTTCCTAATCCTAAAATTAAATGTATTATTCTTTTCATAAACAAATTATTTTTTTAACATTTTCATCTTGATGAATTAATAAAATGACTAATGTCCAGAATAGTTTCTGTGGGAAAAATTATGAGGCAGAATATGACTGACTCTTATTATAGTTGTTGTTTTTTTTTTTTTGTATCATGCAGTGTGGCTTGTCTGCAGCATAGTAAAATGTTTATTGGGACGTGTGATAATGAGCTTTTCATATCTTACCGTACCTTTGCTCTCTGGTGGATGGGGATGCTCATCACAGACAAATTGGATCTTTTGAGTGTTGCCGTCTACACCTGCAGAAACAATACCAGCTTGTGAATATGGTGAGGCTTTAAAACAGACAAAGAAATGAAACATCTATAATAATATAAAAATATTCTCATCTCATAATGACGACAAACCAGGCATCTTTTCACTCAAAAGAAGGACAGAAAAAAGGCAAACCCATTCAAGTGTGGAGCAATCTGTATCAACAGATTTATTAGTGTAATCTTTAGTCTGGAGAACAGATAAACGACTCCACCGAGTCGACCTACACTACTGAGAAAAACCTATCAATAACTCTCCGACTGTCCAGAGAGGACATTAGAGGTCAATGCCGGATAATTTGGCAACGATAAAGGTCAAGCTGAAGGCATATGGTTGTGGATGAAAAAGCCCCCAGGAACTGGTAGCAGATAAAAAATTACTACAATTATATGCAAAACTGATGGCTCTGCTCTTTTTAAGATGACGACAACGGAGAAGGGTTGGCATGGGTGATCACACTTGAAAAGCCCTCATTGTGGAACTCAACAATGGCACTGGTGTCCATAAAAACAGCGATCATCTGACTCTTTCACTGTGTCTGCCTTTGGAAGTCACCACATATTGCCTTTTGTGTACATCTGCCTGTGAATCATATTTTTGTTTTAAAAAAAAAAAAAAAAGGAAGCAAGTCAGACACTCTCTATCATTTGGAAATGTGACTTGATAGCAGTAAATTGGAGAAATAAAGAGAGATGTGGCAAAAAAAAAAAAAAAAAGCACCGTGGCATAGTGGATAGGACTGCTGCCCCACAACAAAAAGGTTGTGGATTCGGTTCCCAGCCCTGGGCCCTTTCTGTGTGGAGTTTACATGTTCTCCCCTTGCCTGCGTAGGTTTCCTCCCACCGTCCAAAGACATCATGTTTGGGTTAATTCATGACTCTGAATTGCCTATAGGTGTGAGTGTGAGTGGTTGTTCGTCTCTGTGTTGGACTGGCGACCTGTCCAGGGTGTACCCCGCCCACGACCCAGAAACAGATAAGCGGTAGAAGATGAATGAATGAATAATCCTAATGTTTTATTGATGCATTATTCTTGTTCAAATTATTTAAAAAATAAAATAAAATCTGTGGAAACTTGAGTTTTGGAGAAATCCTGTTCGAACTGAACATCAACTTAATAACCAAACAACTAGAGGGCGATCATAGATCAGGAAGAGATACAGCTCTCTGCCCCCCCTGAGCAGCCTCCATAAACCAGAAAGCAATGCAGTCATGTTGAACTCTAAAAAGCTGTGTTGTTCTGTTCTTAAGATGGAAAACTTCACTCACTCCGCTTTGCCGAGGATTACTGCTTTTTGTCTCAAGCGACACATCAAAAACACACAGCTGAATTTCTCTGGTGCATTTTGTAAGCATTCTCTAAGGGTTGTTGAAGGTCTTTCTGCGAAACGCAGGCAATCTCTTGCTGAAGTGAAAGCCGATGAGCCCGAGAGAGAACAAGGAAATAAATTAGATCGCAATAGTTGTAAAAAAATTTGACGAATTGCAGCAAAGAATAGCCTGAGTAGTCTCTGAGAAGGATGCAATTGCCCTGGACAGTTAGTGATCACACCATTTGTGTTTACACGGGCCCATTTCACTTGCTGTATCTCTGTATGCTTCCAAAAATTATAGCAAAAAGGAGGGAAAACGTTCAAGTTTCTGCTCTCCTTCAAAATAATAACCTGATGATATAGACAGTTTTCAGAATAGAGTGCAGAGTAGAACCATATGTCTGACGCAAAGAAGACAGCGAAAACCTTTTCAAAAAGCGAAAAGTTATTGATTGCTCATTTATCATGTTTTGCTGACTCTACTACCAACTCACATTCATCACATCGGACTTAATAGTCATAGAACATGGTTTTGACTGCATTTTTTCCCCTGAAGATGAAAAATGGTGGATGAAGACATTCTTCTTCATTCTTAAAAAAAAAAAAAAAAAAAACAACTCTGATTTCCATTGTGATGATTTTGCAAGAATGGAAACCGCTACCTTGCCAAATCTTCTTCGAGGAGATGATGAAAGAAGGTAGCTTGCTTTTCTAAAACTATTTCTTTCCTCTATCAATATATGGAGGTAAAAAGCATCTGCTTTTGCACAGACAGTGATTCTATAAAATATGAAAAAAAAAAAGATATAAATGTATGTATATTTTTTATGTTGTAATGGATATTATGATGTTCTGCAGCCACTTCTCACTTCCTATTATAATTAAAATCACAAAATCATTAAAAAAAAGTAATAATTTTATGACTCGTTATCATCCAGAGGTAAAACACTGTTGTGTACATCAAATATGAAATTTTCTTGTTGGGTTTTTTTTTGTTTTTTTTGTTTTTTTAATCTTCCCCCTATAGAATTATATTTTGTCTCCTCTTCCACTTATCAACTACTCGCCTATCCATAAATAAAAACATCTAATTTGAGTCTATAAAGTAAAATGTAAATTTTTTTTTGGGGGGGGGGGGGCTGGACATGTGGAACAATGAGACTTTGTGAGATGATTTTGCTTTATTTTTTATTAATACCCTGTTTAAGAAGCTGCTCTCTAAAAGCACAGACAGAAAAGTTTTACCTTGCTAATTATTGTCAAAAATTGATCAAAATAAAACCCAGCAATAAATCATCTATGTAATTATCAACTGATTGAAACAGCCATCTAACAGTGAAAAACACTTGAACGTAGAATACATCAATTTTAATGGCATTTCTTAATCTAAATGCTCAGCAATCAGCAGAGACCAATTAGGGCCTGAGAGATAGAGACCCGCCATTAATAATCAAACTTGGCTGCCATCACATTGGATGCATTTTTAAAAAAGGCTGTTGGAGCTGTTTGCAAGAGGATTATTCATTTCACTGTTGCAAAGTTTAATATGACCTGGAAAACAAAGCGCAGTGTTTCTCCCGAAACTGCTAATTCTGAGCTTCCTTGTGTCAACCGGCCTACCAAATGACCACCGGCTGCTGTAACAAAAAAAAGAAGCGTAAATGTTTCTCTCATAAAATGTCCGACTGGCAAAAGAATTCATGTCCGGTGACAGTGGGCTGGATAGGACTATGTTGCAAATACTGGGAAATAAAAATGTCTATTCAGGGAAGCTATACAATTACTCCAGGGCCCACAGGCACAGATGATGATGAGCAAAGATATCTTCACAATGCCACCTTCGGCTGCTGTCTTATTAACATTATGGTCGATTTTATTACAGCAAAATGTCCTGTGTGTCTTTGAAGATAAAAACTGCCAACCTGAAATGTAAAATATACATACTCCATAGAGACTGAGCAGAAAACATTGCCCTTCATGTCTTTCCAAGAAGGAGTTTAGTTCTGATTTTTACTGCTCATTTCCTTGGAGGCCAGTATGGGCAACAAATCACTTGACTTTCAAGTCCACTCCACTGAACTGTAAAAGATGCAGAGAGATGTTAAGTAACTGGGCTTCCAGTTACTCAACATAAGTAGTATGAGCAATGTTCCGATGACTGCTTCATTTATTTTACCCCTATATATAAACATAAATGGCCCTGCTTTGTTTGTAAGGTGACACCCACTGACATGCATTTGCAGTGAATGCTGGCAACATACAATTTCTCATCACTCAACGTATCCCTCGCAACAGCGCAGCCCCAGTACCCTCAAACGGCAAAAGCAGATTTTAGAAAATAGTCTGTAAATAAAAGCAGCCTTTCAATATCATTTGTTTCCAGATGTCGAGCAGTAATTGCTTAATGCATTTAATGACCCTGCTCATTGTGCTGCAGGTATTAATACAGGGAACTCTACTGCCAGCAGGAATTAATCAGCACAGGACTACATATATCACAGCTCTAGGTGGTTGGGATGGGTGCAATATTTTATAAGCTGTTTCTAGTCCTTGGAAGAATGCATCTAGGCTGAGGTAAACATATTGTAAATAGGATGATATTACAGATCACATTACACATCACACCTCTTGCAAACACATGATTTATGCATCCTCTCAGTTCAAAAGCCACCTTTAGACTTGCACTGTTGGAGTATATGCAAATCAGACAAGGCTATAAGTTGCAGTTTTAATGAATACTTCCATTAACTATGAACTATTTACATGTTCATTCCTCACTGGAGATAAATGAATTAGAGTTTTACAGTTATGGAATGGGCAAATTCTTCAAAATAAAATACATGGTTAGAGTATAAGGAAGCAGCAAAATTGTAACATACAAGCAAAGAAAAGCCTGTCACTTCTGGATATTCTTCAAAATGTATAATGGTCATATTACGACTTCAGAGGATTTCAATAAAGCCTATTTTATGTCATATAATGTTAAAATATTCAGTATGATTCGCTTGACAAAACCAAGACAGAGGATAAAAACTGAGCCAAAGAAAAAAACCCACACCACTGCATTACAACTGCAGCAAATAGGCTATACAGCACTAGTATGTGGTGACACCATTAAAATAACAGTGGCAAATCTTTGATAGTTTTATTATAATGTCCCAAGGTTCTGGGAATAAATGCGGGAGGGAAATGAGTGACCAGTGAAATTTGTTTTCCTCTTGAAGTAATTTGAAGTCTGGTTTGCCTCAAGGAGACAGAACTGGTTTGAGTCTGACATTCCACCTCAAAACCCTTTTCCAGCAGGCTTCTCTTTAAGCAGCACTTCTCCTCAAGGCAGATTCAATTATTCAATTTCAAATAAATTATTACATAATACATCCATGTCCTTCTAAGGGCCAGTGCACTCTCAAATAATGTCTGCTATAGTCCGCATTTCTAACAGCCCAGACATGCCTAGAATCGATTTTACATTTTATTATAGATGATGTTTATTCAAAAGTACAGATAAGATAGTAAAGTACACCTTATTAAAATGACTAAGGTTCATAAAAGAGATGCCATGGGAGCTGTGGCTGTCAGATAGCCAGGCAGAAATACTCCTGCAGCCAGGCTTAATGGGAGCCTGCATAAACAAAAGAAAATAGTAGTGGCTGTGGACTACAAGAAAAGGGTTTTTATCTGTCCATCTCCTTCCCATCACCCATCCGCCCCCCCCCCCATTCATGGAGCAAACCTGCTGTGTCATCATATGGGGCTAACAGGCTTAACCTGCCCCCCATGGAGCCACTCACAAGACAGCAGGGACCCTGAGATGAAGCCTCGCAGCCCCAAGTCCAAACCAAATCCTTACCCTCTGTCCCCAAAACTGTCAAGTAAATTAAAAGCCATTTGTGTCGGTATTAAAATTATGCTAATAGCTCCAGATAAACTTCTTTATTTCACAGTAAACCAAATATTTCCCAAGTACTGCATGGGATGGCATTGGGTTAAAGCTATGGATACATTTGAAATTGGGTTGTTTTTTTTTGTTTTGTTTTTTTTCTCCTCATAAGTATGGCCCTTGGCGTCAGATTGGTTGCTCGGGGCTTAATGAGAGCCAGCATTTTGTTGAGCAGCATAGCTTGGATCTGCTTCCTGGAAAGCAGGGTTGATGGACTACTTAGAAAATAGTAAGCCCACAAAAACCCTAAGACATGGACTAATGCACAGCTCTTAACAAACATGGAATGTATGTGCACCGTCTAGTGCTGGACCCGATGGATGGCACCACAAAAGGACTATGCACTTTACTAGGACTATTATTAGTAACTGAATTTTGTTTATTTATTTATTTTTAGGGGGATGGTTTCAGCAAACAGATTAGAAACTTGAAAGATAATGCTGCTAAAACTATTCATAAATATTTTGCTTCTAATTTTCTGCAAGTAAAATGACATGATATTCATTGTACGAAACACTCCAAATACCAAAATAAAACAAAAAAATCTAAAAACTATTTATATGGTAATTGATAAAAAAATACCAAGCATAAACTAAAATATCAGCATTTAAAAGATTTCAACAACTGCAATTATCCCCAGTTTTGGAATGAAGAACTTATTTAAAAATGACCAAATCTCAAATTTTAAAGTGAGCTACTGAATCAAATCTCTATGGATGTAGGAGGTTGAGAGCTGAGTGCATTTTGAGACCATTTGGGTCTCTGAATAGAGAAACTGCAGGCTTTTTAGAAATATGATACCAGCATCACTAGCCCTTCAGCGACTGCGTTCAAGAGGGCAGCTGAAGAGACTGCTTTTCGTACTTCACTGATCTCTAAAGAGCTTGGGAACACAGCGTTTGCTCGTGGCCTTCTGCCCCATGTACATTAGCAAGTACATTATGCTTTGTAATAGCCTCTGATCAAGTCAAAATATTCAGCATATATTCAAGGAAAAATACCACGACCACTGAAAGCCAGCTAGGGAAGCACACAGGCCGCAGTGGGGATAGTAGAGGACTGATTCACTGCAGTTCCTAAAGTTGTAAAATTCACTCCAGGATTTTTATGGCCATGCCCAATTTTAAACTTAGGAAAAGGAGACATCGCTGTCAGGATTGAGGAATAACTAAAAATTTTTTTTTCCCCTCAGATGGTGTTGAATTGTGTCAGAAAAGTAAACACTAGTCTCCATTTGTCCAGGCAGTGGCAATGATTCTAAATACATCCTCGCTGGATAACTCAGCTACAGAAATCTATTTTGTATTAAGAGACAAACATCACAGTTACAAATTATTTACAGGTGTTACTTTGAAAACACCTGATGGTGAAAAACTAATGCCCTCAATCTGCTTTGTCTTAGAGGGAAATTGCGTCTCATCCTCTCCTTTCACGGGAAACTCCTTTATCATCCTGATGTCAAAGCTGCACACAGTTCAACTCAAGACGGATCAAGCATGCTCCCAGCTCTTTTCTTATCAAGCTTGTTACCTTTGATACGCTAATGATCACGGCCAGGGCTTCCAGAAACCCGCCATGATCAATAAGGGACTGGATCGTTTTAAATGACTGATTTATATCCAAGTTTGCTTCAGTGTTACTTCAGGACGATGGATACAGCCGCTGCCACCAACAGGTACAGATAGTCTAAGGTTTGCCGAGCTGTTGTTTAACTGCCACCCTCACCGTGTCAGCAAGACTACTTGCAAGAAAAACAAGATAATGCCTGGATAAGCGTCCTGCACTCAGCTACCTGCGTGCACCACTTGTGTCGCTGTAGAAATCTAGCGATGATAGGCTGCGTTTCTTATTGCAATGCTTGCCTGGTGAATTTAAATGTCAAGTTCAGGCTGACCCTAAAACAGGGAGAAGAAAAGAAAAACAAGTATTCGCTGTGAATGTTAAAATGAAATGGAGATATATATTTATAAAGATGATTTATCACCATATGACCAAAGACCACTGAGTAATACTGGCATCCTGAATTTTGGGGTTAAGACAAATATAAACAACGCACAAATTCAGTCATCATTCACATTTAAATCAGCATTCTAATATTTCCAAGAAATATTCTCATTTGCTTTCTTGTCAAGGACTGGACAAAGAGATTGGTCCCACTCTTACATAAATATTCAGAAAGTGCCTGTGGCTGGTCGGCTTAGTTCACTCGAAAGACTAGAAACAGAGGACATCAGTTAGCCTCGCCTGGTTCCATCTAAATTTAAATTAATCCTCCTACCAGCACTTTTAAAATCATTAACTAACATTTTCTTTCAAATTTCTGTAAACTGTGCCAACAGCAAAGTACAAAAGTAACATGTTGGGGTTATACAGGGAGTTGACTAGACCAAGAGGTAAATGCTATTATTCCATTGATGAATACAACCACCACAAAGTGTTGCTTCTATTAGGTTGGTCAAAACCCCACTTGCGCTGCCATAAAACAATGTAGCCAATAGTAAGTAAAATGTGATCATTTCACCAGCAACATCAAATATTAGTAAGAAATAATGCAGCTGCTCCGACCCGTCCTTTGCATTTAGACTTAGCTGTAGATAAATCTGACTTCATATTTTTGTGCCAAGTGCACTTCAGTTCAAGAGCCTGTTACAATAGTCTCATGGTTAAGTGCCACCTGAAAAAAAAAAATTATAATAATAAAAAAAAATTCACTAAATCACTAAAAGATAGTTCTTTGATTCTGAGAAAATGTTTAAGTTCCACAAAGCAACACTGAGTTTACAAACAGAAAGCTATATTCTAATTTAATTTAAAAAAAATCTGGCAAACCGTTTCGAGTATCCCGCATGATTGATGTTCTGCAAAAATGTGATAACACCTTGATCATTTTAATATTGAAATCATTTCTCAAGATTTGCTTCATTATCACCCACCGTCAGCAGCCTAACAATCAAGGATTCGATAACAACACTACAGCTTTCTAACTGCAAATGCACAGATATTAAAGTGGTACAAATGACTGCAAATTATTTTTTTCCATCAAATCTTGCAAAAATTTCCAATCAAAATGACAACCGCCTCTACACTCAGAGATAGTAATCATTTAAAATGCAATGTCTCAGGCAGCTTACAGTCTTTTAGCCAGCTAAGCAAGTTGACCATGAAGAAATGCCAGATAGTGTTTAGACTTTTTTTCTTATGTTCAACATTTTTGGTCATTTTTGAAAAGACCGAGGCCACTATATTTGTATTAAATGTGAACTATACACGGAACACACGCATTGTCTTCGGCTATGAAAGAGATTTAAATGAAAGAATGTGACTGTACATGCCTTTGAAATGCAATTACAAAAAAAAAAAAAAAAAAAATAGTCTCTTTATTTAAGCTTGGAGATAAAGCAGTTTGTGTTCCAGGGCATAAAAACATGCTTGATTGCTCTCAGATTTGATTTTGATTCAGGGCTGGATAGTCCAGATCTTCCTTCCAATACCCTTTTCTCCAACAGAATCGGGGCAATTGCTGGATAAATTCACACATTAATATTGTTGCTTTGGTGAGCGGGTGCCGATAAACAGACAGGTTATGTGTACATACTTAATAAGGAGGACAGCTGAAATGGCCCCATCTCCCTCCATGCTGTGGCCTTACAGTGGCCAAGGCACCATTATGTTTTTCTGACTGCTGTTACATGGAAAACATGGAGAGTCTGGCATTCCATGGTCACATTGGTTAGAAAGCTTCGGTGTTCTGGACTCCTTTTAACTGCAGTCCATGACCAGAGGAAAAACTATTTGATCATAATCAACTGTATCAGAATATACAGCGTGTGCTGCCTTCTTTGTCTGCACTGACAGGCCTGTATAAACACCAGTCAAATTACGCTCCCCTACCCGCTCTTGAAACGTTCTTACTTGGGAAAGTGGGACACATTAAACACTGAACACATAATCGGCCTTTGGCTACATTATTGTAACTTGCTGACCATAACAACATGACTTGGTTTGTTTTTTGTTTTTTTTTTCCACATGGCCTTTACTAATAGGGTAAATGCCTTGGGGAAATTTCTAAATGAATTCCTCAGGCCAGAGAGGTTCCCCAGGCCAACCTAAATTGGTTTGATATAGAAGGATTATCCCTGATTGGTTTTATTGTCAAAAAGCTTGTGACAAACTGGAGAAACCACAACACTTCCAAAGAGCCGTGCCTCGCCTGACAATAAGGCTCCACACACAAATATAAACCTCTGTATGTTGCTGCTGACGTTTCGGCTGAATAATCATCCACTTACAGGACTGTAAATATGCAGAAAGTGTTCTGTCATACGCAGCAGATGAGGTGAGAAGACCCCTGCTAAATGGCCCTGGCTCTGAGGCAAATGCATTGTCTTACCTCATCGGGTGCAGAGCTCCCTGCATGTTCGGGGAGGACTAGAACTAAAGCCCTTAATCCCCGCCTTGATTCACGATAGCCTGCTAGGTTTTCAAATGTCATCAGCAGGGAAGTGTGTCCTGCTCCTCCTCCACATGCTTGGCTCGTTAATACAATAACAACACCCGGGTACATCCAGTTAGGGAATAGAAACACATATAGTAAAGTCAGGTGGCCGTAGATCTACTTACACATATAGCAAGAGACGCTCATGCCAGAGCTCCTGAGGGAGGTGTCTGTGCCAAGACCATCAAGGATTGACAAGTTCAGTTTTGGATATGAGTTGGTAATAGATCTGGCTAAATATGGGCTGCAGACTAAATGTGATAATACTGCCATTTGTAGTCAACTTCATTCTTTCATGGAGCGTTTTTCATTTGCCAGGATGAATAAAAAAAAAAACCCCACTGCTTTTCATGTCAGAGTGGCAGCATTTTTAAATAGATGTATTCATCATAACTTTCTGAGAGGAAAAGGCAGCAGCGTCCCTCACAACTAAAAGACTACAGCACTTCACTGACACACCACATGGGACTGGTGGTGAGTAATGCTGTTGTTGGCTGGAGGACGGGTCGGCTACAAGTCAGATACAGCAGGACAATATGATTTTAAGGTGCTAGAGATTATCAGGGTGTACAGGCACAGGAAACAAACTGAAATATTTCCAACACAATCTGCCCACATGTGGCAGTAAGGATTATGGACATGTCTATTTTGGGGCTAAATTAAAATTCAACATGAAACCAAATAACATGACTTACTATCCCCTTAACCGGCTGATTGCACTAACAACTCCAGGCTCTGAAATGCATGACATTATTTCAGACTATATTATGGTGATGATTCTGGGTAATTTCTTTGTAAAATGAAGCTGCATGTGTCACCAGTAGGTAGCCAAATATCTCACTATTTCCATAGTTACTGTCACAAGCTCTGAGACGTGAAGTTAGTTTTTTCTTTCTTGCCGGAGCGCTTGCGCACAACGTGAGCGCCGCACACACACACACACCATTTGGACGGCTATGTTCCTCAGCTTAAGGCTGGCAGTCAAACTGATGATCCTCCTCTCATTCATTCCCGACAGGACAAGTGCTCGTGTGCAGTGTAAAAACTCCAGACTCAAAGGGCGTCAAAATGAAGCGGACACACAGTCGGCGCGGCGGCTGCTGCTGCTCGCACCTCCCGCGGACTGAGCGCTTACCTACCCGGCTGCTCGCTGCTTCTCGTCCCCCCGGCGTTTGTCCTTGTTTTTTCGTGACGACGCTGCTTTATGTGTGAATGCTGTCTTTATCCCGCTGTTGCATTTTACAGCAAAGAGTGTGGAGAGGGGGCAGGGGGTTGGGGGGGGGGAGGGGGGAGGGAGGACCGCACGGTGCACTGGTGCTCGGCCGTCCGCCGGTCGGTCGGTCGGTCGGTCAGTGGCCTGTCTCCGCTCCGCTCCGCGCTTCACGTCACCGAGTGGAGCGGTCCAGACTTGGCAGGCGAGTCTCTCTCTGCGCTCGCTGCGCGGCGGCGGAGCTGAGATGTAGGCTACTGGTTGAAGGGACTGGCACACCGTGTGGCCACTTTACTCCTGATGCCGCTCCTCCCCTTTCAATTTGTTTGGGTTTTTTTTTTTTTTTTTTTTTGCGCACGCAAGCCCTGCAGCGCCTCCCACCAGCCGCTGCGCGCAATTGCACGTCCTGCCCGCAAAGCTAGAATCGTGGTGCAAGCGTCGGCATGGGCGAACCCAGCCGGCCTTTAGAACCGGGCTCAGGGATCACCGGAGTCATGGAGGAAGCTCCAGGTTTCTCTTCCCCCAGAGATAAAAGAAAATTTTGATTATCTGTCACAGTAAACTCTATCTCAGCTTACAAAGACATGCTCAAATTGGTCTTGAAGGCTTTTCCACAGATCCCAATCTCACTGAGAGCATCCTTTAATGCAGTTTCTTTTTTCATTGTTGGTGCAGCAGTATCCAAAGCGCTGCTGTGCTCCCATTCTACCTGGTAATTAAACACTGGCAATTACATTGACTTTGCATCCTAGTTGTAAATCTGCCCCTGATTAGATGACTAAAACTAAAATTCAGCAGGCCACTCTACTGCTGGATTCAAATCACCTAAAATCAATGTGTTCTCTGCTTTCCTAACTACTTTTCCATGACCACGTTCAACAGTGTGATGCAAGCAGAGCTGGAGTTATCTGAAGTTAGGAACAGACAACCACAGTCAATTAACCTGCTATTCTTCACAAAAAGAAAACATTTTAACATGACAAAGTAGGAAAAACAGAAGTGCAGACAGTTAAATGAACGATACCCAAATTCCATTTGGCAACAGCACATTTTTAACATTGAAACATTTTAATCAGCTCTTATCTAGGCTGCCTCTTAGATACAAAGCTTGTGGGACAATTAGCTCGGGCAGAAACCTTTTAATTGGATGTTTTACACCACACAGGAGCAGTAAACACTCTCCATATCATTACAACCTCTTTTAAAGCTCACCACATTGTTGCTTAAGCAGCTAGTTGATTTTACCTGATGGATTATCGCCTAGTCAAAGGACACATGATGTACAATCAATTGGTTTACTCCTATAATGCTTCTTTATTCCCTCTTCTGTATATACAGCCATAGTGTTTTGGCTGTGCGTGTAAAGTTATCCTCTCAGGACTGTGTGGGCGTGTATGTTCTGTTTGATTGACATCTTTATCAGTCAATCAAGTCTTTATTGCACAGTTTAACATAAAGTGCTGGACATCATTTCATGTGTAGCTCCACAAACATAAATCCTATCCCAACAGGCCTTTTTTTATATAAGACATTGTGACCAAAGCACGGGGGTAAGAAATGAAGGAATTTTGGCTGGATTCAGTTGAACTGCCAAAGTTTCAGGGCGCTGCTGTTGTGAGAGCCAGCTCCTGGTCATGGTGTTACTGTAACACTTGAGCAGCACAGAGCATCTGTAATGTTGTTTATAGCACTTGTGCTTTTCCTGTTGTGACAATTCAAAGTGTGCACTGTTGAAAGGGCCTGTGGGATGTTAATTGCAAAAGTTCAATTGAAAAAGTGCTGATAAGCGGAAAGTAATCCATTTGCAAAGCTGAGTTATTTGAATTTGTGTTTTCGTCATATACCATATGCGATACGCTGCTAACTAATGAGCCAGCTGTAACCCTGCTGTATAGAGACACTCACTGGCTTTAAAATACTTAACTTTGGGTTCGTGTTGATGTTTTTTGAGGAAAGACTTGCATTCAGCAAATCTGTTAGAGCTCAAGGACAAACGCTCGTTTGTGCTAGTATTGTGTGATTTCACTTAGGTCTCCCAATTAGACCTCTCAGCCTTACATGCCTCAGCGGGATTGTGCACAAGGATTTGATATAATTCACATTTTTCAAGAATTTTTATTGTACCTGGCTGTTGAATGGTAACGGTTACTGTTGATCTTCTTTATACTAAGATATGGACACTATGCATCAACGAGTATAAATATCCTGTTCACTGCAGCGAGTTAAGTATATGCACTCCAAAATGCCTGGGTAAAATACTTGAGTGCTTCCCACTCCATCCAGACATCCAGCACTGCATCAAAATGTCATTCTTGGCAGAATAGATAGTGGTCCTTATCAGGGGTCAAATTCTATTTTGGAGTAATTTCAGAAGTCTTTCAGCTGCACCTCTCAGGCATGGCAGCATATGAAACGGTTGGCAAGAAGGTGTAATTTGTTGTAAAGCCCAGCGAGCTTAATGTGAGCCGGCAGGTAACAGTTCAAGTAGAACAAACAAAAAAAATTAAAAATTAAAGTTTAAAAAAACGCTGTTTACATTGTAGAAGCAAAGCTCCCTATCTGCGACTCTGGTTATAGAATTACTCTTCCTGAGGAAAATGAGTAACATGTTCAGTGATGGACTATTCACTGTGGGACTATTTGCTGATGATAGGCTTACATTAAATAGCATGACTCAGACATCAGGAAGAGAGGAAGCTGGGGATAAGCAGGGTATGCAGTACAACTCCACAGTTAATGGCAGCCTTGATAAAAATGCAATAGAAGGAGAGGCAGGGAACAATGGGCTGCCGTTGCATGATAATTAACAAAATTGTAGTGTATCTATATCTGCAGTGACAGCAAAGAAATATACTCAGTGTTTCGTAGTAGAATAGTGGAAGTTTAGTGGTGGGACAGTTTAGGATCCACACACACACACACACAAAAAGTATAGTAGTTAATATTTGAGAAAACCTGTCAAGTTTGCCCGCAGCAATATATTTGTGTTCATTGAAAATAAAACTGGAACCTCAATATACAAATACAAATATATGTCAAAAGTTTCCATAAATAGAAGTATATTGTTTTTTGTATTCCTTTTTTGTTGTTATGGAGAAACTTGTTTAGTTATATTTCACAGGTCATTTCACAGTCTTCTACCTAGAATGGCAGTGACTCTGCAGGGCACTGTGTTATACATGCTCTTTACTTCACTCTGTATGCGACAAACTCTGGAGGTTGCAAACATTAGTAATTGGTCTTCTTTGAGTCTGGCTGTCTTTTCATCTTACGCTTGGTATATTTATTTTCTGTATAAACCAAAATAACAGAACGAAAAGACACCATAAATTGATATCTGACGCAGAGAAGCCCAATATCTCCCACACATGAGTTTAGTGCAACAGAGTTTAAGGAAAAAAAGTTTTAATGGAGTTAGAGAACCTCAACTACTGTGCACGAAAATGTTGAAACCTTGAAATATTTTTGTAGTTGAGGCACTCATTCATTTCTACAGACGATCAATCAGACCCTATCTAGCCATTATTTACTACAGCTATACATCAGCCTAGTTGTGCTTTGCACTTCAATACCACTGCTACTTCACTTAATAGCTGTTGGTCTCTGCCATACCAGATGTGTCGGGTCCACATGGTTTAGCTGTCCCACTCAAACATAATAAAGTTTCACGTGCAATCTTTGCGTTTTTGCGACCTTCGCAAAAAGTGATTCTGAACAAGTGTAAAGTAGGATCTGAAATGGAGAAATGCAGAATGTATAATAGTAGAGTTCAATAATCAAACGTTGTCTGAAACCAGGATACTTTTCATCCGATACTACTTTTGAATTTATGGTTTTAATACTATTTGTAGTGGTTTTAATCGCATTCAAAGCATTGGGGGGTGGCACACTAATTTATTATAGTGTTGATGAAAAAAGTACATTTTCCCTAAATGTTGGAGATGAAAGTCTTCATGAACAATTTTTTGGGCTATAGCAGAAATACTGTTTAAATCTTTTATGTATTCAGTCCAGCTATGAAATAATTGTAAAGACACCCCACCCTTGTGTGGGACCCTCATGTTGGCAATATTGTTTTAACTAGAATTACTGAAAATGGGAGCATCAACAGATTTATCCTATTAGAAGGAAACGAAGGAGACAGTGAGTCTGTGTTTATCCATTATGAAATCCATATCTGCCTGGAAATGAAACAACATAGGTTCAGCTGCTGAACCACTGCTTTTTTTTTTGTTTTTCTTTTTTTTTCAAATCATGATCTGACCACCAAAGATTTAGCTTCTTTAAATGATTAATTAGCTGCTATGATTCTTTGATCAGCTTTAGATATTCGATCAATGTTGGCCTCCTCAACAAGCCACATTAAGGGTATCTTCAAAAAGGGATTCACAGAGTTAAAGAAAAAAAGCACAAGTTGGGTAAAATTTATATTCAGGATTGGTACTGAAGAGAATGGAGCAGCGATGCCAAATTTTTGGAAAAGCAAATGTTGTTTAAGAACAGCCTTCGGGTGGAGGTACTTGGCCTGTGTTAAATCCTTATGACATTTATGCTGCTCACCTTCTAAAACTGACAGGATGACAAAAAAACCTAGGTTTTTGTCATCTTGTCTTTGTTTTTTGATGTAAAATATGTCTCCTGCCTAACAAGATGCTCTTTCTGCTTGTCACTGAACACAGGTGGTTAATGGCTGCCATTATCGCACTGATGTTTAGGTGTTTTTTGTTTTTTATGGATGCAAAGTGATTTAAATTGCCGGTCTTATGACAATAAACCCTGCAAATTGAACACAATGTCCCTTTGTAGAAGTAGGTTTTACAGTTTGAAGTGTAACTTGAGAGCAACAAGAAATGATAGTCACATTGCTCTTCTGCCATGGATGCCTGGAAACCAAAACAATTAACAGGCCTATTTCTGTAGAGATGACCACAAACTCACATTCTTGGTGCCTCAGGTGGAGAAAGGCTTTCTTCCAATTAACAAGTCTAATTACATCACAGCTCTGCAGACTTGTCTGGCATTCATTGTGTCTGATTTTGAGTGTGCGCTTGTGCGTGGGTGTTTTTGTGTGTGTACAATTGTTCACTGCTGAGTGCGAATTAAAATCCCAGCAGAACGAACAGCGAGGTCAAGGGGCAAACCATTTTTTTCATGCTGAGATGGATAATTAGAATAAAGAGGGCAAATACTGAGCCCGAGCGTCTATAACCCTACATTGTGCATTTCATATTTACAGTAAAAGGAAACAACTACTATTTTGTTGACAGCTTGGTTGTCAGAAAGCAGTGCAGATGCTTTTACAGCCATGATTTATATTTCCTCTAAAAAACTAGTAAACTAGTTTGTATAAAAAGCAGCATAATACATTTCCATAAACAAATAGTGTTTAAATAAACGACTAGTCTAGTTTACTCTCATTTTAATGAGTGGAAAAGCTCATAAAACTGAATGTTAACGTTGCTCTGTGTTTTAAAAATGGGACTACTTGCTTGCCTTAGCCAAACCGGGTGGATCCCAAGAACATGTTGTGCTCTAAGTCATTTCTTATATAAATCCTAGGGCTTGGGGCAGTTTTTTGTCAGTTATCCAAGGTGGTCTTTAGAGCATTTACAGTGGATATAATAGTCTTTTCCCACAGATCTTACACTCACAAAAATGCTGTTCATACCCAGAAAAGATTAAACTAATCTAATCGTACAGCAGGTAATTCATTATTTTCAAAGGCTATGGTTTTACAGGGTTGCATTGCAATTAACTCTACAGATGTATCCTTTATGTGTGATATATGTGATTATATATTTACAAAGACTTTGTATTTGAAATAGATATAAGAACATTTGAAGCTCAAGTCGGGGTTTAGGGTTTAAAAGTTTGCAGGATATTCAATTGGGAGGGGGTGTGTCAGGTCTCAGTTTTAGGTCTGTGCTCTAGTTAACAGGTTACAGATTGTATCTTTCAATCTAGGAAATCCCCCTTTCTTCAAATCATATGCAAATCTTAGTTTGTCTAGTCACACATTAGGCTGTTCTTGTTAACATGCCTCTGGACTGATCAAGGCTTATATTTTTATAATATAACACCAAATTTTATTCATGTGCAAAAACAGCCACCAGCCATTTTCAGACATGGAAGACGCAAGTCTCCTGACTGCTTTATTGAAAAACCTAAATTCAACCTGAACAAAAACTAGACACTCCACGCTTCAGAGGTTTTATCCAAAATGAGAAGTCCGTGTTGTTTTCTCCTTTCTCCCGCTTCTCTTGTACCTCGGTAAGGCACAAAACAACCTGTTTCACCCAATTATCTCTCCCACAGGGCACAGTCAGACAATTTGGCTCAGTCAAGCCTCTGATTCATTGAGCCAGATGATTCAAAGCTTTTGGGATCCACAAGTCAGCCCACCAGGAATGAAACTGCTCTGTGATTTTCAGTTGATATCAAGCCGTACAAGTTGCTCCATGCAACGTTACAGAAACAAAAACAGAATTTTGTTTCTAGTTTTCCTCATGTGTCACCTGGTGAAAACAAGATTTCTGAGAGTTCACAAACAATCGTGAGGTTGTAAAGTATAAACTACCATTTCCACTCTGTACTGATTGTGTTTTCAGCAGAAATAAGACTGAATGTGGCCAATACAGTATGCGCAAAAACAACCTACAGTCTCTATTGCTGCCCCTAAGTGAGCAATGGTCACACCAACCACAGATGACAGGGCCAATGAAACAGCTCAATATAGTTTCATCACCATGTTGTGCAAAGAAAGATTAACACGTGAAGAAATCACATCTGCCGTGACCCTGAAAAGAAAATGATCTGTGAGCTCTCTTCTGCTACAGCCTGCTCTCACATATCCACTCTTTAAAACCATTATAGGTAGATCAATGCATCGAGTCACTTTGGATTGTTGCAATTAGAAAACAATGCCGCAAAGAGCTATTTTTAGTCATGCGCTATCAGCGGGGAAAGCAACAGAGAGGATAATTGGGTATTGACAAAGGAGTGTGAAAAGCAGAGACAGCATGCAAGACCACTCTCCAATTTACTCTGTCATCTTGAGGCTCTGATTATGCTGCTTACTGACCAGATAATTGGGGATATGCTTGATAAAAACAAACATTTTTAGGGTAAAGTGTCAAATACAAGCAACTTGCATAAAACTATACCAAACACTTAATTGGGATGATGCTTCTATTTCCTGCAGCTGCATGTTATGGCTGACAAACTTGTGACTTCCTGGCTCCCTGGAGCGTAATATAGTGTTATTCACCAGGCTGAGAAATTTTTAAAAGCATGGGAGGTTTTCATGCTTCCTTGGGTTTAAACTGATACTAAATGGCTTGTTAAGAGTTAATTACCAGATTAACACCATCATGTTTTCCACTACACAAACATTTAAAGGACGGAGATCGGTCCATGTTTTTGTAGTGTTAAACATATGCAGGCAAGTGGCTAAAAACCCTTGACAGCCTTATTCTCAATCAGCTTCCTGCTATGAGTAAGAATGGATTAAATTCCTTTATATGAGATATTTTTGAATTAGTGTAAGTGAATTAGTAGAGGGCAAGGTTGGATTGGAAAACGATTATGTCCCACTCTGGACGTCATATTTTGTATTTATTTATATGTTTCTATCTGGAACTGGTGAATGTTGGTGGATTGTCAAAATCATCAAACCTCTCCCACACAGTCCTGACTCAGATTATACAGTAATCTTGTAATAAATCATAACAATTACAACAAATAATATCAATAGCAAAAATTTTGTATTTTTTTATTTTGGGGAACTATTAAAAATTTGGCACAGAGTCTTTGGGGACTACATATTACAGAAAAATACCCAGTACATTTTGTATGTTTATCTTTGAGGCTCTTTTTTATTCAACTTTTACCAGCCAGTGTTTATTAACACAAAAATTCTGTGGCTGAGCTCCATCTAGTGTTGAAAGCAATTATCCTTAATCTTTTTTCCATCATCACAGGAAAACATTATCTTGTCTGTATGTACTCTTTAGGGAGCTCTGTGGACCCTGCCTGCATGTTGATTATATAAATTACAATCATTTGAGATAATGTGAATACAGCCCTGAATATTTATTAGCAGCAGTGTGGAAAGCTTATATATGTTACATACAAATTGAAATAAAAGTTCTGATGTGTCCACATTAGATAATTTGCTTGTGTATGATGGTTTACATCATAAGGAAACCAGTAGCTCACACATATGACTCATAGGCTCAACCTGACTGGGTTTTGTAACCCAGAGCCAGCAGAGGCCTCGTAGCTGGGTGAAAGACAACAGAGGCCATCTGTTGTCTGTGTGTTTTCTTTGGTGCCCTGCCACAAACCTCTGATGCCAGAATTCTCGAGGGTATCCATGTGCATATCGCGGTGCCTGGGGACGAGCTCACTGAAGCACCTTCATACCCTATTGGCTCTACTGGGGGACGCCTGTATTCTGCCAAAGGCCGCATACAATAATAGGGGTGTTTAGAAAGGGGCTTTGTGGAAGCAGGATCATTACACAACTATGCCATTAACCTTAATTAGAGCAGCTTGGTGGAACACAGAAAAACTTTCAACCCCTCTGAGACAGTTGTGTTGCTCCTGTGGGTTACATAAAATCAAAATGGATCTCAGACTGAGTTAATTGAATGACAGAATATTTATGTTCCTGCTGAGACATTAAGGAGTAACTGCAGAGTAAGTGCTAAGACATCAAACTCTGGTTCTGTACACTGACAGATATAATAATATAAACACAGAATCATGACATAATTTAGGGTGAATCACTTTGTGTCCTCCCCTTGCTTCTGGGGAAACATAATGAAACTAGGTGTACTGGCTTGATTCCGATATTAGTTGTAATTGAGTCTTGTCAAGGGAAGACACACCAGTGTGGTGACATTAGGGGACGTGGGGACATCTCCCTTTGACACTGCTCCCCCAATGTCTGTCTGTTCACCTTTCAAGGATGTTATTTTAGCCTCAAGGCTGAATAACCATCTTAATACGAGCATAATCTGCTGCGCAGTGTCAAATGTATAAATTATAAGCATTAGTATTGCCTCTACATCCTGCGGCAAAGCAGGTGTTGAGAACCCTCTGCCTATTCAACACATGAAATGTGAGGAAAATAATAACAGGAAATTCATCAGTTTGTCAGCTTTGAGACTCTTTGGTGTGTCTAGCTCCCACAGTAGGGGGATGGTATTATTAATATCTAACATTCATCAGAGAAAATAGCCCACAGTACTTCCTCCCTAAATCTGTTATCTCACATTGATATTAAGCTCAACAGAGATTGGATGGCAAAAGAAGATTACTGTGACGGCAGGATTTTGCAGAGCTGCAGGTCAGGGTGGATGTTTGTGAACCCACAGATGTGCCATAGCTTACTCGGATTTTAAATATTAGACCTGAAGAAAAAAAAAAAGAAAAGAAAAGAAAAATCCTTTTCTGTGAAATTTATCTCCCATTTATTGTTAAAGGAGCACTTCCCAACCATATGTTGGTTTGTCTTTTTGACAAAAAGCCAAGGGCATTAGGCAAACAAATTATAATGCCAAAAAAGAAAAATAAACCACTTTCAGTGGTTTCTCCCATTAACTGAATACCTAAGGTATTTTTATAGTGTTACAAAAAGTTTCAAAGACGCATCAATTATTCAGCTCAAACAGAACCAGAATCGGAGATGTTTTAGTGTGTTCTCTAAGTTTTGAACTGGTTTGTCACAGTCAACAGCTTTCACCATCAACTTGACAGATTGTGGAAATGCACTGTACTGAAGGGATAGTGTAAACATGAGATGAATCATTCCTGTCAACCGGCAACACAGACAAGTAGGCGAGGAAATGTTACTGCACGCTATTCTGGACTGCATCAGCCCTTAAATCTCTGTCTTTGCAGCCACTAATGATTTCTGAAACCACAGTTCTCTGAATCTATTGGACCCGGTCAGAATCTGTCAAAGCAGGACAGTAATAGTTTTGTCTGGGATTGTTGATGAAATCATTGTTCATCTCAGGAACACTAAGATTTCACGCACAAAAAAAATATCAGCTCAAGACATTTGGATTCATCACTGCAATAAAAAGTCAAACATTTCTCACTTTTTAATAAGACATCAGCAAAATTGAAATGTTAAATGTCACATTTATCGCTGACTGATTGTTTTAAATGTTGATGTAAAACAATTGTAAAAAAACAGTTTTCATAAATGAATGAATTCTGGTCCAGACACTATGTGGCCTTCCAGAAGGTCGAAGGTCAAATGTCCTAATGATGAATTTCAAAGCTATGAAGAAAGAGCATCTGCGGGGCAGGAAGAGAATAAACGCAAACCAAAAAATCTCTCCTATTAATATTTTATAACTGGTCGATACATCATTAATACGGGCTTTAATAAGCATTTTTCATTTGTTGGATTTGATTCAGACATTTTAATTATTACAAATAGGAAGTTCATCTGCAATTTTCTCACTGCAGTATTTCTATCACTGCACTACTTTCCTGCTTTTATCACTTGTTACCACTAGAGGTCAATCTCACATTCACTAGCTGATGAAAGCAGTTACCTGCCGTCTGACCTCTCAGCCCACCACACTTTCCGTTGGATTTTTTATTTGCATTTGTCCAACCAAGTTGTCATTTTCAGACATGCTCTGCTTATAATGTACTGACAAAAAAATCTGAATTTGCAGCACCAAAGAGATCAATCAATTTCCTATTTGGTTATCAAGAAACTTTGAGGGGTTTTTTTTTTTCCCTTATCTGCTATGAATATGGTTGACTGACAAAGCTTGACTGAGCAACTCATTTGTGAAAGCATCTTCAGTCTTCAACAACCTGTCGCATTTTTGTCAGATAAAAGGAATTAACTTGAAGATGAGGCGGTGGTTGAATTTCCATGTATAACATATTGCCACCAACACCAAGAAATGCAAAGAGAATGTGACAACAATCTATGAGTAGGTATTGTTGAGCAACGACCCATGACTTTAAATTATCACTGTACTGCAAAAGACCTTTACTGAAGAGATAAGGATCATTTGGGAAGCTGTCTCCCTTGTCTGAGAGATCCAACTTTAATCAGGATTACCCTGCATTAACATGACAGGTGGAGGAGCTGAGGGTATACACACATACACTGACACACTTGCACAGATGTTGGCCCACATGCACACGTCCGGGCAATATGTGAGCACATGGTATGTTAAATGCTTTTCTCCATCAGAAGGACTCAGAAATGGGCTGAGAATCAGCAGAGGTAGGGTCAGCTAGCCCTGCAGAGCTACATTGTTGTCCCACCAAACTGGAGACTGTAGTTATCTGGGTCTCTCTCTCAAGCGTGCCACAAGGAAAATTATTCGGCTGAAGAGTTTTCTCTTTGTGCCCCTTGTATGTCATCATTTTGATGAAAAGGGGCTGACACAGGGGTTCAGAGGGGGTGTAATCCTTTTGCTCCTCACTCATTTCAAATCCATTCAAGTTCTGTTGGTGATTGCAATCTCAAGATACACTGGGAGCTGCTTTTGTGAGGGCACAGAGGCTGAGAGTGTGCTGGAAGTGAAAAATTATTATTTTATGTATGGCTGGATGAAAGTGGCAGTAAAATTTCCACATCACAGAGCTGGAATCACTTAGCTGTAGCTTAGAGATGAAGAGCCTTCTCACCCTATTCTGCTGATAAGGAATCACTTGATAAGAGAATTGAGAAATGAATGAAAATGCCACTGATCATTCAGTAGATATTATGAAATGCATCATGCAAGCGATGTAACACACAATTTACTTAACAGTATTGAGGTTATTAATAGGTGTGAGGATCCAGCAGGTCAGTTTAACTAGGTGTAACGCTGCATGTTATGTTGGTCAGTTGCGTTCATTGTATGAGTATGGAAAAGAAAAAGCCAAACATCTGTTCACAATTTATTTACTGAATAAATTTGGACAAAACACCAGAATCTGTTACAATACAATCAGAACATCTGAGGCAGATATCCCACCATGCACCACCCCCTCCATGAAACAAAAAGGACTAAACATTAGCACCAAATCAGAACCAACTTAAATAAAAAGGTAGCTCAGTCTACAAAAACAATGAAAGCAATAGTTGTTTTTTTTTTCTTTTATTGAAAAGCAACTCAGAAAAGTAGCAAATTGAGAATTTTCATGTTTTTAACTTTTGTTCAAAAACAAGCACCCCCCCACCCCCCCCTCCCCCTGCTAGGCAGGCTATAGCATTCATGGGGCACATGCCAATAACTAGATAAAAACACAAATTCAAGTAACATTGAGATACGACAAAACATGTCCACTGGTACCCATTTCGAGCATGATCGTTTCACAGAACCTACGCAGGCAGTAGAAAACTAACATGAGGTCCTGGAGTGAGCATGTTGTAGCAATACTATCACTGAATATTTTTTATCAAGTTCTTAAAAAGAAATGAGGGAGACCTGGTGGCATGGGCTATCGGGGTGCAGGAATACTGGCACAGAAGATATTGTGTATTCTAAAACTTCAGACAGACATTGCCTCTTTTCGCCTGTCCTGTGTCAAGATATTGCCTACATCATACATGAAAAAGGAATCTCTGAATAAAGAAAATCCCTGCAATGTAGTTTTAAATATATATATATATATATATATATATATATATATATATATATATATATATATAGAGATAGAGAGAGAGAGATGTTACAATTTAAATAAATGTTACGTTCTTGTTCCTACAACTGAAGAATGAGTTTAAATAAGAGGAAGCAAATTTTAAGGTGTAATTTTCACCATTCACCTAGAATATCAAGTGCATGATGCCATGTTTGGAGGTTTACCAAGAAAACAGTTGAAGATTGAGGTTTAGGGAGTGATATTAAAGCAGCGGTAACAACAGACTGGAATAGCTTAAAAAAGAAAACAACTAAAATGGTTTAGAAAAGTAATGTTATTGAAAAATGAAAATGGGGTGATGAATGAAGTGTAGAAAACGCTTGAAAGACTGAGGACACAGAAGTATACAAATTACTGAAAACAAGGTGGCTGAGGATATAGTGATGTCAAAATGTTCAATATCATAAAACTGAGACAAATGAGAAATAACAGAACTTAACAATGAAACAAAGTTGAGGTCAAACATGATGATAATGAAAAATAAAAGCCTAAGCTGCTCCATCTCTTAACCAATTATCCCAGGTCAGGTATCATCACCATGTCGTAGTTAAACACTAGAACTTAGGGCTTGGAATTCCTGACCCTCGGTCTGTGATTAAAATTGGCATAACCTAAAGCTGTGACAAAACAAAACCTGCAAAAAAGGGTGTGGTGTCGCAGTTCATTGTGAATAATTCTCCTTGGTTTCCTGTGTTCTTTTGTCCCTTCATGCTTTCGATAGTGTCAAAAATGGTGAATGTGTCTACTTTTATGAGCACCACATTAAACAAAACAGATCCAAAAAGAACATTTGCTACATTGTTTGCAACTTGCATGTCCGGTGGCAGCATCCCTGAAGTGGAGGTGCTTGGCCAAGTGATGTGTAGATGCCATTTGTCATGCCAGGCTCAAGGTTTTCCATGAAATGGTGGAAAAGGAAACAGGATGGAAACACCTTTATTATGAGTGACAAATGTTCACCTATTAATCTCTAGTCTACTGTTTTTGGCTCTGCTGTGAGCGTGGCGAGCTGACCATGGCGGAGTGGTCCGTTTGTGCTTGGTGTTTGCTCAGCTGAAGAACTGCTCCAGCTCCTCCTCCATGTTTACCTCAGGCACCATTTGCTCCTGCTCTCTTTCTCCCCTGCCGTGTACTGCAACACCGCCCAGCGCCCCGGAGGAGGCGAACCAGGGATGCTCCAGTATCTCCCGAGAGGTGAGCCGCTCAGTGGGTTCCCGGCGGAGGATAGAGCGGATCAGGCACTTGGCCTTGGGTGTGAGTGTTTCAGGGATGTTGAAGTGACCTCTTCGGATTTTGCTGAACAGAGAGCCGGGCTCAACATCATGGAAAGGATAGCGCCCCACAAGGATGGTATAAAGCATGACACCCAAACTCCAGACGTCAGCTGCCTTCCCGGAATAGCTGCCGTTGGCATTGAGGATCTCAGGACTCACATAGGCTGGACAGCCATGTTTGTCGGACAGGGAGTCGTCATGACCGTCCAGGATATAGGTGTCTTCAAGGCTCTCCAGCTTCACGAGGCTTCTGAAAACATACAAGAAGGGGAGGGGATGGGGGATTAACATTCAACATGGTGATCATCTGATCATGCGAACATTATTAAGTGATGATTACTACCATTGTTCTAAAGCTAGACATCACACAAATAACCCCCCCCCCCCCCCCCAAAAAAAAAAAACATTCAATAGGTACTTAAGTGGGGTTGTTTGCTCTGATGGACATTTTAAGTGTTTTAAATCCATCCCTATTAGATATCAGAGGAAGTAGAGCACATAATGCTCTGGGGTTAAGTTTGCCATTTCCTTTCACTTAACAAATACCAAGGCAAAAAGCATCAACGTACAAAGAGGTTTTCTAAAAGACATCCGCAATTCAAAAGACACATTATTACCGGTGACTGATTATATTAAGTTTCATGCACTGAACTGCTCACTCAGAGAATCAAACACCTGAAAATATGGATTTTATTTCTCCTGCTCTTTCCCCTTAAAAATAACATTTACTTGCACTCTTGTCTAAATCTCACAATAGCAGAAATGATACCCTTGAGGGGTGATAATAATGGCTGTTTAGTAGTGTTGTCAAAAAAGAATCTTAAAAGGGGCTCAGGTAAGAAAATTTTCCACATGCATGGCAAGACACACTTGTGGGGCTATGCAAATGGTACCATCTGTATGTGAGGTCCATGAGTTTCATGGCATCTAGAACAAAGAAAACCCAAGAAGTCATGAACTCATTTTGCCATCTGTGACATGTGTGTGCATGCTCGCATACCCCCATTAGCTGCTTCATTGTAAGCATTGTCATTTCCCTTAATTAATAAGCCTCAGAGAATTTTCATATCAGGGAAACTCGATTACTTCCTCAAGCCAAATGCCCATTGTTCCTCTGTGTGAATACAGCATAATGCTGCCTGAATAGCAGCTTATGTGGACGACATGTGCAAACCTGCAGTTGCAGTTAAGGGGGCTTAGAAATACAAAATGACTTGGCCCATTTCTGTTGTCAAAGGAAGAGATCAACACACTCTGCTGTGCTGGATTCCACTCCAAGCCAGGCTTTGACCAATGCTTTTTAAACAGGCTGCCCTTGGGCCAAACATTAATAGCAGCATGACTAAATCAGGTCAGGAAGCTAATACATGCTGTGGAGGTTTGCCCAGGAATTATTTTATGTATGGTCTTGATCCTACCCCTCTGTGTGTATACACTGTATCCATTTGTCACACATTTGATTTTGAGCCAGGACAGTGTCTCAGATCTCTAAAGCAGCTTCACGTTCTCATCTCTGTACTCTCATATCCACTTAGCCAAGAGGACAGAAAAGATGTAAAAGGATTCTTGACAGGCCATATGGCGAATGTGACCCAATACTGTCCTGCACCATCACTCTTAAAATCATCCCACATCAATCATTCAATAAGAGAGAAGGGGAGGCTCAGGATCCCCGCCCATGAAAAGGTCTGGTGCGACATTCAAGGTCATTGGACCTGTACTGAATATAAACTTCCTTTTTCCAAAGTAAGCACCAAATCATGACGCCACACTTTCAGAGAGAGGGAAATGAGTTGCAGGCTGTGCCTCTGCCATGAGCTGTTTGATAACGATTGGCTGGAATTAAGCCTCTCCGCCAAACCTTTGTTTTCAACAAAATTAACAAAAATAAAAGTATAATTAACTTTTTTGTAAGTGCATCGGCATCTTCTAAAAAGAAAAAAGTTTATATATCGGCTATAATTCATTCATTAAAAACGGGGCTCTTAGGTTGCTGCGGCAACCATAGCAGCAAGAGATGCCTGATAGTAAAGGTGTAGTTCTCAGAAGCTGACACCAGGGGTCAGTAACACTATACTATGCAAGTGTGATTCCAAATATTTCTCCTGCTGATCACTACAGAAGTGCAGCATTTGCAAAAGCTTACATTAACAGATCATCTGTCTCACTAAAGCTAGTGCTGGTAACTTGTCTTTCCATTCTACAACTCAACACAATCCCCAGGTTGAAAAAAATGCATGATTTCATTTATCCGGCATGATCCTTCCAAATGTGAGCCCATATGCCGTGTCAGTGTTGTATGTCAAATACTACAGCATGGCCACAAAATAACAGAGGGAGACACAAAGGGTTTATGTATCATGTACTCTTGTCTAATATCTAGGAAATTCTGAACAGGGACTATAATTTTAGCAGAACTCACCTGTCTTCATTCTTGAAGACAAACTTCCTCAGTTTGAGGTCACGGAGGACCAGTCCGTTGTCATGGCAGTGTGCCACAGCTGACGCTATCTGATAGAAGAGTCTGGCAGCTTCGTCTTCACGCAGCTTCTTGCAGGTGCGGACAAAAGAGTGCATGTCGCCATAGCTCCTCTCAAAGAACACATAGGCTCGTGTTTCGCCGAGCAAGATCTCCAGGATTTGGTTAATATGCTGGTGCTGGCCCAGGGCAAAGTAGGCCGCCAGTGACTCCTGGTATCGGCCGATGTCGAAAACCTGCAACCATGAGAGAAAGAAACATTACAGTCTGTATTCTAGCCAGTTAGATATTATTTTCTTATATATAGTGACTTATGAGTGCAACCATCTAATTAGGTTGTTTTGGTCTCATGATCTTAGGGTGAGAACATCTGTCAAACCCTTTCCCACTGTGGAGACACACAATTAAATTTGACTTAAAGAGCTTCAAATTACCCCTTAATTAAGCAAAATGTAACCAAAATATGAGCAATCCGCCACATTCTTGTGACACCATACTTGTGTTTAATGTTTTGGCATCAGGACTGAGGTTACAACAAACAGGCGAAGTGAAAGCAATGTGTTAGTGCAGAGTGTTGTACCACAGCCTGGTGGTTGCACTGTCCTTTTGTTTCCATAGTAACCCCCAATTGATTTTCAGTACAACCAGTTCAGGTGAGAGGGTCCTGCTCTTGCAGTCAATACAAATACACCCCACAGGTCTTGAGATCTTAAATTGTGACCTGGGATTGAAGCTTGGCAGGAATGATCAATCCTGCAAAATGTGATTGATGGGCGCTGCATTGAAATCAGCACAAAGGAGATGAGGTCAAACAGCAATTAGCTCACGGGATGTGCCAAAGGCCATTCATATGTTATTGCCATGACGAAACACTATCCCAGGTCAAAAGGTACAGATTAGTGGATATGTCATGCCTTATGAGCAGCTACTTGGTGTAGGGGGACCATGATGTTGTCCTCAACCTTTGGAGGAATAATGGTCTAGTTCTTATGATTGGAGAGGTCATTTCGGGAGCCACTGGCATGGCTTTGAGTTGAACTTGTAAAATTCTGCAACTATGTGTGCTTTTTTTTTTTTTGTTTTTTGATGGCGTCATCAAAAGATTGTAATTAGTAATGATCTATGCCAAAGGCGAAATATTACTACGTGCCAAATATATAATCAAGGCTGAAATAATGCGATTATAGAATTGCACTATGTAAGAAAGGAGAATAGCACTGAGAGGAGTGTGTGCGTGGTTACTCACTCCTTTGTCAGCGTTACATCATGCAATCCAAACCACGCAGCTCGCCCCATTCACTTTTTCCATTAGGCAGCTCTGCCAGCACTCTATTTACAATTCAAGCAATTATTCAAAAGTTGAGAGGGTGGACCTGCTTGAGTTAGCCGACACATACCCTCTCAGTGCTTTCTTGTATACGAAGTTTCATGCGTTTGAATCGGAACATATGGAAATAAAGTCAGTCACCCGTGCAAGTGCAATGCAAAAGCTGGTGAGCTTGTGAGAAGACCACATACTATTTTGGGAGGGTGAAGGTAGGATGGCTCGACCACGGTGCCTACTAACCTTACATACGAGCTCTTCCCCGCTGTGCAGGTGGGCGGCTCTGAAAACGTGATCTCCCTCCAGTGGCTCCAACAAAAGGTAGTCCCCGATCCGGGAGATACAGTGCGAGGAGTCTGGGGTCTCCGGCGGGCTTGGCGACCCGAGGTTGGGACTGAAACTCTGATGAGACTCTGTAGTCCTTAAGCAAGACAGATCTTCAAAATCGTGCGATTTGTGCCGCGATCTCCCATAACGTGAAATGCTAATAGGATTTGACCTCTGTATGTTCATGAGGAATAAGTGCGATAACTCCACAGTACCGGGGGCCTTCCTCCTCCTTGTTCTTCTCCTCCTCCTCGAATAGGGCACCACTTTGTTGTAAACTCTGTGCAATGTCAATCCCTCTGATACTTCAATTAGTCTTTAATAAAGTTAAAAAGAAGAAAAAAAAAGAAAAAGAAGAGAAGATAGGACTGGTTTAACTGCTGCTGGAAATAGCAGACTATCAACAGGCAAAGCCGGCTCGTCGGTTTACTTACAACAATACGAGGTCTGTAATTGTTCTGCAGTTCAACTGTCCATTTGCTCCACTTTGTTTTCCATTCAGGAGAAAAAAGCCGGTCAAAAAACAAAACAACAACAACAAAAAAACTAACTAACCAAAACGGTCGACTGAAAAACGCCTTTGCACAGACCTGCTGCAATTTCATACACGTAAGCTGTGCGACAACTGCAACAAAGGCTCTCAAAAGTCAGCTTTGACAATGAATGAGTGCCAAGTTTACCCGCAGCTTCTTTGCTAGCTTATCTTGCCGGTTAATGGTATGGCACGTTTCATAAAACGGAAACAATTTGTTGAAAATAGCTTGCAGGCACAAAGGAGGGGTTGGGAAAGCACTGATAAAATGTATGAAGCAAGTTTTGCAAGCTAGTAATAGCGGCCGAATTTAGCCGAAATTTAAGAGACATATGATGGCTAGCAGGTGCAGAGCTAACTAGTTAGCTTTCTTGGCTAACTAGTACCAGGTCAGTGCACGGCCTTGTTCCCCGGGATCATATCCGTGCACGGCGATTGTCATCTACCACATAAGGAGCAAACCTCAACCGGAGAAAACAAACAAACAAACAAACAAAAAACAGACTGCTGTAGCTTTTTGTGTGCGGGAGTCGACGTCCTCTCTCTTTCTCTTGGTGTAGTCCAATGGAAGAAAAGTGTCGTCTGTCTATTATGTCTGCCTCTGCTGCTGCTGCAAGGTGCTGGAAGGAAGGAAGGGACGGCCGGCCGACTTTCCCAGGCCTATCCCTCGGTTCACCAGGACATCCTCTCTCCCGTGGTGCCGCTGTGCTTCTTACGTGGCTGGGAATCTAGTCCATTCAGTGCGGAGGGAGGCCAGCCGAGCTGCACACACTGCACTCACTGCGCCTGTACAGCGACAGAGCTGCCTGGCGGAGGGGGGTTTCTACCGGGGCACGCGCTCCGCCACGCACACGCTCACACACATATACACACACCAACGTAAGAGATCCGCCCCCCGCCCCTCCCTGACGTCACTCCCACGTCGAGACCCCATTGGCTTCCGACCCGAGCTGTAATGTGCGGTGCGGTCATGTGAGAACCATGTAGAGTGGATACACCCCCAGGACCCTGAATGCATCACATGCTGGTAAATTGGATGTGGGGGGGTGAGAGTTTAACTACTGTACGTGCTGTGTTACAAATGTGTTTCCTCCTGAAATATCATTCATGGGAAAGCGAGGCGGGGTGGGGGGGGGTGGTCCCTGCAGCAGTTATATTCGTTTTTGCATCAACACCATTACGGTGTTATCTAAATGAAAACGAACCAAAGCAGCCACGACGTTAGATTGCAAACATTTCACATGCAAGCAAATGGTGGGAAAACATAACATAATGACAGTGGTGTTGCAACATTACAATTAATGCAATGAAACATATTTTCTTCATCATTCACACTGAATAAAATGAGAACACAATAGAAAATGATATGTATGAGCATGGAGCGCACAATGACCCCCCCCCCAAAAAAGGCAGTGTTTAAAGCTCTGTTTTTGACAGAAATTTGTGATGTAAAAAGAAGGAATTAACTTTGGTATAATTTGGGATTATATATCCGATTTTTGTGCCAAGGTTGAAGAAAAAGATCACAAAATTTATTCAAAGCTGGCACATGGCTGTGTGCTTTTAAAATTTCTCTCATAATGAAATCCTGTCTTGCAGAATTGTGTCCCTGTAATGTATTACAAGACGAAAGATGGAAGAGATTCATTATTCATTGTTCTTCCTAGATTACTGGGGGGGGGGGGCAGGATTGTGCAATTCCATGCAGGAATCTGGGGCGGTGAGAGGAATGCTTGCAGCTGGATGAGAGACACTGACAGAAGTGTTCGATTTAACCTTTATTCCCCAGCTTGCAGGCAGTAGCAGTCTGCACAGACATACACACATGCACACACACTATACTGAATCTTCGCTGCCTGCCTGAATAAGCCCCCGCAACATGTAAATACATTTTTCACACAGAGACCTCTCATCTCAGAAAGGATGGTTCAGAGTTGCAGAATGTGACTGCACCCACAACCTTTTATATTCCAGTCCACAAACTTATGTGTATGTATTTTTTGGCTTCTGTGATATAATCTCTGTGAGTCACCCACTTTATTCCTTGTTATAATGCTTGAACATTCCTCACAATGGAATAGCTTGGCTTTTGTGCCGCCCATTCAGTGTAGAACAATATGAACTATGTTACTGAACAACAAAAAACCTGCAGGTTACTACATCCCGCATGAGCACAATGATACAGGGCTACCACAGGACATTTCCTGTTTGTGTTTTACGCTGCTACATCCCTGCATTTATCCATCACTCAAGCTCCAAATGAGGATTCTGTTAAGCCTAAACCACAGCTGTGCATGAATCAGAATAATAATCCCCAAAGATTCCTATTGCCCCCATTCCCTGATACACTGTGTGACTCATTCGCAGTGAAGAGCAGCACTCGAGAAAATCCATTGAGGTTCATCAGCTCTCTAGACACGCCTACATGCTGAGGAGTAACAGCAGGCTGCCCCAGCACTGCCTTCCAGCGAGAGCTTATGACTGAGCGTGTGTGTGTGCCATTGAAACAAGATGTGTCCCATGGAGGACTACAGAGGTCAGTGAGGACGGGTGAGCACCTCTGAATTCCCGGGTGATGTTACTCACCACCTTACTAATAGGCTGTTTTGCCCTGAAGTAAATTATCAAAGGTCAGTTTCCCCTGTGGTGTTGACAGTACAACACGGCCGGAGGGTTTAGGCCCAACAGAGGGGTGTGTTTTCCATCATGTTCGCAATCAAATGAAATTTATGAGAATGAATCATGAAACTGACTCAAACGACAGTTATTTTCCTTGCATTTTACAGTCAGAAAATAGCCGATAACCCATTGTCACATGGCAACAGAGCTAGCCAGCTCATGTTGACACCAGCAAGAATCCCTGCTGTCACATCCACACCCTGCGGGTGACTTCCACTGAGAAATTCGTTCATATGCGAAAAGATAGATGCAGCAACACGGGAGGAATGAGATCATTCAGTGAGTGTGAGAGTAGATGATGTGAGCGGCGAGCATGGCAGCGAGGATGTAGGATGGAAAAGCAGGCAGCAGGGGAACCCAAAGAGCATGTGGAGAGATTGGAAGAAAAAAAGAGAGTGAAAGTGACAGGAGTACTGTTCTTCCCCAATGTCATCTTTAAAAAAAAGGGGGTGAAATGCTTTCTGTCAGATAGTGAGATGCCAGCCGGAAAATTGAGCATAGGAACAACATGATTAATACAAAACTGTACAGAAACACGTGGGCGTAAATGGCAGAAAATCAAACCAACATAGAAAACAATGCTTCACAAGGCAAACATGACATGCACTTTGAGTCATGTTGAAAGTGCTGACATCATATTAATATCAGTGGTATTCTTAGTTTTGTTTTGACTGCACATCCTGCTCTCTGGATTCTGAGTTATTTTTGCATTTACTGTTGAGAATTATACCAATTCCCCTGATGCTCATTCGTTTTACAACCCATGGTGAGTGTGTTGGTACTGGGCAACAGCTGCAATACCCTTCAATTTTGAGTGAGAGGAAAAAAACAAGTTATTTTGGGGCTGGGTACATGTGCCACATTCAGCCCTCCATAGCGCTGTGGGACCTGAGGCCTGTTTTCTACTGAGAGAATGAGAGAGAGCTGTAGATTCCAGAGAGGAAAGAAAGCAGAGAGATTGCGGTGGATCATGTTGCACCAATGCTATACTGATGCTCACAGTTTCCTCCCTGTCTTTTCTAATCAACTGCTTTGGATAGTTGCTCAGCACACAAGAATTGCCATCATAATAAGCAGTGCATTCGTAACTGGGAGTTGTTGTTTTTTTTAAATATCAGTTAATAATCAGATCTACCCATCAAACTCACATGTCATACAACGGAAGAGCTCTCAGGGGTAATTGTGAAAATGTATACTATTATTCTCTATAGGTTAAGAGGCTCAAAAGTGCCACTTTTCAATCTGGTGGATTTAGTATCTTAATTTCTTGTCAGAACTTGAGGCCCTTACAGTTCTATTGCGCACTACAACCTTTACTATTCATTCCAGGGCTAAATGTCAAGAAAACATTCAATATAAAATTACAACTCTCATTTGCACAATAAAAAAACTTGATACAAACTCAGAGTCATCAAAATAAGCCCGGAAAATACACACACATGCAAGACTTAAAATGATACATGGGCTCAGAAAAGGTTTGACCCCTTCATAGTACTTGAAAACTTTATCATCATATGCAGTGCCAATTAATGAACACATTGCATGAAAATTGTCCAGTCAGCAACCAAGTAAACCCAAAGGGACAGTTGAGCAGATCAAATAAACACTGGCACTTCCGTTGACCTTAATTCAACCTGCTGGCTCCTGACCAGCAGTTTATGCGCTGGTACATTAGACAAATCAAAAATGCCTTGTACTGATGAACTCAGGATGTACTGCCCGAAGAGTTGTTTTGGTACGACATTTTTCCGCTCTCTTCTCTGAGGCAACAGGAAGAATGAGTGGCTGTGAGTGGCAGGTCACGCAGATGAGACCTCCTCTGCGTGGAGAGGAAGGATTTTGGCTCGAGGCAGAGACAGGATTGGCGTCACTGGCTTGGATCTCTCCTTCATGAAGTCAGACAGCTGAGTGAGGGCTTGTGGCAGCTCTGTCACTGGACAGGGTGACTCACTCACTCATAAGTGGAGAGGTTAATAATAGTCATAGATTAGATCCCCAGAAGTGAAATCACTCAACTTTAGCAGCTTAAGCTTTCCAAACGGCTCAGCTGCAAAAGAGAAATACATTTAACTGCCATCTCTCATTTAAGTGACCATTTATAGATTTAGGAGCCTGTAAAGTGGATGTAACTGTCCCCAAGACACATTGCTCACTGTTTGAAAGAAAAAATAATAATTTTTTATTAATTATACTAATTGCTGCATGGATATTTTCAAGCAACGGGCACATCAAGATAGGTCAACACTGCCAGGAAAATAGAGGAAATTCCGAGCAAATACAAAATCAGTGATTTTGTCATTTGTGTTTTCTTGTTGCTCAGTCTGACAGCTGACGTTGTCTTTCCTCAGTAGGAAATATTTCCTGGCACTGCTCCACCTGCATGAAGCTGCCTAAACTATCACAGGGAAGACCAGGCAGATTTATTAATATTCCTGAACACTCAACATGTTGGTGATGCAAGGTGAACAGACCAACGTCTGCTGGTGATGAGTCAGTCACAACTTTCCTATTCCTGCTGTGTTGATGGGAGACATAGAAAGGGGGGCAGTACAGTTAAGAAATGGAAACAGTATGTAGTGTTACAGTATATTGAAATTATTTGGCTAAAATCTGACTTGATCTTGATTTTCTTTTTCTTGTGAATATGTGTGTACACCTTAGCTTAAATCATATGATCTGACTGAGTGTTTTTGTGGCCAGTATATATTCTCTAATGGTGTGGTCTGTTGGGTTAGAAAACAGATGTGGGTGAAACTCTTTAAAAAGAAATACAAATAAACGCCTCTGATGGCTCAGTGGTTATCAACATTGCCTCAGAGGTTAAAAGGTGGGCGCTGTGTCACATCTGAGTCTTCTCTGTATTCTCATATGGGTTTGTTCTCACAGTCCAAAGACCAGCATCTTAGGTGAACTGAAGTTTATAAAGAATTGAACACAGAAAAGGCTAAAACTCAAGGAATGAACCATATAGTGAGAACAGATGTGCTGGCAGAGCCAAAAAGCCAAGAAGCTTATTGTGAGGCTCCTCTTGAGCAAGACTGGATTACCAACCAAGCAAAGTGGGTGATTACTCCTCAGACTGTCTCGGGCCACAGACCGTCAGGAAGCCCGAGGGCCCCAGGTTCATAGTGTGGCAAGTTGTTTCTGTGGTAAGACTTAAAACACCAAAACACATCATGAACTAAAATATTGATGATAATAAAAAATAATTATTTATCATTTCTGTTTATATTGTACTTAATATGGTGCAGCAGGTAAACGCATGCAGCCCATTTTAGCCCCAAAGCCAAGATTGATGTGGCCCAACTATAGGGTGTAAATGTTTCAGGAGCAAAGCAACTACAGACAACAACTATGCAACCGTCCTTGGAAACCCAATTATCCAGTACTGTCACTGATGGAGAATCAAGTTAAACCCAGCCCGTAGTCAGGGCGAAGTCGATGACGGTTTCTGGACTGTTGGCATTTGTGATTTATGATGAAACACTTATTAGACACTGAGGGTGGTGTGTGGTATAAACTGAACAACATGGAGGTAACTCATTTGGACACTGATGAAGGCAGAGCTTGTAAAGAGGAAATTTGTGTTATAAATTTATATCCTGCACTAATTAGTAATCCTAGATATCTTTTCTGACATGAAAAATGGGGGGATGTTGTGCTGGACTGTATTACATTATATTCTCATGCCAAGGTGCTTTACAATGTCATACAGCCATGCATGTAGATAACATGTACTTTAACATTGAACATAGACATAATGTTGTAAACTGTTGTTGATGCCCTGTATGAATGGACAATGTAGAAAAGTAGTCGTTGAAAATATGAATGGTATTTTAGTAGTAAATAATAAAATAGCCCAAAAATAAAATGCAGCATCTGTAATTATGAACGTCACAGTCTCATATAACTATATCTAGGTCACACTTAAGGGATATTCACATTGTAGAAGGTCACTTGAAACTGGTCTTTTTCAGTGATTCAGAGGCTGTGTGATAAGCTACCAAACGATGAGCGCACACTGTCCTTGTCTGGCCTCTACATGAAGTACACATTTACACACACACACACACACTGCAATTCACACAATATTCAAGCTGCTGCCATGGCAACCTGTCTCCATCCCCCAGGGAATATTGTACAGGGCCGCAAACATCATCAACACAAACACACACGCGCGTGCACGCACACACACACACATACAGTACAATATACATAAGGGACCCCTTGCTCTAATCTCCAGGGAAAGAACACTCTGCTCAATTTGTGATTTTGTGCCAAAAGGTACGTTTCATGTCGGCTTAGAATGGAAAATCATGGCAAGGCATCAGGCTTCACTTTCCCTTTGCTATACCATGCATCATGATGTAGTTCCAGGACTCATCATAGTATGACTATGGTCGGCTTAATGCCACTTCCATCATCTAAAGTGTAATACCGCTTCATTATCCCATACTCATTTGGTATGCAACGTTTTTCCTTGTTATTTTTTCCTCATGGACTGGAACAGTCTCTGAAACAGCTTTTACACCATGCCACATTAAAATTGAAATCCATAGAAGTTAAATCCATTTGAATGAGGCAGCAGCTTGTGCACTATTCAATTGAGAAGAATACAGCGCAATTATCTTATGCCAATATTGTGTGGAACAATCAGACAGCTTGAGGTGTGTGGAAGCAGCAGGCCCTTAGTCAGGGATACAAGTAGATGCTGATGAAGTGCTGGCGAGGACATCACTTGTTACTGCACTTCATCACTTCAGCTCAGCTTCCTGCCTGTAGTGCTGCTGTGTCTCATGTGACAAGCCTCGTCTCTGTATGCGTACCTAGAAGCCACTTGCAGGTGCAGACACACGCACACACACACACACACACACACACACACACACACTTATAGCTGCTTTGAAATCCCACTTCGGTGCAATCACTCATTATACTGTGGCTGTCAAACAACCCCTTGTTGAAGACAGTGGGGATAACTGCTGCATGACAATCAGTTCAAACAAACAAGGCTCTCTCCCTGTTTACTCTAGACATTGCCTTTTAGAAAAATCAAACTGGCAGAAGTCTCCTATTGTGCTGTGAGATCTGAAAGGGGAAGTCGTTGTTGTAAAATGAGAATCTAGGTCATGCAAAATTGAGGGCAGCAGATATCAGATAAGAACATGCATCATTTAGTTTAAAAAATATGAATCGTTAGATGAGAGTTGGGGTGGGAATGCCTGCCTTCTGTAGGAGTTTCACAGATCTTATGAGGGCTGTTTGCTGCGCTGCTTTGAATAAGGCATGCATTCACAAACTGGGGAAGTGCAGCTATTAAGATAATAATTGACTGTCGCCTCACAAGGCCATCGCTTTAGTCAAAATAGCCCCAAACGTGACTGAGACAAACACAGAGGGTGGATACAGGGAGAAGGAGAAAGGGAGGAGTGAAGGACCTGCGATTAACGTCGCAATAAGCAACATTAACTGCATTAGCTGTGGCAGCAATTATCTGTTTCTACCATATCTGGCTAACAGAGGCTGGCATGTCAAACAAACCATGCCTGTGGCAATCAACACTGAGCATGGGTCAATGTGTTTGGCATACCGTTGCAGCTAAAATGACTGCAGTCTGCTGCCACAGCATTTGTTGAAGCCAGTGCCGAGGAATGCTTATCTTCTTTTTCCGATCTCTTTTTCCCCGTCTTGCTATATTTTTGAACATGATGATTTACATAGAACTGGATAATGAGAAGGGCTTCCATGTTGCTGTGCTCAATGGGCTCTGGAAAGTTCTCAGATGAAGGCTCAAATAGCCATTACCTTAACATTTCATGCTGTCTGGCAGGAAGGCCCTGTAAGTCATTTAAAGTCTGATCTCTCTCTCTCTCATGGAGAGACAGTGGGGGTGTGCATCGGTGGAGCATTACAGCAGACTTTCAGATATCATCTCAGTGATTGTATCTTTGATGTTTTTTTATTTGTTTTTTTTTCCCCCTCAGCACAGGACAACCCCTTCTGCAGCACACCTCTGCAACTGGAGCACAGATCAGAAGATTAGGCTGAGGATGAGAACAGCTCAGCTGCTAGTCTTCTGTGTGGCACCTTTGCTGTCCCTTTCTGCTGACTGGGACGAGCTTTGCCTTAATGCTGACCTCACAGGTGTTTGCATGTGTGCGTTTGTGCCGACGTGTGCATGTGTAGATAAATGAAAGTGAAAGAGAAAGTTTTGCCTGTTTCCCACAAGGTTCTTTTCTTTGTAAAAGTCACGAGCTAATGTCCCCATTATGTCCCCCAACATCAGTGTGTTCGCTTAGTAGTGATCACAGTGTACATGAAAACAAAGTCAGGAAAGGTGTTCAAGCCGCAAAATACTCACTGCTGTTTTATTTACCCACAGATTCACATAGATACTTTCCCAGTTTCATTCGAATGTATTTTCTCTCGGATCTAATTACTCTTCCTTTTGCTTCCCACACATGTTCACATGCAACACTTTAAACACACACATACACAAATGTAAATAACACATTCATGATGTAATTATTGCAGCCTTGGAAAGTTTTTGCCCATTTCCTGCTGTGGAATGGCCTACAAATGAGAACAAGTGTTGTAGGATAATTAAAAACAATCACTAATAAAAATGCAGGGGGCATATCTCTGTTTTATCACAATGAAGTGTATTCTGTATACAAAGGAAACACTGGAAATAGTGTAGTTCATCCCAGCTATTCTTCCCGAGAGGGTACAGTCTTAGGGTTGCTTTCACAAAGTTGGTGTGTGTGTGTACTCGTGCACTCGTGAAAAATTGAGAAGACATTTCCTCCACAGTGCTTTGCATCAGACTAAACAGATGTTGTAGTCACATCCCAGCCTGACCACTGACATCACCATTAGCTCTGTTGACGATCCTCTGTTTTCTCTGGATTGATGCAGCTGTGATGAGCAACATTTGGCCAGAATGTCCATTAATGCTCAAGAAAATGTGATTTTAAAGAATAACTATGTACATTTTAACCATTTTGCTTTCATTTGATCTCACAAGTGCCTGGGAGGAAAACCCATCTTTGATCATTAACACTGACAAAGAATGTTAATAAGGTTCACTGTGATGATTCCAGCTCCACCAACTACACTGCTGCTGCAGCAGATGACAGTTATAATGATTATGATGCTGAAGATGGTGATTAAGGCAATAATAGGCTGATGTTTTGTTTTGTTTTTGTTTTTTTCTCAAAAATCACATAAGCCTGCAGGCATGTACCAGCACCTTTGGTATCTAATATCTCTGTGGCACAGCTACAGCACATATTGTCTACCTTCAGAGATGTTGGAGCATAAATTACTTTGGGGATGTAGTTTGGATATGGTGTATTATTGCTCAAAAATGTTCCACGGGTGCCAGCGGGCCAGTGTAGTATATGAAATCTGACAGATGGCTTTCTACAACCTGTGTAATATGCCGAGGTGACCTCTCTGACTTCAGATGTAATAACTGCCAAAGAAATGAGGGAGCGAACCAAAAACCAATCTCTTCAGACAATGATAACATCACACTTTGGCGGCGCAGAAAACAAAGGGACTGGATTGAAAGAAAATATCAAATATTATACAACAGTGGTTCACAGATGTCCATGTAATGAGTCTTTCACTTTGTATCGATCTCAGGATATGGAAATACTAGATAAAGATGGTGGACTGTTGCAGGGAGGCTCTGACACGAGAAGTTCCTTCAACATATTTTCATATATGTTTGACAGTAATAGCATATTACTCCCAAGTTTTTTGTATGACTTTTAAAGATAAAACACAAAAAACACAGGACAGCAGTTTTTCTCCAACAGTGATGGAGCCTTTCTGCTGGAGAGGACCAGCTCCACTCCATTGTGGAAAAACTAACAGACCTGCTCTTAGCCAGCCCCCAGTCCTGTCCCTATGTTACAATGAATCTGACTCAGGCTTCCAGGGGAATGAATGGCTGCTGCCTGCTCGCTCACTGCTCCTCTCTCTCTCTTGTGGCCCACTGCCAGGACTCTAATTTAAGCTCCAGGCCTTCTGCTGGGAGAGGGGGAGTGTAGAGGAAGCCTATAGCCCAAGTAGAAGTGCAGTGGGTGGGGGAGAGTGCTGGGCCCTACTCCCTAGAGTGGAATTGATGGCTGTTAAGCTCATCAATGGGGATGAGTCATCTGAGGCAGCCAGCCGCTTCATTCCTCCCGGTCCGCCTGCCTGAAGTGGAGAAGAGTCAGTTACTACCTGCTCTCTCTGGTGGAACAGACATTTTAGAAAACAAATAAAGAGCAACTTCCATAATGCACTCCTCTTGAAACTAAATGAATGATTACTGCTGGTGCATATCTCTGCATTGCAACACATTTTTTGATCATTTCTGTTTGTTTGCCAAGTCACCTGAGCCAAGAACCTGCGCGTGATTCCGCATGCAAAAGTCATACAGGCTGTGTGTGTTCAAAACCAGTTAAGCAACAATTTCCATATCCATCTAATTCTCAAAGGTCAGAAGCTTTTAGGCAGCCAGCAGTAGGCTGATGGCGGTTGGCTGAACATGCATTTGATTCCATTTGGGCTGGTTTCGGTTTCAAAGCCTCCCACTTTCCTGTCTCATAATCACTCCTACAGATTTTTGCATCAATTGGGGCAGCAGCTCTGACTGAGATGACTTCTGATCAACAACTGGCAATTGTAATGCCTAAAAAAAATTCCCAGTGGTCTCACACAGGGGTTTGGTGTTAACACAGTCTTCTATGATTGCTTAAAATGACTGACAATGACCACAATGTGAACTCCACAACACCGTTTTGGTCTAGATTTTCCACTTCTTCTGCACAATCCAACACTGCCTTTCTCAACTTCATAAACTGCAATATATCTGGGTGGTGGCTGGTCTATAATTGCTATCTTTAAATTCTGTGGAAAACATGTTATCATGACTGCTAGTTGGCTGCCAAGTGTTGTGTGACAGCATTGATTGAAGCAGATCATGGCCGTAGCTGTAGCGCAATGTATTATGCTTCATCACATTCATTTTCATGTAGGCTTCCTGCTTATCAAGCCACTGCAACAACAAAAACATCCCAGTGCCACTACAGGTCAGCATGCCCTTTGCTTATCCCCTTGACATGAGTGTGTGACTGTGTGTATGTGTGCATGTCCATGTACCTCCGTGCATTTGCGCAATCTTGTTGGTGCCACAGGAATGTTAAAAGCCCTCAATATCTCTATGGAAAATGTGTGATTGCTGACCAGAGTCATGTTGACATGGCAACCCTATTATGTGTTATCAGAAAGCATGGGAGCCCTGGGAATGAACTGTGCTGTAAAGAAAATCAAGGTAAGCGTGTGGGACACAGGCAATGTTTGTAGATGTGAAAGATAAGCAAGAGAAAGACATGTAAGACAGTAATAAGAACGAAATAAAAATCCCCCTCTGTTGCTATTTGCAGCATCCTTGACTGCCTACACCCTTGATCTGTAAGACAAGCTGCCCACCAGACACGTGTTTGGGCTGAGGTATACACTTAAGAGTACAGGTTGATTTCTCTTCTCTTCTCATCTCTTCTCTTCTTTCATCATAGCAACACAAGCACCTCAGCAGCACAGGATACAGTATGTGGAGTTTCCATTACTCTCATAAAAGGGGTTTCCTCTAGATCCAAATGTACACGTGAACACACGCAGGAAATACATATTCATACGTCTGATATATTGCATGTGCCAACACAATCCCTGAGCTCACGCTTGATATGAAGGGAAATAAGATTAGCCTCTACATGCATACAAAATAAAAACCACGCACATCTTTAAATATGTAGAGTTCAGACTGTAGATTAAGTTTGTCCATGCTCACACATGCAGACACGCAGGCGAACACACAGGAAGCCCTGTAGTGACTCAGTGCCACAATGATTTAGGTTCATAATGGCAAAGGAGTGCTCATGACTCAGACTTTCCACTGTGGCTCCCACTCTCCCAGTGCAACTTTGCGTGTGTGTGTGTGTGTGTGTGTGTGTGTGTGTGTGCGTGCAGGTGTGTCTTTATATGTGTGCTTGTGGTTTGTGTAGCATGTCTGCTGCTGTTCATATTACCACTGTGCTTGCTCTGGGGCTTTACCAACCTAAGTGGATCACAGCACGATCTCTCATTCTTTCTTCTAGCCTTCCTAATGTCGCGTGTGCTCTATTTATGCTCCATGTATGTAGGAGATAGCTAGCGGGCTGACATGAGAATGAGGCAGGATACAAGATCAGAGAGCATATCGTGGTGCACAGCAACCAGTCAGGGCTTTAAAGGAGAAATCTTTATTTCCACCTTTGCAGAGCTGGAGCTTTGCTTAAGCCCCCCATGTGACACGCTGCAACTATCAGAACACTGAATGAATTCCCGACTGCGTCTGCACAACAAGCAGCTTCAAAGTGCAGCATTGCTTTGGCTGACAGTTCTTGGCTCCGACATCAAACATGACAGCACTATAACTTTGCCATAAATGAAAAGGACAGGGTTTTTCCTTACAGCGTTAGACCTGGAGAAAATATTCTTTGATATGGCTCTGAGAACCCAGAGATGCAGCCACTATGGTCGCTCAAACTCGGAACAGCCATGTCTTCCAATCACAAAGGGCCTTTTCTCAAGCCAGATGATTACTCAATATGAAAATTTGCATTAACGGCACGGCTTTACTGTCTCACTGATTGTCTGTGATAGTATAAAGTGAATCGTTTGAGGAGATGCTGTTAAATCAAATAGTCAATATTGTTTTCCTACACCTCAGTCAAAACACAACCTGAGGACAATACAAAAAATATCTTTCCCACATTAGGTTTTATAGCTGTGGGGAGATATTGTACTTTAGGTTTGCAGTTTGCATTCAGTCTTCGGTCTGGTGGTTCTGGATTGCTGTGTCACGTGGTTTCATGCTGACCTGGTCACGCGGTATTGGGTGCTCCTTACTGGAAAACAGGAAACACAAGTCTGTGGTGTCTCACAATCCTCACATGTCTGTCTGAAGATGTTAGAGAGCTCATTTATAATGCATTAATGGACAGGACAACAGGAGAGCATGTCTCCTGATGGGGGAGTGCCAGAGCGCTTCCATTCATCACAGCTGAATACAGGCTCACAGCACGCAGACTCATGATGTAGCTGCTTGGCTTCATTCAGTTGAACGGTGTTGATGAATGATGTTGTAGGCCATTAAGAAAAACTACATTATAGCAAGAGAGGTATTCACAAAAGTTTGCCATGTAACTTACTATTACATATTCCTCCTGATACTCTTCTTAATTTTGGACAAACCCAGTCTTTTAAGAATGATTCTGGTGCAAAACTTTGCAGTTTTTGCTTCAGCCCAGAGCGTTAGAGCTTGCTGTCTTTTCAACGTTCCGTCTCTTGTTGTGGCTTAAAACCTTCCTTTGTGACAAAGCCTACAGTTAAACATTTAAGGTTTAATTACTCTTTTTCTTTTTGTTGTGCTGCTATAGGCCTACACTGCACTGAGCACCTCTTTCTCTCCCTCTCTCTGTCTCTCTGTGGCTCTCTCTCTCTCGCTCCCTCATGCATTAACATTACATCATTACATGTCTGTAACTTAGTCTCTTCCTGTAGTCTGTGTATTGTCCCTCCTGTCCTCTCTCTTCCTGTCCCCATCCTTCAGGTTTTGAATAATCTCTGCTCCATGTTCCTGCTCAGTACCTGCTGTTGCAACAGTTACCTTTAGTTATCGTTACACACTACTATTCACTTCCCATTGTAACATCTTCTTCTCCCCTACTGCTAATATTTACTTTTGCACATTTAGAACTACGAGGTTGCAATCACTGCATATTTTCTGTATGTTTGGTTTGTATTTCCATGGCATCTTCTCTTCTCCTGTTCTTGTTCTTCCTTTGCTCTCCATGCGTCTCTCTCTCACAGCCTCTGCTTCTCTCTCTGCCCCCCTATATAAATGCTGTATAAATAAATTTGATTTGATTTGATTTGGCTATGATCAGAATATGATGCAAGGCAGGGAGGTGAATGAGAAACATGTGGCTGGTGGCTCAGCCTTGCCTGGGGAGTAGGACCTCATCTCCATTGTTGCTGATGAGGCCTGACTTCACTCCAGGCACCTAAGACATCAAACTGTTCTCCAACCTAGAAAAGATACGATGCACTTGGCGAAATTCACGTGAGCTGATGTCCCATGTTTTTAAAGATAAAAATACAAGTATTTTCATAATGTGCAACAGAAGTACTGCCATGATGACTCAAAAGTCAAACCAAAGCTTCATGCTAATCTTAAAATGTCAGTATGTCCTGATGATTTTTATTACATATCTGTGGTACATCACTGGGGTTCAGTTTTAGGGTGGCCTTATCATTTGGATGGGAAGTGATTCTTTTCTTGGAAACCAACCAACTCAGACAGGCAGGGGCAAGATATGAATTGCCTCTCCATACTTAAAACAAAAAAGGTTAAACTGATTCTACTCTGCCATTTTTTTTTGTCTGCATTTGTCCTCATAGTGGGCAGCACAGCAGCATAGTGGTCAGCGCTGTTGCCCCACAATAAGAAGGTCGTGGGTTCGGTTCCCGGACTGGACCCTTTCTGTGTGGAGTTTGCTTGTTCTCCCCCTGCCTGCATGGGTTTCCTCCAGGTACTCTGCTTTCCTCCCACCTTCCAAATACTTTATGTTTGGGTTGATTGTCTGCAGGTCTGAGTGTGAGTGGCTGTTGGTCTCTGTGTGTTGGCCCTGTGATGGACTGGTGACCTGTCCAGGGTGTACCCCACCCTTGCCCAGTGTGAGCTGGGATTGGCTCCAGCACCCCCCTGCGACCCAGAAACGATTGAAGCGGTTGAAGATGAATGAATGAATGTTCTCATAGTTTAACACCACAAGGAGTGTCAACCTTTTATGAGAATGATGCACTTCTACTCTGCTAATTCAATCCCATTGGAATTAGGACTATGTGTAAACTTGAGCTCATGTAGATATATGCATCTAAGTGTGTAATATGGACATGTGAGTGGGTGTGGAGTGCAGCCAGTGGGTGCAAAATTAACATGCTGGCTTCCGGTTTTTGTTTTTCCTCCTGACATTGCACACTCTGTAAATACCATCTCTTTTCTGCACCACTGAAACAGGGCAATTATCATCATGACCACAGTATTTTCCTGCATTTCTTCTGCAGGGGTCATCCTCTGGGTCATGCTGAGATAAAAGCTGGTGAAGAAAACTGCCGCAACATTTTAAATACTTAACTTTTTCTTGGCAAGTTTGTTCTTGTCATTAGGCAGTCATAGCCCCGTAGCTCTCAAGAAAATGATCCCCATGGCTAAGAGAATCATTCTCAATATGGTATGTCAGTTAATAAATGTAGTTTATGTGTTAAAGCTAATGAATAGCCCCAGAGGGCTCATGCTTAGCATAAAGCATTATCTTGGGAGTACATGATGTATGCCCTCATAATGGCTCGATGTTTACTCATGGATATTAGGATTCAGGCTCACATGTATGTACACGTGGATTCAAGCTCATGTATACCAACGCATTCATGGGGATGTCTGCAGCTGATGAACATAAAGAGACACGCAGCATTTTGGTCTGCACATATATGTGTGTGTGTGTCACTCACCAGGCCTAGTTTAATAAATGGATGTGGGTTTCAGAGACTAATTCAGCAGACATGAGACCTTGCAGTGCAGATAGTCGAAGTAATATCAGTTCAGAGAGCACAGTCGCTTCACTTCATCACCTGAATGACAACACTGAGAACCTGCATGTGTTTGACCTCTCCATTCTCATTTTTATCACCCAGTCTTTCACCGAGGCCGTAACTGTTTTGAAAATATGCACAAAATTGTCTTTTGTGTAAATTTATTGTTTCAAGGTCAGCTTTGAGGCACAGCAATTAAAGGGAGCGAGCCCATAAATGTATTGCAATTGGCGAACAAGACACCTCAGTAAAACCTAATTTGTTGTGAATGTGAAATTTATTAAATTTCCAACTTTTGATCTGCTTTGCATATTTAGTGCTTATTACAGCATGGAAGGAGATACCTCTTTTGCATATTTGAAGGAACAATAGTAAGAGAGCAAGGGAGTGAGGCAGCGAGGAAGGGGGAAAAAAAGAGGGAGATTTCATGCTATTGGCCTCCATAATGAGATTGTCGTCATATATACTAACCAACCTTAATACCTCTCTGCAGCGTTTGAAGATTGCGTTGCCATGTGGGCCAGCTTGGATGGACTGATTAATCACATTTTAATCAGGAAGCTTTTGTGAATAATTCACCCCCCCGAACATCTTTCGAAGCATCAGGATGACAGTTTTAAATTTATTGCGACTCCGTTTCTCTGCTTCCAATATCCATCAAAGAGGGAGAAAAGTAAACATTTGATTTCTTTACACTGTGCAGTGGTGATATACTGCATTGCAGTAAAGTATGGCCAATAGCCAACAAGTGACAGTGTTATTACAAAGTATTCATCCTTTCAAAGATAAAATACCCTGTTAACATTTGATATGCTGCTCCCTGGATTGCTCTGCCTCTTTGGTTTTGTCTTATTATTTTTTTATCAAGGAAGAAGAATAAATCTTATTGTCTTCCTGCAAATGACTTTACAGATACCTACCTGATGCTGTACAGTCTTTCTCACATTGTCTGACACACACTTCAGAGTGGCAAATGTGTGAAGACATAGCTTTTGTGCATCACTCCAAGGTGGTTTGTATACACTTTACATACATTTGCATCATGTAAAATTGAGAAGTGAGCAGATGGAACACAGTAACACAGAGTCTGAAGACTGAGGTTCTTTTTGTTTTCTGTGCTCCTCTGCTCACTGAGATGAAGTCAATGAAATAAGGGCTGAGAGGGATATGACAATGATATATATGTGCATGCATTTTCATGTGAAATGGAAGCATGTTAATATACGTGTGGAGCCCTGTGTATTTTTATTAAAATGTTAAGCAATTGCAAATCCAGTCAATTGAATGTTATTTTATTCAATTTTAGCCAACAAGGACAAAGGAAATTTGACAAACAGAAGCAAGATAAGTTGCTTATAATAATCTGCCTTTATTTTTGATGGCAGAATCCATCCTCCTGGACATGGATGATACCAGTCTCACAGAAATCTGTGGCAAGATGATTGTCATTTTTTCACAGATGATTCTTCTCATTTGCTCTTTGCTGGATGGGATTTGCTACACTACCTTGAAAATACTCTTAAAGATTTTTCATATGGGGTTTAAATTAAACTTGACCCGGTCATACACATTTTTACAGTGTGTTTAGGGTTATTGTCATGTTGGGCAGCTCTTTTCCTGCTTTTCATTCAGTATTTTGGTACAATCCTGCATCTTCATTGTGCCATTCACAAATGTCACCTTTTGCATTCATGCAGTCCTGTATCAGCACAACAAAGTCACTGTGGTAGACCTGGACAGGTCTATGCCAGATTCCATTTGATCTAATTAATCCATTATAAGTCATCTGACAGAAGAATCTGATGCTAAAGGCTGTCTGGCTTCTTCTCGTGTTCTCTAGAAAATAATCTTGCAGCTTTCTGCTTTTTTGTGAACAAAGGGTTTGTTTTGCAACGTGCTCTACAGAGGTTGACTTCATGCAGTATCCCTTTCACTGTCTGATCAGTCACAGAACCAACAGTCTCTCTGTGTTTCAATGTAGTGTTGCATAAATAGCAAATTGTCTGTGGTGTAATTTTCCAAGGCCACTGCGGCCTCTGTAACTGGTAGTCTTGCTCTTCCTGTGCCCTCCTAACTACTGCGTTCAACAGATAGGATGTGTAATTCCTTAACAATCAATAATCTTTCAACTTTAAAGCTCCTAAAATCAATATTTTGTATTAACAGTGGGTCACATGGGAAATGAGTCCTCAGCACAGCACAGCTTCATAGCATCTTAAATAGGTCCTTCTATCTTTTTTTTTTTTTTTTCCTTCATGTGACCCACCAATTCTCCTGTGGGTCACTAAACAGATTCTCCTGATTAGTTGTAGCTGGCAGCTGTTTTCGGCGACAAGTCTCAAAAAACCAATTTTAGACTATGTGTCCTGCACCAGACAGAAAACAAGCACAGTTACTGTAGCAAATGGTTTCTTATCAATGAGCCAGTGGAGGATTAAGCTAAAGAAGCCAGATCTTACTCTTGGGAGTTAGTGGAGACCAAAATAGAGTTAATAGTCGAGAAAATATTTATTTCATAGAAATATTATATGTGGCATTTACCATCCACACAACTCCGGCTATATTTTTATGTTGCTTGTAACATTTGCTGATAAATTTGCCATCATCATTGTAAAAGTTGGTGTTATGTGAGTGTATGCTGCCCACAGAAGGTCAGTGTATGTCTTTGGTTTGCAAATATAGCCCCACATCTTTTTTGAAAAGCTAGTGGCTTGTAACACTGTACTTTCAAAGAGGTTCCTAAAAAAAAAAAGAAAGAAAAAAAAATCAGTTTCTGCTGTTTCGTGTTGCCAGCACAGACCAGATACTCCAAAACCACCAGGACCATCTGTGGGCTGAGTACCAACATTACCTTGACAATCCTTTGTTGCCTAGAGAGCTGTTCACTGCCACCAACTCACCTCGGTTCACACACCACATCACAGTAGCTCCTGGAGGAGTTTTTCCTCCCACATTCTCTTGTTTTGTCTACCTCTTGGCAGATTATTCATGCAAGTGTTAAAAGTCAAAAGTTTATCTGTGTCTTTCTCTGTGTGTCTGCGCAGCTCTGTCAGTCGACCCCTCCTCCCCTCTATTACACTCGCCTTTTATCATCTTCCCTCTCTCCAAGTTAGGCTGGGGAAAAATTCACGATCCTTGTGCTGTTTCGTGGAAAAGCAGGAACAGAGTGGCACAGAATAGTGAGTTGTTCTATCAGTGAGTATGAGTCATGCTGCTACCACAGCTAGAGAAACTGAAATACATAATACAGACTGCATAGAAAGAGGGCAATAGAGTCAGAAAGTGAGCGCTGTAACTAAAAAGACCATAATTCAAGAGGGAGACTAAGATGACAGACATCAGCTCGGGAGCTGGTCATGTCAAGGAAAGATGACAATAGTGCCCAACATCTGTAGCAGGAGACCTATCTCTGCATATGATTTATGAAACAATGACCAGATTTAATATTGGGAAACTCAGTATCAACCTCCAGCTATCAGCAACTTCTCTTCATCACTGCCATCTTATCAGCTTTGTCTTCCCTCTGAGTTGAGTGACTCTGCTTTGCATATGACCGGCAGGTTTTGCATGAGGGCCACATTATTGTCACCTCGCTGAATTGCATTATTGAAAGTAAGTGGAAACGCCAGATAGCATGAATGGAGAGGAAGTGATATTCTTCTTCCAGGCAGGGTTGCATTCAATCTGTACTCACTAAGGGGGAGTTCCCGTCTTGCCCTCCTCTGAATTAGCCTTCAGGCTTCAGCAAGTTTGTGTCTTTTACTTCAGTTCTACCACAGCACAGATTAATCATGGCTCAATCTGATTTTCAGCTAATAAACCCTTGGGGCAGAAGCGCACTATATCTTGAACTAATTAACAGCAGAACTTGCTGCTCTAGCCAAACTGTAAAAGATTGTAATGCTCTGTGAATCCTCGCTTAGAAAAATTATAATGTGTGTGTTCTTTTGTCTTACAGCCTTTGAAGTCATGTGGGATGTTGGCCTAGTTTGGGCAAAAAACTCGATTCAGCATATCAATGTGTGGTAGCAAGTGCAGACTTTTATTAGGATAATGTCTCATTTTGGAATGTAAGATACATACAGTGGTCAATATGACATGTGAGAATATCTGCAGGTCATTTTCAGAAAAACACCACCTGTTAGGCATACAAACTCAATCTTGACCTTGAACACACCTGCCAAAAAATAGTGTAATCTCCAGAATTATTTATCACAGGTACAAGGAGAGAAGGAGGGAGGATGAGAGTCCCTCCACAGCCTGAGACCAATACAGACCCTTAAGATTGGCCTCGTGGAGAATCCCAGTGGGATTTCCTGACATGACAAAACACGCCTGGCTCAGAGAGCCAGCAATTTCACAAAACTTTCTATTCTGCTCTCTCCAAAGATAATAAAATCCACCTTCCCGCACATATAAATCCCAACAAACTGTCTTTGCATTTCGGTTTTTGTTTATATTTATCAAGTGAGATAAAACACAGTAATGAATTGACTAATGAGATGGTTGCTGAAATGTATTAACTCTGAATAGAAGAAATTCCATCTGTTTTCTCCAGCTTCCTATTTTTATGTTTAGCTGCAAGCTGTTCAGTGTAGCTTCATATTTACCTAACCGCGAGATTTTGTTAAAAGAGTACAGAATATTTTATCTCTCTGTAGCTGGCAGCATATGGTGTGAAGAGGCTTAGCTTTGGGAGAAATTAGTTCTAGTGATCATGATTAGTTTTATGTAGATTAGAGAATAAGACAGTTAAAAAATCATGACACACCTATGTCTAAAGTATGGCTAAAGTCACTGAGTAGGCTGTACAATAAACTGCACCAGATTTCCATTAGCTGGACCCAGACCTTGTTTTTTGGCAGATAGTGAAGCTCGATTCTGTGTGAAAATATTACTCAGAGTGTGAGCCTTAAAGGGCAGCAGTGCATGCTTGCTTACATCATGTTGTGTGAAGGGCAGTGGGGTGGCACTCTACCCATATGCAGCAGGAAACATAACACACATAATGAACAGGGCTGGCGCAAATCACTGTTATCAGAGCATGAACGCTGTGAGTGGCAGAGAGCAGAGCGCGGCAGACATATGTGACAGCCCGCCAGCTCCAGAGATGCTGAGAGAGGGATGGCTGCATCAGCAACGGCACACAGAAGCACACTGTACCCATCCATCCAAGCGGCTGAAAAGCAGCTTCAAACAGAGTGTGAAATCCATCTCAGCTCCACAGTTTGAAGATAAGGGGGGGGGGGGGGGGGGGGGGCGTCAGCATGTGACATTATAGACAAGGAGGATGACAGAAAGAGACAGAAACAGACAGAAGGGATGGGACAGACAGGTTGAGAGGTAAAGTGAGAGACAGTCACCGGCCTCAGCTGGAGTTATTGATGTTCAATTGACTTTGGAACATCCGCGAGCCCATTTGGTCTTGTTAATTATACAGCACTAATTTAACTCATGCTCAGTGGCAGTGACGAGGAAGGAGATGCTTGGTGAACTGTAGAGCACTTTGTCCCAACTTCTTCTTTATCTCCCGTTCAACCTGCCTGTTGATGATGCTCTCAGCTACTCTAGCATGTCTCCATGGTAATTATGCAGCCATTTGCGTGGTTAACTGCTCGAATAGCTGGAAATATTATCTCCCTACTTAGGGAGGAATACAACACTGATATGTTGCCTCACAGCTGAGATTATGCAGAGGATTTTTGCAGTAAATATAGTGAAGCTCATTTTGTTAGATAAAATGCAAAGACCTCAAGTGACCTCTTCAGTCAAGAAAAATCTTTGTAATATCAGCAGAACAAAATTTCATGAACTGTTCGTTCATTTAGCTCTTTGTATTATCCCCAAGCTGGTGCTGCAATATGCAAATTTTTATTAAACATAGACGTATTACATTTGCATCTGATATTACCAAAATATATTTCTAATGGAATAGCAAAGCTTTTCAATCAGTGAATTAAGTGTACAAAGTAACAAAATAATTCTCAGCAAGACACAAAGTGTGCAAGTGTGTTGCTCAGAGACAAACACATCGCCCAAATCTCACCTATACAAACAGCCCTGAAACTGTGTGTCAGATTGAATGATGAAATCTGAACCCAAACTAAACTGTATCCATAGAGAGAAACGTGTCGGGCATTCTGATTGGCTGTATAAGAAGAGCATACAGGGAGAGCAATTGCACACTCGCACACACACACACACACACATGCAGACCCCAGAGGCCTGTGTTTGCCTTTCCTGTAATCTGAGCTTCCGTTCTCTGAAGAATGATGTAACTGAATGCCAGCTCTAAACCAAGCAGGAGAGCCAGCTAGACACATTGCAATGTGGGAGTGTCTATGTGTGTGTGTGTGTGTGTGTGTGCTTGTGTGCGCATACTTTATATCTCTTTACATCACTTGTATCACTATTTAAAACTAATTGCAAAAGGTTGTCAGACTGAGAAGTTATTTTCTGTTGCAAACTTTTCGTTGCCTCCACAGATTTTGCTGCAGTAAACATGATCTTTTATTGCATCACATTGCCCTGCAGATGCTTTTACAAGGTCACCAAGATGTGGCTGTGGACCAAGACACACATAACTCCTGTAACACTAAATCTTTTCACTGGTTTAGGGACCATAAACACAAGTGGTTTGGAGCCACGTACACACTGTCTCGAGCAGTGAATTGGTCAGGACTGCATCTAGGCAAACATCTGAGAATGATCTCTCCTCTTCTCTTCTCTTCTCTTCTCTTCGCTTCTCTTCTCTTCTCTTCTCTTCTCTTCTCTTCTCTATCTCATTATCCCCTCTCCTTTCTTCCTGTGCTTTTGTCTGCAGTGAGTATCCCCTGTAACCAGCAATGAGTCACCGTGCAGGGCTCTCCTTGAGCTAGAGAGAGGCCGGTTCCTCCCTACCCCTCTGCCTGCCTTTTGCCTCAGCACCACCATCAGGAAGCCGGGCTGCCTCGGAGCGAGCCAATTTTAATTTTGCAAATTTTCCTCTTGACATTTTCTTTTACATCTGCCTTCCAAATGGCTTTTCCATCTAAGATATCAATAATGAATACCTTAAAATGAATGTTTAAAGGGTAAGTGAAATGAACACTGCAATGGTCCAAAGAGCAACGCACCAACAAAGTGAAACACAAGGTTAATGGCTTATACTTTAACTGTATAGTATGTTGCAATGCAATCATGTTGTGCAAAAGAAAGGTGCTCATTCTTTGGCCAGGTGGTGAAATAGGTCAGGGGTTTCTTTACATTGTAACACAGCACTTGATGCTAAAGGGGTTGCCTCATAAGTTTTAACTGTGTGTGTGTGAGTCGTTGCTTGTTTTCCTCTCCATGTGACCCATTTGCTGATCGACCACAGTGTTCCCCGCTGTTCCGGGGTTTCCATGCCAACCCAGCCAGTGGCAAGACAAAAGATGAGGACTCAATTGGTTTTGATCAAAGCGACCACTGCTTCAGTCTGTTGCTTTTGCTTTTTAGTGTGTTCTGAAAGTGACATACTGTATGAATGCAAAAAGAGCAAATATTGTCCAGGTTAACAATCTTTTTCATAAGACTCACCCCCAGAGCCCTGTTGGATCAGCTCAAGTACCCCTCTCTTGAACCCTCCTGCCATTTTCTACATATATTACCAATGATTGGAACGCTGTTACTTTTTTCAGTAACGGGTAATCTAACAAATATTTGTTACCGACAATTACATGGGACGCATTACTCAAATAGAGCCCATTGAACTAAACAGTTTTCACAATGAACTCTCTCAGCCTGAGAGAAGCTGCAAAGTTTTTTGGTTTTTGGTTTTTTTTCTAACAGCATGATAAGTGATGATGATTGGCTTACTATGATTTAGGACTGTTTATGATATAGAAGTTAATATTTTTAAGGTATTTTTAATAGTCAATGATACCCAGTTTGGGGAAGTTTACTTTCATTCTGCTTCCGAATGACAGAAACAGTTAGCCTCTGTTAGTCTACCTTTAACTAATCATTTCAGCTGATGCTTTTAGTTAAATGTTTCTGCAGCTCACTTTCCCTGTAGCTCCTGCTAATTGCAGAGTGCAGATGTTGTTGTTTAGTGCTGTTTGCATGTGCACGCTACCATACTAAAGCATATCTATCTCCCATTTACTTACAGATTTGGAGCTGCATGAGGTGATCAAATTCAGGCGAAACAGGAAAAACCAACCCCACTAATTGTAATTATGCTGATTGGAAATAGAAGGCGCTCTTAGAGTGCTGCAAAAGACAATCAATAAAAGTCCAGCTCTCCTGCAGAATGCAAAATGCTGCCTTGACAAAACCAAGATGAACACATTAGTTGCTAATCAAAATGCCAAAGCCAGCATCCATAATCTGTGTTTAGATGCAAATTTCTCAGAGTGTAATTAAGGCTCATTGTCATTCATAGACAAGCTTTTCATAGATGCACTTTTTATTTACACACCTAATTGTTTCGGAGCCCTCCATTTTGAATATGGATGCATGCAACAACAAAACAAGAGCTTGTTTCCACTGACAACATAGCTTGCAGGGAAACGAATAGTCTGGGCTACTTTGGTGACACAGCAGTATCGTGCTTCCTAAATAAAAGCACTTCCCAAGTCCCTGCATGTCAGCCGAGCAAACAAGCTCATTCACCGCGGCAATAAGTAAGGCTGAAGTAATGCATTCACGTAAACAGCAGAGGGAGAATAACAGTTGGAAAGCGGAACTGTATTTAACAGCCTTCTGAATGAATGAGGAAAGAAATGCCAAAGCAGCTGCGTTCAGTGATACTGTGGGAGAACTTTCCACTCCATTCATCAGCAGTGAAAGAGCAACAGAGAAGGGAGTGAGTGAGTGAGAGACAAAGATAAAGTGAGAATGAGAAAGAGATACTGATTTGATAAATGAGAGGGGCAAGAAAGGGGGGATTAGTCAGAAAAAGAGAAAACAAGGCAGGATGCAGCAAAAACAGAAAAATGAGCGGGGCTGAAGAGAGAGAACAAAAGACAGAAAGAATGATGCTTAGAAAGACAGTTGAGGGAGAGAGTTGAGTTCAGACTTTCAAAGAGAAGCAGCGCCTGACTAATTTGGAACCAGTGAGACCTCAACCAACCAAAGCCAATTTGTGTGGCTCAAGGTGACCCTTGGGAGAGCAAATCAGTGTGTATGTGTGTGTGTGTGTGTGTGTGAGTAAGGGAGAGAGAGAGAGAGAGAGAGAGAGAGAGAGAGAGAGACCTAGAGAGACAGAATGTGAACAAACAAGCGCTGCTTTTAACCATCAGAAAAAGCCACACACGGCTATCCTGACACACACACACACGCACATCCTTGCCTCATCACAAGGGAAGATTAATTATCTTGCTGTTGTCTCTTCTAGATAGCTGCCCCATCATCAGTCGAGCAAACCCGCCTTGCTGATCAATCATCTTAATGTAAAGAGATAGACTCTGACTGCTATAACCACAGACACATTCATCTGATGATTGCTCATTACGGCCTCTGCGAACTCCTCCTGTGTGTGCCATAATGTACACAGCATATTTACAACACAGCTGAATGCTTTTATTGACCTTGAACAATTCTCAATGAATGCAGCTGGTTCAATCGATGAGTGAAGTGGTTGAGCGTTTTGTCAGGATGCTTTCAAATTTGTCCGAAGAATCTCTGTCAAACTTTGCTGAAAACACATTTCCTTCTTTCTGTGCTGCAGAGAGTTGCTGAATGATAAAAAAGAATCATTTAACAATCCAACTCTATCAGAAAATCTTGCTTCTCACTAGATACAAAAGACTTCTGAATAATAGAAAAAGACACAGATTTGGGGCCACCAGAATATCAATTTGGTCCTCTCAGTTTCTCCTGCCTTAAAGGTATATACGCATCTGACAAGGAAATAATGAGATCACATCTATGAATAAGTAGAGATCCTTGCATGCATGTTGCATGATGCCATTAATATTGTGTTTGCAGGCAGATAAGAGTGTTAGTTTGGGGGTGTATTGTGCCGAATGAGGAATTCTTCTTCTGCTTACTGGATTAATGGAGTGAACAATCCCCTGTGGTGTTCCTCTGATTATGCATATACCGACTCTCCCCACTCTGCAGGAAAATAAACAAAAACACCCCATAGCAAGCTGTCTACCACAGGACACATATATAAGGATACACATACACACTTGTGCGTGCTCACAAACTGACACACAGTTGTAATAATAACATATGTTTATGCGCGCCCTTATTAATGTTTGCACATACGTAAATATGTTAATACATACAAATGTGCATATATATATATATATATTTGCCAGAAATAATGTGCAAATAAACACACAAACACACTTCTTTTTCTCTTTTTCTTTTTTTTTTTCGAAGGGTGAATCACCAACCTGCCAGTCCTCCTCGGGGTCTCCGCATGACTCATCCCTCATCAAACGGTAACTCTGTAGGAAAATCAACACACTCCCAGTCACACTGCCACTCATAAATCCCCCCTCCTCTCAAACGTTGCTGCACAAAGACATGCACACTGGCAAACTCGAACACTAAGGGCTTCCCTTTGTATATTTGTCAGGGATTTCTAAATGCATGTAATGCACTGTTGGGAAGGGAAGACCCTGGCAGAGAAATATGACTGTATGTGTATGTGTGTGTGTGTGTGTGAGAGAGAGAGTGTGTGTGTCTACGTGCATTAAGTGAGGGATCACATGCTCCATGTGATGAGTCATATACAGGGTGGATTGCCATGAGGCTGCCTGGCTGGTTGGAAGCAGCTAGACAGGAAACTCATCAGCTATGCACCGCTGAGCTCAAGACTCTGGTGAGATTCATACAAGACTCTGATTTTCTTGTTAACTGATGTTTGATTTGCAGTTGGCTGCAAAATAGCTGCCTTTACATCTTACATGCTGTTCGGTTATGGAAGCGGCCCCACACTTCGCAATCAGTGCCTTTAACAGGCAGTTTCACACCTCATTAGTTCATTTAATGCACTGGAAGATGGATATGGATGGTTTTGGAAAGAAGCAGTTGCAGGAAGGCAAAACTCTGTGCGCATCATAATGGTCCACCCAGTATCGATTAGGTCAAGGTCATAGACCATTTTTTTTGTGGAGCTGTATTATTGGATGTGTTTCAGTTTGAAAAGTATCTTGAAGATAAATGAGAATCATACTTTATGTGGGATTTTTCATACTTTTCATACATACAAAAATCCTAAAGTAATTACTATGCCACAGCAGAGAAAGCAATTAACAAAAGCATTGCAAAAATTTAAAATAAATAAATAAGTAGGAAAAAAATATCATCGTCAAGGTCAAACAAACAAGGTTAAATTGTCCATACAAAAAGCAAAGGTATGAGGATTCTTGTCAGATTCATTTCAAAGAACAGACTATTTAGCTGAATAAAAAAATATAATTCCTACATAGAGCTGGTTTTACTGCACAGACCAAAAACAAGAACGTTTAAAAAAATATTTTTGAATTGGTATTTTGTGGCACAGCTAACTGTTTATTCCCAATCAGCATTCATCTTGTGACAGAAACCGGGACGTAACCAGAATGTGTTCTTCATTTTGAGGAACAGAGGCTATTGACAATAGTCCTATTTACAAAAATTACTGCAAACTGAAGTGTTACAGTTAATTATACTGTGGCATTTTAAATGGTTAAATGCATTATATAATGGCATAATTGCTTAAATGCCAAATAACCACTGAATATGGTTTCTTTGAGAATAATTAACACTGAAAGGACATAATCTATAAGTGAGGAGGAGTAACCAAGAAAAGATGTCAAAGTTGTGGGACTGTAATGATGAAAGACTCTTTGTATCACGGCATCCACATCTTGAAGATGTTTTTATCCTCCTACTATAGATGGAATGTAAAGATGTATATAAGCCATATGTAGTTAATGCCAATTTAAAGTGGGCGTGTGTGAGCGTTTTCCTTTTTTAAGCTATTATGGGACCTTTTGTAATATAATACTGCCTTTGCTGGGACCTGTAGTCTTCATGGGGACTGAAGTCTGGTCCCAACAAGGTAAAACCTTATATCTGAGGTCCTGGATCAGATTGGCTGTATGATGTCAACTGAGGGTAAAGCATCCCCAATCTGTGCAATGTCCTAACAAGGCTACCTGTACCTGTCCATATGTCATTCTGTGTGTATGTGTGTTCGCCCATCCAAGCAAAGATTTAAGATAAAGAAAAGCAGCCAAATCAAGCTGGCAGGAGACATAAATGGAGGCACCAGTGTCTTTGTACTTATACAACATAGGTTTGTATGTGTGCATGTGTGTATGTACAGACACAAAGAAGTACCAGTGCAAATGCTTTGATGAAACAGTTGTAGATAATGGTACTTTGTTCTACCTTGCGCCTTAGTGTGTGTGTGTGTGTGTGTCCTGCACTGTGCTCCCTATCTTCAACTCAAATGAAAATCACCTGGTGTACCTGAAGCTACTTTGGCAATCACATGCATCTTGCCCCTCTCACAACCCCTCCCTATAAAGTCTGGCATTCTCCACCACATCACTCGTCTCCTCTCGCTGCCTGGTGCTCAGAATGCTGCTCTGGCTTTCCAGATTTTGACATCTGGTGGCCTAGATAAGCAGGAAACGCACTGAGCACATCAGCTGATCTGCGAGACTAAAGGGTGATTAAAGCAAATAATCTACCTGATATATAATGAGGGGAAGCAACCTACATCACAAAGGCCGAGAGACATGAAGATAACCATGGTGTGACACACATCTGCCACGTGCTGACAAAGCCATGAGAGGAAAACCTTCACATCTTAAGTGTTGCCAGCTATGCTTGCTACCTGATTTAGAAATACAAGCAACGCTACTCTACATATTTACATGCAGATTTATTTGTATGCATGCTTGCATATGTTTATATATGTGTAGCAAGTTGTGTGCATGGGTGCCTGGTATATGTGCAATTCCCAACCCCTCCTGTTGCAGATGCACAAAAAAAAAAAAAAAAAAGATGTGCATGAGTCATAGCCCCGTGGTGTAGAATATCAGTGATCTGAGTGTCCCTGATGAAGAACAAATGTGGAGAGACACACAGACAAGAACCCTACGGAAACAGTCTGCGACAATGCTGCTTGGTTTCCATGACAACCCAGCCCTGCTAGGATTGCTGGGAACACAGGGTTTTTTTCTAATGAGGCAAACTGGATCACTTTGTCCATTTGTCTGTGTACGTAGCCGTCTTTCTCCTATCCTCATGCTTTTTATCACTCGGGCACACAGAGCAAGGCGAAGGGGGGGGGTTGTGACTCCAGTTTGTGTATTTACCTTGTGCAGTAAATTGTTTTTCTGTGCTCCCATCCGAAAAATGTGAAAAAGATTACTTTCTTCTGTAACTTACTGATTTGTACTGCAGTGGCAAAGTCAAGGTGAACCTGGCACCATGTCTGCTATTGCTTTACAAATGTGCTCAGGACAGCACCATGTCTGACTAATGACATGTTATCAAAACTGCCATCTAGTCTCCATCTATCATGACCTCACAGTGAAGGAGATGAAGGTAATCTCACATAATGCATCAAATACCTGTATCTGCTATCACATGAAGGGCAGTTCCAGAGACATTAAAATTTATCAGAAGAAAGAAAGAAAGACGTTTGTCAGTGACCTTACTTAAAGGAATGCTTTTATGGAGTACTACTCAGTTTTGGTTGTACAATGTATTCCCCAGGCCAGGAAGAGTTTGGTCAAGTCTGAAAAAGTAACCCTGTTAATGTAATCAGAAAGCATTACATTATGGGAGCTCCATTTTTTTTTTGGAGCTTCGGGATATTTGTTGCATCATTCATTGTCCATTCTTTTCTTAAGTTGGCTCTTTCCCCAACATTATGTTAGGATTTAACTATAGATCATGGTCGAGGTTTACACAATTTTCATTTTTGGAAACTAATGCAAGTTCAAGATGTCGTACTGGTATGGCCATGATCTGAGAATTTGTATCCTAAAAAAATGGTTCTTGTGATTTATAGCTTGTGTCAAGGAAGTTTCAAGTTGCTGCTAAATGACTTTCACACTGTAGTGAGATAAATGGAAACATGTAAGGAGGGAGATTCATCTTTTATTCTTTGGAAAATGGTCAGCAATAAAATGAAGAATTTCCTGTCATACTTAATATGCTAGGACATGCAGAGCAACTGAGATGCTCCTTTGCACCACACCAGTGCCGTGAAGGCCAACTCCAGGTCTAATGTTGGGAAATGATCTCACCATCATGCCCACCATGAATACTGGATCATTCAATTACATAGCAACACAATGAATCATTCTCCTCTCATCTGACAGTCTCCTCCACACTCTCATCTGACACCGCCAAACCACAGAAGATGGCCCTGTTATCTTCATAATATGGATAAACAGTGACAGTTGTCCCAGACTGAAGACCATTTCTAAGGCAACAGATCAAATGAGGGCTCATTATGGAAAATGTGACACGTCAGTGTCTATGGCAGGGCTTACAGTTACAGTATAAAGAGATTTCAGGCCTGCTGGGATTCCTGTGCCCCTGCAAAATTCCTGGCTAGCCGGAATATTAATGAAATTAGTGAACTGGCGCTTCAGTCCCGTGAGTTCACTCAGCTGACTGAGGAAGACACTATCTGTTAACATTTCACTTTCTGGGTATATGAGAGAGAAAGGCATTCCTCCTCTGTCGACCTCTCACTCTCTGTATATATCTCTCTCACACACTCACATACTTGTCTTGTTCCACAGAAAATGTGTCAGTCATGGGTCTCATCGCTGGAACAGCCTGTCAGATGTACCCCCCCCCCCCCCCCCAACCCTTCTTCTCTTTTTCCTCTTTCCTCTCCATTTTTGGACATTTTCAAAAGGATGTTGAGGGAGAGCAGGGTTCATATGAGACAGAAAATGGTGGCTCTCAAAACTAAGCCGTGTTTCTTGGGATTATCAGGATTTTGTAATTATCCACAAAGAGAAAAAAGGGGATAGGTCAGCGTTTCTTCAAAGGCTTGGATACCCTGTCTGATTTTGCACACAGCGTGAGATTGTATGACATCTTATGTCGCTAATTCATTTTTGGAAATTACAAAATCTGGTGGTGCAGAAATTAAAACAATGCACACTATAATTGAAAGAATAAACTGTAAAAACTGAACAAACCATGATGGGAATAATTAAAAAACACTCCTGTCATCTTAGAGTATATCAACACACAGGATGTGTTATATAGGTCCACCCAGTTTGCAGTATGGTTAAGCTTCATTTCACGTAGGTATTTTCATATCTGTGGTTTCCTCCACTTCTGGGAGGCTACCCAAAGAAAATGTACAAATGCAGTATGAAAAACACAGACCTTTGGGAGGCAACTCCTAAGTTAATTTGACACTGTATATTTGACAACTGGTTGCGTATTTGAAAAACAATCTGTCTTGAGCCGTTGTGTCAACAAGCAGAAACCGAGCGGCAGGGTGCAGTGTTTCACGAGAACTATTTGTGGTTTATTTTACTGGGAGAGTCCTTCGTCTACCCTGTTAAAGCATCCATTGGAAATGGCGCTCAGGCCCTGTCAAAGCTCCTGCCCCCACAAGCGAATGACTCAGCTTGTAGCCAGATGTACAAGAAGGACTCGCACACCTGGTGGGGACCAGCCCTGTGTGCCTTGAGTTAATCGGGGCATCTCATGTGGTTACATGGCTGTACAGGAAGCCCAGACCATGTTCCTTTTTTTCCCCGCTCTAACAAGCAAATTTTAAAAAGCAAAACTGTTATCCACAATTCTGTTAAACAGGATTCTACACAGTTCAGTCTCTAGCTGTCTATATCAAAGTGATGCTCATACATTTTAAGCAATATGTGACGAGAAATTATAGATGTACAAGTGGATTTAGTGAATGTTTATGGAAATTGATATCATAAATTCATTTTTGTGGGCAGCACAGCAACATAGTGGTCAGCGCTGTTGTCTCATGATAAGAAGGTCGCAGGTTCGGTTCCCGGCCTGGGGCCTTTCTGTGTGGATTTTGCATGTTCTCCCTGTGTCTGTGTGGGTTTCCTCCGGGTACCCCGGTTTCCTCCCACCATCCAAAGACATCATGTTTGGGTTAACTTCATGACTCTAAATTGAGTGTGAGCGTGAGTGGTTGTTTGTCTCTGTATGTTGATCCTGTGATGTACTGGTGACCTGTCCAGGGTGTACCCCGCCCTCATCCAATCTGAGCTGGGATTGGCTCCAGCACCACCTGCGACCCAAAAATGGATAAGCGGTAGAAGATGAATGAATGACTGAATTCATTTTTGCAGGTTGGTGCCATTTCAGATTAAACACTTTCATTGCTTTGGAGCATATCACAGCATTTGTAGCATAGGCTAATGGTTAAAAAAACCTATTAATGTACCCCTTGGAGGGGCCATTACAGCCACTTAGAAATTTAAAAGATCAGTTTTGCTAATGTTTTGTTAGAAGGGAAATGTGTTTACTGCTGGCTTTTAGGGTTTAGGAATACAGACTAACATGAATATGAGCTCAGAGGGAAACTTTTAGAGTAGGAGAAAGTAATGTACAGATGGATTACATATTTGACTGCTGTTATGTATAATCTGTACAGCCTTTATCACCAACTAATTTAGACTGAAAGATGAAAAGAGAAAGAAAAAAACCTAAAGAAAAAAGACCTTGTCACAGAATCAGCTATTTTCCAGGAGAAAATAGCTGAAGATAGACTCTTGATTCCCATCTCTGTCATAACTGACACTCACAGGAGAGAGGATCAGGGCTTCCATTGGCCATGACATTGTTTTCCTCCATTAACCCAAGGATATGAAATGATGACTGGTTGAACTGGTGTTCTTTCAGCCAGCCAAAGGCTCATGTTATTGCACAAGTGCTGGATCTCTGCCATGTTACACAACTTGAGAATAGGTGAACCCAGAGGAACAGGGTTAACCTGGCTGGAGCCTGAGTCTGTGCAGTCCACTTTGACTCCATGGGAGGGAGTTAAGGATCAGTCTCTTTTATTTACTGTCTCCGAACCACTGGCTATTAGATGGACGAGGTCCACAGTGATGACAACTTCAGCTCAGACATAATGAATTTTTTCTTTCCCAAATGATGTTACATGTCCGGATAGCCCGTTGACCCCTTCTGGGTGGGAGTGAGTGTGTGTGTGTGTGTGTGTGTGTGTGTGCAAATGCAAGGCACTAAGACCCGCCTATGCTGATCCCAGCATGTGTTTCCTGTATGAGAATGCTTAGAGTAGTGCAGTGGGCTTACAGTGAGTGTATGTGTGTGTGTGTCTGAACGAGCACAAGTGAGACAGAAAGGAAGGGAGCGACTGAACGAGTGAGGGCATAGCCAAAGGGATCAAACCTAAACCACAGGATATTTCTGACCTTGAGGGCGAGTGGGTAGAGTGGGAGGCGGAGGGGTGGGGGGTTTTAGGAAAGGAACAAAGGATATGGAGAGAAAAAGAGAGGAAGGAGGAAGAGAAAGACAGGAGCAGAGTCTTTGGAGGGCAACTGGAAATCCTCCAAAATCCTTTGCTCAAACCAACCATAAAATTCCAACTGAAGCCACAAAACCAGTATGAGGACTGACGAGGTTGCCTTCTGTCTACAGTGGATGTGTGTGTGTGTGTGTGTGTGTGTGTGTGCGCGTGTGCCTGTGTCTGCGTTTGTGTGTGTTTGTGGTGCACACGCATTTGTGTGGCGTGTGTGCGTGTGTTTGCCATATGTGATCAAAGGGTCCGAGCAGAGAAGGCCAGGAGGCAAACGAGTGATGCAATCCACGGAAGCAAAGGAGAGGACACGAGGGCGGCAGGAAGGAAGGGAGGGAAGAGAGGAAGGAGGAATTGTTGCTTCTGGGGATCCAGCTCTCCAGGAATGTGCTGATGGTCATGTCCCACGCAGTCAGGGAGAGTGTTGCATTGTGGGAAACTCTGCGGAGGTGACACCACCTGTTTTATTGTGCTACAGAACGGATATTAAAATCACACGTTACTAAGGGATAGACTTTGTGAGTCATTATTGTTAATTTTCAAAGATAGAACGATTGTTTTTCCCTGTGAAAGCTGGTCTCTCTCACTGCAGACTAGAGGCCCAAATCCACCCTCACACAGCAGCAGAGATCTATTTTGGTGCAAGCTACTCAATGTCCATAAGCACCCACACAGGCTCAGTGGGTAAGGTGATTGGTAAGTCCACACAAATAGTCTATTTATGAACATCGCAAGAGTGGGTGGTTGTCCTTCAGCTGGTTTGTCTGCCGTCTGAAGTGCAAAGTGCTGTATACAGTTGCAATAGATAGAACGTTCACAAGGACGAGTGAAGGTGGAGGAACAGTGAGGGAGGGAGGGTGAATGTGAGAGAGCACTGGGAATAGAGATGGTGAGTCAGAGGCCATTTGGAAAGTAATTTCATCTCTGAATGCCATATATCTTTTCATCAATGAAAGGAAAGTATTTTCTGAGCCAGGCAAGAAGAAAAACATCTCTGTTTGGTGAAATGGAGCCAATGTGAGGACAGATACCATTCACAGGTTATCCCTTCACTGAATTTACTTTGTGTAGGTGAAGTTGATTGTTATAATATGCTGTGGTGAGAGAACAAGGTGAGCAGTCTGTCTTTTCAGTCATGCTGTCCACTGTTTACTGTGTTCACTATTTTAGCTTTGCATGTTAGCATGTTCACATTTAACATAAAGTAAGTCAGAGGCTGTTATTCATTTTGCAAGTACTTTGCCATAAACCAAAGTTTCGGAGAATTCCATTTTGACTAGGTGATGGTACCAGATGAAAGTCATATGAATAGCTGTTGAAATATTTCAGTCTGGACTAAAATGGCAGATTTACTCCTGGAGCCAAACCACCAACATGGTCAAAAGAATTTGACCTTTGTTGACTGCTTGAGATCATATTTGGTCAGTGTGTGGCTGAGTCCTTTTAAAAATGTGTATTTTCATCGGTCTTAGCCAAGAAAAGTCACATTTTCACTTCATGGCTGAAAGATTTTCTGATCATCATCAGAACGATGATGCTTTGGGGTTTTAGGGGGGGTTCCAGCGATACTCTGGATAGGCTGAGTGTGTTGTGGCATTAAGCCAGGGCGGGGGGGCATGAGGCTGGGGTGGGTGAGGTTGAAATGTTATGAGAGACTACCACAGACAGGTCTGGACTGCTGTGTGTATCCTGGCAAAGCAACTTTGGCCTTCACAGGACTACACAAACATGTACAATATTTGACTCCTGCCCAATTTCTTCCTCACATAAAGAGTTGGAGTTTCATGTCCATTTACTAAAACTGTTGAAACCACTCTCCTTTCCCTATCTGTATCAACTCCACAGAATAAATCCCACTGCAGAACAGAAATATGCCATTGATGAAAAAAAAAAAAAAAAAAAAATTTATGTCAGTTGGATCACAAATCTAAGAGGATAAAAAATACAGTTAATGAAACACGTTTCCTGTTAACCGAGTTCACTGACTGTTGGACCTGTTTTTGATTGGTCTGGCATCAGCTTTGTGGTTATCTGGGCAAGCACAAAGAGAATTTTGTGGTTATTCTTGGACCACCACTGTCCACACTTCCATGTAATGTTCTGGTGTTTACCATCACTAGTTCAGTTCATCTGCTAGGATTATGAGTCAGCTCCATTAAGGAGCTATGAAGAGGTCCTGCAAGGACACTAACTGATTGACTTAACCTCTCTGCATCCAAATTAAAATGTTTGTGTGATACAGCACACAAGCCGAGCCAGGTCATCACCATCACCACCAAACTCTTGTATTCTACGGTGTTTTTCTTTTTGCTCTTTACACAGTGTGTGCTCTGTGGCCTCAAATTCAAATCGGCCTTGGTTTTGAGTTGCTCTTTCTCTTACACAGTGCACATTTTGTAATGTTGTTTGTGCACAGTGGAACGTCAGCACTGATATTTTCAGTTCTGTGGAGGAGTCTACCCATAGCAGAGCAAACACGACCCATCGTTGGTATATAATGTTTTGTTTGCTGAGCCCATCAGGTTTCAGAAAGTATTTGCAGCTCATCCTTTTCACTGATAATGTGTTGGTAAATCTGGGGGAATTTAATTTGTTACTGTACAGCCTGGTGACACAGCTGCCAATTAAGCACGTCACTGATCATCAACATCTGAACACTTGACTTAAACAAAATGACATACAATTGATCTGTTCCCAGCTCAAGTTGAAAAAGAATAAATGCCCTGGAGTAATGTGACAAGTCAACCAGTGTCATCCTGAAAGTAGATAAAATTGTTTGAAAATTTGTTTCTGCTTGCTGTTTCAGTCCAGCAATATATGTTAATCCTCTGGATTTCACATATCAACGAGACATGATATGTGGAAATCTCATTTCTGCATCATTGTAAAATGCTCAATCTGACAAAACATCCTGTGAAAACAAAATCACAAACCATGAATATGGGACTCTCCTGGACTGAATTAACTGTTGAATATTATATTATCCTGCACATGAAAAATCTAAATGACAACCAACCAGCCATAACTGTAATGACTGACTAATCTGAAGCTGTTATTTTATCATTTCACAAGAAGAGCTGACAGTCCTGTAATATGAGGACTGACTCCTGTGTGAAAAATGAACTGAAAAATTCTCACTGCTGAGCCCGAAGTGAATAATCTTCTTCTAACCCCCAATCACATTCATGTCAGAAGTTGTACTAATGGAACCTAAGAACTCATTTGTATTACTTGTCTAATTAATTTGTGCATAGTAATTATTGCCTCAAACTCTTTGCTGATTCACCATACTTGAGACCTTATTAATATCTATGCAAATAATTTTGCTTCCCATGAGCATACAGTTGTACATTATTACATCTGGAGATGCAAAGTATTGTTTAGTTAAGTAAATAAGAAGAGTCATCAAAAAAAGGCCCAGTTGGATGAAAAGTACAATATATAATATATTTTGTTGTATGTGAGTGTGTGTGTGTGTGTGTGTGTGTGTGTGTGTGTGTGTGTGCAGAACAGTAATGTAAGTGTACATGCAGGCAAAGGAAGTCTGTGCAGCTTTGGTCCATAAAGCAGCATAAGTCACCGGAAGAGAGGAGATTGCTAGCTTGCAGAATTCATTAAGATGAATGTAAGGTATATGGATTTCCTCTGCAAGAAAAAAAGAAACCCTTGGCAGCTGCAGACCAGCACCCTAATGAGTCTTCAAGTAGCTTTCCATGCACCTTTGGAATGACAGCAGGATTTTTATGCATTTGATTTTTGCAACTGCACTGATGATTGATGTTGTTCTGAATGCGAAGGACTCATCTTAAATCTCTCAGTATGTTGGCCTCTTTTCTATTAGTCCTGGAACCAGAACTACAACAAAAAACCATTACTGTTATATACATTCACTTATAGAAACAACTATTTCACCCCAAACAGATGCGTTTGTCTGCCCAAGAGACTATCTGCTAGAATGAGAGTAATCAATAATAAACGGATATGGACATAAATCCCTGTGATAAAGAGGCAGGTTAAAGTGATTTTTCATCCAAACTAGCAGCCACAGTGTGTCCTGTCTGGTCTTTCTGTATAATGGCGCCCCCATGCTGTTACAGAGCAGCAGTGTGTCTCCAAACATCCGGCTAACTTCACTCCTTCACCTAAAGCTGTTTAAACCGCTGAGTTTTGCAGCAGCTATTGTGTACTTACACCAGTCAGGTGCACATTAAAAGTCCGACACATGAACATGCAAAGGCTGTTAAAACGACCCTGAAAATGACAGTATAGTTAAACCCAAGACAAACATTTTAACCATGTTAGAGCTAGCCTTAACGGCTAGCTAAATTAGCCTGAACGTGATCCCTGAAAAGTGCCGCTGATCACCACAGCAACGTCTCCGGCGATAACGTTCTGCGCTTCTAGTCAATATAAACCTGCTAAAATGACCCAGGAACCGTCTTTTACAGCCGGCTCCGGAAACTCCCCATAACGCCGTGAACGAGGAACTGATCTGAGATCAGCCGGAACGCCGCCGGATGACGCCAAACAGCCGCTTTCGGTCCAGACTACTGGAGGCTTCCAGGCTTCCGCCGTAGCCAACATTTGTGCGGGGCTGCCATTTTAGCGACCTTACGGTAAGAAACCTTGTTCTGCGTCGTCGTTCAGTTCGCTGGTTGATCCACATTCAACCCAAAGTGGACACCAGAAAGCCTGTTGTAGTCTTCAGCGGTGTCCGACCTGTTGTTTCGTGTTGGCAGTCAGTGTTAGCTAAACTAGCTTGTTTACTACTATGTGTGTGTGTGTATCATTTAGCTGCTTTTTAAGACCAAACAATATCATATTTAGCCATGTTGTGCTCCTGTTGTGTGTTTGTTACTCTTGTTATAGCTATTTCAGATTCACTTCCTGTCAAAGTGGTTGCTTTAACTAACTTTAGCATTTAGCTACATACTAGCAGTAGCATGTAGTCTTAATAGTAGCTGCAGGGAGATCTTAGAATGTGTTAGTGTGTGTGTGTGTGTTTGTTAACAAATTGAATTGAGGTCATCTGGTTGGGGCCTTAATATCAGCACACTTGGTTTCTATGTTTGTGGGCAGCACAAAAAAATAATCATGGGGGTCAACGTGATCCAGCTCACCTCCAAGTCGCACCATGAAAGCATCCTGGCCTCTCTGCATCAGCTGAGACTACAAGGACAGCTAAGTGATGTGACAATCCAGGTAGACTACCAGGGAGACATGCGGGAGTTTCAGGCCCACCAGGTGGTGCTGGCAGCATCCAGTGGCTACTTCAAGAAGATCCTCCTCTCCCAGGATGGTGACCGAGACAAATTATTACTCTCAAATATGCACTCCACCAATTTCTCCAAGTTCTTGGAATTTGTGTACACCGGTAAAGTTGAAGTGGCAAGGGATAGGATTGGTGATGTTCAAGCAGCGGCACACTTGTTGGCCTGTGAGGGTCTAGCAGAGGTTTGTGATGAGGCCATGAGTGCAGGGATCCTGCAAAGCTCTACGAAGAAAACGTCTCCAACAAAGGTTGGCGATAAAGATGACTTGGATGGTGGCAAGAAAGAAAAAAGGACCAATATGAAGAAGCAGCCTGAAAGCATATTACATAAGAGGCAGCTTTCTCCACAGAGCTCTAAGAGAGAAGCCACATCAAATAAAGTTAAAATAAAGGACACAGTGACGGACGAAAAAAGACAAGGACAGGCAAATCAGCGGTTGGTCCTTAGGAGGACTTCAAATACTAAAAAAGAGACCTTGAACAATGAAAACCAAGATACCACTGAAGACACAGAGGAGTGTGAGGATGGGAATGAAGGCGAGGCTCGGACAGAGAAAAGAGACAAGTCTTTGTTGGGAGTCCCAGTATCTGACATGGATGACTGGGAATGTGAGAATGATGTACAAAGTAATGACCCTGGAGACTCCACGTCGCTCTCTGTGGAGGAGGAAGAAGACGAAGATGAAAAGGGGGAGCAGCCCAAGGAAACTTCAAAAAAAACATCAAAAGCCCATTTCCAGTGTAACAAGTGCCAACGGACCTTCCACTATGAGAGAAGCTACTTGAAACACATCAGGTAGGACATGATAGGTTTACTTGGGCACCTTTTTAGCAATGTTATCTCCCAGCTATTGAAAATCTAACAATTTATCAATCATCTTATTCTTTTTTTTTTTTTTTTTTTGTTATTGTGCAGCCCCATTTTGTTCACTGTTCCCATGTCACACTGGAAATATGGTGTCTGTAGGGTAATGTGAGTCATCTAGTGAGCACTTGGTCCTACCCTGGAGCTCCCTACTCTTCTGATCATTTTAAGTGTTTCATTATGTGCTTGGGAGGAGAACCACTGTTGTCAGCTATTCATGTGCAATTGGTTACTTATTTTTACATACTATACAGAAATCATTTCCATCTGTTGTGAACATGGATGCATTTACATTAGATAAGTAATTTTCCTCATGCTGCGATATAACAAAACGAGAAGGAACAAGTGAAAGTCATTTGGCATGTTAAACAACTGCCTTTGTAATTTTCTAGTTTGTAATTACCTTTAATACCAGTTCTCACAGTGACAACAGCACAGTTATATCACCATGTTCAGTGCAATAAATCTTTTAAGATATGATACCTTTCTTGCTGGAGCTATGTCGGAAGAAACCTTCCATGTTAGAAACCTTTTGAATAACACGTCCTCTGGTATTACTCCTCTCTTGGACAGCACATACCATGGGGTGAAAGCAGAGGTCATCTATCGCTGTGAGACCTGCCTGCAGACCTTTGCAAACCGCAGCAATTTAAAAATCCATGAAAAGCATGTCCACAGCAACGAAAGGCTTTTTGCCTGTGACTCCTGCAGCAAGACCTTCAAACGAAAGAAGGATGTTGTCCGTCATCAAAGACAGGTGAGGATTTTTGAAATTTAGTTATGTAGCTCAGTATTTAAAAGTCATGTGCATTATTATTTCGATAAGAGTGTGCAGTATAACATGTAAGGTAATAGTGAGTAACACTTTGTTGATTTGATCATTTCTGTCTTAAACGCTTGTTGCTTCTCAGGTACATGAACGCAGCAATCTGCATCATGTCTGTCCTGACTGTGGGAAGGCGCTCAGCTCCAAATCCGCTCTTTTGTTGCATGGGAGGACACACACAGGCACAAAACCTTTTGAGTGCACTGACTGTGGGGCCAGGTTTACCCAAAACTCCGCCCTCAAGATGCATCGCAGGTATTGAACTCAAGGCTGATGAATTATTGGGGTGAGAGTTGTAGAGATGCTAGAGGGGTGAGTTTTTAACCACAAGCTCGGGTTTTCATTTTGAGGCAGTGGAGAAGTACTAAATTGAGGGGGAAAAAAAATCCCACTTCTTATTGTCAGTTGACATCAGCATCCTCCTCTTTACAGATAGATACTATAACCGGCTGCCATGTGTGCCAAACACTACACTGAATCTCACTGAAACTCCCCTCAAATTTTTTCTATGCTGCTTGTCAGTCTATTCAGCATTTTTGGGTTTTGATACTAATAACATGTATGTCCCTATGTTCAGAACTCACACAGGAGAGAAGCCATTTGCATGTGACGAATGTGATTCTCGGTTCACACAGAAGCACATGTTGGACTATCACAAGCGATCACACTCAGGTACGACTGATAAAATATTCAGGATTAGCAGTCAGCCTTGAAGGCTTGAAGACTGTGCTAATGCTTTTTTTCCTGGTGTTAGGAGAGAAGCCTTTCATGTGCGAGGCATGTGGGAAAAACTTTGCATCCAAAGAATATCTAAGGCACCATTCAAACATCCACACTGGGTCCAAGCCATACAAGTGTCAAAAGTGTGGTCGAGGCTTTGCTCAGAGGAACTCCCTACATCAGCATTTAAAAATACATACAGGTAACATATCTCTGTATTTAATACCTATTTACAGCTGAAGACTTCTTTGTTCAATGTTCTTTACATTCTCACTGTCATACTTGCACTCTTGACATTGATTTCATTTTTTGTTTTATTTATGCTTGCTTGTTCCTTTTGAATGATTGTTAGGTGAGCGTCCGTACAGTTGCAATGACTGTGAAAAGCAGTTCACACAACTCAATGCCCTCCAGAGGCACCAGCGCATTCACACAGGAGAGAAACCCTACATGTGTGGCCTGTGTAGCCGCACCTTCACAGACAAGTCCACCCTTCGCAGGCACGCTATGGTCAGCAACACTTATCACACTTCAGTTGTGTGGTGTCAATTTTCACATGTGACTGTGTGGGTACAGTGTTGATAAAGCTGATACTCTGACTGGGTCTATAAATACCCCTTTATTCAAAAGAAGAATTATTAGAGATATTAAGGCTTGTCTACCCTATGCTTATCTTTAGATAATTTGTATTTAAAGACACGGCTATAAAATTAACACGGGCTTTTTCACGTACAGATTCATGATGCAGATGCTCCTTGGAAGAACTACCTGATTGTGCTGGAGGGAAATATGGAGGACAAGAAACCCAAAAGTCCCATAAAATTAAAGGCAGAAAAATCAGGAGCAGGAGAGAAAACGAGTACAGTGAGAAAAAGTGGTGCAGCTGGCGCTACAAGTGCTGCCAACAAAACCGACAACGATTCAACTGTGGTTTCAGCTGAGTCAGTTACCATCCCCTCTGACTGGGCCAGTCATGACACCATTGCCCTGGTAAGTCAGGGTCCACTCAGCGGGATCACTGTCATCCACACTGAGGTGCCACCTGGGGCGCAGATCCAGCCCATAATGACCACTGACAGCACAGGGGCCAGTGTCATTTCCTTAGATGGCTCCACCATCCCTGTCCCCTTCTCCATACCCATGTCTCTGTCTCATTCTACTCCCTTATCCTCTGAGGCCTCCTCTGTCTCCCTGTCGGTACCCTCAGTTCTCTCAGTTCCTGTTTCTGAGAGCGCACTAGCATCGGCCTCAGAGATCCCAGTTTCGACATCATCAGTCCTGGAAGCTGCTGTTTCACAGACCATTTTGCCTCCGGTTTCAGAAACTAAGACCACCTCTGAGATGGATATTTTGTCGCCTGATATTCAGACTGTGATTATCACTGACGAGGGGTGTGAAAAAGAACAAGCAGCAGTTGTCCAAAGTGGTTGACAGCAAAGGACGGCAGATACTTCTTTGGATGAACCTGACCAAGACATTGTTTAGAAATGCATCTGAATATGTTCAAACCCTCACTTAATGTTATTTTAATGTTTATAGTTTGAAATCACAGTCTGGATGTGTGTCCTGACAGCAGACTTTGATCATTGTCAGTGTTTTATTACCTGTCACTTTTAATGTGTTATTCAGTGTTCATCACACCATTTTTGAAATTCAAGGTATTCATTAAAAATCCCAAGAACCTGCTGAGCCGCAGTAATTACCTTTAGAGATATAACTAAGGTATAGTCAAGGTCTCAGGCTTAGTTAATGATTAAAATAATATTGTATTGTCTTATGAATCACAATGTGGAATGTGGCATCCCATTGAGTACAAATAAAATTGAAGTAATTGATAGTTGATTGCAATATAATGCCAAACATCAAATCAGGCTCAGTCCATTTTAGCACTTAGTGTTAATATCACACCTGGTCAGCGTACAGTGTGCTGTAGGAGTTACAGCCCTGATATTATATTGGATGGTCTGGCAATCCTGTCAGAAGTCCTTGGCAGTTACAGAACAGCACCCCAGTGAATCCTCAAGTAGCTTTCCATACAAGTCAGGAATGGCAATATGCCTTCCACAGGTGTGGTGATTTATCTTGGTCTGAATGTAAATGAATGAAGCTTAAGTCCTTCAGAATCCTGGCATTTTACTCTCATTGGAACCATTTCCATAAAACTGCAGCTGTGTTTCAATATATTTGTTATGTTCCACAGACACTCCCTAGTACCCCCAAGGATTTACAAGGCTGTCGCCACTTAAACAACTTCTGGAAAGAAAAATAACCTCTAAAGTTTGTCATTTTGAATCCATTTAAATGGAATGAGACAGCCTAAACTAGATGGTGCCTTCCTTTCAAATGTCTCTTGTTGTTGATCAAAGGTAGAATTGTCTTATTTATTGCACTTTAAATAATGCTGATGTGGGAGGAAATGCACACTTCACACGTCATGTTGTTAAGAACAAGACATAACTAGGTCATATGGTGCACTGTCACAGATTATTGATCAGATAGAATTTTTTTTTTGTCCATCTATTGCCAAACAAACATGGCCACTCAAATCAAACAGTATGAGGTTACAGTCAGACGGGGCAGCAGGGGAATTACAATATCAATAAAATTAAGCCTCTATATGAATTTAATAATATATCTATGATTAGCAATGCACATGTATGTATGTTGTAGCATAATGCAAAATGTATTCTATAACACACTTATTATTCTTTTGTGGTTGTTCCACTAATCAATGTGTTATCTCACACACAACATATGTTCTTGAAGTATGTTGGTAAAGAAAATGTAGAAGGCAAACATTATTCAGCCACTACTGTATAGAAAATGTTTTTATTTTAAGGTTATGGAAAGCAAACTATTGTTGACCTTGAGGATGCAAAGAAAGATTGATGTTTATAACAGAAGACACTTTAAATTCATAATCAAGGTCAGAGGCAGGGCAGTGTGGGATATAATACCTTTATTATTGTCCATTCGCACAAGCATACACGTCATATCCAATGTCCATTGTCTTTCCATCTGGAAGAAGCTGGATATGCAGGGCTTCTCACCCTTTTGTAAAAACTTTGGTCTGGCTCACTAGTGAATGTAACACAACACTAACCTGTACACAATGACATGCTTAGCAACTGGCCAGTTGGAAGGTGCACTGCAGAAGTAAACCTTTACTGAGAAGTTCACAACACAACACAGCTCAGAATGAATGACTAATGATGCAAATTTTCCCAAAATTACTGCCTTGGGAAGAGGGAGAAAGGGTTTTCATGACAGTGTTTATCCCCAAAGTACAGCTCAAGAGGCAACCCATAAACTGCATCTTACACATTCAAATATTCATGTATTCTCACATCAACAAATTCTAACATAATGATAGATCATCCCAAAAGTAGTAAAATCATGAGCGTGTATGGAAAAGAAATCAGGTTTTGTACAAATGTTTAACAGTCTACACTTGGTGCATATCACTGTCCTTCATCAAGAACAGTCTCTCATCACAGGTGTTAAAAAGAAAACCAAAACTTTTTCATGGTAATAGTTGTTTGAACAATCATGACATTGATTGAATCTTTCCCTTCTTTTTCAACGCAACACAAAGTGAGATAAATGTACATTTTTTAAATCCACACGCACCATGTTAATCTTATGTACAACAAACTGAAGCTTTTAAATTATTGAAATATATAATAAACTAGGTTAAAAAAAAAAAAACAAAAAAAAAACCCGCATCAGACTACGAAACAATACTTGTACAAAACATGCAGTGCTTGTCATCAATACTAACATTAGTTTCAATACAATATACCACTCTGAAATCCCCTCAGGACAGATTTCAGCAGAAAAAGGTATGCAGCAATCCTCTAGGAAGAGGTGAGGGCGAGAGGATTTACATTCTGACTAGATTCAGATATGCTTGTAAGGAAAGCAAAGATAGTACTCTTGACAGTATAGCAGTGAGCAGTGGAATATTCAAAATCATCAGTAGACACTCCTCTTCAGATTCTATACACAATGAGGCCAGTGTCTGTCTGTTTTTTTGCCTGTGTGTGTGAAAGCATGCGTGATGGGTTTGTCCCTCCATGCTGCATTTTGTCTCCTGTAGTTTTTTCATTTCAGATCCCCTTCTTCCCCCTGGATGGTCTTTTTGATGCGCAGCAGGAGGGTTGTGTGCCACTGATCCAGGCGTGAGATGGAATCAAACTCCTTTACCTGCAGGTGGAAAAGTGCAGAAATATTACAGAGAGATAAGCTCCTGATTCAGGATCACAATGACAGAGTTCACCGTGTTTTTATTAAATAACTTGATTTAGTTATCCGTTGACTAAACTAAATAAAGACTCTTCTCTGTCTGACTTTGCATTAACTTTGACAATGTTGCAGCCCAACAACAGTGATGTACCACATCAGTCTACACTAATTTCACATAAACACATAGTACTGGGAGACTGAAATGATTCCTAACATCCAGCCTTAAACTTTTCTGAACACACGTGGGATCCCGTGAAACTACAATAGTGCAAGCAGGGGGAGTTGTGCTATCCAAAGGCTTTAATTTAAAACTTAACTACTTTCATAGAGTGCACAAGACTTACTGCTTCTGTGAAAGCCTCACTGTTTTGTTCCTCATGTGCCTCCAGGAGTTTCTGTTATGATAAAAAAAAATTAGGGTTACTCTTACAAACTGAACAGATTTAAAAGGAAAACGCCATTAGATTGTTCAGTATTCTTAGCAAGGAGTTACCTTCAGCAACTTGCATTCTCTGGAGTCTGAAAAAGCTGGGAACATCTCCTCATACTTTTCAACAGCAATCTGTGGAGATTCAGGGTGTTTAAAGTACCACAACTCCCCATCCCCAATCCTCAGAATGAACCCCGAAGGCATAAACCAACCTTAGCGTTGAGCTCATCAACAATGAAATGACACAGGGAGGCTTTGAAGAAGTACTCCTTGGCACTGTATTTCAGCAGAGGGTTGTCCATCGTGTTGGCTCCAACCTAGATACATTCAAATCATACAGCAGGTACAGAAATGTCAACAGAACCCTGTCAGCGGTGCTGAAGCAAAGATGAGCCACATATCTGAGTGGTCACCCACCTGCTCGTAGATCTCAATGGCCTTCTGGTACTGCTCCAACTGAGCACAGTACGCCCCAACCTTCAGCAGACACTTGTTGGCAGAACTACAGAATAAGACAAACACACTCAATAGTGTGTAATATTTTCCAAATGCAGCTGTAATAGAGCTTATGTATTAAATAACTGGTGAACATTTATACCACTTTCACCGTAAATGATCTGACATGACACAGCAGAGAACCACAAGTGTAATCAGTAACAATGCTTTGATGTGAGTATCTCCGTCTCAGGGCCCTAGTTTTCTATATGCTGGTCCACTTGAATATGCTTGTTACTGTCACCAACAGCTGCGCTTCCTCTGCTATGACAAATCACAGTGTGGCAGAAGGCTTGTGTGAAGAACAGCCATGAGCAGGCTGCTATAGAAGCTATCCAGCAAGGTACAAGACCCTGTGAGGTTCTCTTCAACCTCTGTGGGGTCCTGTCGGGGTATTTTAGTCTGGACTTTTTAATGACTATATAAAGTTATATGAAAATAAAAATCTGTGTCTGAAATCAGCATTAGTCCATCACAGCTAATACTGTGTGCAGTCTTGGGGTCACGGCGCACACATAACTGATATTGCTCTTTGCTTTCATTTCTCTTGCATCAACATGGCAACATCAGATTTTAAAGTTGAAGGAAGGCAGAGATTACATAGATAAAATACAGTATTTTATCCTAGTTTAAGAAAAGGTGAGATCAGCACCTGTTTGATTCTTCTCCTTTGTAGTAGTCTGCTGCTTGTTCATAATGTGCAATGGCCTTTACAAAAGAAAAACAGCAAATACTGTAATTTTAAGTGTTCACAACAGATATAACTTACAATAGTCATATGAATAATTAATGTTAATATAATCTTATGATGTGATGTCTAACAATGTGATGTTACCTTTTCAATATCAACCAGGTCAGACTCATAAATCTCTGCGATACTGATGTGGTGTTTGGCCGCGATGGTAAATCTTCCCTGGAGGAAGAGGAGAAGAAATCATTACTAACTGGATCCATCTTGAGTGTTTTGTTACATTTTCATTGCAGAGAAGTGAGGTCAAGTGGTGACCGGTGGCTTTATAAACAAAGTTTTATCTTTTGAAATGATCCTCACCAAAAGAAATAGCATGACGGAGTATGTGTTAAATAAACAAACGTGTGTGCTTTCAATATGTTGATATAGGGCCAATAATAAAGTGTAGGAGTGGAGGGAAAGGCAGAGAAAGCCTCCTACGTCAATATATATGAAAATCTTTTCTTATCCAGTTCTGTTAAATTAAAAGCTAAAGGTTGTGGATGAGAACACAGATGGAGACTTTCTGTGTGCATCTTACCATGTCTGTGTATATATCGATGGCAGCATTTAAACACTTGATTGCCTCTTTTGGCAGCATAAAGGAAGAGGAGGGAACAGTTAGACATCAGTTACAAAGGGTTAGTTTTGCTAATATCTGAAAGAACCTTTAACAGCCCTATTCAAGATCTGTTGACAAGGGTTGTTAGTTCAGCGGCATGTAAGGAAGGGACCTATATGTTTCTTTCAGTCTAATGTTAGATTCAAATGGTAAAAAAAAAGCAAGACACCCCCGTCTGTCTACTCACCAAATACCTGAGCCAGTCACCCTCCCCCAAAACCAATGGACAGATCTACGCTTCGGACAATATTAAATGGGGCCACATGGAGAACAAAAAGCCTCATAAATCAATTAACACTAAATGCCAAGCCATTCAAGAAAAATAACTCCTACACGATCAATTGCTTGAAAGATGATGAGCAAAACAACTGACGCAGATTGTAAAAAGTGAAATCCACCTCACAGGGAAGTATTGCCTCTTAGCCAGAGACTTACCGACAAAGTTCTTGATATCCTGTAAATAATGTGAGTATGCATCCTGGGATTACAGTGTGTTTCAGTCATTTAGAAAAACACTTATTCTAAAAAAAAAAAAAATCTCATCTCAGGAGGCTTGATTAATTTCCTGCTAGAGGACAGCATATAGCCTCATATCCCCACCGGTGGGTGGGGAAATCATGTTGCAAGTCAACTTGACCATGAAACAGTATTCATTGAAAACAAGCTGAATGACAAGTGTTTCAATCAGACATAATTAACATATACTGTACGTACTTAGGTTAGTGTTAAATTACTAACATAATTAAATTATTTATTCTAAAGGTCAAAATTTGAGTAATTATGAGTTTCACAGGGCAAGGTATGAACTCAGTCATTCTTTTACCATTCGGGTCAGACTTCTTGTAAGCATTCCCTGCATCGATGAAACTGGTGGCACAATCATGTTTGTTCTGCAGCTGCATATGGAGACGTGCCGCCTTGCAAAATGCATTTCCAGCAGCTACAGATTGAGGAAAAGAAAACAGAAATGTTCATACACTCATACTTTAAACTCTGAATTCATCTTACACTCTAATTTATGCACATCATTCCACCTTTTTGTAGCTCATTCAAGGCTCATCCACAAGTGCTGCACTTTACAATCACAATCATCGCATGGTGAAATTGATTAGTTTAATAGCTTAGGTAGAAAACAGCCAAACGCACCACTCCAATTTTTGACCATCTTGAACATGTTGGCTGCCCTGCAGTACATGTCGCATGCCTCTTCAACTTTGTGATGTCCACTATAAAACCAAAGAGAAAACAATTATCAGCAAACTGATTGCAGTGAAAATATTCATCATATACATTGAGACAAAATAAATGAAAAAAAAAAGACAACTACATGTTGTAAAATAAATGATCATAGGTTGACGAATTATATGGCGGTTTAGGCTGTTGCATTTTCTAGGAAATGTAATGCTAAAATTGATGAACTGGTTTAAATAAATCCCCCTACACAGGGTCTATATATCTCCATCCTTCACTGACAACAAGTGGACCCCTGAGAACTCCCTGTAGTTGTAATAATACTAAGGCCATTCAATCACGGCAGGATTACGTCATTGATTGGTCAGCCACAGATTTAAGATTATGAGGCTGCGAAGAGTTCTTGCCAACAAACTGCAAGGGAAGTAACATCTGGAAGTCACCTCAAATCACAATGGACAGTAAACGTTGACTTTTTTATGACACGTAAACACAGCTGCCTTTGCTTTGTCGTTGTTACATGGTAAAATATTCAGGTATACGAGATTTGCCCTGTACACTGCACACTACGCTCTCAGAAACCTCGGGTCTACGGGGATTAACTCTACTGTCGTTGAGTGTAGGCTACTGATGAAAATAACTATTAGTAGGTTAGTAAGGATGAACTCCGCCCTGTGTGTGTTGACGGCGCCTCGGGGGGGATTACGGCGTTAAATCAGAGACAGACATTATGTTTGACTCATTCAGGGGTCAGTTTTCATTTGACTTGAATATGAAAACTGGATTCCTGAAATGCAATGGAAGCATTTGGGAAAACATCTGTTCGGAAAATACGTCCCATATTGACACAGACTGTATGTGATCTGACATAATGCGGAGACAGGGTGACTCTACAGAAATGGCTCCAAACGGAGACATGCTAGATCCGGCGGTGTCTAAATGAGTCCAGCAGAGACAACTGCGTAGCCTCCAGGCCGAGGCCGAGGCCGAGTCCGGCAGGGAGTGCTGGCATGTTTACACTGATGACAGCTAACTTGGCTAACTGACTTGCAGGAATTAGCACAATGACCGGGTTCTTCCTCTGGGGGTTAAACAGAAACGGAACATCATTCTGCGACGTGTTGCCAGGCAACATATGGACCGGCTGGCTGAATGTGGAGGAAAGGGGCTGCGGGCTAACTTTGCTGCTGTAACTTAGCGCAGGCAAGCTGTCTGCTCTTTGGTGCAGTGCTGTCTTACCCTCCAAACATCCCTCCCAAAAAAGAACCAGAGGACTTGACTTTCTTGTCGGCGTCGGCCATTAGCTGAATCGCTTCCTTCTCTTTCCCGGAGTTGTCCATTTCTTTACTGTATTTGGAGCTAAAGCTGATGTGAGGGAGAAATGCCCGCAGAGGATCCCGCTGTGTACAGTGAGGATTACAGTCGACGGGCTTATTAAGCGTAGGCGTGCTCGAGCCCGTAGTTTAGAGGATAACCGTTGCATCGCGGGAGTTGGTGTCCTTCACGCAACAAACACAGTTGGCCTCAAGGCGGAAGAAACTACAAATCCCAGCAAAACCCAAATCTATTTTTATATCCAGTGTTACGTGATATCTGACGGTAAAGCCGTTCAGAATATACATTCAACGTCAGGTTTTTTCTTACCATTAGTTGGAATAAAACAATTTTTTTCTCTTCCGACAAAAATAAAATTGAGAATATTATAGTTAGATAAATTCCCTGCAGAAGCGGCACAGCCAGTGTAGTTTGCTTCTCTGTACAGCAGTGGGCGCTAGAACATTATAGGTGACTGAATCTTTGAGCGGGACCAAACCTTCACTGGTGAGATTTATTTATTTATTTATTTTATTTTTTTTATTTTTATTTTTTAACTGAGCCAACTTTGCAAACGTTGACATTTGTTTGACTTGCAGGTTGAAAGACTGGCAGTATTGGAAGGTAAGTAATATTTACATCTGCGCTTTACTTAACCCTCCTATTATCCTCAAATATAACAACACATTTGATCCTTGGGGTCAATCGAACACCAGAGATATCTACCTCTAAAAACTGATTTCAGTTAAATGATTGGCCAAGTTTTAGTTTCGGGCACTTTGTTTATTTATTGAATACATTAAAAGATCCCTTGATAAGGAAACTTATTATGTAGTTCCACCATCAGGCCAAACTTTCAAAGTAGAAAGAATTGAAATGTTTTCATCTGAATCTTTTCAAATTTACTGACCCCATTAATGACCACAAAAGAATGAACCTTATTGGTTTTGGTGACTCCGTGACCTTTCATTTACTTATTTCTATTTTTTTTATTTACTTTTTCAGTAACATATTTGTGGTTAGTACCCATAAAGTCTTGCTTCGACCTTTCTTTTCTAATCTGGGTTTGGGACTGACAGTGGCAGAGTTTGGACTGTGTACCAGAGTACCTGGAAGAAACCCACATAGGCACAGGAAGAACATGCAAACTCCACACAGAAAGGCCCCAGGCCAGGAACCAAACCCACAATAGTGAGGCAACAGTCTAACCATTATGCTGCCATGCTTCTTTACATTCCAGACATATTTCTTGCACTGAGTACAGGTCATACTCGTCTTTGAATCCTTCTGAATGGGACGCAACTGGCACCTGCCACATTTACCTGCCTGTGGTTTGTGCCATTTGAGATGTTGGGTTTACCCACCAGGGCTTAAGATGTGAAAAAGTAATCACATGTAATGTTATGCCCATGCAGTCCTTCAAGCACAAACCTCATGCCCCGATTTTTTCAAGTGCTTCTTTAGGGGATTTTCCTGTGTAAACCTGCATATTGCAACATCGGGACTGTGCATCACATGGTGCCCAAATTTTGATGCTGTATTTGGCAGGTTTGCTCAGCATATATTGTCAGATTGAACACCGCCCACGAAATGCAACCAAGCATTCATCAAAAGTCACCATGAAAGTATTAAAGTTCTCATGGGAATTATGCTTTTCCTGCCCCCTCGTGATGTATCAACTATGAAGTCTGCACCTGCAGGTCTACGGATGTGAGGTTACCCAGTCCCCAACAACTTGGGGTCAAACTGACCCCAGAGGAACACCCATACTTTCAAAATGTGTACAGCAAATTGAAAAAGTATCATCATGACAATTTTATGCTTAATCACTTGTCCCCCTCAAATTAGGAAAAGTAATGAAATATGAAGCCAAAAAACTAAAATCGACTACAATATTTTGAATGATAAAGAGTGATAAAGTCAAATTGACCCAGATAGGAAGGTTAAGTATACTTTCTAGGAATTTGTATTATATATGTGTATTTTGACTTTATTTCTACTCTGCTATGCTAAAAAAGTAAGCAAAGCCATAATTGCATCGATTTATGTATAATTAACTAAGTTAAAATAAATATAATATGGCCAGAAGTTTTAAACAAATAAAACAAATGTACTTACACACAAATTGATGTATTGTTCTTGTCCTTTTTTGATCAGAGATTATCAAACCTGGAGTCAACCCTCCAAAAGTAAAAGTAAAGTCTTAGGAATCACTAGAGTTGGTTGACATTGGATGACCATATGCATATGCAATGAGCAGCTTTATATGTCACAACACTACTGGGAAAATGTTTTGTGGACTGAAGTGCAGTGCAGGGATCATGTTTTGGGGGCCTTGGTGATTCTGAACAGTGAGGGAAAAATTATGCTTATCATATTTATCTATTAATGCACACTACAAGGTCAATCAAAAGGGTTCAGTTTTTCCTGACATTGTACGTGTTAGTGTATAAGTAATAAATAAACAATAATATTAAACAGTCTGAAAGTACCCTTACTTTTACTTTTTGTAAAACAGAAATTGACATTGTTCTTAATTACATTTCCTTTCCATCAAGTTAACTGAAGCTAAGTGAGGTGTCAAAATGAGCTTCGACATCAGAGATCCTCCTAGTAATTTAAAGTCCAATGAGTGATAAAAGATTTATCACTTTACAGCACACTGTTTCATCATTCCTAAACAGTTCGCTCTGATTAAAACTGAGCATCCCCTCACCTCAAGTCATTAGTTCTGCCACATCTTACTGAATGTGCCTTTATTATCTGAGCAATCATTGACCTCTGTATAGTGACGGGAGTGTCACTTGGGTGTTGGCTGTGGGGAATAAAAAATAAAACATAAGCAAAATCAGACTTACCACTTTGTGTTTTCTTTGCCGACCAACTATCTATCTAGTCAAACTAGTCAGACTAGATAGATAGATAGATAGATTAATAAAGTATCTATCTATCTATCTAGTCTGATTGCAGTTTAGATGTATGTTTGTAGTTAGGAACAAAAAAAAGTGTTTCATGAAGCCCTCCAAAGTCTAATCCACTCTTCTATGAGTCTGAGTGAATTGTTCCACCAAATGTAAAGAGCTTTTCTCTGGGCGTTCCTGAGTTGTTGCGTCCATGAGGCCACACGTGTTTTGTGAGGTCACTGTAGGTATTGACCTATGACCACTAAATTCTAATCGGGCAATAGTGAAGGAATTGATAAGCTTAGTTGATGTGAAAGAGAAAAAGTCAGAGAGGAAATGAACAAATATAGATATTGATTTTATTTACATTATCTTTTACACAGTCCTGAAATGGCAGTTAATATTTAACACTAGATTCTCTCATTCTCGCTGGTAGTTCATTCATACACATATACAGACCATGCATAACCCCATCTTGAGTTTGTAGTTGTTGGACTGTGCTATAAGACAGATTTACAGACAGTATACCATAAATGGATGTTTTGCTCTTCAAAATGACTATTTACACCATAAGAACACTAACTTTTATACCCAAGTGAAAATTTTGTCAAAACAAGTATTTGCCATGCAATAATAAGCATTCTGTTGTGAAGTGAAACAGGATTTACAGGAAGTGTAGAAATATTTGTTCATTCTGTACAGACATCCAAACTCCAGTCAGTTCTAATATATGATGAGGGAGGTATTGGTGATATTGAAAGAAAAAGGCAAGAAACACACACCATTCTCCCCCTTAAGGCTGTTGTACATCTGCACTACACTAAATAAAATATTCCTCTGCTTTCCATCAAATCAAGCATGTACAAAGAACAAAGGATAAAGTACATTTTGTATGCATGCACAAAAAAAAATATATCCCTTCAGGTCAATATGCACTAGTTTGAAAGAGTTTAAATAAGTGAAAACCAAATTATTTCAAGAATCCATCCAAGAGGAAACTAATTAATCCTGTATGCTTCTTCTAAATGCTGTAATCCATCCACTGAGAGCTGAGCATTTATTAATGGCAGCATACATTTTTATCTAAATGCACATTCTACTGAGTGTGTATACAAACCTAACCCAGCAATGGATGTGTCTGATACACTCCCAAATTATTTCCTATACCTGAAATAGCAATCAGTAGGTACTACTAAATGCTATCTGAAATAATGAAAATAACACAAAGTAATGGCTACAAGCACAGAAAAAAAACTCAAGAGCAAATACAAAAGAAACAACAAATTGTCATAAACCTTTTGACAGACAATTTGCTGATATTTTACCTGTAAAATGTATGCATAGACATTTAGCACTTCCACAAGAAAAGATTAATCCTATTGGCTGAATTACTATTGATTGAATTTGACTATTATGAGGACCTCTGTTCAAATTATTCCGATCCCTAAACTGGTCAATGAAAATTATGTGTATGGCTGTCTTGACGCTTTGGCAAAAATCCAACAAATTCATCATGAAACATGCATGAGGTCTCCAGTAAACAGCATGAAAAAAGTCTGTGCTGCTATACTCTCATATGTGAAGCTGTGAAGAAAAGATAACTCTTGATCAAATTCTAAAGTATATACACAATCCCAACTTGTTACTTCTAACCAAGTATGCCATGGTGCTTCTAAGGGTGTGTGAACCTTGAGGTCTGTTGAAAGGTAGTTAAGGTGTATTCATGAGGAGCTGAGCCCAGAGTCTGACTCTGCGCTGCCAGCACGGGCCTTGGAGGCAATGCAGGGAGCCATGGAGCAGGGAATGGAGTAGCAGGAACAGGTGGAGCTCTTTAAGGTCTCCTCTGTTATGACCTCTTGCAGGGAGTGTTTCCCCTCTACTTGGAAGAAATTTGGCTGTTCTCCATTTTCTTCACAGATACTAAAGGAAACAGAGGAGATAGCCATCAGTGAAATTAATGGTTAGTAATTAGTATGCAGTGGTCCCTTATGAGTTTCTTTGAATACAGTCCATCATTCAAAAAACCAAAGCACTGATAAAGTTTCTGTGAACCAAAAACATTTTGCTAGTAATAGTTTTGAAAACTGAATTCACGTAAATGAGTGGTAGGGCTTGATGACAGAGCTGAAATATATACAGAGCATAACAACAATATTTTGTAAGAATAGTTTCCACTATCGACTGAAAACCGTAATATAGCACATGTACAATCATCATAAATAATCATGTTTGACTGTTCAGACAAAGCTCTTCATATTTCACTCATTCAGTCTCATTAAATTATAATTAGCTTGGAGTTGATTATCATATAAATATCATAATTTGGAACAGGGATAATAAACTGGAGTGTAAAGGATTACATCATGATCATCATACGATTCATTTAAAAACTTGTGCTATATGAAAATCCTACTAAATAGTCCTGTCGAACAAGCTATATTGTTAGTGCTACAATTTTATACTACAAGTTTTATGGAGTCATTTAAAAATGTTTTTAATTCTACACAATGTGAGACAAGAATAAAATAAACTAGCAAGATGCAATTAGCACAGACACCTCTAGTTTTACTTCCAACTAACTAATAAAGGATATTGTGATCATACAGAACCATTTTCTTTTTTTCATGCATCCATTTTAATAAAAACCGCTGCATTCCTTTTTCAATGCAGGGATGACTGCACTGGCTGCCATTTTTGTGGGAAGGAACCTTTCTAATTGTTTTTAAAGAGTAAAGAGAATTCCATCTTTTCATCCAGAGCACCTCACTATTTATCTACCTCTTTTTGAGTCAACACCCAGGCATTATTTGCCAAGTATGATGATCGGCGGGCTAACACAATGACTTTGGGGAGAGTCCTGGCTTATCAGATTTCTTTGGCTAACTCAACCATACAACTGGCAACAAAGTACAATAAATTCTAAAGTATAACGAAGCGTCCTTGTGCCATAAGACATCAGATAAGTATAGGGAATGAGCCACAGTGAGCTTTACAGTAAGTTACTGGTGGTTACGGTCTAGATTCAAACCTTTGATGCCAGTCCATTTTAATAACAGGAGTTAACCTTTTTTGCAGGAAAAACTTGAATTACCACCCTGCAGCTGTACACCTCTACCAACCAAATCAAGGTGCAGTCTGTTAATGACTAACTACACTCATTCATGAAGACAAAAAATTAAGCATTAAGTGTATATTTTGATTTGTGTTAATGCTATGTAAAAGTCACCTTTGTGAGCCCAGAAATCCAATGAGCAAAATGTAAGATTTTTGGCTTGATAGTGTCCAACGAATTCCCACTAAAGGCTTCGCCAAATGAAGGCAGAGCATTTTCAAGCCCACTAACAGCATCGAGCGCAGTCATCCCTTTGACTAAAATCAAATGGCCACACAAGTAGATCATCCACAAACTGAATGGGTGCAAATAAGAAATATGAAAAAATATACTCTGTTGTGGTATCTCACAAAATTACTAAGAGGTGGCTCTACTGGTGAGGCTTCAATGCAGATATTCCGGATCAATGTTATTTGAAAAAAAAAATGCAAATACATATTTTTTGGTTGGCACAAAGCTGATCATGAAAAACTGACATGCACTAAACAAGCCATTCACTCTTGAGACTTTTGCTTCAAAAATTAAATTAAATAATATTACCGAGTATCATACCAAGCATAAGCTAAGGAGAGTTCAGAAATGATAAACATGGCAGTTGACAATTAACTATGTTTAGTATAAGGCTAGTATTAAGAAAATTCACAAAGTCAAAATCAACATTATCACTGAAACATCAAGTCCTGGACTATTTAAGTGTCAGTATAGTGCTGTGAAAAGTTTTAGGCACTTTTGATGTTGAGTTCTTATCCAATGTACTGGACCATCCGTCTGGTCCCATACTTGTTCAGCATCATAACACACACCACAAACATCCAACTAGAGTCATAAAGAACTATTATCAGTGACTAAGAGAAACAAGGAGCCATCCATCATATGGCCCCCAATAACCTCTGGTCTCCATATCATGGACTCAGTCTGAGACAAGTTCTTGGAGCGACCATTTGCCAAGTACCTTGAAAAACTGTTCACAAGAGTACAGCACGTAAGAGCAAAAGGCAGTAAAAAGAAATAATAATTAGGTTATTTAATTCTGTTCACAAAACTTTGTGTGATGTTTTATACAAAGAAAACATAGTGATAGCATTATTTTTGGAAGCATCCTAGTGTTACTTTTAGTGCCTAAAACTTTTTCACATCACTGTATAAGAAGTCAACCGTCTTGCATCATTGTCAAGGAACATTATTTTGTTCCTGCTCCATTTAAATAAAGAAGATAGGGACTTTCAGGCAGTATTTTGGGGGGGGGGGACCAAAACCAGCCAGGGGTTGAAGAGTGAGTAAATTAACAAAACACAGACAGGAACCAGAGAGACATTACGGGAATCAGGAGAACTTGGGACAAAATATGGCACCAAGCATTCACAAATTCTGTAAAAAAAGAGGAACAAATGTTTTGATTTGAGATGTTACATACATCTGGAATTTCATGGAACAGTAGGTTGCAACACAGAGGTCACAATCTATAGTCTCCTTTCTTCAGAGGTCTGTAAAGTCCAGGTCAATGTCCAAACATTAATGTAGACTAAAAGTCATGGTGGGGTAAAACAAAGAAATGAAACAGCTGAGCAAACAGGCTCTGCTGACTGGGCAGCCTGACTAAGATTTGATATATGCCCCTGGCATAGATCCAATCTTTATGTAACAGCAGTGGCACATGAAACACACAAAACGGCCAATGAATAATCAAACTATTTTATTCAGTAACTGTGGCAGGAGCCAAGAGATTAAGCCCTTGATAATGTCACCTTGAATTCTGAAAAACTGATTAACTGAGCTGATGAAAAATGGCCTTGTAATCATATATTGGAAATACACGTGGAGTGCTGTGAAAGCAGTACTCAAAATGATGAGACCTCATGTCCTGCTCACTAACTCAGTTGTGGCTTCAGGCTGAGCACAGACAACAACACGGTGTGTAGTTCAGGATGTTCAGTAACATCTGACGATTGTGGCTGTAAACTCAATACCAGAAGGTCATAGCAGAAATGTCAGCAGGCAAAAAAACCACCGAAACTTTACACAATAAATACAGCGTTGGTTGTACTTGAGCCTGTGTGTTTCATTTCTACCCCACAAATATTGAAGTCTTAAGGAAATAAATAACATTTGAACCTACCTATCATAGATGAGCCCGTCGATTCCCTGCTCTCTCAGCTTCCTCCTCGTCTCATGGTCATTGTTATCATCTCCCCAGCTGAACACCACTAGGCCTTTGGACTGGGCATCCCCAATGTGGGAAAGGTTCTTGAGCAGCTCCTCAGTGTGAGCACTGATCCCCTGAAGGAGCAGCCAAGGAAGTCCAGTTAGACAAAAGTAAAATGTGTCACAACATGCCAGAAATGATGTACTGTGGTACTTCAGAAATATTTTTTGGTGAAAATGAAATGCAAAAATGATTGTACTGACATGGCCATGTCACAGTTTTTGCCAAATTTAACCACTAATGCTCACCAGAATATTCTCACTCTGGGCAAAACTTATGGCGATCTGTGTGGTCTGGCATCGGACGTCCATTAGTTCAGGATACTTGTCTGAAATTCCCTGAGTAAGGAAGAGGATGGGGTACTTGTTCTGCTTGTGACGCACCCTGAGAGAATCGAGAAAAAAGATGTCACGATCATAATCTCTGTGAGACAGATCCTATTTATAACTAAAAGCTGGAGATATCGCATCTGTTCACTGGCTAACTTGGCTTTTCTTCAAAGCTGTAAATCTGTAAAGAGCAAGACTCTTTCTGGTATTTTCACATTCAGAGATGAGTTATACTTTCAGATGTGCTAATCTAAACACATTCTGCAATCATATAGTTTGAAGCATCTCAACAGTTGAGACAGAAATGGAGCTTGACATACTAATCAACATTAATGTACAATTAATTACACTTAAATTTATTGAGAAAAAACTGTATACAAAAATCTAAAACTTTGCCACGTAAGGTGATTATGTTTCTGAATAGAATGTGATTTTTTAGTGTCCCATTATATCTGTTGCTGGTTGCATTTACATGGTGCAGATATCCGGGTCAAAGCAGGAGAAGACAATGCGCCTTTTGCCGCCTTTTTGCAGAACACAGGACAGGACAATGTCAAGGTAGGTATTCATGTTGAAGTAGGATGATAAGTTCCCATCCCATGATCCGTCCTGCCAATACAGAGGATTAAATCATATCAGTTTATTATGAAAGGAAAAAGGTTCAGTCAAAGTAACTTTTACAATGGATTTTTAAATCACCTTCATCTGGCAGATCCACTTGAGTTCAATGTTGAAACCCACATGCTCCGGAATAGCCTGAAAGATCTGTAAAAGGTATAAAATGTTAAGGAGTTTATTTAAAATAGAGATAAGTTGGATAAAAGTAGTTAGTATTTGACAAACTATTTGTAATTCAACACGTATTTGACAGTGAGAGAGTCACTGGCAGACAATGTCAATGTAATTTACCTGTGAGAGCGAGGGGAATGGCTGATGCTCATCAATTTCTTCTTCATCATCCAATAGATCTGAACAACAAACAGAAGACATGACTGCACGTGAACGTGGCACACATTAACTTTTGGCCTCTTTCTGTATCTGCAGCCACTATGCAGTGATGCAAGACAACAGTATGCGGGTCTTTAGAGAAAAAAAAAAAAAAAAAAACCCAACAACAAAACACTACCTTTGTTATCATTTCCTTTCATTGCAGTGACATGGGCCAGCTGTGAAACAAAACAAAGCATGTTCAGTTGTGTCTGTAAGTAAATACTTTCCGACTGGTGGAAAAGTCTTGAAAGAAGTGAATCTGTTTCACTAGTTATTGTTCTTAGCATAAGGGAGTAGTAGATTAGGCTGGCTCAGATTTGTTGGCTATTCATTTTGTGATTTATTCATTGGAAAGATGCATGTTTCCCAAACTTTTTTGCAAAGATGAATTCCAGTTTGTTTTTTTACCTTAAGGAGCTGCAGCTGATCAAATGTCAAGTCTTTGACTGGCACTTCAATGAGCTCAAGTGATGTCTTGTCATTTTTCTGTCAAGTATAAAAAAAAAACTTAGATGAACTCTTAAGTGATGACATCAATTTGTTCCTAATTACCACTAAGCATGGTGATCAAGTGATAATAGATAATGGAAAGTCAAAATACCAACAGAAGTATAAACTTTTAGATCAAAGAACAACTTAAAAAGTCACATATGGCCATCATCATGTACCTTCTTGGTGGATATGCAACATGTCAGATCATGGTAAACAATAGGAACAGCATCCTTGGAGAGGTGAACATCAAACTCCACATAGGCTGCACCCTACATATAAGAAATTCATGTATAATTAAAGGCGAGTTATATTTAAGATAAATATTTTCTCATGAACTAATTTTTTGTGTAACTCACATGCTTGGCAGCACTTTTGAATGAGGCTACTGTGTTCTCCCTGATTCTGTGGTGTCTGTAAAATACAAATTATAAAACTATTTTGTTGAAGGGCAGCAGATGTCAAGACATGTACCAACACTGACACGCTATCCAATTCAAACTTCTAATGACTCACTTGGCTGCATGCGTGCTTCCTGCTCCTCTGTGGCCCACATCCAGAGTGCTTTTTTTCTTCCAGTATTTGGTGAATGAGGAGCTCATGTCACATTGCAGCCCTCGGATGGGCCGAATCACCAGGTAATCCACTGGAACAGAGGAACAAGTTAGTTCAGCTGGTTTTTCTGTCCACAATTTGTAAACAAGTACTTTCTCTGCACAACAGAAGAGGAAAAATAATTACACTTTTCCCACTTTCTTTTGCAAATGATTATCAGTTGGTGTGAAATTCCTTTGTGAAAAACCTTACCTCTTACTTTCCCGATGGTCTGTCTGGAATTTCGACCCATTATGGGAAGCGTTACCATGCCGTTGTCTTTGCCACTCTCCAGAAAACTGGAGGAGAGGAGACAAGCAGTGCCCACATGTCCTGGATGGGTATCCCCCTGGACCACATGCTCACCCAGATCCTCCTGTAAACAGGAGAAAAATCTGACTTTTACAATTCAGATCAAATGAAACCGCATATAATTGTGACGTCTGATTTGTTTTTTTCTGTTTCACTTTTATTTCTAACTCAAGAATACAAAGTCATTATTTAACTATTGGTTTTACTGGAGTATCAGAGGCCACCATTTATTACCTCAAAGAACTCAAAGGTGAGCTCTAGGTTGTCTGGGTCCATGGTGTGGATACTGTACTCTGTCCACTTGGAGGGCTCCAGAGCATACCCACACTCAGGCTGCGAGTGACGTGACTTGTAGCCATTGGCACTGATCATACTGATCTCCAGGGTTGTAGTAATCTTATGCCAAGATGAAGGACTGATTGCATCATCCTCTTCATCTTCTTCCTCCTCATAGCCCTCCAAGGTCAGCTTGATCCTGGACAGGTGAATAACATTAAGGGAAAATAAGCATATTTTAGTCACATTGAAAATAATTTATGAAAGAACATTCAGAGAAAAGGTTCAATTAAATTATGTTGTATTTTGAGCTCCTCTTAGTATTATGGCTGTGGGATGGACCTATTTCACTTTTAGGTAACAGGCAGGTAGGATAACAGTAGTGCTGTAATGATTTTTCCAAACTTTTTCTGGCTGGTATTGAAATTGAGCTTGGTGTGGTCCAGACCTAAAGCGAGACTTCTTGTATTTCTTCTTAGTGATGGACACCGGAGAGGTCTTAGAATAGTGCAAACGCAAGCGAATCTCTGTCTGGCATGTGAGCCACCCAGAGTCAACACAGTTCACTCCATCTATAGAAAAAGGAAAGACATAGACATGACACGTGTGTATTTGAAGACAATGTATATGAATGCCAACCCGGGGTCTGGTGTCAGCAACAAAAGGAAGGAAGAGACAATTGTTTTTCTGTTGTAATGAACAGCCTCAAAATGTCTGCTGTACAAAACAGAGGAAGCAATGACAATGTAATCTAAAGGGATATCAGTTAACCTGAAGGATTAAGCACATCAGTAAGCCATTTAGTGCTGCAGTACCTCACATAGCTCTTGCACAGGATATACCCACACAAGGTAAATAAAGCTTACATTTCCTAGTTACAGTTGTTTTTGTAATTTGGGTGTGACTAAAGAGTTTGTTCTTCTTCGAGTCCAACTTACTATGAATTCCAAACTGCCCATCATCAATCATCTGGTGGGGTGCTGCAATGAAGGAAAAAATATTAAAACAGGATCAAGGAATTAAACCAGGACAAAAAAAATTGAGGACAGATCAAATCCGTGCATTCCCATTGTTTTCATATAGGGAATCCTTTAAACAAGACACCGAATCCAAGCATCCACTGGTTTGCTCTGGATTTGATTTGCCTCACAGTCAAGAGTCCACTCAGCAATAAAATGCATTAGTTTCAAAAAAATGTTCAACTACAGTTATTAGTGTGACCATGTCTTTTGGGTTAATTTAGGAGAATGATGAAAGCACAAAATACTTCAGGAGTTACAACAAAAACCTTAAATTTATTCTAATTCTAGCTGGTTATGGGTATTAATGGGATCTTTTCGAAGAAAGCAAGAAAAAGTAACAGGGATTCGTTGGCAGGCTGAGGTTAAAAAAGGACATCAAGCAGGGTGCAACTGTGGCTGCAACTATTCTTTCTGACAAGCTCATTTTGAATGAGCTTTGTTTGCATTCTGGCCAGCACAATGGGGTTTTAACTGGAGAGCCCTATTATATCAGGCCATGATCTACTGTGCTTCAGTTTCCTCCATGGCTATAGATTATTCCAGCAAATGTTGTCCCTGATCTTTTCCAAACCAGACATACATTACCAAAAAAGCTATCCCATCCAAAGGATACTGATTACAGAGGGTTTGAGGTGGGAACACTGCAGTCAGGTGGCAACATATTAATTTTAACATACATTTTATCCCAAAACAACAAACATGCAGTCTGATCAACTAACCCTGAAGTAAAAACCTTCCTCTTCGATTGGACAAACAACAGCTGACCTTAGATCACTGTTAATGGCCAAATTTTGTGCATAGTGCTATGGCAGGGAATGGGAGGTCTATAGGGAGTTTGAGTATGACACAGTTTACCAAACCCAACAATGTGCACCATTTTTTTTGTTGTTCTATACCTGTGGGGCTCATCGTGCGGGGGTGGTGATGGGTCTCCCACATATTGACTATCACTTGACAGGGACCACCTGCACTCTGCAATTCCAATGTTTGGTACAATGTTAGGATTTTCAAATCAGATACATGTAACTACTTTCGAGTCTGGTTTCAAAGCTGTCTCTGGACCAGAGTGCGAGAAAGGAATTAGAGCTGGTATATTCACCAATCCCCAGCTAGGGCAGTCAGCCACCATGGGTAGAAATCTGAAAAGCGAATTTGTTAGTTAAGAAAAAAAGCTCTTGAAACATTTTCTATAGTTGAACATTAAGCTGGTCTCTTTAATAAAACCATAAATAACTGTAGTAAGTGTGTGTACATAGCTACTCTTTTTAACTTTTGCCATTTACTTCATTATAGAGTTAGAATACAATATTCTGCTGTGGAAAAAGTGACCAACACAGCTCCAGTATAATATTATGAAGGAAAAAAAAAAAACATGGTGCATGAGTTAAAACAAAGTTTAAGATTGATGTTACAGTCTTCCCACAGGCATGGGGAATAAATTAAATTTGCTTACATTTCTAACAAGGTAATCATTGAGTAAAGACTCAAATGATTCACCAGGATTGAAAAGACTAACTTCTTTAAGCGGACAGTAGCTATTGTACACCACCAACAAGTTTCAGTTCATAGAAACTTAAGCAAATAAATCTCCCGAACAACACAGCAACAACACAGGAGGAAGTCTGGTGCTCTGAATTTGTGAACAATGTGCGCTCCACCCTTGCAGAGAAAAAAAATAAACACAGCAGTAGGAGAGAGGATGAGCTAGATATATCAGCAAATAGCAGGGAAATGTCTAACTCATCCCTGTCTCTTTCTGTACAGGAACACCAGTTACCTGATATGTTCTATCAGTGGCTTGTGCAAAGCCACTGGTAGCCACTAACCAGGCTTTTTTAAAGGGAATAAACACAGATGCAGGGAAAGCAATAATCAAATCTTTTAAGCGACCATGGCTTTAACTCTGGCAAACCCTTTAACACACGCTTTCAAAGTCATTGAAACAAAAATTTAACTGAGATGACCTCGTCTCCCCCTCCTGCTGATGAGCTATAAAACGAAAGGTATCAATAGACAGACAACAACAACAAAAAAAAAACCAATCACAATACAAACATACAACAACACTTCGACTTGTACTTTGAATTTACATGGGCATTGAGCTCAATAATAATAATAATAATAACAATAATAATAGGTATGTGTTCTAAAAGATTATCTTTGCTAATGGAGAAAATAAATTATAAAGCTATACAGACAGAAGATTCTGCTCACCTTTGACTCTAGAAAGAAGCCTTTGAAGTAGCGGTAGTGGGAAACAACTGCTCTGGGAACAGTGAGTGTTATGGTCCATGTATTTCTATCAACACAGACAGTGCAAATCCGTAAGAGAAGCAGAATGTGACTATCTACTACAGAGATCAGTATACTGTCATATTTCAAAATCATGTTGTGATTAATTGTGGCATTACACATATAGTTTCACCTACCCATCATTACCAGTAGGGTGTAAGGTCACAGCTTTTTGATGGCTCCAGGACCCCAAAGCTTCACAGCTACCAACAACAGCTATCACCTCACCTAGAAAAGTTCAGTCTGACTGGTTATCCGAGGTAACTGCAGCTACAACCAAAATGAAAAATAAAATGACTCCTGACATTTGTACTGAGATCTACAGTGATCTGAAGTCTATACATATTCAAGATGCCTTCTTCAAACAAGGAAATGCTGACATGGCCTATAAATCGACTTGTTCCAGCCCAATAACACTAAACTGTGCGCAAAACGTGTTAACATTACAATTCAAACAACGTTTTGTGTTGTTGATATGTGGAAAGACAGAAGGGTCTCTTGCAGAAGCCCTTTTCAAATAGACATCTATGAATAAAGCCAGTCCTCGAAGGTCAAAGGTCATGTGGTGGCCAGGGTCGACCACTTCATCGTTATCCGTGTCTTCAGTAAAGCTTAGCGGGCATACCTGGAGAGGTTTCACCTCTGACGGCCAGAGTCACCTGAGCGGTGTCCATGGTTGATGCAAGCACAGATAGAGACCGGCGGCAGAAACAAGCTGAAAAACAAAGAGCTTTAAATAAACGGTCCCGTTTCAGAGAGGTCCAGGAAAAGACTTTGAAAGGAGCAGAGGAGGAGAGAAAAATGAGATAAGCAGAGAGATAGCTTCTTACTTTGGGCAGCTGACTGTCGACTCTTGTCAGCGGAGGACTCGCAGTGAGATCATGTGTCTATCCGGCTGAGGAGCCTGGCTGAACTACAGCAAACCCGACCCGCACCATTAGCCATCACTGTTCAGAAGCTGAATGAGCTCGACCCGCAAAAAACCCCCAAAAATAACAGCCGGTGTTTAGCAGCGAATAAATATCCAGGTGTGTTTAAAGCTCGCCGGACACGTTGACTGACCCGGCGAGGACAGACGAGCCTAAACAAAGACTGTGTCTGTAAACCGAAGTATTTCACTGTACACCATCAAGAGCTCCGCAATTTTAAAAGTACAACTTCCGGTATTTACTGCCAAAATAAAACACAATTTGACGACACGTTACTAAGTGATCTGGCAATTCATTCAAGAAAATTTAGATGTTACATATAATTTGTCAGTTGCCATTACTTAATATGAATTCAGAAAGATACGTCCATGATGACTTTGATTACACTCCGAACAAAAATCACTGCTGGAGGCATTTTACTGATAAAATCTCTTAGTTGCTTTGACTCGAAATAACGATCAAATATAAAGGTCACTGTAGATACTGGAGTGTGTATTCTCTTATTACACATGTTACACATTACGGGTTGTTGAAAACTTTGTCTCTTGATGAAATAAGTAGCTACATATAAATTATAGATTGCTGCTAAGGCTGTATAAATCACATAAATTATAAATGAATAAATAAATTGGGGTTTTTTTGGAGCTCGTCAGTTACGCATTTCATCTATAGGTCAAATATCAATGTAGGTCAAAAACAAGACATCCGAGTCTCATTTGGGGTACACTACTTCGCCTTTTATTTTGAAGATGTTATCCGTGGTTCATGTTGCGTTAGGCTTTCCGCTGGCAACTTGACGGAGCTGGTTCATTCCGCCCTGCTCCGGATTTCTAGTCTGTCAAATATGCTGCATTAAATGAGCTTCGGAAAATCCTCCATTATGGGGTCACGTGTTTAACGCAAATAGCTCTCCACAAATCGGAAAGTTGGACATTTTAGAATTTCGTACGGACAAGCTGTCAGAGAAACAAACGATTTCTTGGTGAATTTGTGTGCAACCAACAACAAATATGATGTATCTACTATCCCCAATCGTTACTGCTGTAACGGATCGTAACGGAACGTAGTTCTTAAGCGAAACAGAGGCTGTAAGTATTTTCGTTACCAGATAAATTTTCTATTATATCCAAATCGGAAAGTGTAAAACACTCGCAAGATAACTACGCAACAATAAGCCAATTTCAATCGTGTTACTTGAAACTTAGAAAGTTACCAAGTGTCTGCAACGCCGCAGCATGGAGGTTGTTTATGTCAGCTACCGATGACTTCACCAAGGGAAGACGTTTACCGGTAAAGAAAATGACAGTGTGTGACACAAGATGGCAACGGAAGTGTGAACACACTTCAAGCCCATCAAGCCCATCTGGGGGCAAAGCACACCAAACTGACTCCTGTCCGAAGAAATAAACATTTCTACAAAAGTGTGCACTCGTTCAACTGAAACGTGGTGACGTAAACCAAGCGATCGTTTTCCAGTGTTTGGCTGCTGCAGCAGACGAGTCAGGTAGCGAGCGGTCCAGTGGCTCAAATATCCCCTCAGGCTCACGTGCACTAAAGAGTCTAAACACCACTCACTCTTTAAGTAAAATGAAGCCCAGAGAGTTTAAACTAAATGTTCAGGTTTTATACCCAGAGACTTAGACAAGGAGAAGACGAGTAATGTTGTTGCTGCTCAAACTCCTTAATGTAAGTAGAGAAGGCAGAACATGGTTATTTAATGGACAGCTCTGGCTCAGGGATCTATACATGATGAATTGTTCATCAGGATGGATATCATTTCTGCTTTCCAGCTGTCAGCTGACACTATATTTGGATAATGAGTGCCCTGATCAAATACACATATACACTGAGTCTTACTGCTATTATTATATCCTGTCATTTGCTATAGAGCCATAAAATGTCAACCAACTATCTCTGTTGTCGGTCATGTTGGGAGAGTCTCACCGTCGAGCTGTCTACGAAGAGCGACTGGCTCCATGATGACCTTCTGACCTTCTGACCTTCGGAACTTTGACCTGCAGACACAAACTCCTGCTGTTGAGTTGGCAGACATTAAGTTCCCCCTGTTTCCTCTGGTGTTATCAACACATTCATTCTGAATTATCATATTATCAATCATATTGCATTTTGGTGGTCAGAGGTCAAAGTCAAGGTGACTTTATGGCAAGACTTTATATGGCAGCTATGACAAAATTTTTATATTATTCTGGATAAACATGAATGTAATGTCAAGTCTGAGTGGCAGAGTTCAAGTTCAAGTTAAAGTTTATTGTAAGTGTCCCCGTAGGGCAATTGGTTTTGCAAACAAGTAAACAAACAAAAACACACAGGTACGTACAATCACAGTCCAAGAGGGAAGGGGAACACAGCATGCTGAAGCAACAGTAGACACTGGGACATAGTCGATAAGAAGAAACGAATATGCCAAATGCATAGATATAAATAGTGTACACAGAGTAGGGAAAGTGCATTGTTTTCCAGTATGGACATCACCATCACCAACAATACCAATGATATGCAGCATCAACATCAACATCACATAAAAATCATGAAAAACATAATCATAATCATAATCAGCATCATCATAGACAGCAACAAAGGAGCTAAATGAGTAACCACAGAATATAATTCACGACTCCTCCCCTGACACGTATTCAAGAAGGAAATGGCTGTAGGGATGAAGGAGTGCTTATATCTGTTACTCTTAACAGGGGGAAATCTGAGCCGGGACCCAGAGGGCAACAACTGGAACTCAGAAATTAACGGATGGGAGCTGTCCGAAAGAATGACACTAACCTTCCTAAATATCTGCCTATGATATAGGTCAGATAGTGTGCACTGTTGCACTCCCCAGATCTTGTTGCATGTCTTCACAACTCTGCTAAGAGCATTTTTGGTCTTAATATTAAGGTTACCAAACCAGCAGAGAAGCAAGAGAGTCAGGATAAATTCGATGGATGATTTATAAAAAAGAAACATGAGAAAAACAGGAGAAAACTTTGCCATAGGCTTCAGATAATAAAGCTAACAGTATTATCCTTCCTGTTTTACTATCCCGCGTACGTGTACGTGTATATTCACAGTAATAGTACTTTTAGCAAGATGGGAAGAAAAGTTGACAACCTTTTGTGGTGCAACAGTTCATGCCAGCTAGTCTCAAGAAATAATACATAAATTAATTGAAATGTACTATGTACAGATATTAGTTCTCATGATGAAGGGATAATGCTGAATATTTTACCAAAGCACAGTAGGAAAAAAAATACTTAGAATAAAAACCTTTGCCTGTTTCTCAGTGATGACTGATTCTTAGAATCCTGCTTTAGAGAAACTGGACTATGGACACAGTATATATTCTGCCAAGAACATACATTACAAGTATTATCTATCTACCTATCTTTTTTCATAATGTAGTAAGTGGTAGACTGAAGCCTCCTGGTGGTCTGTGAGGTCATTACAGTGAAAAATCACTGCTCTCAGATCCATTTAAAAGAAATGAAAACATTTCTAAATAATAATTAAATGGAATAATACTGTCAATGCAAATAGTTTAGTTAAGTTAATAGTTAAGTTGTGCTACATCATGCGTGTGCATAATGTACAGATTAGGATCAAAATTATTAGTTTATTGACCAGCAGCTAAAGAGTTACTATATGATGCTGCAGATGAGTTTGTCTTTTTTTTAAGTTTTAATCAAAAGTTACAGGTAGTGTCTAAAGCATCCTAATCTCACCTCTGGGGATAGAAATCCAAAATTCTGAGCCACCATGAACTCTGTGCAACACATCATTTCATACATTGTGCTATAATGCTATATATACATTTGCCTTATTTCTATTAAAGAAAAATAGCTTCCCTTTTTTTTTTTTTTTGTTGTTGTTGTTTTTTGTCTTGGTCCTCTGGTTGCTTCTGTAGCATGGCCTTCACTGTCTGATTTTGTTGTTAAGTTGACTTAAGGTGGTAGTTTGTTGGTTTAGACAGCAGGTGATGCTGCTGCATCAACAATGAGCAGAGGCACAGTCATAAAACACTGTTTGTTGTCTCATCTGCCCCAAGACAGACAGCACGTCCTAGGGGAACCTGCAGGTCAGCAGTTATTATAAATACATAAATCTTCAAGCATAAAAAAACTCCTTAATGTTTAACGCTTCAATACAAGAATGGAATTTCAAAACACTCACATACTTTACAAGACCCAATAAAAGAGAGATTAAACCACACACTGAAATTTGGAATTGTAAATTCTTTATAGCATATTATTAAAAATAGAAAAAAAAATGTCTGAAAATTTTGACCTCATAGTTGTGAGGAAAATGTGTTTATCAGAAATTCATGAACATATCTCACCGTTGATACTGTTTATTAAAGGTGTGCGAGATCCTGTTGTTTCATTACAGCAGGAAATGACACACTGACTAATGATTAAAGGAATGAAAACCTGTATTTATTCATAACAACAGTGAGCGAGCAGTGGTATCATCGGGTATAAATAACCTCCATCACTTATATCCAGGACTGTGAAAAACACCAAACAACTGAAAAACTACACAAAAACAAAACATTTTGTTTTTTTCATCACACTGGTAGAGAGATCCTCTGGGCCATCAGTAGCTGTCTTGGACACTTTGACCTGTTCTTACACTACATCAGGCCGCTGAACACTGTCCAGCAGAGGACATCTGCAGATGCTTTAGGTTTCAGCTTGGACAGGTCAGTCCATTCTTGTTATTTACAGACTGACTCTTCAACAACCAGCTCTTCACCTGTTTGGCTCTATAAGAAATAAATGAAACAGGAAATGTTGAGAGGTGAACCTGGTAAATCCCTCCTTATTACATAATTACAGATCCATTCACACATGCAAAGAGTCAGGATGCAAACTAAATCAAAGTATAGATGACATGAATGGTTGAAATGTACACGTGATCACTGAACAGGGATGTTTACTATTGTCCTACCTGAGTCTGCTCTGCACTTGCTTATGTTGACTTTAAACGCCTGAGAGACAATGAGTTTTAGATCAAATATTCAATATGCCAGTCAAGTGTTAACACTGATGGGGGAACAGATGTGGACCTATAGATGTGAGTGACATTAACTGAGCCAGATAACTGACTTCAGATAAGAAGAACAACTCCAGTGATTCCACCAAGATCTGGTCCCCATTTTACAGGTTCTCCGGATAGAAAAACAAGAACAATGTAAAACACCAGGTGAATGGACACGATGTAATGTGGACTTGTGATACTTAAGAAATTGGTTACTAACAAACACACAAAAGAGTGAGGTGTGTCACAGCAGAGAAAAAGGAAATGAAAAAGGGGACACATACTTTAGAGGAGGCCTTTATCGTCAATAGACAGATGGATCTTTGATGAGCTCTGATAACCAAAATCATTGGTGGCCACGCAGTAATAAACTTCTCCATATGCAGCCCTGAAACTGTAAAGGTGCCCTTCAGATACATTCATAGGTCCATCTGTGCTCTCCTTGTACCAGGTGAAGTGGCTGACGGGGGGCTTGGCTCTGCTGGAGCAGGTCAGGTTCACCCAGCTACCCGCTGAGACTGACGCTGATGGACTGATGCACACTGAGGTGTTATTGGGAGCATCTGGTGAAAATGGAACAAAGATAAGAAGAGAGAGAAGAGGAGCATCTGCATACCATCCTTGAGAAAAAAACTGACACCTCACAAATCCTTGTGTGCTGACAAGAAGCACTAAGAAAAAAATTGGCCGGTGTCCCTACCAAGGTTTGCTGCGTAGCAATTTCAACTTGAGATGAAATTGCAACTGTTGCTGCTGATAAAGCAACAGCAATGATTTTGTTTCACAGTAAAAGTGACGATCACTGAGTTTGTTGTCTGGGCTAAATCTCTGATGATGCAGAAAATGATAAGCTTTTTTTAAAACAAAAACCCTGTGCACCTGTAAATTAAGTGTCATGGTTAACAACATGTGAGAAAAATCACCAGAAGCCTTTTCCAACATACAATACATTTGACTTCAGCAGCTGAAAAAAGAGCTCTGCCTACTTTTTTGGTTTAAATGAAGTTCAGATTGTGAAAGTCTGGGTTTTATTAGCAAACAACCATTATTTGGTAATGAAAGCCAAAGTTGAAACAAACAGGGCAGTCAGTTAAATGTTCACTCAGAGCTGTTCCCTATCTTTGAAAGGGCAATGTTCTATTTCAGATAGAACACACAAGAAGTGACTTTTTTTAAAATCACACAACCCAAAAAAATATACTACCAGGACAAAATTTTTTGTACAAGCACAAGCTCCTGTTTTTTTGTTTGTTTGTTTGTTTGTTTGGTTGGTTGGTTGGTTGTTTTTTTTTTTTGTTTGTTTGTCGTTTGGTTTTTTGGGGTTTTTTTTGCATGCAACTGGCCTAAAATCAAGGAGCAGAGAATTCCACTTCGAAGGACGCAGACAGCAGAGAGAACTAATGAGTGAAATGAGAAAGATGAGAGCTTTCATTTTTGGATGTGCTGTTCCTTAACTCAGCTTTTTTTTCCCCATTTCTTGTCTGGCTTTGTTAATGAACACCAGTGTGACCCCACCATGATGAGGCAGGGGCAGACCTCAGAACGAGAGAGAATTACCCATCTAACAAGGGAAAATCGTTGCTGGTTGGATTGTCTTGAGAATGAATAGTTTGCAGAACAAACTTACTGCCGGAGGGCACGTATGGACCCTGATTTCTCTGGTTTCTGTTCCAGTAGATGAGTGCAGAAAGGTAGTGAGAGATGGCGAGAAAGAGAGGGACGAAGTGTACGTTAGGGCTGAATGTCATAGTAAAGGAAACAGAGAGAAATCATGAGTGAGGAGGGACTGCAGCATTATGAATATTTCAGGGTAGTTCTCAGCACCCGGCTGTGCTCTCATTGCACACTGCTGTCATCAGTTCCAGCCTGCTATAGTGTACTTTTCTCTATATAAATTTCTGCCATTGTAAGAGATTCATTATGGAGTGAAAGGTCTTTGACGATTGAGTTTTACCAGCATTATATGTGACTTTACAATAAATTAGACTCTCACTATTTTTTCTCAGTGCTACTGATCCAATGCACAATAATATTAATATTTGATAACATGCAGACTTATTCAAAAACAAGTAATACATTACTTTGATTTATTGCATTTTCACATCCCTGACAAAGCACAGGAGAGGGAGCCATGATGTTGAACGCATCACTCAGTCATGCCTCTGTGATTTTAATCAAGCTACTTCCAAACAATAATTAGACTTTAAATCTAGTTTCTTAGCTGGTACATTTCAAGGTGCTTTTCAAAAATTATGAACAGAGAATAATAATATTACTAAAGTGATAAAATCAGGACAAGAAACATTGGTATAAGAGATATCACTTCATGGTGAATCCAGTGCCATTGTGCCCTCAGGAACCAACCCTGATTCTTAAGGCTGAGTAAAGCAATCAGTGGCCTGACCTGATTCATATCAAATAATCTGGTATTGTTATTATGAGTTTGTGCTGCTGGTGTCATTACACAGGTTCCCGTTGTTACCAGCACTTTGTACTGAATAGAAACAGAATGTCCTCTTAAAATACACATTCGAATTACAATCTGCAGCATATTTTTTTCTCATGTGACCCAACAAATTCCTCTGAGCAGAAAGATAGCAATTAATATTCTAGCCCACGGGGCAGGGAAGAAATGAGAGGGTGCGACAGCCCATATTAATGCTGAATTCAGTTTTCAAATAAAAATCTTACAAATGAATGTGGAGTGTGGAGCAGTTTCAATATGTTTACTTCTGCATGTGTGCATACATTGGATATTGTTTATTTACTTGGTTTGTGTGCTTTTTATGAATGAATAAATCAGCAGGGGTTTGTAGATCACATTTTGTGCGTGTGTGTGTCAGGGAGATAAACTCTGCAGTTTAAAGCTTTCAAGAGCTGATAATAGATCTCAAGTGCCTGAAAACTGGGCTGACAGTATGATGTAAAGTTGAAAATAAAATAAAAGCATTTCCTCATGTACAGAAAAAATATAGTAATATGAAGTCATGATCACCATCATTTTCTATTGAAATGCTGATTGCTTGTATAATGTCAGTTACTGTGGAGAATCCCTCTCCGCCACCATATAAGATTTTATATTCTGTCATGTATTATCAGTGACATAGAAAAAACAGACAGAGCCAGTGAGATTTGTATGATAAAACTTAAACTCAGCACCATTTTCATTTGTATCATCCCAAAGTAACAACAGAGTGTGCAACCAGTTTATGACTAAGCTTATGATCAAGATGGGCTTCAAGGGAACACTGATCTAATCATTAAACCACCGCATCCCAGCTGCCTGTCAAAGGTGTCGGTCAGACAGAGGAAATTAACACAGAGAGAAGGAGATGAAGGCAAAGAGAGGGATTGGCTGATGTGTTATCTCAGGAAACACAGTAACAGCTGCAGGACTGCTGCTGTGGGTTTTTAGGCAGCTGTCTGGATGCGTGTGGAGATTGGGCTGTGTGATAATACATTTACCCTCAGGCCAAATTTCCTTTCCTTGGAAAGAGGAGACTGAAGAGCAGACCATTTTGGTTGTCCGTCTCTAGCGTGTGATCGGCTGTGAGTGATTGGAAGAGCACTTTGATCGTTACATTTTTCTCTTTTAATTGGTGTTGACAGAATGCCACAGCTCAGACGTCTTTATTTCTCTGTCAGTGCACAGTGTTACACTGCAAAAATATGGACGTCACATAAATGTTTAACACAATCAAAGACGTTTCGCCACATCTGCTAGAGGACAGTTCAATAGAGAAACTTACAGTACTATTATTCTATTATCGAAAGGAGGAGAAGTTTTTGCTACTCAATTTGAGCTGAAATTCACAACATCTCATAAAAAGCACCACAAAAGATTATTGTTCATCAAAAAGGGTAGAAAGGAAGTAGTGATAGTTAATATAGAGATCTGAGCAATGAAATCCTTTATTATATTTGTGTGGCCTCTCTAGATATATAAGAGACAGCAATATGACATAAAAAGAAGTACCAGATATGTTTTTACTAGTGCTGTCAATCAATTCAAATTTTTAATCTGATTCATCACAGGTTAGCTGTGGATTAATCATCATTCCTAAATATGACCAAAACAATTCACATTTTCTGTAGATATTGTTGGAACAGAAAGATAGATGACAGGAGATGGATATTTCTGTTTTAACATTTGTTTTTTTTATTCGTGATGAATACAAATGAAGAGCCTCTTTTTCTTTAGTAAATGTAGGATGAATTGATGAAACTTCACATCAGTTTTTGGGCCACATCATCAATGTAAAGCAGTTTTCACCAATGGATCGTTGTTGGAATTAAAGAGAATGACTTCATGAACTTGCCTTTTACATTTATTTCAAATCAAAAGAAGCGTAATAGACCCAAGGGAACACAATGTCTACTTCAGAAGGCTCTCCTTTAATAATGAAATTTAAAATATTTAAATTCTGCTTTGCACAAGCTGCAAATTACTCTTGACTTGTGTAATGAGCCGTTTTAGAGTTTTTGTTTGTCTGTTTTTTTGTGGGTTTTTTTGTGGTTTTTTTTTTTGCTTTAAGCACAGTGACTCATCAGAAATTAATCCTTGTCGTTCACTTCTGTGATGTTTGCAGTATCAGTAAGCAGAAAGCTGCTGAGGTTGAGTTAAGGGTGCAGCAACGGGACAAAATAGCAGCATGTGATAAATGTGATTAAAAAATAAAGGTGTTAATCAGGGCCTTTTTATTGATCACAAATAACACGATAACCCTCTCAGCCATTTATGAACTACCCCTGGTTCAGCCGTTATGGAACAAATTCATCATTGATCCTTGGACTGTGTTCCCTCCCCTGGCTTTATAAAATGCTGTCCTCAGACTACTGAAAGCTGTGGCCCCTCCATGGACAGAAAGGGATGTAGCGAACCCAAGAGTAGGATGAGAGGAAAGCAGTTATGCCAAAGGGGAGATCGTACACCTCTTCTGATTCCAAAGTGTTAGAATCTTCAGGATCCACCTTGTTCCAGGTAAAAAGGCCACGCTCTTGTTTAGTCCCTTAATGAAATCAGAATAATTGTCCGTAACATGTTACATAACAATAGTTTCAAATCAAAGACATGAGGGTTTATGAGTTGGACAATGGTTAAATGTTGATTGTGTGTAGGAAGTGCTAAACCTGCACTGGATGCAATTTAATTCACTGACAGCTTTTCACTTACCGGGAGCTGTGTTATCAAGGAGGAAGCCAAAGAACCCTCCAATAAACATATTGGTTGTCAGCAATACATGCAACACTTGGTCCAGCTCCTTCACACCTGAGTCACACACCGAGGATGACAGCAAGAAGAGATACTCAGACGTCAGCAGACTGATGTGCATCATAAGTTTTATTCCAATTGACCGAGAAGTTATAACAGTTGAGGTGAAAGCTCAACACATTATTGTCCATTTTACCAGTGTTCAAGAATTTCGGATTCTTCTGGATCCAGTTTGGGATGACGAGTGCAGAAAACATGGAGAAACCAAAAACGAAAATATTTCTGGAGGAATGCATGTCTGTGGCCTGAACAATGACATAGGTCAGCAACACAACATTAGCAAAACTAGCAACACATTATTTAAATGATCGTTTTTTCCATGATCCATCATTCCACACTGTTGTTTACCTGTAGATTAGAAATCCCAGCAGCGCCTATGACTCCAAACATTACCAGGAACATCCCTCCAATCACAGGGGTTGGGATGGTTGTGAAAATGGCTCCAAATTTACCCAGCATCCCCATGAAAATCATGAAAACCCCACTTAAGAGAATCACAGTTCGACTGGCCACCTGTTGTCACACAAAATCCGTGTTATATTTTTCCAGCTCCTTTGAAATGTGAATAAAAGTCAATAACTGTATATTTGCTTGTCTTGAATGGTAAACTCTGGGCCGATTTATGCATCTCACCTTGGTGATACCCAGAGCTGCCACGTTCTCACTAAATGAGGTGGTTCCATTGCCTGTGCCAAAAGCCCCCGCAATCAAAGAGCCCAGCCCTTCAACCCCGATACCTCGGCTGATGGCGTGGCTCGGCGGGGGGGGTGCCCCTGACAGCCTGGCACATGCATGGTAGTCTCCCACAGACTCTAAGATGGAGCACATGATTCCAGCTGTAATGCCAAGCACGGCTGCCAAGTTCACAGTAGGCACACCCCACTGACCTTAATGGGAAGACAAAGCACTGATAATTGAACACCACGTAAAAAACATCTGTCAGCCGTGTTGTGTCTTCATGTGATCTTACCAGGATAAGGCAGTGTGAACCAGGAGGCATCGCTTACTGCATTGCTCACATCAGTACGGGCCAGGTAGCCATATTGAGATGGATCAGACGGTAGGACATCAGAGACGGTGAGGAGGTAGCAGACAAACCACGAGACCAAAATGCCCAGCAGGATCTTATCAATGAAGTAGTAGTTGTTTGAATGTTTCCAGGTAACCATAAAATACAACCTATAACATATATATATATATATATATATATAGCACAATGTATGACTTTCCAAAGGACGTACAGGCATCATCTGGAAGATATACAACTTTGAGGTGTGCAGATTCTTGCCGTTGCTGTATGCAGGGATCGGGACTGCTATGCGTTTGAGGTACTGGGAGAACAGGATGATCAGCAAACTGGTCCTGCATGTGTGAAAAAAACTGTTGTGATAATGTAAAAGTTGTAGAAGCATCCCAGGGTTGAAACTGGCCACTATCTCCACCGCCAAAAAAAATCTAGGTATCATTCCCTAAATTTCTAAAACAAAAACCTTTGGCTGTAGACTTCAGCACCATCAGGTAAACCTTAGCTTGTTATGTCTGACCTCCAAAGAAAGAGGATCTGCAGTCAACACATGAAGCGTTGACATTATAAAAGCATTTCCTTTCCACACTGTCTTTGCGACAGCGAGTGGTTACATACATAGTGGCGATGCCCCAGTGGGTGCCAGCGCTGGCTCCGGCTGCATCATACAGTGACAGGCCTATGAGAGCGATTGTGGGTGCAATGGTTAATGGGCCAATGAAGCGCATGAGGAAGCCAATGAGGCCAGAGAAACCAAGCAGGATCTGGAAGACAGAGGCTACCATGATAGAGCCCTGCAGCTGTGGACAGAACATAAAGATGGGTACCATTAGCATGCACATCAGCACTCTTTCTTTGACGAACTGATTCAGGACAAATACAAAGAACAACAGATTTTCATGGCTCCCTTTTAGAGCAGAACATTAAATTAATCATGAGCACTATCTCAAGCTGTGAAGACAATGTTTGTTTCAGCTCACTGCTGTTAGGCGTGTCCTCCACACATCTATGAATTCAGGTGAGGACGTGTTGACCAGGCTGGCGTTCTGAGTCCAAGCTGGACACTTCCATTCTGGTGTGGACAATATGGCCACAGTAGGTGTCACCACGGCAAAAGTACCCCCCTGTAGGATGGGAAGCCTGCAGAGTGGGACAAAAACTGAAAACATTTGGATGGATCTTTTTTGCTTTCATTTGTCTTGCATCTCTTTTTGTAATCAGCCAAAGCTACATGTCCAACAATATGCACAACAATGAGTGTGAGTCTTCATTGTTGGAATATTAGTACCGGTTTAGTCGGCTCTTGTTAAAGTAAATAAACATCTGGATACTGTAGAATTAGATTAACAACTATCTACTAAATATAGAAAAGATTTTGCAGTTCACAGTTCAAATGAAATGCTTTGAAATCTCTTCATAGAGTGCCCAACACGTCAGTAAGTACCTGCCTATCTACACAGACGTGCAGGAAGCCCAGAGTTAATTTGGACACATGGTTTTGTTTATCAGATGAACGTGATGAATGCATCCACTCGCAGCTCTGTTTTGGTCTCTTCCTGTAAGGAAAAAAATCTGGCTCTCCATCTGCTATTTGGAATTTCTCAGTCAGTTAGTAATTAGCCAGTTAGTCATCTGTAGATGCTGAGGCGCTTTAGACTGAACTGAATATAAAAACATTATCCCCCAAAAAAGAGCTAAGATAATAAGCTAATTGAAACCAATTCACGTTAAATGCAGGCATTCGCTGAAGACAAAAATGCTAGGTTGTTTCCAGTAATGATGTACAGACGGTGCAAATATTGTAAGAAAACTGAAATTGTCTCAACGTGTCAATGCATCTCTACAGGACAGTTACTGTTGATATGAATCAGCAACATTGCTCCAACCTGATACCAAAGGTGACCTGCAGCAGCGTGCACAGGCCAGAGACGAAGAAAATGGAGTTAATGAGGCTGCCCTGGGTCAGGCGGTCATGCTGCAGACACAGCCCCTCTGAGAGAATGAGAGGGATGGCAACGATCGCACCAAAGGCTGTCAGGTAATGCTGCAGAGGACAGACGACAGTGATGAACTGATACACCCATTAACATAATACACATTTAGTATACAGCCTATTTTTCTGGTGCTGGATTTAGATTGTGTGAACATGCTGCAATAACTTTTTTTTTTTTTTTTTTAATTAATTCGAATTTTTAACATGTAACTTTATAATGTTTGATTTTGGGAAATCAATCAGTTGTAACATTGCAAGTTCCAAAGACGTTTGAATTCAGCCCAGTCAGGTTTACACCAACCTGGAAGGCCAGGATAATACAAAGGTACCAGGGGGGAACATCTGTCACACTGTATATTGGTTTATTTGTGTCCTTCTCTGCCGCAACGCTCCTCCCATCTGTCCCAGCCACCTCTTCCCCAGGTTGAACATTGACTCGTTGACCCATCTGCCGAGCCAATCAAAACACGGACATAAATACATAGATAACAGAGGCTCAACCAAAGACGTGCCAACATTTTCACGGTTCTCAGATTGATTTTCAGTGCAAAAATGCATATACTGTTCATCCACCTGTCACTGAATACTTAGTGCTGCAAATGTAGGAAAGACTGAAGTGTAAACACAAGAATAGCATATTTTGGTATGTTTTCATGCTGTGCATGGGTGTGTGAGTTGCAGAACCTTCACATACTTTGGACTCTAATTCCTCCCCCTTGTGCAAACCTTTTCCCACTATGAACCAGGATAAATTTAGAGTAATGCAGCCTTTGTGAATTTAAAACTGTGTACTTTTCCGAATGCTCACAGGTGCTTGCACATGGATAAGTCATTGTACTTGTATCTTGTACTTACATCAAATGCAATAGTGTCAAGTTCTCTGCTTTCCTGCTCTGAAGCCATCGCGAGCTGGGTAGAAAATAAAAACTTTGGTGCTGGACTCCTTCAGCTGCGTTCTGCTGAAAAGAGGTGAATTGAAAATTAAGGTGAGATTATCTTTGGTATTTCAGTTCATGCTGTGACATTTAACGCTGGTACTAGGTGTCCATCATCGGAGGAATTCAATCAGATTGATCATTAACAAACCTGTTATTTATTACATCGTAATAAATAACAAGTGAAAAAATCAAAACAAAATCAAAACAAAAGAAAAAATCTTATCATATATTCATATGACCTCCTTTGTGAATACTGATAAGTTGTCATTGTGGAACTGATTAATTTAACACGCCTAAAGTTCAAGAGAGAATTTATACATACAAGCAAAGTTTACTCACACAATGACCGATGAATGAATGGAGCGATTAACAATTAGTGTGTTATATTCAAGAACAGTCTGCTTACTTCTCTAATTTACAAAATGCATGATGAGGGACAAAACTGGACTTAATTAAATGCGTATGAAGAATGCTGACATCTTCAGTTTGATGGTGAGTGTTTAGCTCAAACTGTCTTAGTTGGCTGATGAGACGAAATTGAGAAGATATTCAGATAAAGAGATTTAGGCCTTCAAAGAGAAGATGCTTCTTTCACTTCCAGGCAGAAGAAAAACGCAAAACCCTGATATGATCACACTGTGTGACGCTGACAAATGTGTCAAGGCAGGTGCATCAGAGCATCTGGGGAAATTATTGTGAAAAAACACTCCAGTCTCCGGGCTTTAACAGTAAATCCTGACATTGAGAGGACAGCAATGTGGTTAGCTGTCTTGCTTCTCTTCATTGCAAAATCCATCAAAAGGATGTGCACATCCTGACTGAGATGAATGAATGACTCCATATAACAGGATAAAGCCAAGTCAAAGTGACACACTACTTATCTCCTCTAAAGCAGAGAGGGACTGATTAACAACAACAACAACTTAGAGACGGCCCAACACTTTGAGATAGTCTCTGTTTTTGTAGTAGCATTACTATGTGCTGTTTTAAGTGGAAGTGGGTTCAGTGGATTAGCAGCTCATTTATTTCCTAAAGAGCACCACTTTCAGAGCAACAAACTTTAATGTCAGACGGGGATCTACCACATCATTAACTCCCTGGGACTTCTTTATAGATGTCCCTTTGACTTTTTTTGATGTATTACCAAAAGCGCAATTGTTTGTGGTTTGAAATTAAAGATGCAATTCATCAAATTCATGAGCAAAAAGTTGTATTCTGTTCTGAGTTTTTAGTTTGTCTCATGCAAACTCTTCCATGTGAAAACATATAACTGTACTTATAAACTTACTGTCCCTGTTTCTTCACAGTGACTCAGGAACCATCACAAATCAACAGCTCTGCACCAAACAAGCATGCATTATCCTGTCTACCAAGTGATGTTTCATCATTTGACGTATGAAAACTGTGGCGATGCAGCCACTTCACATTTGCCCTTCAGTGAACAGTAGTCTGACTAAGACTCATGTTGCAAATGTGAACAACAACAACAAAAAAAAACTTTTTACAAAATAGCACAGGCTGATTCTGACCCTGACAGGAAAAGGTAGGACAGAAATGTAAGCACAGGGTAAAAGTGGCCGAGAACATTTGGATAGGAGATGTATCTGAACCTGTATCTCAAGTATTTTTTCATGCAATAACAATTTGTTGTGTCTCAGTGATGCCTGAGAGAACATCTAGTGGAAGACTGCAGATGTTGTTGGAAGCTCTTCAAGGCAACGTTTGGCAAAGTAGCTGCACCGTAAAGTGTGATCTTTCATTCTTTTCATTCATGTTTGACATGTTTAACGATGCATGTTTCATGACTTGCTGAAAATATATTCGGAGAAGATAAATTACAAACAGGCCTGTAACCAGCATGCCAATGTTTATCTACATAGTAGGTACATTTATCATATTGTGTTATCTAATCATTGACATCAAGTCATTTCAGATGTACCAGTTGTAGAGTGTAAAAGTTTTAAAGCAAACATGCATGTGTTGCAGACACACACCCCTCGAGATGGATAAAATGAGATTAGAGGCTGAATGGTTGGTATTGGGTTCAACAGGGCCCAGACCTTTTCAACGGAAACACCTGCCAGCACAAATCCATTCAAGAGTGAGTCTGGGCATGAAAAAAACACATTTTGTTCCCCAACTGCCAATGATCATGACACCGGACTCAGTTGTCCTTGCAGCGAGGCTGCAGTATTGATTTAAACAAGAAATTCACTCTAGCTCTTCATCGGAAAAAAGTAGCATAACTAAACTTTAATCTTACAAGTGTATAAGGTTATTTTATGCGGAAGTACCATTCATATAATGTCAGCCTTAAGGTTTGATCTGAGGTCATTGGAAAACAAAAACAACTTTACACTTAGTGAAGACCTTTAAACCCTTGACCCTGAGGCAAAATTTAGATGGAATAATTAAATTCTCTCCTGCTGCTGTCTCTGTCCCAACTCCATACCACTTGATGCTCTCACCCTTGTGAAAAGCGCTTAAAATCAGTGTCAGTTTGACAAGAGCGCTGAAGGTCACAGCTGAAAGTATGCTTCAAGGCAACATCAATAATCTTTAATGTCATGTCAGCATGAGACTATGATTATTAGGATATTACATCACCCTGTCCATTCCATCCTCAGGGGGCAGTGATAAAACTATAAGTCTTTCCTCTTTCAGAACCAAATATATGTTCATGTTTTAGTCAAAAAAGGACTTGCAATAAAAAATTAAAAAAACCCCCAAAACATCTCTTGTGGTATATATTGCAATGTTTACAAGCCTCTTTGTCAGACTGAGAATATATAATTATTCCTGTCAATATTTTTCTAAATGAATTGCAGCCCTAATTATGCAACACTATATATTCCCTAGTGTGTAAACAAACCCTGACCAATGAAACGATTACCTGGAAATTGCAGTTCTTAAGCAGACTGTGTATTGGTTGCATTTGCTCAGCAGCAGTTAGTGGGGAAAATCAATGCCATAGAAAGCCTGATGTAATTTGTGATTTAAGGGAGCCCTTTAAAAAGAGTATTTAAAAACTAAAATAGACATTCGCAGTCAGTGTAGTCCAGAATCAGATATTAAAAAAGGGTGTTTTCAAGTCATATCATCACTGTGCTGCTAAGACAGCTGCAGCAACTCAGCCTGACTGAAGGAGACAGGAAAGGAAGCAAGTGACAGAGAGACTTGAATCGTCTTCTGACAGATCTTTTAGTAAAGATGTTAGCACTCTATGGAGGATACATCCTTAATGTTGTGGTTGGAGAAGATTTATTTAAATGTGAATAAATCTACAGGCAATCTGCAGTTCAATTTGTGCAAGAAGCACGATCAGATAGGCCGCACCACCCAGTCCTACAGAAAATAATTACACTTTTATAATTCCCCTTTTTCAACTTCACCTCACACAGTAATACACTGTTTGATGGGCCCCTGTAGAAAGTAGATATTGATCTCCTCACAACTGTGCATCTGCTCAGGTGATTGAGTTGTGTAATAGGGCTATTTTGCATTAACACATCAAAATCAATAATCATGATCAAAACCCAGGAGGGAAGAGCATATGCAGCAACATTGGGCCATTCAATTTTCATTTGTTGCAGAGGTTTAGAACAAAAGGTCTGTAAACATCCTCAGATGTGTGGCAGTCAATCTTTTGTTATGTTTAGGGTGTTAAAATATGAACGATGAGCTGAAACAGCATCATTATTTTGAATAAGAGCAGCACTGCAGTTAAAAAATTATTATTGCGAGAAGACGATTCATGCTGGACTAAATTAGTTTTAATGAAATAAAAACATATTTCCTAACTTAGTTCTGCACTATTGCACAAGGATTTATGAATTATGTGAATGCAGCTTTCAGAGCTGCAGTTGTTTAACACAATCTGTTATTTTTTTTCTGGTTTTGTTTTTGAGCTGATCTTTATCACTGCTTTCAAGTTAATGGAGTCCAGTTTGGGAAAGATGAGGTACAGCCGCAGTAAAAAAGGATGTGAAACTTTTGGATTCTCCTGGTTTTCTGGATTAGATGGTCATAGATTGTGATCTAAATCACAGGTATAAACAAAGATGGCATCCCTACACTAATCACACACAACAATTATAATCTTCTGTTTCTATTGAACACGGAAATTAAACTAGTACAGTGCTGAGGGATCAGTGGACTTACTAATGACTTTCACAGCAAGTCCAGTAATATTTTAAAGGTGTTTTATTTGCGAACGGCTAAATATGGTGATTCCATTGCGTCTCTACTGGATTAAAGTTTGGGCTCCGACTGGATAACTTCAAAAGGACACCAGGAGCCTCCATCCCATGAGGCTCAAAGAGAATGAGCAAGTTCCACTAAGTGCAGCAACTTAATGGTAAGAACATATGAAAGGAAAAGGCGTTATGCTTCCAGGAAGGTGAGGTATAGAAACACAACCCTACAGAAAGCACACATCAGAGTGGGGGTGGAGCACCTACATGACCTTCACCATTCATTCCTCATCCTCACCATCTTCCTCTCTGTGTCCTGCACCCACGTCCTCCCCCAGTGTTCAGTTCTCTCCGCCCTTCATCTTCTACCTCAACATCCTATAACGCATACATATTTGTACATATTTTTTTGTTTTAAATAATTATAGTTATGGAGACTTTTTAATGAATATGATTCCTTTTCTTGAAGCAATGCAGAATTTCTCATTTCAGAATTTCTTCCCTTTCTGCAGATAAATTACACAAATAAACATCTACATAGCATTAAAGCAAGCCCAAAATTAATATGCTTTTAAAATATTTAATAATCACAACTATAGATTCAAAATTATCTTTCTGTTTTGTCTCACAGACAAAGCCCATGTTTAATTTAGCACTAGATTATTTGGCTTGAAAACTAAATCAAGCTTCTGCCTTTTTTTCCTTACATGTGTTGTATCTTGTAAAAAAAAACACCAATGGAGGCGAACGCTTGACAATATTATCCTGCGCGATGTTTCTAGAAAGAAAAACAGACAACTAATCCATTTATATGCAGCTTTCTGAGAAAAAGGAGGGACGTGCGGGGCTCAGACTTCCTTTAGTTCTGACAATGCCCTAAATGTTCAACACTACAATTAAGGATGTCAGTATCTGGAATTATTCAACATTAGTTATCGAAGATAACTGATGTAAAGTGCATACATCACATTAAAACTAACCTACTCAACTTAAAGACTTAGCAAGGAAAAGACTACATCACCAACTAGTCCACAGTCTGTTTCATACCCTCAAACTTGATTTGACCTCCACTACTCCACTAATCAGTGTTTGTGGCTTTCCTGCTCTACAAGATAAACTGCAACAGGTGTTTTCAACCCAACATCTTGTGTGGTGACGGAAGTAACAGAGAAAGGACAATCGACCAAAAAGATTTTTGTGTTGTTAAATAACAGAGGCCTAAATAAGGCCAGGATTTTTTGCAAGCGTTTTTCTGTTTCCAGAGGATCTAACAGAGGGTTGGAGCTAAAAATGGAGAAAAACACAAAGCTGCACTCCAGAACTAATAAGACTTCATAAGAAAATCTGTGCAGAAGGCAAATCTGCAATATGGAAAATACAGTCACAGAGAGAGTGTGAAGTGCAATTTCTTTCAATCTATCTCTATCTGTCATTGTTACATATGAGACATTATTTTCTTATATTTCTAAACCATAAGTGAATGATTACAGCGCTGCACTAAAGGGACTTCATCGTATCTCACTCCACTTATGGCTCAGTATACAGTATATTTTATTTAACGATTGCTTAGAAAACAAGGATATTACAACAGCAGTGAACTTCTATAAATAATAAACTAAGCAGAAGTGAGAACTGTTTTCACTTCTCAGTTGGACTTGGAAAATCAGTTCAAGATAGCATTTCCCTGTAACCACAGGGCTCACTGTTGTGTTAACCAAGTGCCATTATTAGCATTTTCCATTGACCTGGTAATCCCCTGAAGAACCAGATGGTCCTGCTGTACAGGAAGAGCCTCTGGTGTTACATGAGGCCATAGGTGCTCTGGTTGGATATCCTACAGGACTCACAAAACATGGGTTACCAAATTGTCAGGGATGATTGGGAAAGATGATTTCATCTGGGATTTGATGTTATCCTGGATATGAAGCTTTCACAGGTTGTTATGATTTTATTAGTAAAAAAGCCCATAAAATCATCACTGCCAAGAGCTAAAGAAATCAGTGGTTCTACTGAGTTATGACTCACAGTCAGCCTGGCTACAGTACTGAAGAGAAACCTGGGATTGTTCTTGTTTTCTTCTATCAACGCTGAATAGTTGGAGCTTCTGGCAATGTGAAGCATTTTTCTTATATATTTTTAAGCTTTCTTTCTTTAAGTAAAATTCATCTGCATTACTGGACCGCTGCTTCCTTTCCAATTTTTGTGACGTTTGCTTCAAGGCATGAATTTGAAGACTCTGCCCCATTCACAATTTATTCACATTCATCCCTCCTCAGTTGTACTCATCATCCTTTTCTCCCTGTAGTCCTCATTAAGATCTTCACATTTCCTTAAAATACTGAAATGAAACTATTTCACTAAAACAAAGCCAGACATTGCGTATCAGAACACAAGGTTGATGGCAGATTAACTCAAACGTGCAGGGCAGTATAGACTGTGGATGTTTCTGATGTAATATCTTATTGTTGGAGTTGAATCCTGTTTTAAATCAGATACAAGCTACAGGATTTGTTAAAGAACTAGTTAGCCTTCATTTGTGTGTCAGGACAATTCAAATCCTCTGTTACACAGTAAATCAGAGCTGCATCCTTGTTATGGAACTTTTTGCGTCCTAATGAATGTTTTATTCAGAGAGCAACATGCTACTACAATAGCGATGCTAATAGCTCTGCAGTTTTGGATGCAGAGAGATTAAGTAAGAGGTATGAATACAAGCTCTCTGTCATACTGTTGACTGCATTAACTAAGCAGCTTTGTAATGACAATGACATCATACATCTAGAGTAACGCTTAGAGCACAGTCTTTGGACCCAACCCTCGTTCCTTTCTCCTCATCACTTTAGTTGGTGGCCTGCTGGGTTGCCTGCAAGTCTCTCTGCATTCCAACAGCAAGCAACAGAGGGTAACTGCTACACAGCCAAAGACCTTGAAATTAAGTGTCACCTACTTTTTGCTGACTGCTGTGAGACAGGAAAGGCATGGAGAGTAAGATGTGTTAAATTGCCGGGGTTGAATTCAATTCAATGTCTTAGTTGTTGCAAATGTGCTGCCAGAATTGTTAGAGGACTAATTTACATCATGCTTCAAGATGAAAATAGACAGACGTTCGCTAATTCAAGGTTTGCTTTGGCTTTTTTCATCAAATTGTGTTAAGAGACCAAGCATAAGTGAAAGAATAATACAAGATGGACAATAGTGATGAATTAACCAGAGAGACATTAGTAAATATGTGCATATGATCACAGATGCCCTTTGTTTTTGGAATATCATTGAAGCCTCTTACCAGTTCTGAGTCAAAACATACAGCCTGTCCCAACCACAGATCAAAGCTCTGGCGAGGCTTTCATGCTGAGTACTGCATTGAGCTCATCATGTGGCTCTTTGTTCACGCATGTAAATGGTGGTGATGAAAGGGGTGATGTTGTTGCACACTCAGACTGATCCGAGTCGTGCTCTCGGAGCCTGTCTGCAAACACTGAGCTTCCCCTCTCTAATGTTCCCCTTGCTGCCTGTGAGCTCCTATGTCCTCACGACTAAAATATTTATCAAGCCTGGAGCAATAACAGTAAAGGCCACAAAAACACATAACCAGCATCACATGTGAGTGCACACACACACACAAACACACACCTTGCTCACAGTTTCAATTTTGTGTTACAATGTAAAATGACAACAAAGATCTATTCAAGGGACTTGTATAATTTAGTGGTTCAGTGCCTTTGTTATTCTGTCGCTAGATGGAGTGGTGAGCCTCAGCCAGACATGACTTCCTCCCCTGGGAATGTTAAGGAAACTGCAAACCACTTCTATCCTGCTGATGATGATGACGACGACGACAATGGCACTCGTCTCGCTCGGGACATTGAGTGAAAACTGAAAGTTGTCTCATTATAATTCACCCAAAAGACTCGGTTTACTGGCTGCTTTGGGTCAGTGCATATTGGCTGGATGTACAGTCCTCTGTCTGACATTGTTTTATGTCCTGACCAGAAATTATTTCAGTTACCACAGTGGAAGCTCTCTGCAGTAACAAAGATAGATGTAACCAGTCATGAAGGCACAAGGAGGAACAGACAAGAGAGCAAATACATGAAGCAGAATATTTCCCATTTTGCCTGCAGCTGTTGGTATTTTCTGCACCCATAGTTTCCAAGACATGATTGAATTTGAATTCTATTTGCCATAAATTAAGGTCAGAGCTTGTTGTGTAAACATCCCATGTAAACATGCATTTTCAAGCATTCACAGAGGATCAAATATGTAGACATTGTTGAAGGAAATGCTTGAGCATTATGTAATACACACGCAAACATTTAAAATGTGTACCTAGAAAATTATGTAACAGGTTTAATCACTATGTCACTGGAAAACAGGTAAAATGTAGCACATCATAGAATATGATGTTGCAGGAGACTGACTCTATTGGTGGCAGATTAAATCAGGGGATGAACAGACCAATGAGAAGGCAACTTTATTGGTGGCAAATCCACCTGAGATGGCATTTTTTAAAGAATGGGTTGTGGCCTCTGATGATCGGGGGAGCCTCAAACTGTGAAGGAGGGACCCCAGGGGTATATAAGTAAGGGGTTGAAGATAGGCCACTAAATGTGCTTTTCAGACCCTGGGGTCTGAACCACTCAGCTGTTTGTTCAGATACTTGTTGTAATTTTGAATTAAACTGCAACTTCATAAGACTCTGAAGACTCTGAGATCTTTGTTCTCCTGAAACATTGGAAGAACTCTGCATCTGATTTTGGGGCTTGGAAGACTACGTTGAGCACCACTGCCAGATCTCCACTGGCCCACTACTGGGCAACTGGGAGCCACAACAACATATCTTATTCATTATTATTTATTATTATTTCATGTCTATAGTAGTCTATCACATTTTCTTTTATTGAATTTAAATGAAAGAGTGTATGCAACGAAGAAGAACAAATTGCTGTACAAGGGAACAAGACAAAAATCATGCAAAGTGCCAAAAAGAAAATGCCAGTAGTTGTCAGTTTGAATGTTCTGAGCCACGCAGAGCTGAGCCCTCTACACTTGATCTCTGTCACTGCACGTAGCAGTTCATCTCAGTCCAGGGTTTGTTATGCAGGCAGCAGCAGTCTCTGATTCAGATACTATCTATGGAAAGTCAGGAATCTAAAGGCATTTCAAGTAAAAGATGAGATCACAGTCCTTCCTACATACAAACACATACATTTTGAATGTTTCTCTGTGAATGTGCTCACTTATTGAACAGCCGGACAGAGAATCTCCTGATCAGAGCACTGTAACACCCCAACACAGCAGAAAGATGCTGTCTTAATACAGCCACGTCCTTCAGGTGTAAACTACAACAGCTATCGATCCAAGTCTCTGTTAACTAGTTTTCCTCTGCTGGTGGTGAAGCACACTGCTTCCCATGGGAAACTAGAAGGGGTGTGCTGAAGGCTGAATGAATTACTGAGTGACTTGGGGAAAAATTGTGACTCAGGGTTGGTCAGAATACTTAAACATGTATCTCTCTCTTTTTGTTTGTTTGTTTAATATATGATACATTAGTCCACAATCAATTATTTCAAGCTAACACTAAAGGGGACCAACATGGCAGCAGAGAATAAGCAAGGCTTATATAATTTGTGCAGGACACTAGTAAGTACGGCATAAGTAGTACTTGCGTAAGTAATACTAGTAAGTACTAGTAAATACTACTTGTAAGTAGTAGTAAGTACTATGACGTACATGTACTTACTATACGCACACACATTCTCTCCTTTACTGCATACTATTTCTTCATGTATAAGTATATCATGTATATTCTCACTCATACATATTACTTCCCCCCTCTTTCCTGTTATTGCTTGCTCACTTATCCTTCTTCGTATTCCTGCCATTTATCCTGTTATTATTACTTTGCAAGGTTGCGTGCTGGCTATGTTTTAATGTCCATATGTATCTGTATTTATGTATATTTTCCTACTGGGACCTCTTGGCCGGGTCATGTTTGTAAATGAGAGTTGATTCTTAAACATTTTACTTGGAAAATAAGATTTAAAAAAAAGTATGTCTGCTCTAAAAACACCAAGAATGAAATTTTAACCAAAAGGCACCATGCCTGCAATCTAATGCAAGCGGAGAACAACACACCTGCAGTAGACAGGTGTACTGACAACTTCCAACACAACGGACAACAACAGCAGCAGTTAAATCAGATTCTGACATGTACAAATAACATTATCAATCATCCCAGTGTCATGTTGCAGGGCTCTATGTGTTAGATTGCATAAGAATGCGGGAATCTTCGTGATGTTGTCCAACACAGCGCGGGTCTGCCCTCCGGCATCTCGTGACATTAAAAACAAACACGCCACACTAGCGCTAATGCCATCGTCTCCCAAAATCCGTTTCAACTCTCACCTGGACGAACAGTGGCACTAACTAGATTACTAATTCGCTTTCCACAAAATGTCGACTTTGTGCACGCTTCAGACTTCAGTCAGGTCAGCCTCAGTCTAATGAGTCATGACACTAACAGCGCCCGGAGCGGTCCTCCCACGCTCCCCCAGCCCACTCCTCTCCTTATTTGAGGGCGCTCCTCTGCTCCAGCCTTCAGAGCAGCAGCGGCTCTCTCCTGCCACCGCGGAGGGACGGGACGGGAGTTGGTGCTTCCCCGCACTTTGTTGGATTTACCCTGTTCGCGCCAAGATGAGGCTCGTGTTTGTCGTGGCTGCGGCTGCGGCTCTGCTGTCAGGTAGGTGATGGAGCTTTCCCTCTGACTGCACTGCAACTTACCGAGGTCAGTTCAGCACCACGGACAGAGACACCGACGCCTAAATTTTAATGCATGCCGAGACATTTCCGCTGTTCAGGCTGAAATCTGCTTTGTGTTTCCCGATGTAGAATATCTAGCACTTCCAGTGGGAAAAGAAGGGCAGAGAGAAGACGTGGTATGTCTTTTTCTAAGACAGTATGATAATTACAATAATAACTACAGCTATCGGTACAAAATAAATAAATAAATGAATAAAATAAAGTCTGGATCAGAGCGAGGAGCTATATAATTAGTTTATTTGATTTTTGCAGATAACACGATGTTTGGTTGAAGTTCTGTCCAAAGCTCTTTCCAAACCGGACTCCCAGCTGGATCAGGAATGCAAAGACATCCTCCAATCAGGTTTGTAGCGCATGGGTTTGTGTTACTTTTCATGCTCATTCAGAGGAAATCATTAAAACCCTCTTATATGTATGTAGCGTAGACTGTAAGCAGGCATATTTAAGGAGACTGCTGCTCTTTAACTGTTAGGGTACTGAGACACTGAGGAGCTGATGGACTCAAACTGTACATCAGCCAACCAGCTGGTGAAATGAAAGGAGACATTTAAATTAGAAGATTGGCATTTCAGGTTTCATACCTGGTCTCCATTCAATAATAGACACTCTGGGTTGTTTTTGCTCAAATATAAAAGAAATTATTCACCAACCCATAACTAATTTGAAGCAGACTGAAATGAAAAAACACATAAACATAATCTATCGCTAAAAGGTGTTCTCTGTCGATCTTTATACCTCTTTGATCTTCCTGTTGATCTGCCACAGGGGTTAAACATGCCCCACTGGACAAAAAGAATGGAGAGGGGATCGTAACCCATGAGGAGGTGGTCAACGTTCATCCAGCTGATTCTGAGGCAAAAGCAACAGATGTGAAAGACATTGAGGCACTGCTAAAATCAGTGGAGGAGAAGAGGGAAAACCCAGAGGATGAACGCAGCCAAGAATCCTGGAGTCTGGATGACAAAGAGAAGAGATACGAGAACCAAGAGGAAGAAGAAGAGCGGGAGAAGAGGAGCAGCTGGAGGCCTGGAAGATACCACCAGAAGAAACATAAGCGGGGTGAAGAAGAGGATAACCAACGCAGTCAGGAGAGTTGGGGAATAGACGAAAAGAGATCAGAAGAAGAACAAGAATATGGTGAAGATAAAGAGAAGAGGAACTGGAGGCCTGGAAGATATCACCAAAGAAAACACAAACGAGATGAGGAAGGAGAGGAGGGGGAAGAGCCAGAGGAAGATCGTAGCCAAGAGTCCTGGGATGTAGACAAAAGGCATGGGATTGATGGTCAGGGGGATAGATACAAGCACATATGGAAACCCACACATCGCTACCAACATAAGAAAATGCTCCACAAACACAGTGATGAACCATCTGAGGAGGAGGAAGATGACGAACGCAGCCAAGAATCTTGGGGCCTTGACAGTGAAAGAGATAAGAGGGACTGGAGGCCTGGCAGGTACCACCAGAGGAGACATAAGCGCGATGAGGAACTCTCAGATGTCAGGGAGGAGCCAGATGAAGAACGAAGCCAGGAGTCCTGGGATTTTGACACTGGAAGAGACAAGAGGGACTGGAGGCCTGGCAGGTACCACCAGAGGAGACATAAGCGCGATGAGGAACTCTCAGATGTCAGGGAAGAGCCCGATGAAGAGCGCAGCCAGGAGTCCTGGGATTTTGACACCGGAAGAGACAAGAGGGACTGGAGGCCTGGCAGGTACCACCAGAGGAGACATAAGCGCGATGAGGAACTCTCAGAGGTCAGGGAGGAGCCAGATGAAGAACGAAGCCAGGAGTCCTGGGATTTTGACACCGGAAGAGACAAGAGGGACTGGAGGCCTGGCAGGTACCACCAGAGGAGACATAAGCGCGATGAGGAACTCTCAGATGTCAGGGAGGAGCCAGATGAAGAACGAAGCCAGGAGTCCTGGGATTTTGACACTGGAAGAGACAAGAGGGACTGGAGGCCTGGCAGGTACCACCAGAGGAGACATAAGCGTGATGAGGAACTCTCAGAGGTCAGGGAGGAGCCAGATGAAGAGCGCAGCCAGGAGTCCTGGGATTTTGACACTGGAAGAGACAAGAGGGACTGGAGGCCTGGCAGGTACCACCAGAGGAGACATAAGCGCGATGAGGAACTCTCAGATGTCAGGGAAGAGCCCGATGAAGAGCGCAGCCAGGAGTCCTGGGATTTTGACACTGGAAGAGACAAGAGGGACTGGAGGCCTGGCAGGTACCACCAGAGGAGACACAAACGTGATGAGGAGCTCTCAGAAGAAGGCAGGGAAGAGCCCGATGAAGAGCGCAGCCAGGAGTCCTGGGATTTTGACACCGGAAGAGAAAAGAAAGACTGGAGGCCTGGCAGGTATCACCAGAGGAGACACAAACGTGTTGATCTCCCAGAAGAAATACGAGAAGAGGCAGATGGGGAACGCAGTCAGGAGTACTGGGGTTTCGACAAAAGACACGGACAAGAAGAAGAGGGAAAAATAGAAAAACGTATATGGAAACCAACACACCGATACCACCATAAAAAAAAATATCACAAGCGTAGCGGAGACTCCTCAGAAGAAGAGGAAGAGGAACAGAGGGGGGATTCAGAGGAATATGAGGAGGCTGCAACAGACAAGGATGAAGCTCTTAGGTACTTCATACTTTCCACACATTCAACAACCTCTACTATTACATTTCACATTTATTACTTGGCCCCAGAGGACAAAACGCTACAGAGCACCAGGCAAATCAAATGAATCGAAACAGCACTTTGCACAACAAAATTAACAAATCCCTTAGGCGGTGTTGACAGGAAAAATACTAGCACTGCGTCTGATTGCAGCTGTTTTTCCAGGTACCTTGCAGAGAAGCGCAATCCCTGGATTTTCAGAGGCTACTACCATCCTGCCTGGTTTAAAAGGGATTCAGATGGAAATGCCGCAACCTCAGACAAGGTTTGCATGAGAAGATCAGTTCAATTGTCATCCGTATATACAAAAAAAAAAAAAAAAAAACACATGTTGACACATGTTTTGGTTCTGCCTTTAATGTGTTCAGATGGATGAGCTGGGCAAGGTGCTGAACTATAGGATAAACCAACTAGCCAACCATTCTATTCAAGATGAGGCAAAGAGGAACACACACCAGAGAACGTTCAGCCGGCAGGAGGTAAACACTACACTCACACTAACTGCAAAATAAATTATTTTTATGAATGATGTGAGGATGCCTTTCCTGTTGTGTCCACTAACAAGGTCACTGAAATGAATATAGGAAAGACTATGTTGTGATCTACAATGCATGCTGTAATTAACTATATTGTAATTTACACAGAATGTTATGCGTATGATGAATTTTACTCTATAGCAGTAGGGCTATGGAAATAATGGTAATTAATCAACACTAACAAATCATAAACACCACAGTGTTTAGCCTGAAAGATATATTTTTATATTCTTTACCTGACCTGGAGTGCGACTCATAATGTATAATAATTTACTCTGCAGGCATTTCAGCATGCATAAAGCTGGCCTAGTAAATCCGTGATGCACATACTGTTTAACAGGGTGAAACAGCATCCGCGCTCATTATGGAAATGTCTAGTGTACATAGAGACGCCAGGATTTGGCCTTCAGCAGCACAGAGCATCAGCGAATAGGCCTCTGTGCAAATGCACATCAAGAACTGTCCCTCGTCAGTATGTCCTAAATAGATAAGGGGGAAAAAATCTGAGCGGTAAATTCATGGGCAGTGACTCGTTTCCCAAATCTGGCATATTTACAACCAATCATCGCACTGCTTTCATTTGCATCGGCATTCCTTTCTGGCGCAGTAATCTGACTGAGAAACTCATGATTATAGACTCCGATAGGCACAGCCACTGACAACATAATGCGCCCCTTCAAAACTAAGATTTGGTGCTTTATTTCTCTTGCCCCAAAATATTTTGAAGCAGAAAAAAAAGGAGGAGGAACAATGATTTATTTCTTATATTTGCTCTAGAGTTAAAGTGTGAAGGGAAAGTTCTTGCTTAAAAAATAAAAATAAAAAAGAAAACAAATGCAACAAGATTTTTTTTCCCCATCAGACCGATCCAGGCTTTGTGAGTGTCAAGACTCAGCCCTCCAAAGGAGACTGACCTGACTGAAATCTGGTGTGTGCACAAAGTCGACATTTAGTTAAACGGCGAATAATGCATGTAGTTAGTGCCACCTTTCGTCCAAAGGGGAGTTTAAACGGATTTTTAGAGACGTTGGCATTAGCGCTCGTCTGGCATGTTTCTTTATAACGCCACCAGATGCCGGATGGCAGTCCTGCATGGACCGTCAGAGTTCTTTCTAATAAGCAAAACAAGGTCCAGGCATTACTTCCTGAGAAACTGACCAGAGTTGATGAAATTGTGAAGTGATAAGAACCCCCCCCCCTTTTAGCAAACTTTTTCCCTCACCCAATTCCCGTTGCTGCACAGGATGTCAGTGCCAACAAATAAAGCAGCAAAGGTGGAAACTTAAGATCTGCGTGGGTGAAAAGAAAATGATTTACTCACCACAGCGAACTCACCAGAAAGAACTGCTCCCTTTCCGTTTCACATTGCTGCTTTAAGATAAACTCGTCATCTCCATCTCTAGCCTTCTTCCGTCAAAGGGGAAGTTTGTGGTGTTTAAAATCCCAAACTCAGCAAATCAACCCACATCGCAATGCCAGAATTGTTGTGGCAGTATTTTTTTTTTTTATAATGACTCAGTCTAAGTTACAAAGCAGGAGTAAAACTGGATCATAATAATCCACGTTTCTATTTCAAACATGGTTGAACTCCGGTGTCACAACAAAACTTGATGGTATTCAGTTGCTGATGTGTGAATATTGTGTGTTTTTACAGGAGAAGGAGCTGGAAAACCTCGCAGGGATGGATTTGGAGTTGCAGAAAATCGCTGCCAAGTTGCATGACAAGAGCGCATAAAGCTGGGTGGACAGCATTTCAAGATTATATCAGCCATCAGCTGATAAAATCTGCTGATTCATTTCTCTCGTGGCTGCCAATTTAGTGTGCTTTCAGTGTTAGAAAAAAAAACTAACAAAAAAAAAAAGACGTATAAATCCCTGGAGACTTGCCAAAATGAATATCAACTTGTTTATCATTGTTATTGTGATATTTTGATGTTATGAAATTAATTAGCATGGGAATGATTTTAATGTTTATATAAATGAAAAGAAAATGTTAAAATAATATCTAAGAGATTGTTAAAAGAGATATGTTCTGAAGGTTGTTCAGCCTGCACTCAATAAAATGAGTTATTCTGGGACCAAACAAATGTTCACCGGCTCTTTTGTACTGTTTTTTTTTTTTTATTCCGTGCTGATGCAGATGTAGCCCACAGGTAAAATTCACAGCAACTGGATCATATAACAAATGGCACTTTCTGTAGGGATAACAAAATAAAAAAAAGAAGCTGGAGAGCATTAACTTGAAAAATGTTAGTTTTTTTGACCTGGTCTCAAGGCATGAAACAAAAAACCTGTCACTTACTCTCTACATACAAAAGATTATTTCAGCAGTTCCTTACACACATTTACTGAGCTCCATGAGCATGAACTAGCATTGTGCCTCGGTCTGCACTGATTTGACTACACAAGACGGGAAGGAGTGGTCTGATGAATGCAAACCAGACACTCTGTCACCCTTATTCCAGATGTGTCAAATCAGTTCAGCAAAAAGGGAAGACGATGCTTGAGGAAAATACCCATAGGCCGCTAGAATTGTGCCCCTAAGAGATGGGATGCTTCATCCTTAGTTTATCCCTCAGTGTCTGTCAGCTTCTGTCTCTTTGGTGCTGGTTCGTCAGCTTGCTGGGAGCCTGCAGGCTTGGAGTGGTCCATGGCCACCGTTGTCCCTGAGAGGAGGTAGCCCCCACCCCCACTCATCAGCAGCACAGGATGGGTCCTGTTAGGCAGCACCTTGGGAAAATACAGAAAGGCAGTCAGAATACAGTACTTTCACAGGACCCTCCTGTGGAAGGAATGCATTGCAAGGGGAAATAACTCACTGGGCGAAGGGGGGTGAACTCCTGAGTGTTCAAACATAGTTGGGATTTTTTTTCCAGTTGAAGTGAAAATCTTATTAAAAACAGTATAAAATAAGCCAAATCTTATAGAAAACAGTATAAAATTTGGACCCAAAATAATGTGCTGTCCCTGATATGTTGGTCTGCTGACAAGTATGTAATTTCAAATTTGCAGAATTTCTGCCACAGAACCCCTGAGCCAGATGTGGCCTGAAGTCTAACACAGCTAAGTTAATACAAAAAGGATGTTAATGATTTTCTTTTTAAAGAAGGGGTCAGCACTGTGGATTCTTGACTGGAACAGGACAAAAATATGTAGAGTTTACCTGATAATGTCTGAGCCAGGTGTCTGTGAGTCTGAGGTTGACTGTACCGCCATGTTCCCTGAGCTTAGTGTAGCACTCGATAAGAGGCTGCACAGGGAGGGGAGAGAGATGGAAAAAGAAGCAATAAGGAGGATGACTGCAGAGCCAACATATAACCCCCCCCCCCCCCCCACACACACACACACACACACACACACAGCGTGATCTTTTTAGCGACATAAGCACAAAACAGATAAGTGCAAGAATGGGATAGGCTTTGTAACTTCTTGGCAGTGACAGGGATGTCCACTGCAGTAATGAAACAGACATTTCCAGCCATAACTCTAATCAATAAAAACGTGTGCAGAAGAAGATAATGAGAAATCTTTCTGAGATAAACTATCCTCACTAATAAACAATGTTGTGCACTTCACCTAAATGCCTCTCATGAGCTTACCTCTTTGTATTGAGAGTAAACTACAAAAGGCCTGGAGGGGGAGAGGAATTTGAGCAGGCCCATCAGAATGGGACATGGGTGAAAACGACTGGCTATCACCAGCCTGCAATTAGAAACAAACAAGATCATCAAGCAAACCTGTCTGATATGAAACATGCTCTCAGCAGTATTTTTTGTTATTGGAAATGTGTAGGTAGGCAATGCTGTCATTTAGCAAATCAGTATTTTAATGACTCGAGGATTTAGCGCCTTCCTATTGTCGTTTTATTTTTGATGAAGCTGGATAATTAGTAAAAGTGGCTGATTTAGGACAGTTTGGAAAATGCTGCTCTGTTGTCATGTTCATGATATGTCTGCTATGATGTAGAGGAGAGCTAAATCAATAGGCTAACCAGATCAATACTTGTTCTTCTGACTTGGATGTCAGCCCCACAACCCTTCATCCATCAATTATAAAAAGGCTATAAAGCAAAGTCTTCCGTTTCATACGAGGAGGAACTGCAAAGCCATCACCCTGTACACCCTCTGAGGACAGTGTGTTAATCACTGCACATGAGCTCAGAGGAAGGCAAATGGTTTGTCATGGCTTCCATGGTCATATTTAACATTGCTTCAATTATCAGCAATTCATTTTTCTTCCCTACAGATCTACTTTAATAAGTGAGATGGGAAAGAAAGAGAAATCCACTGATGCTGGAAAAAGCAGGAAATAAAAACCAACAAAATAAAAAAAAAAGAAAAAGAATTGACACCAACCCATCTGCATTTCTGCCTTCCAGCAGGGCTGCAGCAGCTGCCAGCTTCTTTCGTTTCTCCTCTAGCCTCACCTTTTTTTCCTGAGCCTAATAACAAAAGAAACAAACAAAAAAAGTCAGGGCATCAACTCTCTCCTCAAGATCTTGCCTTCAAACAAACAACTTTATGTCTTTGTAAGAACCAGATTTTCTAAAAGAAATTATGACACATAGTAGCTAGTTCCTGGTGATTACAAGTAAAAGATAACAAAATAATTATTAGTCCCTCACTGGGGAAATTTGCACATTACAGCAGCATCAGATATATTAGAGAGAAGAGAAGTACACAAGAATAACTAGATAAGGATAGATAAGAGAAAAGAAGTTGACAGAAGGAATATACAAGTAAATATATAACAAAATTTAAGCAACAGTTATGAACAAAGAATTGGCAGTTGAATTGCACAATTCAAAAAAAAAAAGGGAAATACAAAGATTTTATTAAAGTGAAGTTGCTAAATACTGGACATACTTTGGCTTCCTTGCGTATTTTCTCCTGGTCCTGGCCAGTTTCATCCCCAGTAATGATCTTCATGTTCTGTTGCTCCATACTGCCCTGCTGATCTGCTTCAGGCTGGTTTTGCTCCTCCTCTGCAGCCATGTTAGACTTTGTTTCAGCTATTATTTTGGATGAGGTTATGGTGTCAGTTAAATTTAACAAAGAGACACATATACACTTAGTTACAGTTTATTTTCTGAAGCGGTTGATTAATCTCATCAGGTTGTTCTGACATTTCAGTACCTCATAGCCCCTCTGATTCATGTAAAAACAAGGTTATAAACATCTTAGAGAGAGTTCGTACTCAAAGGCAGGTCCTACCAGTATTTGTGTCTTTGGCTGTGGTGTCCAGAGTGCCTGCCAACAGAGAGTTGACATGGCAGATGGGAAACTCATGCAGCATATCATGAAAATGTGCAGGGAAGCCAAAGCTCTCCACACCCGCCCGAACAGGCCCCCCTCCTGGGTACATTTGAATCACTGAGCCGTAGCCTGAAGGAGGGGGAAAGAGATTGTAATTATGCGGCATGTAAATAAAAAAAACTTTGTTTATATCGATTTTGTAGATTCTATATCCAGAAATAGCTACACTCATTTAGTCCAAATAGATAAAAACAGCAGGAAAGTTCACAGGATGTACACACCCCCCATTCTTTCCATGACAGAGCCCAGCACAAGACCAGCACAGGTCTCAAACACCAAAACTTTGCTGCCAGCGTGGATGTTTGCCAGAGTCAGCATCTGTGCAAGAGTGTCATATCGCATGTGGCTGGAAAACATAGAGATACAATGGGTACAATTATCTCCATCTGCTCATTAAAAACAACTTTCACACATTCCAGTAATCCCTGTGCTGACTCACCAGATCTTCCCCGGTTCCCGGCCGTGGTACATCAGAGCCAGGATGCGACACGACGGCTTTAGAATCGTCACAGTATTTTCATACCTGAGGAAGCACAGGATGGGAAGAACTGATACCACTAATTACAGCACTCTACGTTCTCTTATTAGTCTATAACACACTGTGGTTGTATAATTAAGAGTCACTCACTTCTTCTTTTTCTTTTTGATGTATTTATCCTGGGCATACTCAGTCTTATCTCTGAATGTGGAGCTGTTCTTTATAAGCTGGTCAATGATTTGCTGTGGGGCACAAAAACAACCCATCTCTTGTCTCTTTTCTATTAAGTATCATCATTTTATCCAGTAATTTCAAAGAAATGGTTCAAAATGACAAGACAACACCAACATTCTGTTGGCTCACCACAATAGTTTCACTTCCTGTGGCCTTCCTGTGTGGTGATTTTTAACAATAGCTATATTGTTAACTGTATATAGTTCGATTCTGGGTTAGGAAATACTCGTACGGTGGGATCCTTGATTGTTTTTTTTGATCTTCTCACAGATTTGACTATAGTAGTGTAACAGGGAACACAGCCAGAAATATTCATTGAATAACAGACCCAACACCTGGCCATACCACGTTTTTCTCCATTTCGGTATATAATTTTAAGGTTACTGATGTACCTGACCCTTCAGACCTTGCTCTTTAAGCGTCTCTATGTCATCCCTGGTGAGTTTCTGTGATTTTCCATCATCTACAATGTTCCTGTTGTCTGTGCCTGCCTCCTTCGAACCTAGGAAGAAGAAGAAAAAAAAAAAAACATTGGTCAAATTGAAAGTGAGAGGATAACAGGCAGGAAGTGGCCTTTTTTTTTACTCAAACATCCATACAGGATGAAAATGACACACTTGAAACACAAATGGATGTGGCCACACAAATGAGCTGTTCAACCTGAAGGTGAATGTGACTGCTGTGTGTTATGAGCAGGTTACACACCGTCAGAGCTCACTGTGTCCTTTGGCTTCTCTGGCTGCAGGGTCCCTCCGGACGCTATTTCAAATGTGCTACCGTACAGATGACCCACCGCATTATCCAGGAAAAACCACTGTTTCTCAAATATCACCTTCCTGCGAGGAACCCAGAGGAAAAGAAATAAAACAACCTCAATGCTGCATCCCCTCCTCAACAACCTGACAGTGCTCACTGTTGACTTTAGAGGGAGTTCGACAGATCATCATCCATCACTTAGGATGTCACTTCTGGTTTACCTAATACCAAGTTTGTGGATATTTAAATGCTTATATTCGACTGTTTCTTTGTTTTTCAACAGACTCACTTCCTAGGTTGAATTTGCATAGCTTTAAAGATATCTCCTCGTTTCAGCACAACGTAGTCCCCCTCTTTGATTCTGTACTGGGAATCGTCGTCTTCGTTGTCCGGCATGATAACGCCGAAAAACCAGCTCACCGCAAAGTTGCGAGCTAAATGTCGCCTTCAGCCGCTGATACGGAGCTGCCGCCGGCAAAGGCACAATGGGGGGGAGGGCACCACGCTGCCCCGACTAAAGGGCAAAATACGAAGGATTTCCGTTTCCACGTGTTAGCTTTCGTTTCCCTAGCATCTCAAGGAGGCTAATCAAACACAGGCCGTAGAAAACGCTACGCTACGTCGTCGTCGTCGTCTGTGATTGGCTGAATGTCGTACGCCGTTGAGCTCAACAGCCAACGGTAGCAAAGTCCGATGACTCTAGGCAGAAATGTCGATTTCGGAATCATCGATAAGACAGGGACTGCTCAAGTTTAGAGTTCAGCCAAGAGTTACTATGGTTTAGGATTGGTGATGAGATTTAACACAGTGTTGTCATTAATTATGTTGCATTTACCTGGACAGATTTGTTTTTGGAGTATAAAATATATTCTGTTTGATTGTGTAATAAGTTGCTGCGCTACACTAAATTACACTGAATTTATGTTGGAATGGAAAAATATACCATCTGTCAAAATTGGCATTGATTCCCAAGGATTGCATTTCAGTATAGTTAACAGTTCTTAAGCACCAACATTTTTTGACTCTGTTAAAATGCAGTCTGGCAGTTTATGGTCATGTCATCACCTGACCTTCATGGATGCATTTTATTTCCCACCATGGATCAGCAATTTGGAGTTTTATAACTGCTTTTGAATGGTGTGCCAATCTGGCCAACCCACCAGGTGTATACTGCAGCATAGCAGCAGGGTGGCAGAAAGAGCAACCTATACAGCACAAAAAGTAACATAATTTGATTAAATTCAGAAAAATGATGTATCCTCCTGGATAAAAGCTCCCATTCTTACCATAGAAATGGATGACAAGTGGGTGTTGAGTCCAAGGGAGCATTCTGACTCCTGTTGATATAGATCCATGTTTCTCTCTACAAGGACTGTGACACGAAGGATGAGCAGCAAAAACAAAGGTTACACACACACAGTTCATTATCAAATTTTAATGAATGTCAAATCATTTTCATTTATTTGAATTAATTGATTGAATTCTGTGACTATCATTAATTCAGTTTTCTTCAACACAAAAAAAAAACATTTCTAACTTAGCCTTCAATTTGAAAAGTTTGTTTAACAAATGTGAAAAAAGCTGTGAAATATAAAACAAGCTTTAATACTTTTTACACGCATTGTGTCTGTTTCAAATGAAAACAAAGGCTTAATATACAAATATACGTTTTGGGAGAAGCACAAATCTTCACTATATATTTACATCAACACCATTATTTTTCTAGTCAAGGGTACATAGCTATAATAGCCTCCAACAGGATGTAATCACAAAAATGATGTTGTCGCTCTGTGATCATTTCTCTGTGACACAGTATTACAGTGATTTAATGAATGTTTAAGGTTACCACTCTAACGTTCAACTTTCACATTGTAGTATGCATGTTAAAAAAGAGCACATGTGTCTGAAGACACCGCTACAATCCTATATTATATCTCATTCTTGGCCTCCGGTAAGTTTATGGAACAATTCTTCATCCAGTGTCTCATTCTGGTCTTTTGCTCGTGTGGACAGGAAGATGTAGCCACCAATGAACTCATGGACCACCTTGCAGTCACAGCTCAAACAGCAGAAGGCTATTGTCACATTCTGGTCAAACTCTATAGTTACCTGGAATTAAATATAATAAATTAAAAACATGTGTCTCTGATTTATAGCTGTCTGTATTCAGTACCCAACAAAAACTGATTTCGCGAATGAAGAGATTGTAAAATATGGTACAGCAAACCCCACCTGTCTTATCTCCCAGTTGACGTTCCACTGCTTCATGTTGGCGAACCTCCATGTGGTAACAGGAAGTCCAGAGGACATGTCAATACGAATCAGACGGTTGTACGAGATCCCCAGAATCTCATCCTTCCTACCGCCTTTAAATCTAAAACACAAATAAAGGGATGACCTCTCAAATTGTCATCCATACATTTTTGAGGTACAGATGTACTGTATATATTTATGCACACTGTACCTGACAATGTAATAGTTGATCCCAAACTCTGGAAGTGACTGCCAGGCCTGGATAAAGCGCATCTTGGCTTCCATCAGGGATAGCCGTGCTATGTTCTGATGGGCCTCCAGGATACGTGCTGTCAGCTTGAAACAATCATGAGCGGCAGATTTAGCAAATATTTAATTATAGCCGTGATACCACACTGCTGATGCCGTTGGCAAAGTCAAGCATCTTGCATGAAGTACCCCTTAAACAAACCTGTTTAGTCTTGTGCTTCTTGGAGTAGCGTGGAGACACAAAACATTCAGCATTCATCTCCATTGTGTCAATGTCTGGAGCTACTTGACCAGGAGGGGGTGCCAGGCTCTTCATTTGCAAAAAGGACTGGATGTTCCTCACTTCTGATTTGTAGGAGCTGTAAGCCATTGTCTTGCCCTTAGAGGCAAGGATGCATGCAGCTTTCCACTTGGCGTACTGTGTTTCCTGCAGGAGAGGAGACGTAAAAACAGTAAAACAGTTACAAAATGAGTCCTACATTTGTGCGGGAATACATATTTGAAGAGATTTTAAAAAGAGACAGGAATGCCATTTATCAAAGAGAAATACTCAGGTTTGTGGATGAGAATGGACCTTACGTTGTCACATCGAATGTACACCTCATTCATCCCATCAGCGACTGGGAGTAGGAGCTTGATGCCAAACTTCTTGTCTGTGACGTTGACATCAGGGACTACCTCACAACCTGTTGAATCAGGAGGAAAATGTTGTATGGACTTTAGGTATAGAAGCAGAACAGCAAGATAAAAAAAATCTGCTCACACAATAATAAAACTGCAGCTACTGTGGAGAATATTTGAATTTTAGAAACTGTTTAAGACAGCAGTAACTAACATCTGGTATTTTGACCGATACCAAAACAGAAGAATGGAGTTAATCCATTTCTTATGATGTAACATCCAGTAATATGCATCTACATATCTAATTACATATAACTTTATATTTATTATAAGATAATGAGTATAGCACTGTTTTCTGGCCTCTGTAGAGAATTGCTTGTGCTCACAAGTGATGCTAGAAGACAAAATCACATATTGTGGGAATGATAAAAACTGAGGGGTTTTTATCCTCAACAACAGAAAACAGCAGTGTTTCCAAATCATTCTGTTTTCACTAACCTCGTAGGTGAAACTGTTCTATTGGTTCCCCGTTGGCAGCCTCCTTATTCTTGTAGTAGGAAATATTGGTGTCCTTGAATACAAACCAGTACTCTTTGTATGGCCGCAACGTCAGTCTTTTTGGCCTAATTGATGAAAAAAAAAAAAAAAGATTTGCTACAATGGGATTATTTTAGTAAAAGACTAAAGACAGGGGATTGATAGAAATCATCCTGTTCAACAAATAATCAGATGGCCAAGTTGGCAGAGAATATTTTCTCTAATCCTTTAAATGATCTATGAGTTCTTTTTATCTTGGAAACCACAACATTTGGCAGATTTAAGGGTGCAGGAGAGGTAAAGGTTTAAAAGACAGAAAAAAATCAACATCAAAGAGATTACCAATGACATCTTAATGTGATACAGTTATATATGTATAAAGGTGGGTTTACCTAAATAGCCGGAGGGAATCTGCCAGCTCTGGAATGTCTGTAATGTCTTCCTGGGGGTGGAACAAACAACAGTCAATTACATCATTACATCACCAGGTTAGGACATGCAATCATTGGAGGCCTACCCATCAACTTCAGCCTCAAAACAGGTGTTCTACTGTAACAGCCCAAAAATTACAGTTAACATTCACTTCAGTGAAGTACCACCCAAAAGATGTGTTTACCAGAATTCTGTCTGTGTGTCCCCCTTCAAGTGTCACCTCCAAGTTGGACAGAGCAGCTTCAACTTCATCTATTTCTGGTTCTTTGGAGTGGTCCAGTGGTTCACTTGACATGGTCAGTTTACAAATGTGATACTGAAATGAAAAGCAAAACGTTTACTCTTCATGTGAAAAGCCAACAAGTACAAGTTGTTGTGAGGTTCTCAAATATGATTTGAGAAGTTATGCAAGGGTGGCATGAGTCAGAGGGAGGTTTGAGCGCAGCCCCGTGTGCAAGCCACTGCATCAATGTGTAGGTGAATGTAATGCTAATCTCCATTTGAATCACTGTGATTTCTGAATCACTGTCCCAACACTTGCAAAATAGCAGAGCAGATCAGATAGGCCCGAAATGCAGACATCGAGAACGCCACACCAAAACCTTTAAAGTTGTCTCAGTAATCCTTACTTCCTTGGAAGTTATAATTATTACCGTACTTCTTTTCCTGGTACTCAGTTTTTTTTTTTCTATAACTCTTTCATTTCCTTGTCCTCTAATCCTCCTTCTCTGGTGGGAGTTCTTCACTGGGATTTAGATGCCAGAGCTACTCTTCCACAGAGATAGTATTCTGAGCCTTCTGCCCAGTGTGGGAAAGACTAAGCCCATTAATGTACTCCAAATAAGAAGAAGCGGGAATGGAAACTTACCTATCATAATTCCTTTAAATATGGTAGCTTCAATGACTACTTTCACAGGTTGTCTTAATTCTACTGACTTTGAACATTAAACATATGTACAGCAACTGACTGGGATGGATAATATTCACCTGTAATGAAGCAAACATCAGCATTTCCTCTTCAGTGCAATCTATTTCCTCCAACAGGATGGACCAACGAGCCTGTTCATAAAGCTGGGTTATCCTGACAGCGTCATACTAAAATACAAAATAGAAAACACACAGACACACACAATCGCGTTGGAACCAAGACTGCCATGATGTTAGATGAAGAGTTAAAAAATTTTAAGGGTCTCACTTTCGGATTGAGGTCAAAGAAGACATTGTATTTAAAGCGAAGTAATAACTTGTCTTCATCTTGAATATCTTGCTCCATGAGGGAACGAGATGAATCCAACCACCTGTCAATCACAGTAATTAGCAACCATGTGAGCTGGGGAAAGAAATAGCATCCAAATTACCAAAAAAATCACCACTATGACTGTAAGGTTTCGGTTTCTACCCTGCATTGTTGACTGCTTTGTCCACTAGAGACAGTGACTGGTACATCTTGGCCAGTTCAGCGGGTGGCAAGTTTGGCTGGGCTTCAGCAAGTGGGTTTTCTCCAAACCAAAGGCTCGTGGCAGACACCGGCATCCCATTCTCTGGGTCATAGGTTGCCGTCATTGTCTTACTGTACATGGGGCCTTTAAGAAAAATAAATGGAAATAAAGGATTAATAATTATACATTGGTTTGCCAAGACATGCTTCAACATGACTTCAAATTTCCAATGAATTTTAAGAAACTTAAGTTCAAAGTGACTGTGGGAGAAAAAATGCTTGAAGAAGACACAAAAGTTTGACGGGAAGGGTGAGAAAAACAAAATTAACTATGATGAAATGATGATTCATGAGGTAACTGAGTATTCGACACTATGATGAAATGATGATTCACCTTGACTAATTTTGTGTTAAAAATGAAGGACACAGACACCAAAGTGGCTTTAATTTTGGTGTTGAATTTGAATAGAACATTTACTGTCAGGGTGAAAGAGGTGGAAATCCTGAAGAACATGGCATATACTGTATGAATATGCTATTTCTTTCTTTCTGTTCTTTCTTTTAAAAACAAAATTATCCCCTCCCTGGCTAAATAACAATCCTTTTGTATTTCAGACAGTATGAACCTCCAACTAAATTAAGTCTAACTGCCCTTAAGGCCCAAATAATTAAAATATTAATATTAACTATGATAAGATATGACGACCATCTTTAAATGGTTATGCTGTAATTAATTAAAGGACAAGCTCAAAAATGAATTGAATCAGATGAAATTTCTGAACCTAACCCTGTGTTTCACTGTACCTGTACCGCCTGGTCCCCCACTAAGTAAATCGATGTCCCAGAGGTCATCCTGTGGTGAGTTCTTGTCTTTCTTTTTCTTCTTCTTGGATGGATCATCTGGCGGCTTCAGCAGAGACAGTTCCTCTGATCTCCTAATATCTGAAATGTGGTGAAAAGGAGGATGTGTGATGGATCAATAAGAACATGGAAGGTGCACTAAATCACATAAAAGTAGCAAAGAGAGAGGAGTAGGAAAGACTAAGAAACTTACTGAGTATTCGACAGATCTCTGCCACTGCCCTGAAGACCACACTGGAGAAACTAACAGTCATTTTGATGGTTTTCATGTTGGGGAGCTGTATTAACAAGGGTTTGTGCTGCGGTGTGTAACGTAGGTCAGCATCAGCCTGTGTAGTGAAACCATTTAAAATGATATCAGCTGCATGTGCAAAAATTTATACATTTATGCCTTTTCTTTTTTTACTGAGTGACTTATTTAGAGATCTTGTAACCTTGGATGGGTAAAAGGTAAATTCCCCTTTTGCTTTATGTTTTCTTTGACATATAAATATGCCTCACATTGACTTTATTTAACTTTAAATTTTTACCAATGCCCAGGAGGTTATTGATAGAAAGATGTTACATGAAGAAATAATCTACAAAATTTTGCGGAAAGTTTCTGGTCTGCACTGCCTGAGGGCCCTTCTGGAGTTGAACTACAGCTAGTAGGTAGTTCTACACTCGACTGTAGAGTATAAATTTGATTTATAGACGACACGAAAGGTAAATGGAGGGACATGATAAAATTCAGGTTTTCAGTAGTCATTTGGTATGAAGAAATCTATTTTAGATTATATTTTGATTAGATTATTGAATTAAAACTATGAAATTGTATCATTTTGGCATCTGGGTGTTACCTGCACTCCATACTTGTCCAAAGTCCAGTGCGTTCTAAGCAGCCAGCATTTCCTCTGTTCCCACCATAAACCATGATCTGACCAGTCTTGAGGAGCTTCTGCAGAAAGACAGATTCAGGTAATTACTATTACTGTGCTAATAGCACCATATTAATGGCTGGAAGGGTGGTTCATATCTAAAGTTATTGCACAGATTTATGTCAAGTTTTAAGGGCCTTGAGTTGGAGCCCTGTTTTTTGTAGCCAAAATATTTCAACAGCCATTTTTGTTGGTATCAACACTTCCTGAACCCTTTGTTGTGTAGGCGGCTGACTGTGATTAAAGTGTGGTTTTATGAGTCTACCTGACATCATGCTATGGTGCTGGGCTGCAATCTGTCTGTTGATGACAGTTTACTTAGTCATCTACTATGTGTCAAGCTCTTAAAAACAACCATGTCTTCACACTATATTGGCTCCCCAGTGTTTATGGAGAATTGTACAGATATCAGCTCAAACCATGGCTGAACTTTAGCACCTACTGCTACACAAGCCAATGCACTGTCGCAAAAGAACTGCAGGGAAGAAAATTGCAAGGCAAACAAGGGTGTGGCTTGAATAACAGACCTGCTGTGGCAGCAGATGAGGAAGGGGGGTCAAAGCTTTGCGCTTACAACATTGTAGGATGGAGTTAGGATTTTTATCCACTAATCAAAAAATACAAAAAAAAACAAAAAACGGCAATGTGGCTTTTTCCAAAGGTATTTAAATGAAATGTTATTTGCTGAAATACAACACAGAATGCTTCACAAACTTACTGATCTTTTCCACCAACTTAAGCATGAGGCCTCCGATGTGTAAATCTCCCTTCACTCTCAGCTTAAATTTCATGGACTCATCTCCTTCTTTTTGATCCACCTGCACGGATAGCTCCCATGATGTTTCTCCATACTCTGCTGCTGTGATCATCGCCCTGCTCTGAAAAGACAAAGAAAGGTGTGTTAGGTGAGTAGACAGGATGCACAGTTGCACAGCCACAGAACAAGGAATATTGGGGAAAAAAACATGAGTCAGCACACCAAGTGTTTCTCAATATTTTGTATTCAAATTAGCTTGGCACTTAGTTGACACGGATCGCTCAGTTTTTCTGTTGTAGTGGTCACAAGTGGACACATTTATAAATAAGACAGCAGTGAAGACAGAGTGGCAGATGAACTGACTGCTGCCAGTAGAAAAAAGATATGAGACAGCAAAACACATATTATATACAGAAAACACCACACAAAGTGTACAGCCCTGGATATTAAGGGCAGTGGAGGAGGAGCTGGGAGGGTACTGCTGTGGAATGTGTGACGAGCAGGGACATGAATCTGGAGCAGAAGAGACCATCTCACAATCTCCACACACTGCACCAGTATCAGTCCATTTCACATCTGAACAATGAAAATTTGGTGAATAAGGAAATGTAAACTGATATATACATACAGGCACTTTTCTAGTCTGGAGGATATTAACAAAAATACCTGTTTCTTTAGTCCTGAGTAGCTTACTGTGTGAGTGTGTGTGTACTGTGTAAAACAATGTTGCTGGGAGGCTAGTTTTAATGAACTCCCTCTGCTCCCTCCCTGTGCAGCTGTAGGCTACAGTTAAAAGTTGGAGCTTGCATGTCTGCTGAAGGAATACTTGTTGAGATGTGTTGGAGCGGGAAGGACTAACTCCCAAAATACTACACCATACTACAAAATAGACCCAAATATGACCAAGGGCAAAATCAGATCATGTGGAGCTAATGCAAAAAAGACCAAAAAAACAAAAAAACAAACCCCAACCCAACAAAACAAAAACAAGCAAGTGTTGCACACAAAGAATTCAGTGTTTGAATGAGAGCTCGTATTCTTTGTAAATCAATTATTTCCTCTTTGCAGGTAAGCATTTTAATGTGTCATTTACAACCTAGACCACATTGATACAGTGGATTGAACAGTGGAACAAGCAAAGGATTTCAGCATTAGAAAAAAAAAATCAACAATCCTCCATTAAAATATAGCTGCACTACAATAACAGGTGGTAACTGTGTTGAAAAGCAGCATGTAATCTTTCTTATTTTAAAAAAATCAATCGTGGCTACAAAAAAAGAAAAAAAAATGATGACAGTGGCCTGGAGACATGTCTGTCAAGTATCTGGCCTTTCTTTGGAGCCATAAACAATGGTGTGGCTACTGTTGTAGTCACAGATTATGTGTGTGTCCTTTGCTTAGTATAACAGTGACATTACAGATGAGTGGACCATTAACCACAAGCCTCCTTCTTTATAGGTCTAATCCACACACATAGCTTTCCCCCAACTGGGACATTCCCAGTCATTAGCTGTGATTTTTTCCACTACACAGGGAGTCTGGAGCCTCTAGTCAGAGTCCTCCAGTAGCCATTAAATCGATCAGTAACTTGGGAATGAAAAAACTGAAACCGCTTACCTCAAATCAAAGTTTTCCTGTTTTCCTGTTTTTTTTCACTCCAGGAGTTTCGTCTGAAGTGAACTGACCCGGCAATGAGCTTTTCCTCCGGGAGCCGAAGCCCCGCCCCGTCCGGCCCAGACAGGTAGACAGGTAGACAAGGAGACAGGGGCTGGCGGAGGAAATGAGCCGATAGGACACCACAGGTGAGCTGCTGCTCAACACAGCACCAACACCATGCCTGATGTCTGTCTGGGCTCACAAAGTTTACGTTCATATTTATTTAACCTTTTGGTTACGATGGTAGTCTCAGTCAGACACGGGGTGACTTTCTCAACAGAGACCCTTTTCGAGCAAACAATAACTCATTTACTCATACACAGAAAACTTTAGCAATAAAGTGCGAAGTGGAAGCAAAATAAATACACCAAAACAGGGACAAGTTTATTTTTTCCAAGCTGTTTTTTTTTTAAAAATTATTATTATTATTTAGGAACAAACATGACTCGCTAGCGTGACCTGCAGAGCGTGGTGCCTGTAGCTAGCAGCGCTAAAATGAGCTAACACAATAACACGACCACGGTGCGGGCTCATTTTAACTGGAAAACATTTGACAAACGCGTTGTTTGCTTTTTATTGTGTTTTAAGTGCAAAAAACAAACAAACAAACAAAAATGTCATAAATCAATCAAAGTATAAACAGAGGGACAGCAATATAATTGCAACAATTAGCTTAAATTAGTACCAGAGCTTTTCTTTACACCTGAATTATCTGTTTGGTGACTCAGGTGTAGGGAGTGACATGGTTAGCAAAGTAGCAAAAGTAACCTTTCAGCGGAAAATGGGAAATGAAAATAAGCTTTTATTGGAGACGTATTCATTGTGTTTAGGCATTTCACTGACTAACCACAGAGTAATGCTCTGAAAGCAGTCTGGACTATTAATGCACAGTTTATGTTTGTAAGCATCTAAACTGCTGGCACTTTAAGATATATGCATTAGAGATGGAGTGCTACACAGTCTGACTTCTACAAGGCAATTTAGTGCAGTGATCGATTGTTAGAATGCACCTTTAAGAAAGTAACAAAGAGAAAGCGAATACCTTGGCTACAACAAATAAAGTTGCTCTCAAAATTAAATTATAATACTGGAATATGTAAAATTTTCATATGATGTTGACCTGTTTATTCACACTTTAAATAACGAAGGGGTTGGGTTTGGATATTGTCAAAGTATGTTCAGTTTATGTAAAAAATATACGAAGGGTTGCTCCAGTTTAACTGGGTTTTAAGAGCCAGACCCACAAAATGGTGAATAATGGTTGACCTCAGATGAATCATCCCACCTTCCTGAAAGCCCACATCCTGCCCAATGAGTTAATCAAGATGAATCACCAGTGTGTGTCTTATCCACATACTGATTTTGCCATCTTATGAAACAACAATAACACATCAGTAAAAGTGATAGCAAGCATTCTTTTTCATATGGACAGATGGTGTTCGACTGGTAACCAGCCAGCCACAACTGAGATAGGGCCAGTTTTGTAGCGTTAAATATGTAGGTGTGTTACTTGATCAAATAATGTGTGACGTGAACTTCTCTTCCAATGGATTGGTCATGAGTTTAGCCCATGTGTGAAGCCTGCCACCCCCTGGTGTCTGGTTGTAATATCATACGGTAACTTTTTGTCTAGTACTTACATGCATGCATATGGTAATCTGTAACATGCATCAAATGCTTGAGCACAGACTGAAGTTGATTGAATTGCGGTTTCAGATAAATATCAGTATTTTGAATGAATAGAAGGTTCCAAACTGCAAAAGGAAATGATAAATTCTTGTACAGTGAGTAAATTTATTGAAAATGCAACATTTCTCCCATAGGCTCTTCTCAGTAATCTGATATCTAGATTACAAAAATAACATTATTTTGACCAACTTTATGTTCCTACATCATTGAAGTATACATTACACATTATTCAATTTAACACCCAAATTAATTAAAAAGAGAGAGGGGAAAAAAACAATTTGAAGTGACGATTGTGCTGTATTAAATTCAGATATTGTGGCTGCTACCTCTTCCTCACAAAATTTCTTTTTTTTCATACCTTAAATGATGTTCTATCTCTAGTGTCCCATTAATATTCACAAAACCTTTAACAGTATTTTATGTTTCCTTATGCAGGAATGCATTCATTGGTTTGAAGTGTAGAATTAGTCAATAGTTCACCTAAGGCTACCCCACCAAACACACTATCAGAACCCACTTGCTGCCACATAGTGGCGCCATTGGATCATGCCTAAGCAGGAGGAAAGGCGCAAACAGCTAGGAAAGATTGCAAAGGTATTGTAGGATCTGAGTCCAGCCAGTTTCTTTTTGCATTTCTCAATATTAAATGTCCATTTTATGTTGAATAACACCTAACGTGGTATAAAATATCCCTTAAAATGAATTATGTACAAATGGAATATTTTTAAGAGCTCTACTGGCTGGCTCCTTTGTAATTTCTATTATTTCAGTAAAGGCACCACAAACCATCCTAGAGAACATTAAACGTTTTGATGGAATCATGTAATACCTTATTAGTTAAGTGATTTAAAAGATTTAAAAGAACATTTCTCTTTTTTTCCGGGGGGGTGGGTAGATGTCAGAATATGCTGCAGAACAACCCCCAAAAGTATTGTGTACAAGAGCACTTCAGAATTGTGGGTGCTCACAAGCACAAGGCCTAAAGCAGGGCACTCCAGTTGAAGGACAGTTTCTTTGACCACTTGGCCGTTCTGACCACACCCAACAGATTGAATGTAGCAAGCATGCTTGTGAGACTGTCTAAGCTCTCTGTTCCAGCTGAGTGTTTAGTGTTGGCACATAAGGTTGTCTTGAGTCCTTGTGTAAGAGAGGAAATGTAAGTTCCATGACAAAAACAAACAAATAAACCCTGAGGTTCACAAACTGTCACTGGTGGACAGACACATGGAAAAATAACATAATTTGGATCAGTTAGGCCTGGATGGAGGACAGGCAAAGTAACACCATGTTCATGTCATCCCAACACCTGTGGTGCAAATAGCAACATAGTACACTCAGGCCAGGCTAAAGTAAAGGACAAATATCAGTTCCCTACAGTGCCTGGGATATGATAAAATGTCATCTTTAGAGTGATGAGGAGAGAGAGAGAAGGAGAAATTTTGGACTGTGGTTTTAGGCACAATAAATTACATCTACTGCCTGAAGCTGGTCTGAACCTACTTGGAAGCGGGTGGGAAATAACATCTGTAGAAGCCTTTGCCGGCTTTCTGTATTTATGGAAAGAGAAACCTCCCGGTGACCTGGGAACACGCTTACCCAATTAGCAGCCTTGCCGACGGATCAAATGGAAGTGAAAACATTCACTGCCGTGACGGAGACGCATCACAATGCCCTATTCATGCTGCTGAGCCCCACGCTTTTGGGGTGAGGTGGGGTGGGGTGGTGGGTTTTCTTCTAGGGAAGTATTGGGGAGGAACGATAGACTGGAGGGAGTAATGAATGCAACAAGAAACTAAGTTACCTCACTACCCCCTTTGACGTGTCGTTGGAGACCTCATACATGGTTCAGAGGTAAACACTGTTCAAGGGTGTTGTTTTCATAAGCTTACCAACCACTGCTCAACTTGGCGTTCCGCATCCCCCTCACCTCAGCCCCTATATCCCCTTGGACGTTCCCACTTCTTCAACCCAACACAACCACGGCCCTTATCCTGTGGGACTAGGGCTGCAGGGGTCAGGAGGCCTGAGAACTAGGACTGTAAGAGAGTCTCTTGACAGCACAGGGCTGTGGAATAAAGGCTACACAGTCCCGTGGTCTGCACAATGTTACAGGGCTTATTCATTTTCTCTCATTGAGGCTATCAAAATCATGTCTTTCTTCTTTTAATGTGAATTGATTTTTTTTATAAACCACTGACCTCTGTAGCTGTCATGAAATCCCTTACCAGTACTCATTTAAATAAAAAAGTAAAAATCACGAAAAGACAACCTGCACCTGGCACACTATTTGTTTTGCAAATGTCAGTATGAGGTAAAAGTCTGTCTTGGTGACCCAGGTGTGATGGTCAAGGGAGTATCTATGTGTAAAAGCAGAGTGATTGACTAAATATAGACTGTGTTGATAGAAGTGTCTGTATTTGCCTAAATATTACTGACCTCTCCTCAGATAGACTGTGTAATCCTTGAACTGAAATGAATGCCTAGTATAAAGGTTCTTTTATATCGAAAATGAATTGTTTATTTGTATGGGTGGAGCCATAGGTGCTTCAGTAAATGGTGTCTTACGTCTTTGCTTGTGGATGTTTCCATTGAAGCTTATTAACTGTTACCAAACCACAGCAAACACTATAAAAATTGTAAACGCTAAAAATTTGTTAAGTGTAAAAGAAGCCAAAACTTGCCGAAAGTTCATGCATTTTCAATAACATTTGAACTTTCCATAAAACACTGCCAAGACTGATATTCTTTCTTTCTGTTCACTTCTTGCATGGAAACATCTGATAGAAATAAAACTTTATATGGTGTCAGGTCAGATAGCCATAAATACACGTTGTCAGTGCAGTGTGACCCCTCACATCAAGAGGAGAGGCAGCTCTGGGCTGTGGTTTGGAACAGGATATCACATGTTTTAATATTGCACTTTTTTCTGAAAAGTGGCTACTGTAAAACAACTTCCAATACAGAGTATCCCTTTACCTGTCACAGGCAGTATTTCATCCCTTTCCTGCCCAGAACCATAAAAGATGTAGAGGAACACAGCCATATGGATGGTTTATGATCTTTTACCTCAGGAATATACTCCAATCCAAAATTCAAAGAAAGAAATATGGATAATTTGTATTTATTTTATTTATTTATTTTCAGATATCAAGACCAATTAGTTCACTGTCCTTTTTGTTGGGAAAAATATAGGATATAGGATGAACTACTGTCGCTCATTTAGCTGTCTATTTCTTTTTCAGTTCTAGCAGGTACACAATAGTTTGAAGCAGCTTACATTTTTGCTCTATGGGAATATGAAATGTATTGAAGGCCATGTGCAATGATGTAACTTTTATTGGGTTTGTCAGAGCACACAGAGTGGGAACACTGCCCATATTCTCTGAAAGATAAAATTGCATCTTTTGTTACAGGTCCTGCATCCGGAGGTTGTTGGATGATTTGGCCACATTTGGACGAAAATGTTTAGATTCCATCCAGCCACGTCCTATGCTCCACAGCAACATGGAAGAAACAACCCTTGACAGTGGCCTTGAAGTTGCCGTGACTGATCTCACAGGTACAGCGTAAGAGGAAGCAGGGCGTTGTGTTCCTTTCCTCCCTACATCAATTTGCCAACTAGTGGTGAATGGGTGCCATTTTAAAACATGCAAATGTGGGTAGCCTCTGCCTGTATCAGCTGATGCAGGTCAGTGTTGTTTTTGGCTGGGCCTTAAAGGCCTGAGGGGAGAAAGACGTACTGAGAGTTAGAAAAGGTTGCATAAACTCTAGCAGGATTACTTTACCAACACTTTCCATGGCTGAGATCCTGTGAATGGATCCATTGTGGGGTGGGTCTCTGCTTGCGGAAAGCAAACCCTGTCAGGATCCAGTTCATTAGCACCTAGTTTACTGTTTGAAGTTATTTATCCGGTGTCTTAAGGGGAACCCCATTCAGGCATGTTAGAGTGTGTGTGCACGTGCGCGCGCAAGTCTCTGTAACTGTTTATCTGTGCACAGACATGTATGTAGTACAAACGTACAGTGCTCACAAGGTCTACTGGGGGTTTCCAGAGCAAATTACTAAAGAGCAAATAAAACTTTCCATGGTGCAATAAAATGTATGAAGAACTAACAGGAGGGACATTGGTGCTCCTTTGAAGGTGGGACACAACCTTGAGAATTTGCTGAGAAAATATATACATAAGGGTTTGATATACACACACACACACACACACACACACACACAGCTACTGCCATTGACTTTGTAAATAAAAAAAGACAAATACTTTGTTTTATGTCAAATGTCAAACAAAGTACATTGCACATTGTGATATTTTTCCAGGAGGAAAATTGGAAAAGTCAACAATAATTTTATAATACATCATTTTAGACATTCAATATGAAATGGAATTGGTGTTAGTAAACAGTGCTTGAAATCCTGTTTATTTGTGGAACAACACTAGAGCAGCAGTAGTCTGTACGCCTCTGCGTTATAGTACTGTGTTTCAGTCTATCATGAGTATGCCTGTGTGTTTTCCCTTCTCTTTTCTTTTGTGATTGGTTTGTTCTTTGGAAGGCATCCTTGTGCCTCTGGTTAGTCAAAAGTGCCGCGTTGAGCAAAACCTCCACTCCACTTTTATGGTCTGTGTGGGCCGTCCTATTTGTACATGCTTAGAGCAAATTAGACCAGCAGCTGCGCATGGCCGTCCCATTCCATGTTGGCTTTTCATGGTAAAAATATGCTTCGGTAAACCTCGCAGCTTGGATCCAGAAATATGTGGTTCATTTCTTCTGGCACTGACACCTCTACATATTTACAATCAGCGCTTCCCTTTTCTGGCATACTAAGAGAAAGACATAGAGAGAATAATACAGTGGATACAGGGGTGGTAGTAAATGAGGAAAGATGGTGGGGGCAAATGGGACCACCTATGCAGATGTTTTCCACATGTAGAAAGAAAACAAACTGTAGTAAAACAAGGATGAGGGGAGGGATGAGGGAGGCTGCACCTGTTGTGGGGTGATGATCAGACCACAAATGACATCAATCCTTATAAAGTGACACGCTGCTTGAGTCATTAACTACAAACCAGTAATGGTTCTCTGTATATACGTCAGAATATGTCTCCAGTTTACTTTCATGTAGTTTGCCATTTTAGGAAACAAACATTGTTCATTAAATTTTTTATGGGGAGTGCTTGAAGTGCTCAAAAATTATAATTAATCTGTTCAAAAAAAGCAGCAACATTGTAAGCAACAAAAAACTACCTTCTGACTAAGAATCAAGAATGCAATTTTGGTATTATACTTTGTAAACCTTTCTGAATTAAGGTAAGCAAGCATTTGAAAATGTATAAAAACCTAAGTAAAAAAAGCACACAATTACTTTTGTGATGGTATTGATAAATCCAGTTAAAATAGAGCTCTAAAATTTTTCTTTTCTACATTTTAAACTATTCCTACACCAACTATCATGAGATTGTCCATTTTTACCTGGATATAACACATCCCTAAATGAAGTGTACTTTACCTTTTAGTATGTAAATCAATATCGCTCACGTGCCTCTTTTCCATTGATCAGTCAAGTCGCCCTTTATATCTTGGGACAGTTGCAAAAAGTGGTAGGCAAATATCATTTCTGACACTGTGACAGGAATAAGGAATAGTCCCTGCTCAGGATTGAGTTCTTAGGCTAATCATCCATGATTACAGCCTTGGAAGCCAAAACACACTCCATGTGAAAGAGGTTGTTTTCATGTGCATGCTGCAGCAGCACGGCTGGCTGACAGAGTTACCTATTCTCCTGAGAGCTCTCACTCTCCTTCAGCCTCCATTTGACTGGCCTGCAGCAGGTCTTTCAGGCCCCAGGGATTGTCCTGGGAGACCTGGACAACATTGGCAGCAGGCAGCTTAGCGGTGTCATTTGGCCTTGGTAAGCTATGGACAAAAACATCTCTTGTTGTCGCAAGCTGTTTGTGGTGCTCCTTTCCCAGTTCTGTTGAAAGGAAAAGACAGCCAGTGACCAATGCCAAACAAACCTGCTCCAGCTCACCTGTGCAGTGAATGTGGAACTGAGTGACCCAGATCTGGATGGAAACCATTGCAAATATTTCCCAGCAAGGTCTGTGGAAGAAGCATTTAGCTGAGCCTCTCAGCAGGGAATTTAACTAACTGTAAATGACTCTTATTCCCTTCAGTTTGTGTCATCTGTTCCTAAGAAGTAGTAAACAGTTGGTTTACCATCAAACAGTGCTGCACGTTGCCCAGTATGATGCAAGGTGTGGACTGAGGCACAGTAAGACTTTAATACCAAAGATTATTCTGTGTTTATTTCTTCACTTGCTCAAGAATGTATAGCACAACAGAGCCAGTAATGACAATGACAGTATGATTAGAAGCAGAGTTTCTGCTGATGAACAGGGAATCTGTTTATTCCCTTGTCTGTGCAATGCTACTGGCAAGACAAACTGCCTTTGCCCAAACTACAGCTCAGTTTAGAAGCGCAAGCCATGCTGCAAATATTTGGCTTGGCCATAGAAATTGAATTATATTGGCACAGAAATCCTAGAAATAAAAAACAGCAACCTTGGGAACAATTATGCAAAGTGAAACGCGGTTAAACCAAGTGCTACTGGTTTGCCTTTCCATCCAGAAGAGGAAAAAAAGGAAAAAGGTGCTTTACTAAAGTTTATCTCCCTTAGTAAATATGTTATAGCATTTATCTTTTCCACAACCATTGTGACAATAGTTCATTTTTGTCATGTTGTATAGATTCTTGGTTTAACACATGGCCTGGTGACTTGATGGGCGTTGTCAAAAACAGATTTTCCTATTTCCTGAGAGCACCCAACACAATTACGCAATGAATATCACTCAGATTTGCTACAATCACATCTTTTCCTGTAACTAAGGAAGATTTTTCCATCTGTTAAAAGTATTTCTTTTCTTCTCTCAGAGTTATTGTAGAGCAATAAAGGAGGACTATCACAGGGCATCTTTACAATTGACAAATAAATCATTAAACATCATTGTGTTGTATGCATGTTTATGCATATTGTGCATCATATTAGTAGATAATCTAAACCCCCATTACTGTTATACATTAACTCAGACATGGCTGTGTTAACGTTGTACTGTTGTCTTGATGAACAGTGTTCAAGTTTGATCTATCACCTCATGTGATGGCCAAAAGACAACTATCTCTGCAACCTTAGGACAGGATCAATAGATTGAGCTAGAAAAATAATGTAAAATCAAAGGCAGGAAGAGTCACTAGCATATATATCAATTAGTGGTTGTATTATAATCCTGATACCATATTGGAAAAATCTTGCAAACTTTCGCGTGAATTGCTACAATATAATATACATAATTTACTACATATATTAATTATATTCATGAAATATAATTACAGTCAGTGTTGTATTTACACTAAGTGCAAATACACTTAGTGTAATATTTGGTATTTATACCAAATCTAAATACAGTACTGAATAACAGATAAATAAAATAACATTATAAAAATTTCAATTCATTCTAATTTAAAGGACTGCACGTTAAGCTGCATTCTCCACAACTTGCTAAAATAGGGTTACTGGAATTTACGATGGCACCATTATTGTAGCATTGACTGGGTCTTCTCTCATTAGCCATTGAAGCTCCACCTGCAGAACACAGAAAACACAAACAGAAATGCGGCTAGCCAGCTAGCGAGCTTACCATCATGCAAACCTTTAAGCCAGCTTTGTTTGCTCACAGCTGAGGCTCAAAAGAAAGACAGGACCAGCGAAGAAAAGGGCCAGCTTTGGCAATTTTCACACAAAGGGAGCACTGTTGGCTAACAGTGAGTGGCCTGTTGCACTGTTCCTGAGGCCCATTTCATGGAACAGTTAGCAAGGCCAAAGGCAACCCATGGCCTGGAGTGATAGTTGAGGCCTTCAGGGCCAAACCTGGGTCTGGCCCTATAGCTCTCCCCTCTGCCCCCTACCCAGTTAAAAGGCTTTTACAAAGTCAACTGGGGACACTGGGTGCTGCAGGTGTTCGCTCATAAAGACCCACATCACATGGGCTGGTGAACTGACTGATAGAGCTGGCATGGTTTGGGTTATTTTTTTTACTCCAATAATGAAGCATTGTATGCTCACTATGTAAGAATAATTGAATTATTATTGATTAACAATATATGAAAAATAATTTTTTACTTTTTTTGTACATATCTCCATTAAATAAAGTTGGTACCACTAAATAAGGATGTGATTTACATTAGTAGTGTTGGTAGTCCGTGAAAGTGTGGTTGGCTCATTCAGGCTGAAGCAAAACAGTCCATACAGTTATGGATGGGGGAGGTTAAAATAAAAAAATAACCTTGACTTCAACATGAGCTGTTGGTATAATCCATCACTCTGGATTTGGCCAAAGCCAGATTATTTACATTATTTTCTAACATACACAGTGTTGGTCTTTGAGTGGATGCTTCCTTCAACTACAACTGCAGTTGTAACAGCTATCAAAAAGAATAGTCTCTGCCTCCGTTTCATTTAGTCTTAATGGGATAGAAAGCCCAGAAATATGGCTTGCGTGGTGAGAAGGGGAAAGAGGAAGAAAGCATGCGAGTAAAGACGAGTGAGATTAATATCCAGGCTTCTCTCCTCCTGACCACAGAGTGGGCATAAAGAGCCCGGCGCCTCATTGATGTCAACCCTAGCTGTGCCTATCCTGTAGTTTTAAGTTTGGTTTGGACAGAACAGACGGCCTGGCCTACAGGGGTTGGGAGGACAGGGCCTAGGGTTTCCCACATCACTCAAGGGCCTCTGATAGGCGGTCACACAGGCCGGTAATGACAGAGGGAGAGATTTAGTATTAAAGTCTCCTCTGCTGCCTCCTCTGCTCCTGTCTGACGTAAGGCTGTTAAATATGGGAATGAGAGCATGGCATAGCCTATGGGGAAGGGAGTTAGACCTGTCTTAAGTATACAGCTTTGTGTGAGAGAAGCCTGGCTTGGTTCCCTTGGAGTGTTGCTGAGGAAACAAGTTGTACATAGCAAGGGGGGAATTTGGGATCACAGTCAATCATTAAAGGGATTTACATCTGCCATAAATATAAATTCAGTAAAGGTAAATGGTGATAAGATTGAAGCAGGAGTGACTTCCATATACTAACATAATGACTCATTCTAAGTGGTTTTAATTCACTGGGTGGACTCTGGGTCAGCAAAACAATAATGCCGTGCCAAGACTACCAGTTGAATTATTCTTTATAGTCTTAAATAGTTTGGAAGTCCTGGCTTGCCATCTTTTCAGTTTTTAACCACAATCCCACATACAATACCAAGGGTTTTTCCCTGGTTATTTTAAGAGTATTATAAGATTTGAGTTCATGACTAATGAATTTGGAAAGTTAACTAGATGGCTGGAGGTTGGTTTGAAAATGCCACATGATGAAATTCAGAAGATTTAATTGTCTTTGCCATTTTGCAACTACAGAACCAACACCCAAAGCTAACCAACATAAAAGCAGCTGATTGCTGCACCTGCATCAAACAATCATCACACCATTGTGGCATTTAAAGAAAAGGCCTCAGTCAAACACGCCCCCTGACCTTGTGCAGCTAACATAAACTAATTAGGCTGGCTCTGAAAGGAATGGCCTGCCATTGGATTAATCAGCCTTCACAGATCTGGACCATGCAATTTTGCCCCAGCCAGCTCTCCCCACTAGAACCTCATTATCTCATGTTTTCAAAGGAGCGTAATGGCAAATAGCAGAAGGGGCTGAAGGGATTGAGAAATGGAGGAGGTGGTGGTGCAGGAAGGGCCTTCCCCAATTCCTCTCTTCTCACATTGGACTCAGAAAGGAAATGTCAAGCGTGAAGCTCTGAGAGTGGTCAGTACTGCTCAGTCCAGCAGGCAACACAGAGGGGGCCTTTGTCCACCATCACTTAGCACCAATTACAGCCCGTCAAAATAGTTTTTCTGCTGTGGGGCGACGTGTTAATGGGCCTGACGTTGGGTGTGAGGAGCGACCTTGTCCACACACACCAACCAGGGGTCAGGGGTTAATAGGGCCTCTCTGATGTGGCGGATGAGATTTCGGCAACCTTTAGCTGGCAAGGGAATGCCATGACAAAGCCTGTAGAATGTGATACAATTAGGTGGACAGCTAGCTATCCTGAAAGAGTTGCTCCATAAAAGGATGGCTGCATTAACTAGAAGCAGATGGGCTGCCGGACGCTAGCCAAACAGGTGCCAAGGAAGGTCAAAAACCCTCACAAGTATGAAAGAGGACCCAGGTGAGGACACAAACACCAGCCAAACCCAGGCCTTTATCTGGAGTGAGCAGCAATTAAAATCCTGTTGAACTAATGACTGCTGTTCTGGACACAAGAAGGTCCTTTTGTACTTGTGAAAAGGTCAGAGAACATTCAATGTTCTGTAGCATTTCTCATCCCAATCCTGAACCCTTGGAGCTGAAGCCTGTCTCAGACTGAGGACTGGACCAGCAAGCCTGTAACCTCCCTCAGCCAAACTTGGAAGCTGTCTACTCCCCCATATGAGAAAGTGAACTTGGCACGATTGGCGTCTGACCTATACTGTGTTTCCTGAGTTTAAGTAATCAGTGATTATCTGATGCAAGATGAAAAAAGGCCTGGCAAAATGAAACATTCATAACATTGAATTGTGCTATGTGTGCCTGGTCTCGGCATGTGAGCACAAAGCCAAGCCTCCGTTTACACCATAAGTGTGGGAACAGAACCATGGCCAAACTACCCATGGGCCCTAAGAAGGCCCACAACAGTCTGCCAGGGAGAGCTGGAGATTTTTGAAAAAGTACCCTACACCACACTGAGCAAATCCGACCACATGCAAGCCTGTGGGAACTAGCGGATGACATCTATCCGCATATAAATACTCTCAAAATACTTTCTGGTCTTATTGGTTTACAGATCGTTCCCCCCACCCATTCCTCTTGGAAATGGTCGTTGTGATCTGGACCCAGCTTCATCTACTTAATGTTGAAATGAAGGAGGTGATTGAACTCAGCCTCCAAATTGGATTTGTTTAATCTGCATCAAGTTTGAACATCCTGTGTAAACACAAGCGTGTGCAGATGCCGGAAACGCCACGGCTGGAAATGTAAATGCCCATGGTTGACTTTGGCAGAGAATCAGAAGAACAGAAGGGGGAATGAGGCCTGAACAGAGGATGGAGAACTTTCATTGTTACTGGAGGGTCAATGGCTACTTATCCAGTGGGCAAATGAGAACTGTAAATCTGGCATGGTCGATTATGGATGACACTGTAACATGAATTAAAAGAATTTCTGTAATTTTTATAATTTATAGATAAGTACAGCTCACAAAGTACAGCTACCCTTGAATTAGATTAGTCATTTCGTCACATAAAATACATCCAGAGTACCAAAAAGTGTAAGGCTTACTAAACTCACAACGTCTGGGAACAGAATCTGCAAGCTTTGCTCATAACCTTTTCACCAAATTCTACTTTGGCAAGTGATGTCGAAGCTAATTGAATAAACACAAACATCATTAAGAGTTCATGTGTTCCAGTGAAACAAGCCTTTTGTTAGATTCTTCATTTCCTTAATGGCTTTGCAGCTGCATTTCACCCCTGTGTTAAGTCACATATCATTAGCCAACATGATAGTGTTTGCCTTGTTTTACTCAGTGATAAGTGAGAATATGACTTTTCCCTCATAGGATTTATTTGCCTTACAGCAAAAGCTGCACCCCTTCAAGCCCAACTCATTAGGGAGTGAGTTTGTCTTGAAGGGGGGAGGAGAGGAGGTCACTATAGGTTAATTCTAATCCCAGTGCCTCCTTGAAACAGCGTGACAGCATGTCTCCTCTGGTCACAGATTGGATGAGTTCTCAGCTATCAGACTGGCCTGATGACAGCATGTGGAAGATTAACTCCTTCGCTCAAAACAGACGCTTTTGCTCCTCTTCTTCCTGTGTGTGTGAGTGTTCATTATTTGGCTGATTTGCTCTGTGAGTGTACATTTGTTTAGTGTACATGTTAGGCTTACACAGAATAGTGATGGATCTTCCTGAATAGGGATTTGTGGTATTGGTCTGCCAGAACAGAGGCAGTTCCAATAAACCAAGTTCTAAACCTAATTGGGATGTTTTGACAGTTTCACTGTTTTATGTGATTTGTTGTGTTCGATGTCTGGTTGGGTTGATATATGATGCTGCTGCCCTTGGTCTTGCTGTTGTTTTATTGTTTTCATCAACATAAGAAGCTGTTTTATGACTTCCAAGTACAACACCTCGATCTTGAAGGAAGCAAATAGTGCAATTGGGATGAATGAAAGAAAAGCAGAACAGATGAGAGAGACAAAGGAGTGACCGCAGAATTGGGAAGACATAACAGCAAATGAAGAAGGAAAGTATGTGAAAAAGAGAGAAAGAATGTGAGAGAATGAAAAAGAAGAATGAAAGGAAGAAAAAAGAAAAAGAAAACAAGGACAGGTGAGAAAGAATGAGATGTGGGCCATTCATAAGCAGACTTCTCCAAGGGATCTTGGGCCAGCACACCTGCTACTATTCACTTCAGAGGAAATAGACACTCTATGGAAGAGAGGCTCTTGGCCTCGGGACAAAACCGCTGCAGCGCCAAATTAGAAACAGGAAGGACTGTGGGTAAGGCTCAGATTAAAAACGCACTCCCCACATGGACTCAATATACTGCAGCCCTGATCCCACTCTGGAAACCCAAAACCCAACAGCACTATTTTATGTCCCAGTCAACAGAACGCCCGCTGTTTGCACAGTGACAGTACAGAGATTCAGTCCAATGTCAACCCCTGAATGTTGGTAAACTGTGACTCTCTAAATGCTGCCCATTATAATGAGAAAAATACATTTCTGAGTGTACTTTATCAATTTCACAGTCACAAATGTGGATATTTAACAGTGCGTCATCACCAATGTTGCTTTGTCCTAAATAGCCAACAGGTATAGTTAAGATGAGTCCATGAGGAAATTCCCTGTGCTATAAAGAAAACCAGATTGGGGATGAGTATTCCTTTTCTCTTGCACTGGCTTCTTGTACCTATCAGTATCAGAGCCAAACGGATGTGACACACACCAAATAGGAGAACACAGCTCTGATTTTCCCACAGACAACCATTAGCAGCTAATATTGTCAACAGGCAGCTAGCAAGAACAAATGATTAATAACACACTCTGTAAAGGAGTGAAACTAGTAAGATGTGTGCGAATGTACCAGAAAAGGAAATGAATATTGATATATGGCTGCTGCTTTCTGCTTGCAACCCTTGACCTTTAACAGGTTTCTCCTATAGTGACTGGAGCTGTAAAGCATTTCCTGCCAGTTCACGGACATACTCATTCAATCTGAAGGAGAAAAGAGAAGAAAAAGCTTGGTTTGGTTAAAAAAAAAACAAAAAAAACATCACTTCTTACGGCCCAGGATAAGGGAAAAAAGTATGCACTCATTCTTGTACAATATTTCCATTTACTCATGGGCCTGTCCAAGTAGTGTGTTCCCCTCAATCTATCATTTTCACTGCGGTCACCAATGGTAGAAAGGCCTACTATAATTATTCTTACAGATATTGAGGACATCTAGAGGTTGTTTCTCCTCACTGGAAAACAGAACTACTACTTTCTCATAGAGGTCAACTTTTCATTACGTGAAGCTCCATGAGGATTCACAGAAGGATTCTTACAGGTAATTGAATGCACAGAGACGAAGAGGCAAAAAAAGGACATATTTGCGTCTTACAAAAGAGGACGCAAAGAAGAAAAAATTCCAGTGATCCAGTTTTGGGAAGGAACCCATGTTCTATCTATCACCACTGTCTTTCTCTCCTGTTTGTTTGATGTGCCTTTCTGCTCCACAAAGCCTTTGCCTCACAGAAGAGGTCATCACTAAAGCCATAAAGGACCACATTCACTGTAGATCCACTGACTGATGTCTGAGCCAGCTGTGCTGATGGATGTACACACATAAACACACTAGCATTCATATATGCATTATGCCAGATGGGGAGTGTGCTCAGTAGTGCGACTCTAAAAGGAAAACCTGCCATGACATCACCCAGGGGAGTGCAGGTGCAGGGCCGGGACAGGAAGTGAGTCACAGGAAGCCTGGTGAGGCAGACTTTGCCATGCCACTGACAGGCTGTGGGAGAATGGGGTGAAGGAGTGTGAGTTACACCTCGTAGCAGGACTGGCTGGGGCCCTCAGGTTGTGGACCTGCTCTTTACATAAACAAGCTTCTGACATCTCCCTCTGCAATCAGGCCATTGAAATCTCCTTTGAAAACAAGTACAGCATAGTTTTTTATTTTTTTAACATGCCATTATACCATCAGTCTCACAAAGACACTACATAATATTATAAACCATGATAATACTACTTGTAAAGATTACATTTGTGCATGCTGCAGGTGATCAGATGGTTTTATTTGAGAATTGAGAATATGACTCATTTAGCTAATTTTTATACATTTTCTGTATTCTTTACTTAATGCATACACAGCACATTATACAAATCACCAAAAAAAATTATGACAAAGCACTTTCTTGTTGACCAAAGAGAGTATTCTTATGGATTGGCCAATGTTCAAATAGTTGTCCATTTAATCATTTTCCAGGCTGAATTTCTCCAGCACAGAGATGTGTGACAGATGTACTGTATAGATGGATGGAGTAGATGGTGTGTATTTTTTTGAAACTGGCAGTCCAGTGGTTTATACAAAGCTTATTATGCTAATTAGAAAAGTGGGGGGAATGGATTTGTCCCATAGCGCCCAGAGAAGGAGACCCTGTTTCCCCTTGTGCATTGCAGCTGGAGGCAGCCTCCTGGTAATCTGCACTGAGTATAAAAAGTTCAGCACCAGCTTGTTATCATAGACCACAGAGGGCCCCAACTTCATAACAAGTCTCCTTTTATATCTATGGATCAACTAGTGCTTGGTGGAGTGAACTCCAGGCCTTGAAGATCTCAAGGTGATATGTTGACACTTTGCAAATTGTAACAATGGTATTATTGTGATGAGTCTGTGATCTTACAGCATGGAAACAAATACTATGACCAGAAAGAGTCAGACTGACTTTACTTTTGTTATCTCCACTGCTGCCACGCAGTATTGGGGGACTTTGTAGTGTCACTCAGAGTGCGTAGGAGATAAGTTGTTGCCATCTACTGGCTAAAAGGTCATATGAGTATGAGTATCTTGATACTTGCATACAAAAAATGTATAAATGTAAAAATTATAAACTTGACATACTTTTTTAATACATTATTACAAGTCAAATTTGCAGTTATGATTTCAAATCCAGGTAATCAGTATAATTGATCCAGTTCTATATCATCCTGTGTGTGTGCTCACGTTTGAGAGAGAGTTTGTTTTGTTTGATGTGATTCGGAGTGTCTTGAGCTTTTTCCAGCGCTGAATGAGAATGCTGATTTGAAGTTGTATGCCTGGTAATGCACGAGATTTACTGTTTAAGAGATTGACATTTATTTTACAGGCATGCTGGGGGATGTCATGTAGCTCCCTTTGATTGATCTCTTTACTTCCTGCTACAAAGATGGAGGCCGCTCCTGTAACCACACAGCCCCTTTCAAGCTCAGGGTGTAGGAGACGCCCTTCGGCAAGGTTCCAGGATCAGTCCGGTTTACCCCTCCCCCCAAACCTAACTGTAACCATCAGAGGAGTAAACATGACACTGACCTTAGATCAGTGTCTAGAGGCAAATCCATCCTCAAGCCTGTTTTAGAAGCCCATATGCAGTCCACATGGAACTCTTTCCTGTATCCTCTGTGGAAATGTGTTATTCTACCAAGTGCAAGGTACACATCCTGAACTCCGTTCCTAGTTGATCACATAATAAGAGCAAAAAATTAAAGGAAACTGAAAATTAATGATCTAAGCTAAAACTGACCCAAATTCTCTTGAAGTTTCTCTTCCTCTATTAATTATTATTCTCAGCGATCAAAGAAAAAGAACCAAATAGAGAGAGAGCTGCACGGTGTCCCGATATCACCAGGAAAGTTTGATTCCCTCTGTGAGACATGAACAGTCCTGATGTTACGAGTTTGTTTCCCTGCTGCTGTCCCCCACTGCCATCGATAAAAAGTGTTTTGCTTAAGTTCATGTCCATATTCTTAGGTTTCATTGCCTTATTCTGGAGAGTATTGTAATGGCAGACAACCTTTTAACTCTGTTCTACAGATTAACAGCAAGAATATTCTGCCACGAATCTAAGGCTATATAATGGTCTCTTCCACTGATTCCCAACCAGAAGTAATGATTTAAGCATGTCACTCCAAGCCAACTTTACTGTGATTGCACGGATGATTACTTCTTACAGCAATGGTAGTAGCAGAGTATATTTCAGAAGCAAGATAGTGATAGTTTTAGTGATGTTGCTGTCATTCCCTACATGCCTTGTGTAATATGACTATCATCATTCAAAAAGTCAAATGGAGTGCATTTGTGCACATGTTGCACCTGTAGATATATGCACGTGGGAGAAAGTAAAGCTATGTCTTCTATCTAAAAATGCTATCACCTTTGCAGTTATTCTGGAAAAGTAATTTCCATATTTGCTCTGCTCCTGAAAATGTGGACGCCCGTCTGTTTGATGTGTTCAGGGCTACAGCACAGATGCCACAGTCTTAGCTATGCTGGACGTCATCTCACTGACTGTTCTCGGAATACAGAAAAAACACCATGTGCACCACCTCTAAAATTAGCATGTGCAGCACATGAAGGAGAAAATATACGAAGTTAGAAAAGACTCTAAAGTGGCTGCTGTCTTTGTTCACTTCTCTACATTTTCGTGTCCCACCTTGGCACAGAGCCAGTTACGATCTCCCATAGCGACTGAGTCCTCAGTTTCATCAAAGATACACGGCATGCCACATAGTTTCCAATCCTGGGCCAGCCAGAAATCTGGAAATCTGATTTTATAACCCTTATGATTTGGGTTGTTTAGAGCTGCACATAGATCTGGTGTGGTTTGCTGCACACCAAACAAAAATGAATGTGCCTTGCCACGCCAGTAGGACCCGGCTTCCAGTGTATGTTCATCAGTTGTGTGGCAGCTCTATTGTGTGTTTGTCCATAAACAAAGACAGCAAGGGACACCTTTAACTGATTTAACAGATGTTCATGGAGAAAGAAGGGGGAAATCTGTTTTCAGAGTGACTTTGCAGAGGTCTGTGTAGCAGGTGAAGAAATTCTTGCCAAGAACACATATCTCACAGTTGTGCTTTTGTAACTAAATCATGAGTACACAGTCCTACACACAGACTAAATTTTTAGTTCATCGTCATCTCTTTCATGAAATGAAATAAAGAATTTTTCAGTCCGTGTAATAGATTCTGAAATGCAAACAGGTTTTCAGTCCCATCCAGTGGCTGACCACTCTTGAAGCTACTGGTCTGTGATGACATGATGAGCCCTGAAGTCAGTCAGTAATGGTGCAGATAATAGGCCCTTATTACTTTGACCCCTGACCCCTGTTCGTAGTGAGAAGTTTAGGAGTGGTCCCTGGGGAGCTATCTGATAATAACGTGGCTCTAAAGTAAGAAGACCCAATAGACTGAGGAGCAGCAGCCAACTCACAGTAAAAATGGAACCCAGTTCAGCTGGGATGGGGTACAGAAGGGGAGTTTCAGAAGTGCTACCCATGTGTCACCCTCTCTGGGAGCAGTATTTCCACCCAACCCATTGAAAGGTTTATGGACTGGAACTATAAAGGAAAACCACTAAATCTCACACTTATTTAACACAAAATGTTCCCCCATTCCACTCCTGACGTATCCGCAGTCCAGGCTTGGCCGAGAGTTTTGGTGTTATTTTTTTTTTTATTGTTGATTTTTATCAAATGTTCATTAAGTGAGCCAGTGAAGTGACTTCTTTCTGAGGTCCATTAAAATGGTGCTGCTACTGACAGAGGTATGTGCAACCCATGTGCGGGGTTGTGGTATAGTGGGATCCACAGAGGAGAAATGGACACCAGATGGGACCAACGGGGGTGCAGATGCAAGGTAGAATAAAATAACACATGCAGAAAGATTGAAACTGAACTGCGGTGGGAGAGGAGGAGGTGCATGTGCTTGTGTGTGCATATTGGGAGGGTATAAAAGATTGGATAGTTGCATCATCTCGATTAAACGGGTGCTGTATACCCTCGAAGGATAAGAATGGGTAAACAGACATGATCTGAGGCCCATGAAAAAAATGTGACATTTCAATGTTTTTACTGCTCATGAATAAAGTTTCATGGCTCCTTCTGAATGTTTTGATTTACATTTCCTATATAAGTAACAAGCATATCTTTGTTCGATGCACATTTGTTTTTGAAGAGAAAAAGCCCACCAGGAAACCCTTGAATAGATGATTGAAAAAACAAGCACGTTGGTTTTCCATGCAAGCGTATGCATGTGTCTGAGATTGAAAACCAACATTCCATGGTCCCAATGTGCGCTCACATAAAAAACATTCTATTTAGAGCATTTTGAGCTGCCTTGTGATCCCTCCAAGCCCTTTCTAATGCAAACACAGCAGAAAATGCAGTCAGTCAAACTCTGCAGAACTCTGCCTCTCTGTTTCTCTTTTCCCTCTCATTATCTGTTCTGCTATTGTGGCTACACTATAAATTTTCATTCTGTGCCTTTCTGGAGCAGATTTAGTCAATTCAGTTTAGTCTGCGTATTACATTGTTTCCACGGAAAACATCAGAGACTAAGGATATTGACTCAGGTGTGCATACTTCAAGCTGTCTTAGTGTAACATATGATATGTTTTGTTTTGCCAGCCAGCCATACCGACTGCCTTAGGGAATAAAAAATTACTCTTAAGTTGTTTTTGGTGTCGGTTTATGACATTGTTTCGTTGCCTGTTGCAGCTAATTCGTTTTGTAAAACACTCCTGGATTTTTTACTTTAGTGCTGAAACATATTAGAGCCTTATGAAACAGAGATGACAAAGGATGGTAGCCAAACTCGAAGCAGGGCAGAATATGTCTGAGCATGTGCAGTATGTGGACAGGTGCAGGTGTGCGATTGTTTGCCTTTAATAATTAAAGTGCCAGTAGACTCTGTTCTTGCCGAGTGTCTCTTGCGTGTCTGCAATACTTTGTAATCTTTCAGCTCCAAATCTCATGATAAATAAACCTTGTGCCCTCTAAAGAGGTGCTGCAGATTCACTTTTTCCTTCTGTAATATTTGTAAGGAACAGAAATAACAAGGCAGCTTTCAGAAGTGCCTTCTCATGGAACTCTGAAGTGACATGTACTGCATGAAAACATTGCTCTTGTGTTTTCCTAATCCTCCCATGGGAGTCTATCACATTTGTAGGCTTGTAACTTCTCACTCCCGTCCTGTGACCCTGCAGCCCACAACGGTTCATTACACAAGCGGCACCCTGACCTGGCCCTGTCACTTTCCTCTCCACATTACTATTGTTTTTGGTTTCCAGTTACATTTACCAAAAGAGTCCAATGCTTGGTTTGCAATCAGTGTAGTGTGAGCTTCTTGTCGTATGTGATATTTTTACAGCTAATTTCTGTCAGAATTTGAGACTTTGTTATTCCTGTTAGTCACGCATGATGGCTGCCTCTGTGCATCAGCAATGGCTGGTTCACTGTAGCTGGTCTTAAGTCTGAAAATTGGAGTGACCATGTTTTTTCACGATAAATACACATTATTTATTTACAAATAAAGTGGTTATAATAGAAATAAATACAAAATAAAAATCTGAGCATTATACTTCATGTGGTATTGCACCCATTTCGAAATGTACATCAGAAATACATTTTCAAAACCAGTAAAAGGAATATTCCTCTGATTAAAATATTTATTTTTCCCAACTTTACGTAGACATAAATATATTCATATATAGTTTTTTTTTTTCTTCTTCCGCAATAACTCTTTGTCTTTCTTTCATATAAATAAACGTCTTCATTGGGAAACCGGGTGTCCATAATAACTCCGATGTCTCTTTCAGTCTTTCTCTCTCTAGCCGTACTACTGTCAGCTGTTCACCGGCAGCCACATCCTTCCACCACCATGTCCTGGTAGTTTTTCAGGATGACCTTCTCATATTCATCCAAGTAGAGCAGGGAGATGGGGCTGAGGTCAGTGGGCACACAACAGGCTCTTGGGATGTTCGAGTTGACTGAATTGACCAGCGTCTGCACAATGGCATGATTGGTAGAATTTAGGTGGTCTGCAAGGGGGAACGGACATTCCCCATGGCAATAAAAGGCATGGTAACCTGGGGGTGCCACTATCCATTCGTTCCACCCCACATCACTGAAGTCCACATACAGGGCATGCCTCTTGCAGCTTGCCTTGTGCTGTTGCTTTCTGCGCTGTTTGCGGAGTGCTGCCTGACGTTTTTCTCGTGTGTGCAGTACTGAGTCCCCACGGCCATCATGACCGTATGTCACCAGCAAGGGCCGGGCCTGAGGCCATGAGTCCTGGTCCTGGTGCAGAGACCGGCTCACCCTGACATGCCTACTATGTCTCTGGGCATGTTCCCCATTCTTCTCCCCTTCCTCTGGGTGAAGTACCTCCACCATGAAACCATGATTGTGGCCTTTGCCAGAAGTCCACTGAGATACAGCAGGGCTGACGTCAAAGCTTTCCCAGCGGCTTAAAGAGTCCTGCACTAGCCGAGTGTCCAGCAGACGTACCAGGGGTTCTCCACCATGAGTGGCAGGCGCTCCGAATATCTCAAAAATGTTGATACGATGGAAACCCCCAGCAGGACCACTATTACTAGTGCTGCTGTTTCTGGAGTTGGTGTTAAGAGCTGCAGCTCCCATGACCTGATCCCTGTAGATACGTAGCTCCGCAGAGGTGATGAGCTCCTCATCAGGGATAGAAGTGAGGTTGAAGTAGAACTGCTGGGTTGTTTTGCCTTTCAGGCTAGCCAGGGCCTCCATAGCCTCTACAATAGACAGGGGTGACAAACACAATGTAAGATGATAGGGGTATGAATACGGAAAACGAAACACAATTAATACATAACATTAAAATGAGGAAACAGCATTTATGATTGAAGCTCATCTAGCGTCATGGATCCGCTTTGATCAGAAAAAGCTTGGAAAGTATGAAAGGATGGTTTCTCACATGGTTGCTTTTGCTCCCTCTTACTCACACACATGCACTCACACTGAACTTGCAGAATCCTTTCTATGCAGTCAGCCAAGCTGCCACGTGGTTATAGTGAGTGGATGTGGGCCATTATCATACAGGCATTACACTTACATTAACACTTTGCATTTATGACACAGTGTATTAGGCAAATTCTCATGGTGATGTAATAAGGTCATTGGTATCATGCCCTTGTAATTACCTAGTTAAATGTATGAAGATGAAAGCAGTAGGTTTCCTTCTATTGATAAGATCCAACGTGTTAACATGTCACATTTGCCCACTGTGACCTGGCTGCTGCATACATTTCCCATTATCAGTTCACATATAAAGGTCTTATAGCCTAGTGAAATACCATCAAAGATCAGATTGCGCAAAGAGTAACATGCAAATCAGTTTAAATTGGTTAGATAAACAATAGCATAAATCCCAATGATTGCATTAACCTTTACTGCAGTAACCTCAGAAATTTCACTGGTAAATGTTGTAGTGTTAAAGCTGTTAGCAGGAAAAGATACTTTTAATATCCACGTTTTGAAGATTATATTGAGATCACAAAGGGAAAGATGGGTATGACAATATTTTATGTAAACAGTTTAGATTATTTTAAAACTATTAATTATTATAAAGGATATGTATAAGCTACATGCATATGTCTGTATATTTGGTATTCCCCTTTATTGTATGCTTAAAGTAAGTAAAAACTGCAATTTTCTTTAATGTAGCCCATCTTTGAACTCTTTCTTCACGAAGATCATAGATGATGTATAGACACTTTTTAATCTTTTGGTGTGGTAAAATAAACACCAACTTTGAACTGTGCTTTTTCAAAGGAGGCATTTAGGAAATTCCAGCATCTCATCCTAAACCTCCCTCCAGAGGCACAAAGACCTCAATTAGGCCTATCACTCCTCATTTGGTGTGGGAAAGCCCCCTGTCTCTCGTTCCCTCTCGTCTGTCCTCAATCCCCCTCTTTCTGTCCTTCCTCATCTCCCAAATCCCTTTCTCCCTCTGTTCTCTTAGTCCCAAATCCTCTTTTCATTTGGTCTCCTTCTCTGCCACTCTTTCTCTGTTCTGCAGCAACGTTCTCACTCTCCCCCTCTCGGCCACAGGAGAACGGCTGTGTGAACAAGTTGAGGCTTGTCATAAACGTGTGAACCACAGATATGTGTATCAGCATTCCTAATTTCTCCTTGCGCTGCATGCCAAAACAAAAGATAAAGGCTAATGTTGGGTCATTCATCACAAACCTGTATCTGGCAGCCACTTCCTGTGTAGTAGTGGAAATGTTCTATTTGGCCTGGGAAATGGCCATTTTTGAAAACTGATAGCAGTGATACTAATTATCCAAGTGAAATTAATATCAGCAGGCATATGTGATGAATGATTAAAGCTGCTGGCTTTGATGTTAGGCACTTGCATCTGTAGATACACACTTATTATATGGGATAGCCATCAATTGCTTTTCTGTTGATGTGGAAAGACTAACAAGCCTGCAGCTCTGTTAGCAAAGGTCGCAAGAGCCAGGAGAGCGGATGTAAACACAGTCTGAAGAAATTTCTAATAGCCACTGATGTCAAGGTGTGTGCTGGATAGGTGTAGAGGTTTCCAGTAGTGGGCAGGGAGCAGTCACTCAGCTGAACTGCCAGGGGCAGGCTTGTTTGTAGTGTGTCAGTGTAGCCACTGGGTGTCATTGCACTAGGACTCTGGAGAGCACCCAAGCAACCACTCAGCCACCCCTCTGACTCACCCCTGATGGAAACTTCCCCACTCAAACACTTAGGACTCTGTATAAGAACTTTGTGTAGAGCCCCTATGGACTCAGTAACTTGCATGTTGTAAAATCTGAAACATGGGCTATGGGAAATTTCCTGGTTGAGACAGTTGAGAGATGTTTGACAGTTAAAGTCCCATCTTCCCTCATTATACATAAATATATTTTAGAAACAGTGTCACCTCTGCTGCTTTGGAGTTAAATGCCATCATTTACAAAAAGAAATCCCTAATTATGTTTAAATTTCACCTGTTCGATTATTCAAGGCAGTTTAGAGTGACTCACCTCATCAGTAACACTGTATAAACACAGTGTGTGACTGGTGAATTCATGCACTTTGACCAGCCCCTGTAAACCTCGGATGTCTGACCGTTATTCGTCTGAGCAGTGTATGTTACCTTGGAAGTGAAAAACGCAACAGAACTGCAACACTGAATTCAACAATCAGCGGGTACCCAGCATGTAAACTAAGTGAGCAATTACAGTGTTATTGGAACGTGCGTAATGGCGCAAAGCGCGGAGAGAGGAGTGATTTGGAAAGAATAAGGCGCGTAACCTCTCCACTCCCCTTCACCCAGGACTAATTTCAGTCCTGTTAAAAATGACTCACAATTCGGTCTGACACGGTGACTTTGTCATAATGCGTGTTAGTGTAATGCCATGTCGCGTGTTATTGAAGTAACGGGGTGATGACTATCACCTGCGCAAAGGCACACCGCCCTTTATCCCGTTCCTGTGGTGCGTGTCTGGAAAAACTGTTTTCAAAGCCCACGCAAACACCATCAATTATTAAGAAACAAATTACCCCAGGGATACCACCGCCCCCTTGATGTTTCTGAAGCCTGTGACAGCTCCGCCGGGGGAATGTTTGGCCAAAAGGTTGCATGGCTACATTGATGAGAGTTTATTTAATTGTGCATGAGATGCTTGTTTGTAAATCGCGTCAGAGAGTTTCGAGCTCTCCCAAACTTATTGAAGAGTCACAAATAACTCGGACGCGTGTCACCTGTAAATGACTAACCCTTCATAAAACAACGAAGACTCTGAAGTCGAGTCTTGAGGCACTGAGTCATGTTTAAATATAGGTTGGACTTGTCTGAGAGAGCCGATGAGCTCTCCGGCTGACAGGTAAAGGTATGTCACTAATACATACCTTCGTGGTGAAAGCTTCTAATCGTGTTGGCCTTGCTGGCGGCTCTATCTGCGTGTTTCCCCATGCTCTTGGGTCGTTTAGTGCTGTGGTCTCCGTTCGCTGAGTGCATGCGGTAAAGGTCCAGCATGTACTGCGGCACCACGGCTTGCTTGCTCGGGGTCGGCCTGCGCCTCAGTCCAAACATATTGAGAAGCCGAAGCTCGAACTCGTTGAGGAAGCTCTCCGACTGCTCCGGGGTCTGCTTCCCGGATTCGCTGTATTTCCTCCGGCCGACCTCGGGGATTAGTCCCGTAGCACCTTCCAGCAACACCTGAGCGAGCAGCAGTACCATGAGAGAGCGGACCACGGCGACCATGATCAGTCAGTCCCTGTGGAGAAAGTTGGTTTGTGTCAATACACTGGCGCTGAGGTATTGACATGAGGTAGACACAGCAGGGGCTTCACTGCAGCACTCCCCGAACTGTGTGTGATCCCCCCATACAGTAGGAAGGACTGAAGGAGAGCAGGTCAAAAAGGGAAGACACCTCTTCACTTTGAAGTACAACAAGAAAGGGGCTGTGAGCAGTGAGCCCGCCGTCCATGTAGCGTGTCTAACTGCAGAGGGGGATTGATCTTACAAGAACAGAAAATATCAAGGTGAAGAAATTATGAAAGAGACGGGAAAAAATGGGGAGGAGGAGGGGGAGGGGGGGGTGCATCAGAAAGATAAATCAAAGAAAGTTGCGGGGGAGAGACCCCCCCCCCCAGTTAGAGCGTACAAGAAATCGTGTTTAATAAAGTGATCACGGAAAGACGATTCAAGGCTGCATAACCCAAATGATCAGCAGGATCATGAGAGAGTGTAGAGAGGAAAGAAGAGTTGGGATACACAGCAGCAGCAGAGGCAGTCAGACGGCGCTTCAAGCCTCTGTTTGCAGAGGCTTTGACGGTCATGTATAATCATAAGGGATAGAGTTACTTCAAGAGACTCGCAGGTGTTAGATCTGACGTGCGTACCAGGGCCAGATGTAGTCCGGGACAGGAACATCAAAAACATCAAAAACCCTACGAATCATTTGAGAGGCACAACCTTCAAGGAACCAACTTTTTTTGAACTGTATTTTTCTATTCTCCGCGTTTTACCCAACGCTCAAAATGCGATCGTTTCGACTTTTACGCACACACCCTACAAGCCTATATAAGTGAGATATCTGCGATCTGCTGCCGTTAAGTCAAAGTTTCCCCAAGAGGGAAGCCCTTATTTACCTGCTGACATGATTAAGTTTTCCTTTTCTAGAGAATTTGTGAACAGTTTAACAGAATCAGTCAGTCTTATTTTACCTGACGAGGAAGCGCTGTGTCCGGTCGTCGTTCCACCTTTGGGCTCCGATAAATTCCACATTAAATCGTGTTTAATCCACGCTGCTTCTCCTTGGGGGACCAAAGACAGCCCATGCCCTTCGCCGATCGCCTCTCGCACATATTCTCACCAGCTGCACTTCGGGTTAGGTCTTGGTCAGCACGGAAAGGGGAAAAAAATATGTTAAGTCTATGAGGAAGCAAGCTCGCGTAGGCAGGACCGATCTAAGTACAAAGCATCTTGGTTGAACATCTTCAAACGGGAACAGCTGGCTGAGACAAAAGTTGAGCGGATCTGGCGTTCTTTTTGGAGAGATAAGCGCGCTGAAGTATCGCTCCTTTGGACCTTGCTGCTGTGAGCCTTGGAGCGCGTCGCCTCTCGTCTTTGCGCCACAGTGTAGTGGTTCAATTGATTGGTGCCTTCTCTTCCCCAGCGACTCTTTTTGTCGTACGGTGATGTCACCAAGAGGCTGTCAATCATTTGTCCACTATAAAGCACCTCCTGCAGACCACTAATCTGGAGGCTCCAGACTTTTTCATATTTTACGGTGTCAAATAAGCACACATTTGAGCCAATAAAGAGCCCTATTTTGATAAACTGAGCCCGGAGGAACACTTTGTTTTGTAATCGCTTGAATCAGAGTGAAAACTACAGGAATCGTCACATTGATTCAGTCTTCGATATGAATGAATTATAAATTATTGTTAATTCACATTACAGTGAAATTTAATTCCACTAAAATGCAGGCACCCCCTTTGGCCCCTGCTGTGTGATCCATGCCTCTCCCTGAACTTTTAAAAAACATTTGCATATATATATGTATATTTAACATTGCTCGCGTTATTACAAGCAACTCTTTTTTCCCTTGCATCTTTACACATCCTGGAAAGTCACACCATAAAAATAGATGTAAAGTCAACAGTTAAAACCATACTGTTGCTTTTAGTTGTGTGTTTTCGGGTGATTTTCCATACATAGGAATAGCAATCGCCTATTTGCTTAATGCTTTTAAATAACATCAAAATGGCTTGTTGCAGTCACAGGGAGGTGCAATATTTGACCACACAGAAAAAAAACAACTGACAGGCTATGTATTTTTTTTTAAATTTTTTTATAAATAATTGACACAAATAGTATATGGTTAATAGATAACGGCATGATAACATGTTGCAACTGTGGTTTTGAAGGATTAGACCCAGCAGAAGGATCTTCCTGTTGAACTTCACCTCGTATGCGTGAGTGCTTGTATATGTGTGTGTCTTGACATCACAGATGATTTATCCATGGTTTCCTCTGGTTGGATCAATCTTTTCATTTCATTACAATTCACAGCAGTTTATCAATATATCTGTGGTAGATCTGGCAGCAAGCATAGGTGTCTCATATCTACGATACAGTATGAGAGCAGAGTATGGTAGTCTCAAGAGAAATGTCATCCATTTCCCAGGAAGGTTATGTATTTTTTTTCTCTTACTTTTGGTAAAACTCCAGACTTTGAAACAGTGTACTTGCACAAAATTGTGTTTTAACGTGATTGCTTGGTCTGGTGTATATTTCAAATAATGTATATCTCATCTTTTTTTGACATATGTAAAATATTTTTCACTTATGTTGAAAAATATGTCTAGGCTTGGGAGAGCACTGGCTACATTTGTGCAGTGCAAGTTCCCAGTGGCCACAGAGGGATGAGGGAAATTTTGCTGCGCTGTTTTTAGCCTTTGGGGTGTAGTCAACAGCATTAATGTTTGGGTCATTTCCATAAGAAAAGCCCCCGCTGATTCCCTCTAGTGACTTCCATTAGGTGATGATGGTGGGGCTGGCGGCTGTGTTTTGGGCAAAGCACCAGTCCTGTTTTTTTTAGCAGATGGCAATAGATTAAATCCCACAGAGATCACAAGATATCTTTGTCTCCTTTCAGGACAATAACATTTTATGAGGGATAATCCCAGATCATCCACTTAGCAATTAAAATAGAGAAAGGCCAGTAGGTGCATGCCATTACCTGACTGGCACTGTTCACTTTCTTGGCCTTCCCTATGCTGTACTTTTCTTCTTATTGTTTTGGTGATTCTCTGTTTAACTTACTTTCCAGATTTGCTTTTTATTTAATCAGCAGGGTCAATTAGAGGTGACTTCTACTGTATCATACCTTCCTCTGACCTTTTTCTGTAAAGTGATTCTACACTACTCCAGTCATTCACTAATTTATTAATCCCTTCATTCATAAAGCCAGGGTGTGGGAGAAATGTCAATCCATTCATTCTTAGATTTGCTCTATTGTTGTGATAATCTGTTGGCAGTTATAGTTGGGTCTCTGCTGTTGCCAAAACACCACTTGATGAACCCAGTGCTCTAAACTCAAACCCAGGTAAAAGCTGCTCAGCATTTAGATGCTGTAGATTGACAGATAAGGCCTCACACTGTAAACTGTGAGTATCTTTAATTACCCAAGTGAGAGGATTAGAAAGAGAGGGCTTTATTTGATGCCGTCTCCCACTTTTTCTTTCTGTATATCTAAGTGTGTGCATGTGTGAAATGAGTGAGCATGTGGAGGTGTGTGTTCTGTGCATCTTGAGCGTATGTACATGCACTTCTTGTGTGTGTCTCTTTGCACAGTTTGTGTCAGACCAGCACAGACGAATGTGTGCCGCCAAGGCTGTTGAGGAGTTGATCAGTGATCACCAGAGTGGTTTGAGAAGATCATGTGGCTTTGATACTGTATATATCATTGTTTTGGGCCAAGCACAACATTTTTATCTAATCACTGCCACTGATCCAATTTTGTGCTGATTGAAAGGACAACATCGCAGAACGAAATCCTGGCAGCCAGAGAGGGCAGGTACAGATATGTTATCTGAAACACAAATGAACGAGCTCCCAAGGAGAACGCCGAGTTCAGTTGTGACTCAGCCAGACACTGTTAGCCCAGCACGACCACCAGGACTAGTGTCATGATTTCCTTCCAGAACACATTTGTTTGTTCATGATAGCAGTAAATAATCACTGAAACTTGCGACATACAATCCAAGGTCAACAGAAAGGTGCTCAGACATCCATTATGCTATGACACTGAAGAACCACATGTAAACTGATATACAAATTTTTCTTCTAGCAAAATTTCTAGATGCTTGACTACATTGCCCCTTAGCCTGTAGGCTTATTGCTCTAACATATAGTGTGGACTAGTTTTAGTGTAGCTTTTTATGGACATTATTTCATTTTCTAAACAACCAGGAACTTGAATATGAGAAGAGATATTTAATTAAAAATTTTGTGAACATTCGGTGATCTGGAAGTCTCCTGTCACCCACAGGTGGAGTAAAAAACAATGCATTAGAGCGTCTCTGTATCCTCATAACAGTTATTTAGCCATAGACTGTAGTTACCTGCTTAAACTGCAGTTTGTGGAAATCGTTTTGTCGCAGCGGTAAGGCCTACTATGACCAGTCTATGAGCCAACCCCTGAGGCCTCAACGTCTATGATTTGGAACAACAAATCTTGCATTTCTCAGACCACTGTACGGTCTGTCATGATTCATTCTACTTGACTCTCTTTTTCTCTTTGTCATGTTCTGACCTTTGTCATTATAATTTATCGCCCCTCTGACAAGTGGAAGACAATAATTAGGTTACTGGAGCACAAACACACAAGGTTTTGTATTGTGAAACAGACAGACCCCTGTCTTCATATTATACATTTTTACAATCATTTAAAAGTCAGATTTCTTCATTGGTATGCATCCTTCATCCTTCACCTTCACAGAAATCATCTTTGGTAACCAAAAGAACAATATACAGCGAACCGCTATCATGTAGTTTTACCTCAACTAATAGATGTATCTTTTTCTCATATGGAAACCCCCTTGAGGGAGAACAATGTGGAATACATAACAGTTACAACAAAAGTATAATGAATCTAGTCAAGGGGGAAGTTTGAGGTTATTTGACGGAGATTGGGCTAGAATGCATTCTGTTGTTTTAATATGAACATCCTGAGGAGGGGAAGGAGACATGGTTTATTGTCCTCTGCTCACCAGGGTCCAGGACATGCTTATTTCTTTGCATGCATCAGTATGTGCACAGTATGGATGTTTGACCATGTACACATGTTAATACTGGACATGGATGGTGCAGCCTGCTCTTGTCATCACGTACATTCCAGGAGTCAGGGGGCAGACAAAGCACTGAGATGACACTGCAGATCCAACTATTAGCCTTTCACCCGCTGTTAACAGCAACTTGGCTAGACACAGGGCCTGCATTCCTCTGTCTTGAGCCAGCTGTAGTCTTAACACACAGAAACATGCCTACAAGGAGATAATCTTCAGAGATGTTGCTCAAAACCAGGGAACAATTTGTTGCTGTGACTCACCTCTAATTCCACGCACAAGTAAACTTGTCTTTTTAATTAGGAAACCAATAAAATCTTCATCAATCCACATGTGTTTGACAGCAGAAGCACGACTTGGTTGGTTGGTCCTGAAATGGAAACCCACCAAGGTCAGAGAAGGCCAGCTAGAAAGCCAGAGTCAATATTTATGGATACTGAACATGTGGCACACTTCTCTACCCACTAATTTGAGAAACAAGTCCTCCTCCAGATTATATGGGCTGTCGGAGATCACAAGAGAGGGTCCAGACCTTCCTCGCATGTTTCAAATATTGAGAAGCACGTTGAGGTTGGTCGCTGACTAGAAGGTGCACATAATATGGCAAATTGGCAGACTGTTTATTTGTTTGTGTTTTAATTTCCTGTGTAAATAGGGACCAAGGGAGCTTTGATCAGGCAGTGAGGGTTGCTCCTTTATCCAGATATACAGTTCACAGGCCAAGACTGTCTGTTACAATTACTATAGATATGACTGTAGACATTTTGTCATGAAATAATTTTTGTAAGCTTTGTCTAAATATAACTATGTATTAAGGATTTAAGTCCCCCATCACCTTTCTCACATTAGAAAAAGGCGAACATTAAACTTTATTTATGGGATATGTTTCTTTTGAAGCTAATGTGAAAACAGTTTGAAGTCTAATGCTTTGACTATATAACAGTAATAAGACCGCACAGCTATAAAATCAGTTTACCAGTAAGAAACATTTAGCCCTGTACAGACCTCACACTTTAACAACTTACAATAGGAATCATATAAACACATGCTCCATTTGGTGAACTAGTTGGGATGAGAGGCAGCTACTTCCATTTTAGAGAGAGAGAGACATAAATACAGGGATCTGCCCTTTGAATGCAGCTCCACTCATAAAGACACCACGCGTCACTCAATTATACGTCTGCTTGATTAGAAGGTTGGGCTACGTAAACAGCCAGCGTCAAGATTTACATTTTACTGCTTAAGCACAAGCAGCTGTTTACAGGCCAGCTAGGGAAGGAAAATACTTAGCAAGTTTCTATACATGATAGAGATTCAGGAGCTGAAACATTTCCAAGGAAGGTGGTTTCAATTAATAGTTGTTTATGTTGATCTAATGCAATACATGGTTGGAAGAGTTGATTGCTTTTGTACTGTCACTGCTAGTGATTTAAAGTTTTAAACATTTTCAAATGCGTATACAGCTACAGCTACAGTTAAACTGCAAAGTTAAATGAAGCTTGCTTCCGTGCAATTGAAGGTCTTTTCAAAGGTTATTTCAAATAGAAACATCGTGAAAGAAGTGTTGTGAACTTCACAGGCAAACACAAACAGACAGCATTTTCAGTCACTGGCTGAATAAGATGAAAAAGCAACACTGCTCATCTCTTGCATCTGCTACAAAAGTTGGGTTAGGGTTAGTGAGATACTGACAAGGATGAGCAAAGCTGAGCATCTTATATCACACAGAGGCCAGTATATCACATTGCCAAGTATTTACAGACACCAAAATCTGTCAAAGGGGTTTATTTGTACATAGATAATGTTAGAAAAGAGAAAAAAAACATCAATATAAATTAATTATAAGCCTCACAAATTTAAAGACCAAGTATCTGTAAAATAAAGTTCATTTCCAATTTACCTCTTGTAAAATGATCCTGGCTATAATCAAAGTCACCTATAAGTAGGCTGGACCATTTCAATAAGAATTGCATTTGAGGCCAGACTTGACAATAGAGACCACAGATTGTTAAGTACGGGGATTTATAATTTTAGTAGTTTTTGGTTTTATCAAATTGGGAAAAATATTTCACTGGTGCTTAGTTTCAAAGCACCAGAAAACCATCTCATCAATGTCCCAGTGACAATTACAAATATAACCTTTAGCTATATCAATCGCATGTGGCTAAAAGGTATGTAGCCAAGTAGGCCTTTTCATCATCAGTTTTACTTTGTCACTGGTGCTTCTCTCGGGTTGAGGGCTGTGCTGGATTGAGTCTGCTGCTTTGGTATTGGCCTCATCCCTGCTGTCTTTCTTACTGGACTCATGTTCACCCATGTCATTGCTGTTACTGGGGTAAGCCTCGCTGTGTTCCTCAATGCCATCTCCACTGGTGCTGACCTAGCAGCAACACCAAATGAAAAGTCAGTAATTTTATTGTACTTTGCTGCACCTCCCTGGTATTTTTGTTTTTCTGCCCTCTCAACTTTCCAGCACCACCCTTTTTCATGGCATATTTGTTATTCATCTTCTTAAATTATGGATGGACAAACTCAGGGTTAGGTCCAGGTTTTTCCCCTTTCATCATGCTCTCTTTGTGAGTGTCTGATTGGTTGACACCTGTGATGAGAACGGGGGTGCAACAGGTCCATGTGGGCCAAATCTAACTTGCTACTGGTTTCATGATAATCTGACTATGATCGGAATGATAGTGTCAGGGTTAGGGTTAGATTACCTGTGTAGCAGTAAATGGCAAACTAAAGCTCTTTCTCTAAGAAGCTGGCAGGGACCAAAACAGAGTCAAGGAACTAAAAGCTGGGCTTATATTTGCCAAACAGAGAGAAATATTGTCTCAATGAAAACTAATGTTTTGTTGAAAAGAGATCAATTGAACTCAAAAGATAAATTCAGTGATGTTTTACACTTTATTTCTGAAAAAAGTGATTGTTCACTGCTATTCTACATTTGCAATGACAGCAGTGCTGCTGCAAGTTTTATCTCAACTTTTTTAAAGTCATTGATACAATAAGTTATCAATGTTGCTGTCCTTGTAAAGCAACATTGGCCACTTTAAGGATAGAAAACTGTATGTCATGTCAAGATTTGTTTGGTAGAAACATGTATTCTATACTGTACTATATAATCCATCCATCCATCCATCCATCCATCTTCTACCGCATTTCCGTTCCCAGGTCGCGGGGGGAGCTGGAGCCAATCCCAGCTCACTCTGGGCGAGGGTACACTCTGGACAGATCACCAGTCCATCGCAGGGCCTGTATTATATAATCATTAATTGCATTTCTTCCCCTTGGTTTAAGTATGAACACACCTGTCACTGCTATGTTTTACAATTGTGGAAAAAAAAAAATCTACTTTTCTATTAAAAAAAAAAAATGCACATACTTGATTTGAAATAATTGAAGTTAGTCAGAAAAAAGCCATTTCTTTGTCACATTTGATTATGATGGTGTCGTACTGAGTCTGATCCCAGCCATACAGCCTGGAGGGAGCAGAACAGCAGGGTTGTCTGACAGGGGGAGAGAGGAGGCCAGTAGGCTATAGGGAGGACCTGATTGTACTCTGGCATCCACAGAATGACATTATAGCTGTGTGGTTTCATGATAATAATAATCTTCAGAGCAGCTGTATAAACATTTAACTGGCATCCACTCCCTGGGCATGCAGTATGTATCTTTAACTTCTACTAGGGCCTGTCTGATGCAACTATTCATATCTCCGCCCATCTCTCTCTCCCTCTCTTTCTTTCTTGCTTTCTCTCTCTGTCTGTCTGCTTGAGATACTTGATCCATGTTAGTATTTGCTGCAAATGTCAATGGAAAAATGAATGTTCACATCACATTAAGCTTTCAACATTTGAAAGAAAGGCACGTCATGTTATAAGAACAAGCTTAGCGAGATGATCTACTATGTGGACTTACTCAGAGCTGCGAGAGTTGTCTTGTTTCGTTTACTTTGCAAAACTGGGAAACAGTTTTCAAAAAAATAGGGACTCAACAGAGGCCAATAAATTTAGACAAACCCTTCCTCTGGCCCCTCACAATGTAGCCTATTTCCTGGTAGCATTTGTCTTAATTCGTGGCAGTTTGTGTAAATATTTATGTCACTAAACTAACTGTTCTGTATACAGTAAGCCCCTCAATCTTCCCTGGAATGTGATTTAATTGGCGGTTTCCTCTGTTTATCCTGTTTCATACAGTTATGGGTGAGCTTATTGTAATGAATAATCAGGTAGATAAAATGTGGCCTTAAATTAAATGCCCTCCTTAAAGGAAATCAAATGAAGGTTAATACCCGCTTCGAACCCCCTGTCTGTAATTCATGCTCTCTCATCACATGCCAGATTACCATTATGTGTCATTTGTAATACAATAAACAGACTCCAGATGGCTTGGATTCTCTTGAATATACACAGAGCAACAGAAGCTATGGGGAGTGCTGCTGTATTTTGGTGTGGAGTCACTTTGCCTCAGATGGCCAGGCCAGCACTCTTCCAAAAGCTTGCATATTATATTCTGAAGACCTTGCTTACTCAGTCTCATATTCTACTTGTCAAAAGCTTGAGAACAATCCAATTTTTCCAGGTTTTATTGAAGTTTAAGCAGTTCAAGTCCAGTGAAAAACCTGAAATGGACCAAAGGTAAGCGGTAAACTGCGCATGTAAATTTAATGGAAAACAGGCCTTTTTCAGGGATTAAGACATAGGTCAATTTACAACTTTCCTGCAGCAATGAAAGTATATGAAACCTTCAAAGTTAATTCAAACATTTCCTGCAGGTGTCCTGAATTTAGTTGATGACCCTCTGTCTGCCTGTAACATGGCTATATTAGATCTAACTGCTTTGCTCCAACCTCTGACACATTACTAAGACATTACTGTACTGTGATATTTGAAGGGGGGGGCGAGGGTCAATTGGCTTGTCAGTATTTCATGATGTAAGACCAGGGCGGTCACCAGTCTTAAACCACATGGAGCTAGTTTTGGAGAAGGTTAAAAGAAAGCAATTTGCAAGTCAAAAAATTTTACGAAATTTAGTTAAACACGAAGATTCCCTGATTCATTTTTTATTAAAGTTACTATTCTTTATATCAGTTTTAAAAGCAACTACATCGTAAAACTTTCTATCAGTTGTGAAAATGCATACAGGGAAATGAGTATGATCAAAAAAAAGTTTTGGGATTGGAAATTAGAATTTGTTTTGTCGGTTACAATAAGAGAAGATGATTCATTTTGAACCAATGCACCTATATGGAGAACAGTGTTCTTCCATGATATTTAAAGTTTCCGGCTGGCAGTGTAGTAAGCAATATCAAAGAATTTCAGTTGTACCTCACACGTCTTTGACATTGTGCAGTGAAGCAAGCAGTTTAAACGGAAGGAAAAAAATGAGAGCTTCAGATCTTTCAATTCATCTTGGCTCCTGCCTTGTCATTGCACGCTGTGGTTTTTATATCCGTATCGTGCAGTTCTGCCATAGCACCACAAACAGACATGTGTGAAGGTTGGTTCTTTTCCAGAGCGCATGAAAAACATATGCATGACATATGGGATCATAGCTACTGAAGTACCTAAACACCCCTGTTTTGATGGCTATCTCACCTCCAATAGTGATCTATCTCTTATTATTTGGCCTCTCAGCTTTTGGGCCAAGGGACCAGGAATGACCACTTGATTTATGCATGGATCATTGAGGAACACTGGGCCTCTTGTCAGTATGTCAAATTTCATCCCAGGATGAAACATTCTATTTTCCTAACCTGGTTAAGTAATCACATTACCTAAGACTCCTTAAAGTGGAACAAACAGTAGCATATAACCCCAACTTCTTTTTATGTGCCTTGAGTGACAGATTGGTTTTCATCAAAGAGGCAAGCAAAGAAGTTATATAGTCATTTTGCTATGCTAAGAATACTAAATTGATCCTCATATGCAGAACATCTGGTGAAAAGCAATTTCCACCCAAGTGTTTTAGTATTTCCTCCTAATTAATTTCACATGTACATGACAAGAGTGAGCGGCCTCCCAGAACCATGGCACAAAAGCCAGCTTTGTTTCACCATTAGAAAAGTCATCTGTGGTTCCCGGTTGAAAAATTGCTGGTGCTTGGATTCTTCACATCAATGCTGAAAGCAGCATTTTGTGAGGAAAAGTAACATCTCACGCCTCAGTGGCACAGGGTGCTAAGGATTTACGTTTACATTCGGTCAGTCGGTGACTTGTGGCATAAGCAGAGCACGTCAAATAGAGTTGCATGAAACAGGCGAAGGTGAGAGAGAGCAGGCACAGTGCCTGCACAGGAATGAGTGAAAAGTGAGTGCTAAGCCTCCAATCTAAGCCATAAAAACACATAGCGTATGTTAGAAATGCAGCGTATTACAGGCAGATCGTGGATCTGAGCTTGAAATGCTTGAAATTGTCTCCTCTGATTCACAGCACCTTAAAGTAAGCTCAGAGTGGAAACAGTGGAGAGGGGAATCCCCACTGAAATGTAAACCTCACTTTTCAGTTGACCTTCCTTATGCCTTGACAGCTTGACATTTGGAATTGACAAATGTAGGAACACGTCATGAGGATGATCGTGCAGAGGCTTAACCATTAATATAATGGCATACAGTACACCAGAAATGTCTGCGAGACAGGCATCTCAGCTGTTGAGAGGTGACTGTGAGTAAGACACAACACCTCATGTTATTACTTGTCCAGATGACAAGTCAAAAGGACTCCAAGAACATTGGCGTCGACAGATGAAAAGTTGGCTTGATCAGATTAATCATTAAAGTTAGAGATATGAGCATGCCGTGGCATTGTTTTTGCACAATCTTGATGCCGCTCAGTCCGAGCGGCATCATTGTATGGGGCGTCTGGGACCACCTGGATGAATGTAACTTTTGTTTGTCAAAACCGCATATTTCTCACCTGAAGGTCTCTTCTTTACATCGGGTTTCCCCTCGGAGAGACTGAGAGCCTGCTTTTCATCTCAAAGAGCTCTTCATCTTGAAATGAGATGTGATGCATGGCTACAGAGGAAACAACTGTCCGGAGTTTGCTAGTGGCAGTCTTGTCTGCACATAGGCAAATAACAATGGGTGGTATTGCCCACACAGATGCAGAGGTGAGATACAAGCAGGTGTTTACAGGAATGTTTGAAGTTGAGGGGAGATGGTGTGTTGTGATTAGAGCGCTGAGGAAGACAGACACTGTAGGTGTTTCTGCTGACACAGAATGCAGTCTTTATCCAGTCTTATCTATTCATTTCTTCTTTTCATCTGCAGTGTGTTTTACACATTGGCTAAACTTGACTTTAAGCTTAATCTGACACTGGGGAAGCATGACATATTGCCATTCCAAACATATGCTTGCTTTTCTTATTTACACTACTGTTGACAACAAAAAAGCTGCTGCTTCCATCATGCTAACCTCTAGGTCAGTAGCTGTGTTTCTGTTTGGAGAATAAAGACTTCAAGGATTTTGTATTGTTCTTCAGATTACTGTTTCCTCCTCTGTTGTGAAGTTCAGCTGCTGCACCCAGTGCTGCACTGGCCGCAGCGAAGAAGTCCTCCTTTCTATTGCAGCTTCAAAGCATTTTTCCCTGGGCAGCAGAGTTACAAGCTCTTTGTGGCATGGGTTATTTGTCAGAGGGTTTGGAGAGTGACTTGTTTCACTATGTTCTCTGAAAAAAGCCTGTGCGTGAGTGCTTGAGCAGTCTAAAGTTACAGCCATGATCCCCAGTATTACAACCTGATGACTGACAGGAAAAATGGGGTGAGCTCTTTTGCTGGGCTCTAACAAAAACACCAATAAGAAGTAGGGGGAAACAACAGATTAGACTACTGATCTCAATCTGGTCTCCTTTGGTTATTGGGAAATAATAGCTCTGAAAAGGAAGTCATTTAAAAGGGCCTTTAATCAATTCTCCTTTGACAAGCAAGGGGCATGAAAGGCTGTAGTGAGAAGGAGAGCATGCTCCTATAGCTCTGAACAGTTTGGTGTGGGGGAAGTACAGGAGAGATGGGCTCTAATTTGTGATCTCATGGTGTCCAGGCATCTCCAAAGCACTTGATCACCACCATAGCAGGCCTTGATGCCATGTGTGAGTGTAAATAGTTTCAAGGCTCCCTGGTGGTAAAATCACATTGCCAAAATGACCACCAACTCTAAATGAAACACTACCCCCTTTTTAAAAGGTCCCATTCAAAACCCAGTGGTTTTTTTTTTAAAGGCGCATAAGGTAGCAATTTCCCTCAAATATGGCGTAGCCCAATAACTGTTGAAGTAACTGACACCATGTCAGGGCGAATGAAAGATTTTTTTCGAACATTTATGAAGCATAAGCCAGATCTACAATAGTAAGGAATGTTAAAAGCGTATCTAAATGTGTGCAACCTCAAGAGTTACTGTACTACATTCTTACATTCTTGCCGTCACTGTAATTCTTGCCTTTTTTGTTGTATCATTACAGCCAGAGTAGAAAGGTCTATGTACTGAGTGAGTACTTTGTTCATTCCAAGGCATGCACAAATCTGTTTTAAGTTCAAGAGAGGAGGAACCCTTTAATTTAAACCCTAAAAATGAAGTCATTCATTCCCTGCTAAACTGCGCTGTGACCCATGAGGTTAGGTAAACAAGTGTCCCTTGCATTACTGTCAAACAGACCCAACCCCTCACTCTGCCATGATGTAAACTCCTGCTATCCTGTTACATGAGGGGAAACTGGAGGGATGACAGAAAGGAAAGGAAATTTACTCCTGTGTGCTTTTTTGATGACAGAGGGAGGGAAAGTCAGTACCTGAGGCTGTTCTCAGGAAGGTGTCCTATGAGGAAAAACGCTGTCTTGTTCCAAAGCAGAAAACTGAGGCAAGGAAGACAGACCACAATGCGCTGAGCCCAGCAGGCCTGCTCAGATCTATTACCAGCTCCAGCTCCAGCACGGGCTGGAATGTGAGGAATCCTACTGGGCTGGGGTTCTAGTGCAGGGGTCCAAACTTCACATTGCTGCTCACACTCATTTTTCCTTCTCTTTTTGCATTGTATTTGGATAGGTGATTGTAATGTAGCAAGAATGGAGAGTAACAGTTCTGGGGATTGCTGCCGACAAAGCTGAGACTCTGCTCATACAGTGTACATAAGATCTGTCTGATGCATCTGAAAAAGTTGAAAAATATAGATTAAAAAAAGTTGCACTTAATCTAACAAAGCACCTTTTTATTTAAAATGATAGCTTAACAACAGGAGCAGCTTTGGCAGGAGAAAGAATCATACTGTGGATGTCACTAATGTGACACTAATTACTTCTTAGTCTGTCAGAGGACAAGAGAGAGAAGAGACAGACAGAGGATGAGAAAAAAGGAGAGAGAGAGAGCGTACCGGGTGTTGACTGAGGGCAGTAATGACTGCCAATGGAATGCCTACACCCATAATCCTCTGTGTCACTGCTGACAGATCCTCTTGACCTCTGAACTCCTAATGTAAGGAAGAAAAAAATAGGAAGTCACAACTTAATAAAATTACCTAGTGGTTAGCACTTGTTTCAGCGTGGCAGTTGCCTTTTGGGTGGTGGACTGTTCCTCATTTGCAATGCATCTTATTTACAATCTCTCAATATTCCAAGATAAAGGTTAACCTCCTGCTGTTTTGGACGTGCCCTTTGGTTGTTGATCTGTGCATGTGTGCGCTCCCAACACGTAAGGTCAAAGGGCAAGGACTTTGTAGCTACAGCAGTGAGTGTTAAGATACACAAAGGTAACATTTCACAAAGTCAAGCGCCATGAAAAACAAAATTCAGATATTTCAGATGGCCATCCTTGTTCCAACATGGCTACTATAATGCTTTCCGGTGGTTTGCTTAATCACTCACACATTACACAAGTATCTGCAGACCCAACTGTGTGTGTGTGTGTGTGTGTGTTGGAGGCACCCTGCGATCCATATTTCAGCAGGCGGACTAGGTCTGAAGACATTGGCCAAAGCTGTCAAAAGTTTGTCATCGATTCTCTCTGCCTTGTCATCAGTCTTATCTGATGGCACCGTGTTTCTTGCCCCATGTTCTCCTCCCTCTCAGCTAATGGAAACACAGACTCCCTGTGGTCAGGAAATTCAATGAAGGGCCTCCAGAGGGCCTCTGAAAAAATTTGTGAGTTTCTGTGTAGTAGCTATATTTTAATAAAATGTTTCCTTGTGCTCTGGACTACAACTGGAATTCATATATAAATATGATGTTTTTAATTTGAATTACAAATTTTAATTAATCTTGCTTTGCTTTCTCTAAGATTGGTGATATCAGTGTATTTTCAAAGTGCATTGCAGAAGATTGATAAAGTAAATATTTGCATGTCTGATAATAAGAGAGTAGCTTTACATTGTCATAGGCATGTTACTGATGAAAATAGCTGTTCGTAGCTTTAAGCCTCCCACAACTGGATGTGACATGTAAAGTATCTTCCTCAACATCGTCTAAACTCTTTATTTAGTAAACTGTCACCGAACCAGCAGGATAATTCAAATCTTTGCAAAGTGTGTATATGGCATATTTGTTTGGACAATGGTGTCAGACATTGTTCTGTTATGGTCATCCTACAGATCATATAGAACTGTAGGATGATACCACTGTGCACGTTCCTGTGTCAAACCATGTCATCATCATGTTTCTGGCCCTACTCTCTTCCTCCTCCTGAGTCTGCTGCACTGACAATTCGTTCGACAAACATGCAATCACCGTAGTTACAGACAGCCCCTTTAGTTAGGGTAGTGCGCAGTGTGAATTATGGTTGAGATGGAATTATGGGTAAGCTCCGAAGTGCCTCTCGTCCAGGGAAAGAGGAAGAAGAGGAGGAGGAGGAGGGATCTTTACAGGCTTGTGGCACAGAGGAGTGCTGACAGAGACCTGGCTCGGCAAACTGCAGCAGAACCAGAACAACAAGAGGCTAACCCAAACATGGACCAGCAGAACCGGAGAAGCCCAGCCTGGTCAGGGTCAGACGGTGCATCTCACCGCGGAACAATGAGGGAGGTTGATGGCAGTCAATCCGCCATTTGCTCCAGCCAGCTCTGCGAACACACGCTTGAAAAACAGCATTGCAGGCATTCCTGCCTAATTGTACATTTGTCGTGTTTCAAAGGGAAGAAGTGTTAGTCCAGATACAAAGAATCTTGGGATAGGGCGATAGGGCCAGCATCCGTCCCTAGCCTCCTGAGGGCTATTTAAAGGTACAGTAGGCTGTATTTTCCGCCGCACAGTGAGGCACCCACCCTTCCGCCTGGCTCCATATTGGAACCAGATGCTGCTGGATGCGAGGCCCCACTAATTTAAGTGGACAGGGCAGATGGAAGCGACTCGCCCTGCATGCATACCACCCCCTGTTGGCTTTCATGTGATGAAAAATCTCTGCAGTATGGCGGGGGGAGGTCCTCTCAGTAATACGCACATGCACCAGACATATGCATTATTATGACATGAACACATATTGACATATGTGCATGGACTTACAGTAACTGCTGTACACAGTCATAGACATAGCAACACAGAACACACACAAACAAGGAGTACATGTTGGACTTTTTCAGATAGAGAAACAACAGGATCATTCACCATCATGTAGCAGTGTAATCCCGACAATAATTTTGACAGGATCGAGTGGTGCTCTTGACAAATGTATCAACAAAAACATGGCCTGCCGTGTAATTGAAAGCACATAAAAGATATTTTTCTTGACTTAAAAAAATGTTAAGGTAATCTTTAAAAATATATGCACACTGAGAGAAAAGCTTTGACAGTCTCAGAAAATATGTGATATTGTTGGCAAGCATGATGCTCGTTGTTTGGCAGCTTTCTCCTCAAAATTTATATTAAATTCCATTCAGAATCTGAATCCGTCCAGAAAATTTTGTACTAGCCTCAATAGGAAAACACCACCCACTAGCTTACTTATAAAATTTCTCTGTCTCTGCTTATATTCCAAACATTCAGCAAGTGCTGAAGTCGTTTCTTTCGGCCATGTGTTATGCTGAGTATCTCCACTACTTAGCGGAGAAGGACCTAAAACCTGTCTGCAAACACTCATCACCTGGTAGGAAGACACTGATGCAGCCATAAGCCTGCAACCCAATCCCATCATGAATTACTACAGCACCTAGCAACCATAAGAACTGTTGTATTGTCTCTGAGTGTGTGAGTGTATACGTCTGCATTTGTGTGTGTGCACGTGGTATGAGTGTATACGTGTATGTCTGCATACGAAATAGCCCTCCATAGTGTGTCCTTTGTCTGCTGAGGTGACAGGTAATTGAGTCAAAGAGCATGGAGGAATTATGGCTGGGAAGCAATTTGAAACGTTCCAAGGCTTTAGAGCCAAACCCTCACTGGTGGTTAATTGCTGTGTGACACAGCCGCGCAGAGTCCCTTTACTGGCTCTAAGTTAGCCTGAAATGAGAGTGTAATTCATATCTTTGACTTCTCTTTTTAAGTGTAACAGAGCAAATGAAAAATGTCTTTCAGCAAAAACATCTCTCAAGGTTCTCAAATTAAAGCTTCGATAAATGTGTTGAATTTTCCTGCCTCTGGGACAATCTGCCAATCACCACTATCTATACACAAAGATGACAAATCAATCAAGCTCCTTTGTACAGACAGGCGCTTACACACACCCGTTGTCTCATCCCACGGGATCATCCGGTGAATGTACACTGTGAAGAGAAAACTTGCAGATTGGACAGGAAATTTCCTCTTTGATAGCATATGTTTGTTTAGCTGGACTTGGTTGACCTGTGTTGACCTTTCTCGTCAAACTCAGCAGTCTGCAGCCAGAGCTCTGCCTTGCACCCACAGCCATGCACCGACAAAACAAAATTTAACACACAATTTAATGCCCACATTAAAACATCACTCAAACAGTAGTTTTTTTATTGTGCTAATAGGGAATGTGTGCATATCAAATCGATGTTCAGCTTGTAATATCAGTGCTGAATGTATATATTGGTTGCTATTGTTCCAGGAAATACATTAAAATTGATTATGTAGCATTGTTGATTAACTATATGATCCTAAACATGCTCCTCGTATTTGACAAATCTTCAGTCTAATGTACCTTTAATGAACATTAATTTCAAAGGTAGAGGCAAGGTTCATCTGATGTGGAAATACATCAGGTTAACATCGTATATTGTGTTAATCTGCCATAGCTGCCTGCCTGGTTGGTGTTCTTGATTCTGGCTTTATGAGATTTCGGCCATTGCATCACGCTATTGGCTTTATGGCTTTGACAGCTCCATTCAGAAGATATTAGATAAACATATTAGTAATCCCCATTTCAGGTCTACAGTAAATATGATCTGTGATTATATGAGCAGGATTTCTGCCCAAGCCCACCCCGATTCATTCAGAGTTAATAGGCTGCGGATGCTGAATCTATGTGTTCAGAGTGGTGGCACCTTTTGACCACACAACACGAACACAGCAACAGCACGCACACCCACACTCAGACTCAAACACATACATATTTGCATTAAGGGACATACACAAACACAGAGGGGTTAAGGGGTTGCTTTGTTATCATGCAGGTGCCCTGTGGCTGTGATTAAGCAATGTTTTCACTATCCCTCTGGTGTCCTAAAGCTTAGCTTGATGTCACAGCTATGGCAGGAATGCTTGAGCTGAGAGGCCAAGAGGGGGTCACAGCAAGGATGTAAACATCAACATTTTCTTTCTTAAAAGGATTTAGGCACACTTGAAGGGAAAAAGCTCTGCCACAGCACAAAGCCTGATCCCTAATTCCACACCTGGCCTTAGGCACAGACCTATGACCAGTTTACCTCCACCTAATCCTCCACTTAAAGCCATTTGTGGGGCACAAAACTGACCTTAGATCAGCATCTCAGTGAAGCATAGGCTTTGTCAACACTTGGTTGCTGCTGCATGTAGGGATTGGAAGAGGGGCTTTAGCTACAGATTGCTATCAGAGCAGACAGGAGTTTTACGCCCTTTCTGGAACTGTGCCATAGTGGGCCATGGACAATAGACCCTTTGTGCATCACTGATTGGCAGATCTACTCATAAGAAACACACTAAATGGTAAAGTCACAGTGGGAGGCGCAGCAGGCTGATAAATCCTGGTTTTCTTTGAGAGACAATTATGTCTCTTGCTTTGTCTCAAGATGACAGTTATGAAATGACAATTGGAAATTGTGTAACTTAAAGATGATTAGGGGAATACCATATAGGCAAGCTGTGACTAACAATAAATGCCTGAAGAGACATAAAACATGTTTGTCTCCATTTCATTTCTCTCCAGAAGAGAGCCTACATCTCCCTTCCAGCTGTGTGGAGATGGTTTGAATTAGCCCCGCCATCTCCCTAGAGGATGAGCTGTAATGATGCAAATTTAGGACCTTTCTGACAAGACCCTGACACTTGATATGTTGGTCAACTTCCCGTTCCATGTTGGTTTTACCAAGCCATAAATATTGAGTCCACAGGGACTGGTGGAAACACAAGAAAGGGAAAAAAAAAGACGAGAAACAAGAGGATTGTGCTAAATTGCTGGACTCCATTCTGCTGTAGTGTTACAGACCTGCAGCCCCATCTACTGTTGTATCACACCATAGGAGCCAAAGTTGCCCTGAAGCACAGATGTCTGGGGTTAGCATGTCTCTTAACCAAAGCAAAGTCCAGCTAGCAGGAAAATAGTCAAATGAACTGCAATGAGTTTTTGCCAGAATTTTTATTTTTTGGATGTTATGTGTTATTGTTCAGACCTGCACTGTAACTAGCTACATCTTTCTCTTTTCCCCTCATGCCCTCAGTCTATGCCTCAAACATGTGACCAGGGTTATGCTAACACAGCATGAGATGTGAACCATTTTTAGGATGTGGCCACAACCATGGCATCTGCCACCCTTCCACTGGCCTCATCTGGAAGTTGCAAAATCTGGATTCTTGCGACTGATGGATGGATATATTGAAGTAAATATTCATGCAGAGAAAAACAAGAGTTTTGTTTGCAAACATGGAATGTGATAATGTCCTGGATTTCATGACAACTTGAATGATTGTGCATGTTATTTCTTTGCTTTCAAGTAAAATATTTAGAATAAAACTACAACATGACAACTTCATACCGAAGAGCGTGGTTGACATAGCACCCAAATACCAACATTGTAAAACACCAAAAATGCAAAATGCTATTTCATCTTCCCTATGACTTCTCCCTGAATTTTGCCCACAGCAGACTTATTTACAGCTGCACTGAGGCAGACGAATGAGTCCATTGGTAGTGATGCCTTATCTGCATAGGTGTAAACAATTACTAGCATTTGTCAGTGGTTTGAAGTAGCTGTGTTTTCCTTCTGTGATCACTTTGACATGAACTTAATTAGTTCTTTCTGACAGAGTGAAACTGGCCCAGCTGCAGCCTTGCAGGTGAACAATGTCCTCTGCTTCCTGGCTGTGAAAGGGCTCTGTGTGGTCCTAGTTTCTTTACATCATACCAAAAGGTGCACAGATTGGGAACCTGTCATCCATGAAGCCATTTGATATTCAAGAATACTTAGTTGATTGTTGACATTACCTACTGACCTTTTTTTGTTTTTGGTACTCTGCGTGTGTGTGTGTGTGTGTGTGGGTGGAAAGCTTCTGTTAAAGCATATAGTATCCACAGCTGTGAGGTAACTGTGCCTATAATCTGTCTCACCAGAACTGTGAAACCTGAGTTAGAGTGAGGTTAAGGGTCAGTTATTGAACTTGAATTACACTGGGAGAGGCCTCCCTTGGCCCCTCACCATCTCTCTCAGCCACCCCGTAGGGTTTGTTTGTTTTCTCTCCCAGTCTCTCTCAGAGCTTACCCAGTCCTCTATAATGAGTATTTAATACAGACCCTCAGACATGTTTACACTACATGTAAAAGCACTGGCTGCGTGATCTTGCAACACACTCAGACATGTGTGTCAAAGTATATACTTGTGCATGTGTGTGTGTGTGTGTGTGTATGTGTATACATGCAAGTCTGCGTGTTCCCTTTCATTCCAACTCCCACCCTCTATTTTCCTCATTTCTGAAGTCTGTAGCCTCAGGGGAAGAACACCTGCCAGTTTTTTCTCTCCTCAATCTCACATAAGACAATAGAAGTAGTAGAGGTGTTTGGTTACACACAGAAACAGAATGAGACATATTAAAACCTCCCCTGTCTCACCCACAAGGTTGCTGCAATTCTCCAGGTGTGAATAAAAAACACACACACACACATTTTTGTGTCAGTAGAGTTAGGTAGGGGAGCAAAAGAGCATTTTGCTTTAAACTCATAATTTGACCTGAACCACGGGCCCTGGGCCCCTTCTGCAAGCTGTTAAGTTTTTAACATATCATTTTTCACTGCACATGTTCTGTGTTATAGAAGTTACTAGGAATTTGGATTGAATGGACAATGAAGTTCCTGAACCTTGAGAGGATTGTTTTTAATTGTAAGCAGAGGAGCCACCAGAGCAACATAAAGTTATGCCACAGCACTCTCTGTTGGCGAACTTGCTCCATTGTCCCATTAGAAGCCCTGGAGGTCCCAGTTTGACTTTGGTCTTTTTATAGTCAAGGAACCACATCCCTACTGCCTTTGAAGAGCTCATATTCACTAAGTAGTAGTTAGGCTTGCCAGTACTTACTCACAATTTTATAAGTATGAGTGGTAGAAGAATTCTTTGAACTGTTCCCATTTAGAATCCCAAGGCTGATGGTTTTATAATACAGAAGTAAATACACTATAGTCACATAATTAGCAGGGATGCCCACGAATTACTGTTGAGTGTTTTCCTTTGCACAGGTGGAGAAGAGAAATAGTGAAAACCACTTGACTTCATAGTATTTAACTTTTGTTCCTGTAGTTGGCACCCAACATGTTACACACACACACAGAGGTATGGGCATACAGCTGCATTTTTATTGTGACAGACTTTCTAAGCTCAATATGTCAACGGGTACCAGAGGTCATTAACAAAAAGTATGTATGTAAGGAGGAATTACAGTGAGCCATGTTAGTGTTGCTTCTCACACACATTGGAAAGCACACAGGAAGCAATAAGGTTTTGACCAATAATGCTCTTCAGTTTTAGTAAATTATAGCTATTTGAGAATTTCACAGGGTCTAGTAGTAGTATATGTTGCCAACACGTAAGAATTCCTGAAATTTATTTGTCTTGTGTTTTCACTCATAAGATTTATGAAACAAATTATATACAGCATCCTGTCTCTGTCTTGTATGGCCAATCTCTGCCTTATATTTTGTTAGTGTGGCAGTGAGAGACATATTCAAGAGATTTTGGCCTTTTTTTTTTTTCGATTATGCCTTTGCAGCTATTTAATCATTTGTAGTATTATATTTTTGTAGGTAGGTTTGACAGTTATTTAATTTATTGTATAGGAATCATTTATCATATTTCTTCAACTGTAGTGAATATTTATATGTACTTTGAATGTACTAATAGTATCAGAGCATGTAGTACATTGTATAATTGTTGTATACAAGAATTAATTACCTCAGAGGGGAATCTTCTGAAGCTCTGCTTATTTATTGATTCAAATGACTGATCTGAAAAATGCTATCACAAAGTGCACTGGCAGGAGTGATCCAGAAGATGCTGCTAATGCACTACCTTTGCATGAGTCTGTTTGGGTTCATAGGGAGGACAAAGCAAGCTCCAACCTAAACAGACCCATTGGCTCTCCCAGAAGCTTTGTCTACATTCATATGCTATTCCCAAAACTCTAGCCCAACACATCTGAAATACCACATATCTGATTTCAATACCATGCTTCAAATATTAAAAGTAATCTCAGACTTATTTTTAGTTAAATGAAATATATTCTTACATCCTATCAGACCCGTTAGACATTTAGCCCCTTTGAAGCTACTAATGCAAATAATTGAGTGCCAGTTAGTTTGAACAGATCCTCAGGTCATTTCATAAACAGACATTTAATCAAAAAGGGAATTTAAATGTACACCATATTGTTAAAACCCCAAGCCGGTTTTTGCAGCTAATGCTAAATGATGCAAGCCAAAATAAGAAGTTGAGGCAGAAGGTAGAAAGGCAGAAAGCTACACGGGTTTGATGTGTTGCTCTTTGGCCCGTAGATAGTCAGTGGTATGAGGAGTGTGCTGCTCAGGAGAGGTCTTGAGTTAATATTAACAGTGAAGGTGTGTTCATTTTCAAAAACCTGTTTCCACATCGCAAGCATGTAGAAAAATCACCACCTCTCAATATGACCACGTAGGCAGCAATTCATCCATCTTCCAGCAAACCCATTATCAGTGTCAGAGCAGGATGAGGAGGATTGTATACACTACCAGTCAAAAGTTTGGATGCACTTTCCTATTCATTTGAAAGAGAAAGCATGTCCAAACTTTTGACTGGCAGTTTTTTATGGTAGGTTTTGCCTTGCTCTTCCCCCTCTCGTGCAATTTCAATGTACAGATGACAACAGCACTGACCTTAAACGCATCTTGAATGCCACAGAGCCCTTGGTCTGCTCTTAGAGATGAAAAGGTTGAAGATCCCTCATTAGCATGTAGTCAGCCAGCTGATGTTTGGTATGTCCTTGACATACACATAAATAGTTCACTGGCCTTAAACAATATCAGTCTTGAACATGAGGACGGAATCACAGCCTTTGCTTATACCATATTCACTCCTTAAATGTGAATATCTACTCAGAGATAAACTCTAGGTGGACTATAAGGCAGTGAAATATATCTGGAGACATACCAAAGGTGCCCCCAACTAATGTTTTGGCCTGCGGCCACCATTTGGGGGGAGAAGGTCAGCCTAAGTTAAAACTTCTTTCTGAAACAAATTTAATCTCTCTAGGTGAGGATGAAATGATGAAAGCTGAGAATGATTTGACTTGCTTTTGTCACTTTTCCAAGAACACTGTGAAACACAAATTTTGATGTGTGTGCAGTTTGTGCTCTCCTGACACTGCATATTTAATGAATGCTTTCTTTAATTTATCATCTCCCTGATACTTCACTGATTGTGCTTCCCCTAGCAACATCCACAGTATAAAAACATTTTTGACAACTTGGGCAACTTCAATCTAAAAGCTCAGTGTTTCCCGGAATAAAGATAATAGGACATTTGTGGTCTTAAGTGGTTTTATGTAACGACAATCCAATTATTTTTCCTTACTGTGGGCTTCTGTGTTTGACACAAGAGTGCTGTAGCTGATTTTAGAATGAGCCTGAACCTCGGGGCTGATAGTCTTTGTTATCCATCATCTGTCTTTCTAAGTCATGGAGGGTAACAATGACTCATTTGCAATATGAAAAAATTTGTGCTTTCATTGGTATGAAAATATCGTGTACATCTGTTCATTACTTATTGAAACAAGGGTGTCTTTGAAACTGTGACTCATCAGAAACTCTTTTAATAGGATAAAAAAAAAATCTCATTCCTTTTGCTTTCTCTCACATGCACTTGTATCCCCCTCTTAGTCAGACCAGGCCCAGAATATGATGCTATTCAAAGCGTGGTCCACAAACTGTCACTGTTAATCAATCAAAAATGACAGGAGGCAAACTCAAACAAACTCTTGTTACAGCCAACATGAAAAGTGTTTTCATTACAGAATTTGGCAGGTTTGACAAGTTGGACATGTCTGACCTTCAGCCCCGGCCAGTCAATGACCACACAGACACACAGAAGGAAAGTTGCTTGGAGGACTCAAGTAGTCTGTAGTCTGTTTTTGGAAATAGCAGAAAATAAACAGTGTGGGTAGTAAGAAGCCCAGAGGCGTTCTATGTTTTATTTAATGAGAAAGTTAAAGTTAGGAAAAGTCCTGAAGGTGGGGACACTTTATTGACTCATAGAACTTCAAAGAAGTTCAGTAATAGAGAAGTAAAAAGGCCCACAGTCATGAAAACAGCAGTCAGTTTCCATTATAGCTATTGTCTTAAACAAAATAATGCACCTTGTTACCTCCCCTACAGGTGATTATTTACAGTGACCATTTTATTACAATAATCCATTTTCTTTCTCATTTAAAAAACAAAAGAAATGTATGTCTTCCCAATTCTATTTATCTATTGTTTGTGGTTCATCTTGATAGCCAAAATATTTCAAAGCCTTCTTAAAAATGCCATCCAAGGAAAACAATTCTGTTGGGAAAAATATATAATCCCATAATTTACTCTGAGCCGTTTGAGTCGTCCATCATAAAATTAGGCTTGTGGTCTTTGGCACCAAAGGATTAATGATGATTCACAACACATCAATGTACGTGTGAGAATAAGGCTTGAGGAGGGACTGCCCGAGAAAAATTCGACCAAAGATGGAAATAGTAATGTCACATATTGTCACTGATGTCACACTCAGAGCAGGTGTATTCACCAGTCCAAGTTTCTCACATCCCTGGAGTCCCATCTGCTTAGACCTCGGTGCCCTTTGTGCCCATTATACTGCCCAGGACGCGCGGAGGCGCTAGATCACTTGAAGCATTGATCCTGTCCCTGCATTGACTTGTTCAAGTTGAAGCCCGATGTGCAACCCATTCAGACCCACCCCCCTCTCTCTCTCTCTCTCACGCACAGTTTGGCTTTAGCTGCACGTCTCTCACTCAGTCAATCAGTGACTCCGGTCCGCTGCGCCTGCGTCCGCCTCCACAGCTCTCCAAAGCCTAGACGCGCCACCGCCGCCGACACTGCGGGCATGACATACTGGCAGCAGCAGTGGGCTTCCGTCAGCCTGTTTTAGAGCCGATTACACAAGACGAGGGAGATAAGTAAGAGTAGAAGGGAGTGAAGTGACTCATTTCCAGCACTGTCGCGCGTCGAGAAGAGTAAAAGAGTCAATGGCAGGAGCACAGCCTGGAGTTCATGCGCTGCAGCTCAAACCAGTGTCCGTGCCCGAGAACCTGAGAAAGGGCAACAAATTTATGAAATGGGATGATGTAAGTAACGGCGGGAGAGACTGGCGGTGAATTTCTCCTTTCTCTTTTCGTTCCTGCACGCTTCATTCACATGCATGTGCCGCCACTAAGATGTATTAGAAAAATCCAATCGGCTGCTCCTGCCACAGCAGCCGATTGTAACGGTCGGTGTGGGTCAGGCTGACTGACGGGCTCTGTCTCTTATGCTCAGTGGACGTCAGCTTCTGTCTCTGTCTGTACTGACGTGCGACTTGTTTACATTCACTGACTGCGTGCGCGCGCGCCTGAGTGAGTGCGCGCGTGTATACCAGTGTGAGAATGCGCCTGATCGAATGGAAATGAAACATTTGAACTGAGCCCGCTCCTCCTTCACAGGGAGCCTTTTATCACTTAACCAAAATTAATGAGAGTATTGGGGCTGGACCTGCGGGTCGCACTGAAGCCACCAGGTAAAACCTGATAAATGCTTCTTTAATCATTCGCCCGGTCGGGAAGTGACCTTGATTAAAAATTGCACAGTGCTGTTGAGTAGCAGGCATGGACTTAATAACCTTTTAACAGACAGCCATGGCTGCACTGCACCACCTCCAAACAAATAAACACATCCTTGTAATAATCCAAAAGAGGCCTTGCCCACAAAATAGAATATAGATGGAACGACTTCATTGTATTTAATGGTTGACTTTCTGTGGTATGTGTCCATCTCATTTGAATATCTGCCTCCATGCCTCTGCTTTCACCAACCTTGATGCATGTTTACAGTGTGAGCATTTGAATATGAAAACAGTCATAATTACTTTCATTGTGCATTGACAGCGTGGATACAGTACGTGCCCACCTGTAACTGCTGAGTGAACTGTTGTCATCTTGTGTAGAATTGCATGTTCTTTAAAGCTGAGATTGTATGTAGGCTAAATCATACATGTGGCTAATCGTAGAAAGTCAAGTTTTGATGACAAACTGCTTTTGCGTTTATTTCATATAATTGACATTTTGAAATGGTATTATTTCATCACAGCAAACGCATAAGTGAAATATTGATATTCATGGAGCTCAGGTGATTCACCACAGCACAGGTGGCATCAGTGGAACAGTGTTAGACAAGTGTGAATGTGGTCCATACGGATGGCAAAGAGGAAATTATGCTCACTTGCAAAGATACCAGTCTGTCAATCAATCTAAGCTTTAGATTTAATATAAGCTTGAGAATTTTCCTTAACTCATAATGACTGAGTGTCCCTTCCTTTCAGCTGTGTCGCTGGCATGTTGTGAAAAAGGGCGTGCATGATTTGTGTCTGTTTCCCCTAACAGCTGTGTTTATGTACTGCAGTGGTACATGAGGGCCATATCTCCAGAACCAACTGCCCAACAGGCCTTTCCTGCAAAAACACACACCATCAAACATGGGCATAGGCACAGATACTTTCTCTATTTCATTTCCCACGCACAGCTTCCTTCCGCTCTCATCTTTCTCATTTCATGGAAAGAATCACTGAAGAAGAGAAAAACCCCAACACTAACCCGCTCAGGGAGGGTCAGCCATTATAGTTTGTCAAAAAAAAAGGATTGCATTGAATACGAAATAATGTCAGCATGACCCTAGAATTGAATATTTGAATGTACTTTTTTCTTTTCTTGCTTTACTTAAATTTTAGATTCTTTACAAAGTGTAAGTAAAGTTAAGTTTAATGTGGAAGGATGGCATATTGTACTGCAGGAACAGCTGTAGGTTTCCAGGAACAGAGTGTCTGAAATGATAAAGATAAGTGCTTCAGACTTCAGCACAGTGTTTGGTTGTTTACTTTTGACAAAGAATAATGGAGCTATCAGAAAACCTCTTGAAATGTTTGTGAAATGCTCAAAGTCCCTGATCTAGCTCATAAAAGATGCACAGGGTTAGTACTACTTTTGTACTTTTGTTGCTTCCAGTTACAGAGGACTTGCTACTGTTTAGCTCAAGAAATATCCTAGATTTTGTTATTATTTGTCAGTAAAAATCACACCATCAAATGTCCTCACTAGCATTCCCCTCAGGTGATGGCGAATGGTACAGACTCTTCCCTGAAGGCAATGACAGCATCTCCTGCCAGGGATCAGTGCCCTCTGGGTGTTCTAATTTCATCTTAATTCAGCAAAGCGCAAGCCAGGAGCTGCCTGATGTCTTCCCACTAATGACAAATCCTCCAAATGCCGGAATGGCAAAAAAAACATGAGCAGTACCATTCCAGAGTTAGTAGGCTCAGCAAATGTAATCCACAATGTTTTAGGTAGTTATGTTTCCCGTAAATGAGTGCAGCCATGAGGGAATCTTCGAGTCCATAATGGCTTAATGTGTTTGTAGTGGTGTCCATGAATAGTTAGGAGAAGAATCTGTGAAAATAATTGCTCTCACATCATTAGGCAGAACCCCACTGCTCTCAAAGCCATTTTCTTCTCTTTTCTCTGATATCATAGATAAGCCATCAGTCACCGCATCCCACCCATTTGGTTTATTAGCAATAAAAAAATTTACTTTGAACATATTGATCCAACACATTATCCTTTTATTAAGTGTTTTTAGGGGTAACTGCTAAATTAATGGAGGATGGGAAATGGATATCTCTATAAATGAAACTGAAGAAATTGAGTTGTGGATAGTTATTTGAGCAGAGATCAGAGATATTGGGCTGCAGTTGTTATGTGCTGTTTTTAGATATAGGATCTCATAAGGGGCTTTTTTCCTGCCCTGAGGCTCTAAGTGCTGTGTGTGCGTATGCTGCATGAGTTTAGTGGAATGAGCTACGTCTTTTGTCATTCAATCAAGCCTGCAAAGATTGTGCAGTCATGTGATCGCAGCATAAAAAATTATTCCTTTTGGGTCTATAATAGATTTCACAGGAATGGTGGGTTGCCATAGCAAACGTCACTAAAGCAAATGCCTCTGATGTGGCAGCTTACCATTTCAACCACTGAATGAGTTGTTTCATTTACCTTCCACTCTGTTCCCTTTTTCTCTTACTGTTCACGGTCCCTTGCTCTTTTTCAATTTCTCTGTGGGTTCATAAAGTGGTGAATTTCACTATATGTCCGTCGTAGAGCCGATGTGTCAGGCTGCATAAAGTGTGATTGTCTTATTTAGACAGTATGAAATGAGTTCACAGTACTAATAGCTCTCTTCATCTCAGCACAGACTCCTCTGCTGTCTACCAGCTCCCACCTCAACCCTTTCATGATATTCTACACTGCAAGTTGCATAGGGTCACACCCAAATATGACAGGCACGTAGCAGATGTACACCATTAACTCTGTTTCCCAATGCTGTGATTGGGACATCATTAGAAACCACATGAAGACACTTTGAAGATTTTTTTTTTCTCTGTACAGCAAATGCAGTTTTTATCACTCTGATCTTACCGCCATGGCTGATCGAGGAGGACAATATGTTATCGTTCAGCTGATCCACGGCCACTGTGAACACAGAAAAAAAAAAAAAAAGCAAAGGCCCTTTCTTTTTATAGAAGCATCCAATAATATCTGGCATTGCCATGTATGCCTCAGGGTCAAGCTGTCAGTGTGTTTGTATGTGTGAGGTTTGGAGCTGTCTGTATGTGGGTACTGTGGGAAAGCATTTGTCTATTGCAAGAGGGGAACGATGGATACATCAGCTGTGAAACAAAACAACCCGCAATGCATGTTTGCAATTGTCTCATTTGTCTCATGTACACACTCACACACTAGGCTATTTGGTTTTTTTGTGGTGATTCCAGGTCATGAAAGAGAAAGGACCTTAGAAGGAAAGGATTGTGTGCGTGCTTACAACATAAACAGTACTTTTAATGTTGTTGCAGATTTTGGTATGCCAGTGGTATTACAAAAAAATACACTGTGATCATGAGAAATAAATTAATTGGCCTGCCCGGAGGGCAATCTGTCATACAAACAAAAGTATGCACCACAATACAGACAGGGATACACAGACATTGGCAGACACACACTGACTCCACATGTCTTTGTTTTCCTCCAGGACTCTACTACTGTGACCCCGGTGACTCTAACAGTCGACCCCAAAGGTTACTTCCTGTATTGGACTGACCAGAGCAAGGTGAGACACCACACCAACAAGATGGACTCAGCTGTTTCAGTCTGGCCTAACCTTTAAACTGGCACTTGTAAAGATCATTGCTTAAGCTACACACCAGTCAGTACTCCTGGTGCCCACACTCATCTAATGCTATCGGACTACAACAATCAGAATTTTTTTTCATCTCAATTTTGAAATGTTACACATCAAATTATAATGACATTATCAGAGAGCAATGGGGTAAGTAATACAAGGTATTCCACCTGGACTGTGTTTGCCAGCACTGTGCACTGCTGAATAGTTTGCATCGCACTTTGGTAAAATTAAAGCCATGACAAACTGTTTTTGGTTCTCCATACGTATTTGCCCTAGAGCCTTTTGTGGCATGGTGCCCATAATGCACCAACAACAGATATAGTGTGCATCTGCGGATACAGCTGGGGAAGAAAAAAAAGGACGGACCTCTCCATTTACAGATGGAGAGGTCATTTGGAAGTTAAAGCTGCAAAGCTGCTGACTTGAATGGAACATAAAATAGCAAATATGGAGAAATCTGTATTTGGCATATTTAACATTATGGTGCTTTCAGGATTAGCATATGTGCCATTTGATATTTTTGTTTTCATTTGAAAGTTATATTTGCCTTGAAGGGTACAAATGGCTCACAGTTGTCTCCTATTGATTTCCATTGTGCATTCGTGTTTAATGACACTGACCCATCTTCCATTCATAATCTTAGTTACGCAGCAAGAAGCAAGGTCCTTACTTTCTATTTTGAATTAAGCTACTGAAAGAGCAGTCCTGCCAAAAACGGAGAAACCTAACTGCTGCACCTGCAGTGCTTAACTTGACACCTGTGAAAATATTCCCTGGTGCATTGTGTTTTTTCCTCACTGAAATTATGGCTTTCATAATAAGCAGGAACAAAGTTTCAAATTTCAAGTGACCAGATACTAATAGGTCACTTTGGTCAAGTTGTTACTTGCTCTGTGTTTTTATCTTGACAGCTTGAGTATATATCTGCCAAAAGCTCGGCTCCTCGTTAAAGCCCAATCCAACTCCAAACAGCTCAATGGGTGTAATGTGTTCCTGTTCTATTTGTGGGTATAACTGTATCAGCACCAGCAGTCAGAGGTAGACTAATTAATAGCTAGGATTGATTTTATGTTTGCCTAGATGAGGGTATTTTACCGGAGCCATACGAGAGCAAAGACTGGAGTGCTGACTGAGACTTCCTACACCCACCTCTGTCCACAAACATCCACAAACACACATCATTCATGAGTATATCTTCTGTTTAGTAACAAATAGATTAGTTTACCATGTTGGCAAGCTAGAATAAATTAATACACTATCTGTGGAAAAAAAGCGGATATATTTAGGTCATATATACAGTCTACTCAACAATCAATAAGGAAAGACTTTTAGTATGGAGAGGAAGAGACAAACAGAAAAACAATCCCAAGGAGCACTTTTGACGTCTGGCTTGCTGTCTGTGTGGAAAAGTGTGTGTCTGCGGTTAAAGATAGCAAGCATTGAGTGTGATCCTGCTCTGAGAGAGCCTCTTTGGCATCAATTCATCATTATTGCTTCTGTCATAAGGCAAGGATTTTGAATGATGAGGCTTTTGTCTGTATGTGTTTACGTGTGTGGGTGCCTGTTCTGTCTCCCAATGATGAGAGCAGTCCCGCTGCACAAATAATAATTCCAATTGATACCAAGCACAGTCCAGACAAAACTCTATTAGGCTATAAAGAAAGGCATTTGCGATATTCCTCTGCGCTGCAGTCAACACAAAGTGTGTAAATGTTTATGAATCTGTCTTGTCTCATGCTTTCTCTCATATTTATTCGTCATGGTACCTCACATCTGCTCAACAGACTGATTTAAACAAGCTACAATTCCGTGTCCCGTTGTTATGTATGTTTATTAGAGATCCAGCCTGATGGCCTGCAGAGTAAATGCATTCCTCAGATTCTTCAGAAGCACAGCAGAACTACTCAATGTGCCTACTGTGCTCACTGCCAAACTCACATTGTCACAGATGGATACAGTTTTTACTATTTACTCTACTTTCAGTTTTACTATTTTCTGGAGGCCTCACACCAGGGCCACATTAAATGGATTTAATGCCACATTAAAAAAGTTGTTTATTCATCATGAGTATGATTACTTTAACCTGACTTGATAAAAGAAAGGTTAGAAGAAGACTTGCAGCCCAAATGTAACTTTGACATCAGTGACTTATAAAATCATGCTGACGTTTGCACTTTTACTCCAAATGTCTTGAAATCTGCTTGAAACCTAATAATTAAATTATATTTGAGAAAACTTAATCCGCTCATTGTCTTTGCCAAGGCCAAAACACAGGAATGTCCTCAGCATCAAACCCATGACATTTTTGCTGTGAGGAAATGGGTCTAACTTGCAAATCAGTGGCCATATTGGCATATGTGGGAGACAGAGAGACAGGAAAGGTGATAGAAAGTCCACACTGTTAATTCCCGGGTTTGTCTTCTCCGTCCAGCTCCTCTGTCAGAATCCGATCCAGCAGTGGATTTCAGCCATGTTTTAAGGTCAAAGATGCAAAGTTTAGTTTGACGGCAGCTGAAATGCAATGTTTAGTCATCTTGTTCTTTGCTGTTTTATTTTTGGCGAACCACTCAGCTGATGACTCAAGACTCCACAATTCCCCAATTTCCATCTTGATTGCTTTTTTCAAGTCAGAGTAAGTTGTACGGAAAATGTGGACTCCTGACAAAGTTAGTACTCCGTGAAGACTGTTCAGAAGTGCAGCAAGCTACTATTATTGATCCTTCATGTAGTCTGTTCAGGTAATCAAGGTGACTTAACAATTGCAGCAGCTCAGAAGATGAGCTGAGCCATCTTGACTCCAGAAATAAGCTTTTTTGACCCTCTACCAATGAACCGTTGCCAAAAGACGAGGCTGAATATTGTTACTCTTGTTGAGTATTAGACGGTGAAGCAGTTATTGAAGTTGATATAGTCTGCTATAATTTAGGCCTGATATACATACAGTCTCGTCTTTTCCTCTGTGGATAGAAACAGGTGCAAACTGTGTGCCTTGTAATGTGATATGAGCTCTGCCTCCATCTCTGCAATGCTGCTGTAATTCTAAACAGGGTACTACTATGTAAACTCCTGCAGTCATAACTCTCTAATGTTTGTATGTGTTTGGTTCAGAGTCCATTTGGCTGCCTTTTGAAGTTTCTGCATGCTTTCTCTTTCACCCTGAAAGACTCACACTTTTGAATATATATACACACATGCGCGCGCGCGCACAACGACACTTGCACGGATGGATAAAGAAAGATTTGACAGCAAGGGTAGCACTGATGCTGGCTAACCATGACTCTGTCAATAACACAAAAAGCTTTAGCAGAAAAAGTCATTCGGGTTTTATCATTTTGAATTAGCAAACATTAGCTATAATTCAAGAGTTGGCACATTTCTCATACCGATCAAGTAAATGTAATATATTCACATGTTCCTCAGTCAAAGCTTTGAAAAAACACCAAATTTTTGAGCTTTCTTTGCATCAGAGACTTTGAAATTGGGACTTACATAGCCTTTGTTTGAGGTGTGTTATTTCTGTTGGTGACATTTGGGTGAATCTGCAAAGTGTCAGTTTTGAGAGATACACTTCTAGTCACAATGACTCAATGAAATGAGGTGGAAACAGGCCCCCCCAAAATGCATCACCTCTGTGACATACATAAGTCATGAATTCCACCCTCCATTATTGTTGGCTGCTTTACTTATCCCAGTTAGAGTGCATGTTAACTAGAGATCAGCCTGAGGCAGTCAGACCATTTGTCCACACTTACATATGTATGTAATGCTTCAAGTAACAAACTCACATATCAGCTCCCCCCTCCTACACAAATACACACAGACACACATTCCTGTAATGACCAACCAGGAACAGGTGCTTCTTTTAGTTGTTTAAAAATAATTTCTGTTTCTGTTGGTGAGGCTTTCGTTAAAGGGGAGGAGTTAGGCAACAGTGCGAGGTGGACTGACTCAGTCAAATTAACAGCCTTTTGGTTTAGTTGTCATGGTTGCCAAGAGACAGCACACACCTTAAAATGTCACATTCTCTGTCGGCCTCCGCTCCTGTTCTGGAGAATGCGGCTGCTTTGAAACTGATATCATTGTTTCCTTGTGTGAGCATGTGTTTGTTCACGTCACTGTGCATTTGTATGTGTCCTCCTGAGCAGTCTATAGTTATAACAGCAGGTTAAATGATTTTTTCTGGCAAATTTTAGTTTCAGAAGTGTGCTGATTTCAGGACATTCACACAATAAGAGCTCAGCGTATGGTAGTGAATGATGATCAGAGGTGAAAGAAAGATTCCAAATGAGCCTGAAATTGACCTGGAATCCAGAGTATAAGTAACACTGTTTTGGGTTAATATTTAACCTGACACACACTTGATGCATGAACACACACCCTTCCTCTGTCCATCTCTGCTTTGTCATTGCCGAGTTCACACATTTGTTTCCCCCAACACAGCAATTTTAGGTAATTACTGGCTGCTGCTCCTCCACCTCAGTCAGCACTATATGGGAGTACGAGACGGGGCATAAATCTGTAGCCAATCTACCGAAAGTGAATTGTGACCTCTGCCAAGTTATATCTTGGTAAGCAGAGGCCCTATTTCATCCGAATGTGCAGTGAGCGAAAGATAAAAAGGGAAATGAACAGAGGGAAAGGAGAGAAAAACAGAAACAATAAGATGATGATGATGCTGGAGAGAAAGACTGATATCATGTCGCCTTTTGGTAACTGTAGTATGGTATCGATTCCCTGAGGCACTTTCAAAGCAGTTTGATGTCAAAATTTAAATTGAGGTTTCATTTTGTTTGGTTCTAAGGATGCAGGAATTAAGGGTCTGGAAACTTTGACATTGATAAACCTTGCAGACATATTCTTAAAAGTCCACACAGGACTTGTAACACAAGTCCTACTTTAGTGCAAAGATATCCTGTTCGCATCAGCCACATATTTCATTCTCTGTGGAGTTCATTCATCTTCTTTCCTTATCTTTCTTCCTTGTGGTCAGGTTCTTCAATAGGTTGCTCTCATCATTACACTGCTGCATTGTGGAATATCAATTAGACATGACTGTTAAACTGAGATTTAGCAAGTCAGGGGTATCACCACATTGTCTAGTATCCTTTTCATTCCAGCCCACACAGATAGGTAGAAATGGCAGCAATGTGTTGGATCCAGAATGCCTGTATAGACATGTGTAACAGGTGAAATGGAAAAATATGAAGCTATAACCTCATGTAAACACAGGTTTACATCTACAGGTGGCAGTTAATGAGGTTATTCAACAAGGGACTGTGTCTCAACTTCATGTTCAGTGACAGTGGCACATTTGGCTCTCCAGTTGTTTGGTTAAGGGAACTTTATCTTCAGAAGGTGGCATTTAGGCCTGGTTCAAATGTTTCATATTCTCCCCTGCACAGGTGATACAAAATCCTTTCCAGCTGACAAGTGTAAAGTTTATCATAGCACTGGGAGCAGATAATTGCCCTGATACAGTATTGCTTACTAAAACATTAGATGTAGCTTTTCTGTTAATGACGGCCAGGAAGAAAGGCTTTTGGCCCGATTCCTCCTGCATGAAGGCTGAGAATCATTTCACACAAGGGAAAAATGCAGAGATAAGATATTCAGACACAACTACTACCTGCAGTGGATATCAGCCATTCACCATTCACCTTATCTATGCTGAACGCTTGCAGAAAAAGTTCAGGTCAGAGTTATTGATATCAGCTTTTGATGATTCTGTTCTGTGTCTTTATAGATGGTATTCATTGGTTGTCAGGAGAAAAACTGCTGTTGTTGCAGCATTTAAATATTATGACAGAGTCACAAACTATACGATGCTATCTGGGATCTGTTTCTACAACAAAATGTGAAGCAAGGGGAGCCTTTTCCCATCTCGCTGGTTTCATTAGGTGGCATGAACAACAGCTTGGCTCGGCGGGAGCGACCCTAAAACATGAGAATGTAAACTGTTGACCTGCTTAGCAAGGCAGAACTTTAATATATAAAAGAGGTGGTCTGTGTGTTTGGACCTGACGTTGCAGAGTGAATGGCTTTTTACCAGAGTGTTAAAAGAAGAAAAGCGTTGCCAGACTCTTTTGGATTAGCTTTTCCTGGGTGATTCAGAAGGCGCTGTTTGCGGTTGAGTTAGCCCTGATTTTCTCCTTGAATTTCGATTAGGACTTCTGTTCTACTCCACTGTGCTGGTTTGTGTGTCAACAAATTCACGCTCAAGCACACACACACACACACACTGACATACAAAAAAAAAAAACACCACTGAGAAGGAGGTTAAGGAGGGACACCGTTTTGTTCATTTCCTCTCCTGACCAACTGGAGCCAACAGGAGTTCACAAAACCTGAAGCTGCAGATCCGGAAAGAGCTTTTTTTTATTTTTTATTTTTTTGTCCATTTAGAGGCTTTTGGCTGATTAAAGGCTCTGCTTGTGCCAACACTGGTCAGCATGAAACTTAGCGCTTCAGCTCAGTCTGCTGATGTAATGGAAGTGACTTAGTGAAGCAGCTCTGACAGGGCACCTGAGAAGAGAAGCTAAGGCACTCTGGATCCCAGAGTTAAACTCAGCCAGTAATGTACAGGGATGTACAGGGTTTAAACAAGACAACACGAGCATCATGAAATAAAATACATTCTTGTTGTATGAATAAATAATTCTACATGCAAAATACTTAGTCTGTGTGAGTACGGATGAGTTTTGATTAAATTCCATTCTGCACTACATTTGACTTCATTACAATATCCTTCTTATTTTGTTCACCCATATACTTACTCTTTCAGTGCAGCAATCATCACCTCCAATCACAGGCTGATTTTGCTCACACTGATGTTTAAAGGATAAAACCTGTATAATTTGAGAATTCTCCAATCACTGTTATTATATCCCACGAAGTGTAAACCTGCTGCGTTGTGTTTGGCCTATTTACTGTACCAAAACAAATAGACTGTTTCTATTTTTCTTTAAAAAGCAGGTCACACTTGTGCTCCATAAAATAAAAATAACAATGACAACTCAATTACATAGTTTTTGTGGGTTTATAAAAACTGTACATAAAAGACAGAGAATGAGTCATTCCAAAAGAAAATCTGAATCTGGAGCTTAAATTAGTCTCAGATGATATAATGGAATTTATAAAACAATAGTGTGCATGATGTACTTATTGTTAGACAGAGTGTTCATAGACAGTGTGAGTTTGAGCCAACCAACAGCTCATGTTGGCGTAATCAAAGGTTGCTGTATGACAGCAGAGTGAAGAGGATGATTAAGCTTCTCATGGGTACAGGTATTTATAACATTTATGCTGGCCTATTTCAGGGCCACTTATTCAAAGATGATTTCCAATGTGTTGATCCCTTTTATATGTCACTGACACAGAAGGCAGTTTGATACTATGACGGAGGTGCTGCACACTGACAGGAGAAAGAAATACTGAACAGGAAAGCAAGAATGAATGAAAAAAAGAGAAATTTACCTTGAAGGAGGAAATTGAATAAATATTTACACCGACTTCCACTTAAGCTGTATTGTTACACTCACTTGAACATTGTCAAAATTACCTCTCATATTTCAAGTGTAAAAAATTTAAGGCTGCCTTTCTAGTGTTGAAGAAAGGGCTTAATGAAATTTTGATGAGGAGCATGAATGTATGGGCAACGGTGATGTAAACACAGACTATTGTCTCCGCTCGTAAGATGACAATGAGCCACGCTTCATTCTCACTTTGCAATTTTTTCTCCTTTTGTCTGTCATCACTGTCACAGTTACCTTTTCATTACTGCCTGACCACGTCACATATCGGTTTTGCTGTTAAGATGCTGAACCATAAGGACAGCTCCCTCTATTTCACACCAGTAATGTTTTGCTTTATGAAATGACATTTGCTGCACTTTTGTATTAACAACGTTTTAAAAGAAAATGAAGTAGCTCATCTTTGCAAGCACCCCTGAGATGGCTTTTTCTGATTCTTTGCCGCAGTCCGGGACAACTCAAACATCCGTAACTTCTTGATGCTTACATTATTCTCCACAGAAGATGTGAGTAACTTTTTTATAATACTCTGAAGACAAGCAGAGCTAAACGTGAGCCTTGAACATTTGAACCTTTACTGTGAAATTTCAGAAGTAAGTCTCTGGAGCTTATAGAACCCCAGTCAGAAGTTTTTTCCAGAGTTTGAGGTTGTCAATCTGACGTAGCCATGATTTGAATAGATTTAAATGTACAGCGGAGCCCTGACTACTGTTGTATCTGTCAGTTAGATATTTGCATTGCTGACACATGACTGAGCTGTTGCTTGAGCTCTACGTCACCACACATCTGACTCAGTCAGCTTGTTGTTTTTTCCCTCCATTTCAATTCAGCAGCACCACCAAGTTTCACCAGTAGGAGCTCCTCGTACCGCAAACTAGTGACCAAACGTGAATGATATCAGATTAGCTTCATACTGAGGGACCTCCAATGGTCCAGATAGCATCCCTTGTTAACTCAGTGATTTAGTTTATTCAGATAAGCAGGAAAGCAGTGCTGGAGGTTGAACAGTATTAGCTGTGATTTGATTCACATATCTTGGGTCCAGCCAATGGAGGTGACTGTTTTGGAAGTTCAGTCCTTTTCAGATTTATAGTATCTGATATGTAGTGTGTCTAGGGAGGTCATTTTGAGATATAACAAAAATCAATTATTTTCCAACCAAAAGTGTTTTTAGTTACAAAATACATATATTTGGTTTTTCATGTTAATCGGTGCAGTGGGATACTTCTCTTATCTAGTATAGTGCTGATGACTGAGTGGCCTCCATACATCACTCCCTTAAAGGACTATTGGTTTTTTAGGATTACAAAATATTATCATACTCTACTGTTGTACAAACTCTGACTGGTATAGTCTAATTAAAATGTTTTCTATTTAAATGCATTTATTGCCCGACAAAAATGATTAAAGACGGTAATTTTTTATCTCCTGTAGAGTTTCAAGTCAAGTCAGTTTTTATTCATCTAATACCAAATAACACCATACGCTCAAGGCTCTTTTCACATGGAGCATGTTTAGACCACAAAGATTGGACTCAGAGATGCAACACTTGAAAGTGTCACAACGGGTGCGATCAAGAGATCTGGGTGTCTTTTGGAAAATCATGGCTCTAAATGTGTTAAGGTACAGTCATGGCCCAGTTCTGACAGAAGGTCCAAGTGCTGCTTGTAGTCCTTGTTGTATGGATGACAGCAACTCTCTCTCTTCAACCTTTCCCTTCCTTACACTTCAAACACTAACCCACCCCAGTTGCCATGACAATCCAATCCATGCAGTTTGTTTTTTGATGCTGCAAAGTACTCAAACCCCCCCCTGCTGCTGTGTTTCGACTGCCATCGCTGCACCAAGCCAGGTGGTTGCTTTCCTCAGGGAGCCCTTTCAAATAAAGAAGGCATTCAGCCAATAGACTCTGAAGTCCCACTGCAGACAAGCTCTCAATAAGAGAACACACTTCTTTCCTGTTTCATCCAAGGCTTTGACAGGAAAGCTTACAGTAGATGGAGCACAATCTTGTGTTGCTCATCAGTTTGTTGTGGTGATGCAGAAATGACTGTAATTTATAATCCACAGTCCTTGGTTTTATGACTGGATGATAGTGCTGAAAGATTGTTTGTATATTATTATATCTTATATTTTTTATCTGTCTTTGACTGTGCAGTGCAAGTCAGAAGTTCTCCCATTCTTTCTCTTCTCTTTCATCTCCTCTGTGGCTGACAGCAAAGAGGATGAGAACTGAAATAAAAAGACAATTGAAGTAACAACTGTAGATCTTAAATTATTCCTTTTTACTCCAAACACTGTTTTAAAATGACAAAAGATAGAGTTAGCTTTGATGGCCAATTCATGATTATTATTTCATGCTTTATACGAGGCCGAATGCTTTTGGTTGCCATTCTTTCATGCTTACATTATCAGAATGGAATGGTTGATGTTAAAAGTTAAAGAAAATATATTGATGTTAAAAACTGTAGAAAATACATCCAGTAGACAATCATTAAACATGGAAAACTCCATGTCAAAATGTCGATATAACCCTACTATGAAGTAGAGCAGTAAATCAGATATGGCCGTCAGAAATGACATTCAACATTTGCAGTATTGTTGCAGATAGCACTAACAGTTGGAGACTTTTAATCTCTATCAGATTTAAAATACAGATTTTGTCTAGTAATGTGATGTTTGAACGTGATAGATTAGGATTAGCTAAAAGGCAGTTTTCTTTTTGTTATTAACAATTATAAGATGTTAGAACTAAAAGAAATAAAAGGTGAGGAAGGCTTGTCAAAGGACACAAAGGAGCCATGTTCGACTTGGAGGCTTTGCTTTCGTCATGCTCTTTTCTTGCCAAACACAGAAAATACAGTACATTTTATCAGTGTGTAGATTGTACGTTATCTGAGTAGTCAACAAGATTATCGGCTTCCTGTTCATGAATGTCGAAAGAGACCAGTTGCTCCTGAGTCCCAGCATGCTAATAGAAAAATCACATAAGCTTTTTAAGTCCCAGTGTAATCATGAAGATGACCCTAATCAAACCAGCTCGGTTCATCAGTATCAGCCTTATTACCATACACATAAGCACACTGCATACATTTTTTAAACCTGTTAATACATAAAGAGCTGTCCTTCGTCTCTTCTTTCTTTCTCTTCATCTCAACTAATGTTTGAAGCTAAGTTTTCCAAAACCATCCAAAGACTGCAATGAATTTGATTTAATTCATTTTGCTATTGAAATCAGGGTGATGGATGGCTTACACTCAACTCCCATTTGCTAATAAGGCAATTATGAGGCTTTTTGCTTGCGAACAATTTCCAGTACTTCCTGCACATAAATGAATGACCAACTGGTGAAATGGGCGAGTGGAAAGAGGAGGATTTTTAACTCCTTTTCAAAGAGATGGATGTAGAGTGGTCAGTAGGCTCATAAGTGGAAATAATCACAGCGAGCAAAAATTATGTTTTCTTTTTCCCTTCATTTTATCCTGCTGCTCTTGTTAATCGTTCACAAATATGTTGGTTCTTAGAAACCCTGGAATATACTTTTCTCATGTTTACACAGCTCTCTCACACAGATTTTACTTTGTATTATTGATGCCTTTGATGCAGACTAATTGCAAAAATTGCGTTAGGTTTGCCTCTGATATCTAAGAGGGCCGTGATTCCCACCAGGTATGTGTTTTTCGGTTTTCACGCCACCCTGATGCTTTTCATTTTAAGCTGAATTCCTCTGTACCCTGTTGCAATTATGATCCTGCTAGCTCTCCACTTCTGAAAGTTCATGTCAGAAAGCTTATTAACAACACACTGAGCGACTAATTTTAGCCTTTAGTGTGGATTATTAGTATCTCTACAAAGACACAAGTACAACATGAATAAAAGTTAGGGGAAAAAAAATCTAAGAAATCTTGTCAAAACCAAATGTAATAGAAATCCTTACATTTCCACCTGCAGCCCTCTCTCACAGACTTGTCAAGGCTCTGTAAATTCTTTTTATCGCGCTGTTAAATGTATCTTATATTGCAGATGTGACCTGTAACCTTCATGTTTTTTGACCAGTAAATGTAATGTTGAAATGAATTTAGAAAATTCTCTGAAGAGCAATCACTGCTGTCCACTGAATTTCCCTCACACTCCTCTCTTCCTCTCTCTGTTCCACTTTTGCATTCAACCAAGTGTGTCACAAATGTGGGTCAGACACTTCTCATTCCCCACTAAAGTCAATTCAATTTGGTGTAATGATAAGAAGGCCTCAGATTTAAACAGTTTGCAGCGGCTCTGGGGCATGACAAGAAACATGGCAGTCTGTCATACTTAAAATGCCAGCTCCTCTCTGAGAGTCTTCCTCGAGAGAGTTACATGATGGAAGGGAGCAAACTCACACCTGGCTCATTAGGAGAGAAGAAGAGAAGGACATGGAGAATTACTTTTCATTGGGGCATCAGCAGGGAGGGTAAGGCCAGGGTGGCAGTGGAAGACATTACTCTATAACCACCTTGTTCTCGCTTGTGTTTGCATCAGTGGCTATGCTATGTTTCTGTTTCTAACGCTTTTAGGACCTTTTGACAAACACACATAATTGCTAGTGGAAGAGGATAAAGAGGCAAGTGGCTTCAGAGTTGCAGTGGGTTGTGAGCAGAGCCTGACTGATACATCGACCTGGCTGATATTACACACTAATTTGCTGGCTGAGTTGTATGCTCTGTTCTCTAACGATGCGTTTACTGTGGCGGCACTGTTGTTGAAGTAAGAGGTAACACAAGTAAAAGGTTTTGGTCTTGAATACATCAAGGAAGAGGGTTATCTTCAATCGTCCGTTATAGCTATAACAGAGAGTGTAATCAAGAAGCTGCCTCTCTTCTGATTTGCTGACTGTCTTCTGAGTGATTCAATAAAAATAAAAGCAGGATTTGGGAATAATAGAAACCAAATCCTACAATGTTGGATGGTTGAATCAGCTGAGATAGGACAATTACAAACAGAATCACAATTGTAGATACAGTATTATGAGCCAAAAAAGTTTTTATTTTTCAAATGAAATATTTTCTACTCAGTACATCAGGATCAGAAATGCCTTATTAATCCCCAGAGGAAATGTATTTGTTGGTCACCATTCTTTGTTCAGCAAATTTAAGAGATCAAAAAAAACAAAAATCAAAAGAAATCCTGTGTCTGACTCTTATCAAGAGAGCTGATGTGTTCTTAGTGGTCACAACTGTATAGATGTTATCACTGAAACAATACAGAACATGTACACAATAGACTTCTAACAGGTAATACAGCAGACAATTGAAAAAAAGAGCTTCTTACTTTGTCTACAGTCCTGATTGAATAAATCATATTTTGGCTGGTGTTCTGTCTTCTATGTTCCCTCAATCTCCCCACACTTGTAATTAATGTTGAATAAAAAGAAAAGTGTGGAGGTAGAAGAAAGGACAACCACAGGCACAGGGAGGGAGAGGACAAAGAGTTCTGCCTCTAGAATGAAAAGTGAAGAATAGATTTCTCTTTACTGTCCGCTTTGTCCTGACTTCAAAGGGCCCATGGATTGCTCTTAGGAGGTGTCTAAAAGGAGGTGATGTGAAAGATGCCAGAGCTGCAGTATATCTGACATTGGCAGTGATTCTCAGAGGACTTCAGCCCTGGCATAGGCAAACACTGGAACAATGATCACTTTCAGCCCACAGACTCAAATAAAGACATGCAGTGTCATTGAACGTACCTTTCATCTGTCATTTGGATGCCACGATTTTCATTTGTGGAAATCTGTATCCTTCAGAAACTGATCAGAATGAAGAATGGGATGTATACTGTATGACATAAGATATACTCCACAACAATTGTACAGTTGCCCAGAAGAAACCACTTTACAGAAACAAAGTTAAGAAATTGACTTTTATTTTTTAGTTGTTCTAGTGCATGAGAGAGCTTGTTTGCATGCACTGCACTGCAGTGTCTGTGTTTGTGTCTTTCCTCTTTTGGTCTTTAATGGCATAAATTAATTTCTTAATTAATGCATGTTTTCTTATCTTTATGTGTGCAACCATGCATTCCTGTTTGTGTGCACGTGTATGTCACTTGCTGTGGTACTCTAAAGAGCATCTCAGATGTTCCCCTGCAGCAGATACGAGCCATCCAGTATGCCTGGATGAAGCCACACAGATAGAGGATGAGACTGAAATGGCTTTAGAGGAGTAACGGCTGAGGAAGACACAGGGATGGATGGGGGTGGTGCAGTGGCGTGCCTGTTTTTAGGTGGGGGATCAGACAGGACAAGATGTGAACCATCATCCATCAGCATGAGAGCTGGTGTAAAGGTGCATGCAGATTGGGGGAGGCATGTAGGATGAGGAGGAATGAAGAAGGCAAATGTCCAAAAATAAGATAAGGGAGACAAGGGAGAAAGGTAAATGTCCAAGACAGTGGAGGCAGGGATGGGCAAGAGAGGACAGATTAAGTGAGAGAGGGATGGGGGGAGGGGAAAATCAAGGGAGAAACATAACAGAGAGAGAGAGAGAGTGATGGACAGATGAGGGAAACGACTTTACTTTCTCTGTCATACCTCTCAGTTCTGCTATCTATCAGAGAGTAGTGCCTCCCTCCAGTATCCCTCACTGCACTCCATCCGTCACTGTGCATGCACGTGTATGTCAGTGATTTGAATGGTCTAGCACGCTCCAAGGAAAATGGTGACCAGTGTGAGCTGAAGAGCCGGTCACATCATCACTCTCAGTCTTCGGGTGTTTTCAGTGACTGAACACAGCAGACAACGCAGATTGATGACGGAGACGAAAACTTGGGGTGTGTGCGTGTAAATGCCTATTCAGTTGCAAGCATGTGCATCAGGTGACACGCGTGTGTGCGGATGTATGGAACAAAGATTCCTGCGGCTTTTATCTCAGTCTCAGTTTTGCTGAGCGTGTCGGCTGCCGATAGGCGCTATCAGCAGCCAGCACACTCCTCCAGCACTCAGCAACAGTGTTTTCTCTTATTTCCTACACCACCTTTCCCTCTTCTTTTTCCCCTCATCCCCACTGACCTCTAATCCCTGTGTCCTCCCCATCTGTCTGACCAAATATCTAATTCAACTGGATTACCAAACTCAGAAATTTCCACATTGTAATGACTAAACCTCATCCATGTATTTCATATAAGCTGTTCCCATACAACCCACTGAAGGTCCATTTAGGTTTTTGACAATGAAGGTATGCAGGAATTAGCATAGATTCTAAAAATATTTTTAGATGTGACTGGTAAATAAACCCACTTAGAGCTTGATCCTGATTTTGATTTCACAATTTCAATGTTCTGATTCCTTCACAGTCTCTGTAGCCTCCATTTATATTATTCTTACTAAGTTCCCATTTTAGCTGCCTGTACCTACGATTTAAAAAGATGCTCTTCGTTCTGTCAATTTCTGTTGCATTTTCTGTCAAGGAGGATAGACATGGCAACCAGCAAGCAATTACATTTTGTAGTAAAGTAATGGCACTTTGGGATACAACTGTGCTGCTGGGGTATTTTATTTTATCAGGAGACATGGGACTGGTTGGTGGGGTGCTACATTAAAAATGGAGTGAATTAGTTGATTAGTTTAAAAAGAACCTCCAGCAGCCCTGTGGCAATGTCAGGCTCTTCAGTTTGGCTCAAGGGGATTTGTCACATGCCATACCTTATCCTGCTTCCACTTTTTATACCCTTCTCAAATTCATGCCTCTTAATGAAGTGTTTAATCCATGGGGATCATTTAAAATGCCCTCTTGTGTTGTTTTGTTTTTCTTCCATAGAAAGCCATCTTAGACTACTGGCAGTTCATGAGACAAAATTCTGAACTCCAGTGTAGAGGCTGCATGCTGTTCATGTGCACTAATGCTCATGCAAAATACACGCTAAATCACTGCAACCCAACATACAAGCTTATCTGTTGTTGAGTTGCTTTCAGCCCTTTCACTTTCTATGTACTTATAGCACTTCAAGTTTGTGATTTCATCACCATGGACATTTTGGAGCCACTCTATAGGAACCCCAGAGTGGGGCAGCTGAGTGGACGTGACTGTCAGCCAAGTTCAAGCACAACTCTGTTCGAACCATTTCACTCATAACAGTACGTGTTTTCTGGCAGTACAGAGTTTCTGGAGGGCCTCTTATAGGGACAGCACCTGTGCAGCTTTAGCTGGCTTTGCGTCACTCAAGTAATAGCTCTATTTATGATTACGAGACACTTCCATGCCTTGTGACCATGAATCAGTGGCCCTACTACACATGGAGAATGAAGCAGATATAAAACCAAAAACATCTCCTCTATTTTATCTTTAACTTCCGTTGCAGCATGAATAGACAAAGCCTCTCCGGGCTTCCGAATAGTCCTGCTGTATTTCATACTGCTTATTTTGTTCCAGGCATGAAGGGGTCAGGGGGCCACACTTACCAAAGAGGTATACTCTGTGTGGCCTCATGATACAAACCAGCAGCCAGTCAGGACAAGGGTAAGAAAACCAAATCTAAGTGGTCACATGCCAAACTCAGACTTGGACATGCAGAGTAGTATATAACACATGGCATAGTGAAAATACTTCTTAGTGGATACACGCAAAAAAATGGGAATTATCTGAGCTTTGTTTGAGAGTAAATCTAAGTGGCAGAGGGGCAGATTTTCCCAACACTCTCCTGGTTGCAATACATACAGTAGAATTCTATCCAATAGGTCCCTCATCATCGGTTTCTTCATTTCAGTTTCTTTGCTCCTTTTCTCTGTTGCTCAGTAGCAGCCCTTAGCCCTGTGAGGTGCACATCCATTTTGAACTGTGAGGCTAACATGCATGCTGATGTTGAATGAGAGAGATAACCTGTGACTTTCAATCTTTCCCCTTCCACCTATCCTTGTCCTCCTTACTGCCCTCTATCTGCTTCTTCTCTCTTTTATTTACACCAGCACATCCCTCCTGTGCTTGGATCACTAAAGCTGTGATAGCTTGTTGCTTCAAAGGCAAAATAAACTCAAACTAAACAGCCAGGGCAACATTCTGCTAAACTACACTGTAGATTAACACCACCTTGTAAACTAAGTTTCTAAAAAGAGGTATTTTTTCCCATTTAGCCACATGTCAAGTTTTGTATGTCACATTTTATACAGAAGTTAACGCAATGCTCCTTAAATTAAAGGATAACACAAAGCATGATGCATAAAAGAGCCTGAAGCAAAGCCACATCCGACGACAAAATAACTCACAGATGAATGATGAATTTTCTGTAGTTACAGATCAACAATTTCTGCCTCACTTGATACTCAGAAAAGAAGGAATGGGTTTAATTTTAAGGAAAGCTGCTTGTTGCAAATGTTGCGTGCCATGAATAGCTCCACAGCAGAGATAGATAAACAGGCATAAAAAAAAAAACTGGGCCCAGGGCCAGCACAGGTTCAGCGTGTTCATTAATTTCTGTGGTCTCTCTCCCGCTGGCCCTGCATGTTTCCTGGACGTGCACTAGATCTTAATAGGCTTTAGCATAGTGGAGGATCTGCTCACCATGTTGATGCACACAGAAAAGGAGGGGGGAGGGAGGTAAATAAGAGAGTGAAACACAGAGCAAAAAGGAGAATGATCAATGAAGCGAGCTGACAGAAATGAACAGTTAAAGAACATAATTCATAGGAAATAAATGAGAGAAATAAAGCACGAGCAATATTGGCTGGACTGCTAGATTTTGCATCAACCGCAATCATTAATCCAAGTCCGGATTAATAAAATGTCTTTGCCATCAACCTACTTGCGTACATTGGCACAATGAGTAAGCCACTGCCCGCTGTAGCAAATGCTGATTCAGACCTTTGGATGTTACAGTAATGACTACATCACCTTAGCCGCACACTGTGTTAACAGCTTGTAACTTACACAGGCTGTTTGCTTTACCTTTAAAGAGGCTCTATAGGTTAACACTTGAGTGATGACATTGAACCAGCTTAGAGCAGTGTTAACTGTGTAGGGCCAGAGGGCACAAAAAAAAGCCCCCATCAGCGAGCTGCTTCCCGAAGCCCCACTGTTCCACCATGCTCCCATGCGGAGCTCCATCTCTCTAAAGTGACTTCAAAGGCAGGCATTTGCAGACCCGATGTAGGCGTTGACCTTTGACTCAGAGGCTGCCTCTGCACAAACAAGATGGTCTAATTGATGTAGAAAAGGAATAACTTGTCCTTGTGGGCTACAACCGGAAAATAGGGTGGTTTCATTTCTGCCTCTCATATTAAGACAGACAGTGGCTGCAGTGCATCTACTGTAGCAAAATGGTACAATTTTTTAGACCTCTAATAATTCATTACTACGGTCTCTGTATATAGCTGTGAGAAGAGAAGATAAATTTTCCTTCAGATTTTCTTCCATTAAATTTGTGTTCACAACGAAAAAAAGAAAAGATGTTCGGCCCAATGTCAAGTTTTATCATTCCAGTTCAAGAATCTATTACAATTTTTCACTGTTATTTTTTTATTTTTTCAATTTTTTCAGAATTTCAAAGCGACAAGAGCAAACCAAGAGCTAACATATTTTTAAATTGTATTCAGAAATTCTCAAAAAGGAAAATAATCCTGGGTGCTGACTAAGGTAGGTATGGATTTATAGATAAGGTAGCCATCTTGGTGCAATTTTCCACCCACCTCAGAGCTTGGAGATAGTCAGATAGCAGCATTTGTGATGATGATTGAGTCAAAACCCAGTCTCTTCTTGCCTCCCTAGATAATGCTGAGTGGGCAGACAGTTTGAGCTGGATAATTTTCTACCTCATGTCCTAGAGGAATGCGATAGGAAAGCACCAAGGGCTTTTCGTATGGGTTGCATTTTTAATATATTCACTGCTAACCACAGTGAATATCCATAATGATGGGCTATTTAAGAGACATGCAAATAACATCCAAGCAAATAAGCATGAAGCAGTTGGTTGATAAATTGGCGGATGTGAACTAGTGCTGCAACTATCGATTGTTTTTGTCATCAAGTACTCTATTGATTATTTCATCCATTATTTAAGTTATTGAAAGAATTGTTTCGCCTTCAATGGTAGAAAGGAGGAAAAAGGGTCCAATTCGGAAAGGGTGTGCATCATTGATAACCATCTGTGTACACCAGAAGCAGAGCATGATGTATAATGCCAGTGAAATGAATTAAATGGAACTTCAATTCAAGAAAAATTGCTTCGATTATTTTTGTAATCAAATTATTCAACTTACTCAAGTATTTGTTTTAGCCCTAATGAACGCTGTGTGCAATGTGTGTCCACTTGTAGACTGACACAGATTAACTTTCCCAAGGTTAGAAAACTGTGTTGTCTACTAAATAAAACAAAAAAAAAAAAAAGAAATATTTCTGTCATTCCTAAAGATGCAAAGAAGGTGCAGTGAGGTGCATTTTGGTAATGGGTTTTTCCCATTTATATTACTTTACAGTGTCAGTATTTTACAGTGATTAATTTTCCCAGCTTCCTCTCTCTCTCTCGCTCTCTCTCACACACACACATACACACACACACACACACACACACTCTCTCTCTCTGCATCACATGGTGATGTGAAATGTTGAAGCAATAAGATGGAACAAGAAAATCTGACATGGCTTCCCACACTGCTCTATCAATAATGAATTGGCAATGGAACCAAAGTTTCCATTTACTTTAAATGCTGTTACAGCCTCACTTAACTTTTTGGTTAAATCATAATGATTGGTACTCTTGGTGTTTTCATCTCTTTGCTATTGACTACCACACAAAACAGCTGGCAGAGCATCATGTGGCAGCAGCATTTTGTGTGTATGTGTGTGAGTGTTTGGCATTCAACCAGTTTCTTTCCTTGCCAACAATGATTCCACTGGTAGTTTGCAAATGAGGTTATAATCAGTCATGAAACAGCACATTTTTCTTTGGTTTCTGGCATACTACACTAGTTCAGTAACTCTTTGTAATAGGAAAATCTCCAGAACCTAATTTATTTTGTTCTTGTGAAGAACGAGTTCTCTCTTTTATTGGTCAACATGAGAACATGTCCTCAGTTTTTTTTTTTGCAATGACATGTTCACAGGACATGAAGTGTCCTTCAGTTTGTATCTATCTACGGTGAATGAAAAGTACATGACATCAGGTATTGAGGCTAAGGCTGCCCCTACACACTACACTGAAAAATACACACACACACACCAACCAGCTTTCTCAGACACGTGTTGGGTTTGGAAATGGAATGAGCTGCTCCCTTTGGCACTGAATCTGTTAAATTTTTGACTGTGTCCTTGAAGCATTTTAGTTATCCCTTAATTGACAGTGTTGCTGAATAATTGTGGATTTTCTTGTTTACAGGATACAGACTTGCTGGATATAGCATACATAAAAGATGCCAGAAATGGAAAGGGCACCAAAACGCCAAAGGTAAGCCGACACTTTAATAATATACTCTATCTGAGTCGGTTCCCCAGCCCATGTACTTGGATATGAATATGAAAACACATTCCTTCCTTACCTTTTGGCCTCTTGTTACAATATGTATTGATTCAAGAGCAGTATTTAAAATATTCTTGTATTTGTCTGATGAAGCTGTTGGAACACAATGACCAGTTTCCTGAAAGAACAGAGGGGGACTTGTTTGGGGTAATGATATGCTAAGTGTTTATTTTTGCACAGAAATAAAAAAGCATGATTGGGTTTGAGCTGGACCAAGAATCAAACCCAGCCTTTTTTCTTTTAGAAAGGAAAGAACTCATGAAGGGGATTTAAACTGGTTCACACATTGTAATGACATTTAACCATGAAGTGTCTTTTGTGTTGGAGATGTAATTGTCTGTTTATTTAGCTCTCAGACTGAACATTCAGCTGATTAATGCGTATGTCTGTGTAGCTGTGTGTGTGGCTGTTGGTGTTGTTCAAAATCCAGCTGTAAATATTTAGTATTGTTTGTTGACAAAAGTGATTACGGATCAGGTAACTTTGAAAACTGTCAAATATTATTTGAATTCACGCCGACACAGAAGTGCGTGGATGGTTTCCCATGAAAATACGCCAGTCCAAGGTATCCAAATTGCTATTTCTTAGCTAATTAAATGTTGATTGTGAGCGATGAGCAAATAATTTCTACATACTTTTTTTTTCAATCTGGCACATTTTAACTGCGAGGGAATATTACACATCTTAGTGAAAAGACAAAGCCAAAATAATTTGTCACCGTTAATTCAATTACCAAACAATGATTAGAACCATAATATGCATTGTTAGCCACTTTCCTATGTTATATTTCTGCATAACAAGTTAATTAGGTTTGGGATTTGGAAGTCTTGTGATGATGTTACATGGCAGCAGCAATCTTCATCAGTTTGATTTGGTACAGCCGGGGAAGCAGGCGGGGGTCGTACACTGCTGCTCTGTATGGGGATCGAGTAATGATGGAATGAGAACAATAACACTGAGTGGATTCATGCATTTCTAAACAGCTTACAGAGCGATGCTACCCAGGGAGGAGACATGACCACGTGACCCATAAGATGGTCAAAGCATTGGAAATCCATTACTGGGAGATGGAAGGGTGAAGCACCCTTAGCAGTATAATGGGAGCACCAGTGAGACACAGTGTCTGAGGGGTTGATGAGAGTAAGGAGTGGGAGGAAAGAAAGAGGGTGAGGTTGCAGAGACTATGGGGGTGAAAAAACATAAAGAAGAGAAGGAAAAGGCAAGGAGAGTTTCTCCAGAAGCATTACTTTAGTTGGGTGAAAGGATGAGAGGAAATGAGGAGGGACATGGAGTTAATGTCAGCTCAAAGGAAGATTTCAAGTGAGCACTGATAATAACAGAGCAGTTGCTTTAAGTGGACAACACTTTTCATGGCTTTCTCTTCAAGCGTTTCTCCTTTACAAATTTTCAAGGTCAGAAGGCCAGAATGGTGACTGTTTTGCAAAGCTTGGTGAACTGCTAACTTCAACTCAAAAGACAAGGACAAAAGCTGAAAGTCAAGCTACATTCTTGTTGAGAATGGTGGTAACATTTCTGCAGGATTGCTGAAAACATGTAATGCTGATGTATGCAAGTAGCATATACAACTGATGAATACACAACTGTGCGCCATGCAGTGCTGCTCAAAAAAAATCCCATAATGATTTCCAAAATGGTTACAAATGATGCTTTCCACTGAAAATGTGACCAGTTGATGTTACTGTTGTGTGACTATGGTCACAGTTCAGGGTTGTATTGAAGGTTAAAAGGGAGAGGATCCAGAGTGGAATTCTTTTTTTCTATCACAGTTTCAATTTTAAACCTCACCTCTACAAGTGCCACTACTGATAAAATTCCTATTTTTCCTGTGTTGATGCTGTGTTAGTTTGTGTTATATTTTTAAGTTCTCTGCAGTTTAAAGCTCAAGCTGCTACTTCTGCTTTCACTCAAGAGCTCCCTCAGCAGCATTCATTCATTCATGAAAATTGCAGGAAACCAACACACTTAACAAGACGAGATGGGATGTTGGCCTCATGATGACATGTCACTAAAAAGCCTCAGAAGTGCTTTCACTGCGTCGGTGTCTCAGCCGAATATTGTCCTTCAGATACAATCATTCTCAAGAGCTTGGCTTCACATTCGCTCCAAATGAAAAAGGTGGTTTGCTCACCTCATGTAGTCCTTGGTCCTGCTACAGCTCATGTGATTTCATATCATTTTTGAGCAGCATAGGAATTTCCATGATTTGCTCTGCTCCATCGGTAGCGTGTGGGCAGTGTGTCTGACCTCTGATGAACTCATGCCACCCTGCCCACAAGCTGCAGCTACTCAGTTATGATTCATACTTTTACAAATAGCCGAAGATTTGTCACATTGAACACAGAAACTAGGCGATGTGATGTGCTGTTGCTTCGGAATCTATTGTTTTCTGTACATGCTTTGGGAATATGAGAAGGTATTCAAACTTTGGTGACAAGGAAATCAGAATATGTTTCATTTCGACAATTCCACCTACGAAAGGAAGAAAACAGATGTGCCTTTTCTTTAACTTGATGTCTAAGTTGCTGGACAAAATGCATCAACAACAACCCTATCCGTCTTATATTTGTCTGTGGCGTCCAACGGTTTAATCAGCTGACAGGGTGTCACAAAACGTACTCAGTATATAATTGATTTAAAGAGTGTACTCTACACATTACACTAGCATTTGATTTAGCATGATGATAAACAGTATCTAAAATTACTTTACAGTATCAAAAATAAAATGACATCAATCATTTATTTCATTTTGTGCAGCTAGAATATTCCACATTCAGTGGGAAATTGGAATTATTGTGCTTGTGCTTTTAACTCGGTGTAATGTTCTACATGTGCTAAAGCCTCAGGTTCTAGCAGCAGGCCTCACTGCTCCAAAGCATCCATTCATATTGTTTCTATTGAATCAGCAGATTAGCTTGTTCCTGCACAGCATGTTCCTTCTCCTCAGGACCAACCAAACAACCAGAGCCAATCACGCCTGCCATCTCTGGTGGACACTTTCCTGTCGCGCAAACTTCTACCCAACTGTTCAGATAACTACTTCTCACTGTTCATCATTCTGTATTCATGCTCCCTACGAGGAGCATATTGTAAGTTCTCTCCTCTGATGTCTGAATTGTTCTTTCTGGCAAGAGGAAAATGTCATCAGCATCTCTCTATGCTGCTTATAGAAGGTGTTAAAATGACTTGCTTTCTCGTTGTCTCTACCAGGACCAAACATCCTCCCTATGCTCAGTCCCTGTGTGCTCAAGAATGTAATATATCATAAAAATGAGCAACCCTGAAAGATGTAGCGTTCTACACAACATGCTTCCCTCTCAGATACTTTCATTTCTTTATAACAGAAGTAAGACATGAAGCACGGCTGCTTGTTACATTGTGGGCGGTCAGGATGTGCAGAGATTCTCATCTCCTTACCCAGACTGTGTCTGGCCTGTGCCATTGTCATCATTTTGTTGTCTGTTTGTTAAACAAGATACAAGGAATATATTGATGCAGCTTATGTATCCCTTGATTCATGCATGATTATACTGAGATACGGCTGAGTGGCTGAGTGTAGCAGATGGATGTACAGACTCACCGTGTCATACACAGGCGTATGTCTGCATGCGGAGGTTTTCACAGAAGGATTCATCACTATCAATTGACAGGACCAAACGGATTTCTGGGATCGTCACAGAGAATAGGTGACAAAGGACTGTCTGGAAAATTGCAGCCAAGATACAGAAGGCGATCACTCAAGACTGCAAAACAAAGCTGGAAACTAACCATGACTGTGTAGCTACAGTATCCAGTTAAAATACCAAATACAGCATGTGAGAGATTATTTGAAGAGGGTCATTTCACTCTGTCTGTTATGCTGTTCATCAAGAACACAACAGTTTAAAAAAAAGTATTTTTTGTTTGGATAGTGACTTGAAGTTAATACATTTGCAAAAATTGGCAGTAGAATCAAAGCTACCATGTTCACTTCCTCCAGAGCCATTTGTTCCTTTAGACAATTGTGAAGCGAGAGGAGGCGGCTACCAGCACTCTTGAGGCCGAAGCTCACAGCAGAGACGACCAGTGCTAAATACAGAGCAGCTTGTGTGTCCCCAACAGTGTAAGAGGATCTGGGAGAGGTGAGCAGGCCATTATCACCACCACTCTGTCTGGCCAACTAAGCCAGCTAAAGTGCCATCTCCCGCAGCAGTAAGCATCAAACAGCTCCTCCAAGTCTACAGATAGCTACTGTGGGCTTTGTATCTGCCCTCTGCAATTCACTGACTCTTTTAATATTCAAATCATTATTGTGGCCAGCCTAAGGCACACCTGTGCAATAATCATGCTGTCTAATCAGCATCTTGATATGCCACACCTGGGAGGTGGGATGGATTATCTCGGCAAAGGACAAGTGCTCACTAACACAGATTTAGACAGATTTGTGAACAATATTTTAGAGAAATGTATATATTGTGTATATAGAAAATGTTTTAGATCTTTGAGTTCAGCTCATGAAAAATGGGAGCAAAAACAGAAGTGTTGCGTTTATATTTTTGTTCAGTGTATATATGTATATATATATATATATATATGTCCACACCTTCAAAACTATTGTCCCACCCACATCACAGGCAAATGGACTGTAATTCAAATCCAGATCTCACCTGCTGCTCAACTACATGATCGCCCCCCCCCCCCCCTCACAGGCTGACATGCAGGGATCAGTGGTACCCCATGAGATTTAGCCAGATAGATTTTGGCAGCACATCTTGCTTGCACTAATAGCTTGTAGATTAGTGTCAAATGACAGTGTGCTGAAAGTGGACTTGGAACTGTTAGTGTTTTGCAGTGTATTAATGATCAGATGCTTAAGACTGACAAATGTGCAAATGAGCACTGATGGTTTGAAAGAACAACAGCTGAATGTAAAAGGAAATTTAGGGGCAATGGATGATAATGAGTGTCTCTCTAAAGGCCTTTGTTAGAGGCTGAGACAGACAGAGGGTGGGGAGGGGTTGATGTGTTTGTGTTAATCCATGTTTATTCAGGTGTGTTGAAATCAGAAACCAGAATGAAGGCATACTATGTCTCTTGGTTTGGCACTAAGCTGAAATCAACAGTATTGATTTGGGATAAATTAGTTGTCAGTGATGAACAAATAGGCACAAATCAACAATTATTTAGATCATTGAGGTGTATTCATCATTCTGTTCGTTGTCTTAATGGTTTGAAGTTTTGGGACAAAAAAACCCATAATTATCTCTTAAATCCTTGAAAAACATTCATCACATTTTCCCAAAGTCCAAGGCAATGTCTTCTAATATCAACAATCCAAGCTTGTCCCAAAATCCAATAATGTCCAGTCCATGGAGAGATTTGTATCCAGTAAATGTGAATGAATATAAGTGTAGCTCATTCCTTCTACTGCAATGCACTCGGCTTAGAGACATTTAAATGCAAAGAGGCATGAAACTGGGGCAGCGTGGTGGCATAGTGGTTAGCGCTGTTGCCCCACAATAAAAGGGTCACAGTTCTGTGTGGAGTTTGCATGTTCTCCCCGTGCCTGTGTGGGTTTCCTCCGGGTACTCTGGTTTCTTCCCACAATCCATAGACATCATGCTTGGGTTAATTGGTGACTCTAAATTGTCCATAGGTCTGAATGTGAGTGGATGTTTATCTCTCTGTCTCTGTGTGTTGGCCCTGTGATGGACTGGCCACCTGTCCAGGGTGTACCCTGCCTCATCCATTATGAGCAGGGATTGGCTCCAGCACACCCCATGACCCCGAAATGGATAAGTGGTAGAAGATGAATAAATGAAGGCATGAAACTGTTTGTCAGTTGACAGGTCTGGAGAAAAAACTCTCACACACTTCCATATCAGACATGCAATAACTCACATATACACACATCAAGCATGCAACAATGGTCACGACACTTTCTGTTAAAGTGGTAACTGAAATAAAAATGCTAGCACACGATCTGGGCATGCGTCAGCCCCTCCCATGCTTTTCCCTCCCTTTTTAGTCAGTCAGCCACTCTCAATCAGACAGTCAATTCAGTCAGTGCCAATATGTGAAGAAGTGATTGGATACCGTTGCTCCTGACTGTCGTTCATCAGTGGAATTGGCTGCAGGGCAAATGGCAGCTTGCAGTAAGAAGTGATTAAAGTAAACGGGTATATGGACTCATTGATTTTCATAAGAAACTGCAGTACCATTTGTCATCAGTCACAGACAAGCAATTGTTCAGCGTCACACATCGATGTAACCTGCAGGCCAGCGGCAGCAGAAAAGAATGTGAGAGTGGCAGAAAAAAAAGAAAAGAAAACGAAAAGAAAAACAAAAGGTTAGCTTGATGGACACAGATGGGTTTGGGTTTGACTGTTCAGTCAATTATTTTGGTGATCCCTGCACACAGATGAATTCCCCTGGTCCAAAGCCAGGCAATTTCATTACCACTCATGGAGAGATCAAAGGTGATGCTTACTCTCTCTTTGGATTAGCATCCCAGATGATGCTCCTGTTCCCAGCAAACAGAAGGCTGAGTTGTTGGTCCAAGGTGAATGAGGAAAAGAGTGACCGAATGAATGAACAGAGGAAATAGGCCCCGCAGTGATGAACAGAGTAGGCTGTGTCAGCTCAGAGGCAGAGTTACTCGTTTGGCTCCACAGATGACTATCTTGGTGAAAAGGTCTAAGGGAAGACAAAGGGCCACCTGTGCTGGTGGATTTAGTAGAAGCTCAGGTGGAATGTCTCCATGCACTCAGAAAAAGAGAACTCTGTCATGAATGTGTGTGGACTGCATTATTTTTCCCCTCCCCTGGTGAGGTTTGGTTTTCTGCATTGTGAATAAAGCAAATAATAATTTCTCACACTAAGCTTCACAAACAGATTGTAACATCCAATAATAATGACATTCATGGTATTGTATTTGTTTCTCACTGGCCCCTGTTATTGAATTTCTTTAAGCAAGCACAAGTATCAAAGAAATTCAAGGAGAAGACCATTGGTTCAATGCAGTAACAAAATCTCATCAAATTACAAAGTCGTTCAGACTCACAGCAAAACAGGAAGACGAGCAGAGTTAATTAGCATAAACTGACACATTTCCGTACATACCGTATAAATGTTGTGTTGATGGATGTTTGGTCAGAAGAATAAAATATCATTGATAGAGCATTGAGTAATTTGGTGGAAGATTAGAAAGTCCAGAAATTCAAATACTTAAAAATATCATAACGGAAACAAATGAATTGCCGGACTGTTGCCATGTGATGACCCCTTTCTTCAGTCGCTGTGCTGGTTTCGGTCTGTTCCCCTGGAACTTGGCACTTGTCTCCAAGTTACTTGATGCCGGCAGTGAAATCACGTGACATTTTGTTAACCCGGCAAAGGTCATCCCAGTGGAACTGGAGCTGATCAAATAAGAACCAGTGCAGGTGATAGCTCTCCAGCCAAAGAGCAGAGGCACTGCCAGCAGAAATTCAGCACTGTAGTTTTGTTAACGCAGACACATATTCATCTCTCCACAGTCAGTCCACAATTACAGCCGAATGAGATTTATCTATCAACACATGTCTGTTACGGAAAAGTATGTAATTAAAATTTTTCATTTATCTGTCAGTTTAGTTTTCCTACTGATGTCAAGTATTTATCAGTGACTTTTAGCCAACTACTTCGAGGTGTTGTAACATGTTAGAGATGGGCAAGTGTGTACTTTACAATTAGCCAATCGTAGTTGTTAGCTTGCTCTTAATCATTTTTTGGTTATTTTGTTTGATTGGCTGCTGTCTTGCTGAGCGCTAATTTGTGGGTGTATGTTTTTTTTTTTGTTTTTTTTTTATCCAATCATATTCATTTCCAGGTTTGGAATCACTGCTATAAAATATAGAAACCATGAAACATACCAATAACTCACCAACCATTGACAGGTGACTTTCAATAAGTCTTCAATGAGTTGCTTTTAGTGTTCTCACTATCGACTCGTCTCCATCTCGATTTAGCTCCACTTCCATACAGGACAGTCAGCGTGTCACTGTCGATGTATTGAACCATTTGCTCTATTCCAGCCATCAAGCATCAATCAGTCATTACTTGGCATGCTGATGTATGTCTGCACTGAGTAGACACACTCTAACTTTGCACCTTGGGTGTGTACATAATTCACAGGCAAGCTTACGTAGTCTTGAAAGACACGTTTGATGGCTTTTAGAATAAGATTACACAGTGGAACCCAAAACGTCTGAGACTAATGAGTATTATTGCTGAGTGGAAAGGAATTTGCCAAACAATGGATTTAACTTTCAGTGGACACATTTTTGGCTTTTGTGCTGCCCATACACAAAGTCGCAAACACAAAGATGAACACCATTAGATATGTTACAGGTGAGGAGGGAATGTGAAGGTTATGACCAGTCTGATGGATATATTGCCATGGAAACCAAAAGGAAAAGAGCAGGAACTTAGAACTAACAAGGACAGGAAAGGTGCTTTGACACATGGTACCTCTCTGCTGTCTGTCAGGACTATATAAATGATCACATGGGCCACTAATGAACTCTCTTCTCTTCCTCTTGCTCTTCTCTTCTCGTCTGTTTTTGTTGAAAAGAATACACTTCTGTCAGGGAGTTTGTCTAACTGCAGTAATTGGAGCAATGTTAGCTGACATCCGTTAGTTTTTACACACAAGTGATTGAGGGCCAAGAGTTTTAAGGAAAAGAAAGTTTCTGCTTCTGATTTAGTTTAATTAAGTTTTGCATTTGCTCTTAAATGTAAATGTAAGTTATGTAAAACTTGGGGCTTGCTATTCTGTGCTCCTTCCATTTCTCACAAATGTGTACAGTAAGCTATTTGATGAAGTGGAAGATTGGAAGCTCCAATAACAGTCTCAGAACCAATTCCAGATTCCGTAGAGTCTTAGAGAATCTAAGAGAAAGTTGAACATTTTTGAAGGTCACCTCAAATGACTTAAAACATGAACTAGAATCTGCCTTGTTTTGCCTATGATCATTAATGCTAACGAAGCAGCACTAATGAAGCAGTATTAAAGATCATTGATCATTTCAAACTCCCGATATCTCACAGACTCTGTAATTACATAGTTAAATTAACTTCCGGACCTGCCTGCGTTCAGAAGCGAGTCTATCCTCTTTCCTCCCTAATTTTTTTAAATTTAATTGGCATGATCAATAGTCCTTCCATGTATCCTTTCATACTGTTATCATCCATCTCTTCATTACAGATATGTGATTAACACATTGTGAATGCTGGGTGAGATAAGAGAGCAGCCCTTGGGAATACTGCTAATTGCTGCCCTGGTCACACTAGTCAGCTCCTTTATTACCTATGGAAGACTAGTAGCCATAACCCGCATGGGTTTGCTGCGTGTGGTCATTATACCTCCACTTTGACGACAGCCAGGACCGGAAGCATTGCGTTTTCATGTTGTCTGTCCGTCTGTCCGGGGCTGGTCAGTTGAGAATTTCAAATTTGAAACAGACATTCACTTGGACTCAAAAATGAACTGATTATGTTTGGGTGGTTAAAGGTCAAAGGTCATGGTCATGGTGACAGTTTGTAGCCTTATTCTGATTGATTGGTTGCTCTGATTGGTTTGTTGGTTAGCTCCAATACAATTGGTTGGTGTGTTTGTTGCTGTAATTTGAATTTTTTTTTTACAAATTATTTGAGAACAACCAGTCAGAACAGTCAGCTATGCCCCCTCAAATTTGGCAAATATTCTTGTGGAAACAAAGTGAAACTGACTGGATGTCTGGATGTCAAAAGTCATATCCATAGTCATGTCACACAACAATTGTGAGAAAGTTATATTTAATATACATTATATATAGCAAGTTATCATAATATTTTTTAGGTAATAAACAAGACAACCCAGAGCTATGCAGAGTGGCGGAGGCATCCCATCATGAGGCAGTAACTCTTTTTTCTGTGGCTTCTGGGGCTGCAGTGTAAATGTGGATATTTGTCTGTGCATGAGAGCGAGAGAAAGAGAGTGGGAGAGAGAATGTGTGTATTATGGACCTTTTCAACACCAGGACATAAAGAGACAGATGACCTTTCTCACTCCCTGCAACGATCCCTTCCAAGCACACAAGCAAGACAAAGACTTAATTGGTTTTCAATAGTAAATCTCTGGAGTTAGTAAAGAAAATGTCTGCTTCTTATTGCTGCTGCTCCAGAGACCACAGGCTCTTTCAAACTATTTCTTCTCCAATAGACCAGAAAAATGGAGGCTGAAGATATTCACTGTTTTTGACCCCCTCATTTGTTTTTCTCCTTTGAGTGATGTTGGGAGAAAATAAGATTGGACCCAAGAACCCTTTTACTTGGTCTTTTTTCTTCCTGAATCATTTTGCTCTCTGGACATTTCTTTCCGCAGGAAGTTGTGTTACATTTGTTGTAGCCATTTGTTTAGCCCAAAAAGTCCCCCTCTTCCATTCTGGACACCACGTGGTTTGGTAGCTGACAGACTGCAGGTGCTGTTTCACAAGTGTAACACTCTGCAGAGATGCTGAAAAAACTCTGTGGTGAGACGTGTCCACTTAACAGGTATCATCTCGATAGTCTTGTGTAATTTTATAATACTATTGTTTTACTGTTGTCGGAAGGATAAGCCACTTCTCTGTCCTTCTACTAACTCTGTTAAAACAGCTTGTCACTGTATTTCATTAGCTTTTGAGCATTTGCGTCTGTTAAAACGCGGTGAGGAGGCAGCGTAGTCCATTAGTATCAGGAATACCACACTTGATTCAGAAATAACATAAATTAATTTTTCCTACGGTGTAATACAATGTACTGCTACTATGGAAATATTTCTCCAAGCCAAGTTACTTAGTGCAAAGGCCTATTGTAATATACTGTACTGTAAGAAGCATTATTACATAAAACAACCTGCAGACATCTAGCCTTAGTAGGATTTAATGATCTCTGCCAGTAAATACTGTGGGAGACTGTGTCGATTGGTCCTGTCTATGTGGATGATATTTATAAAGTTTCCATATGCACTTTTAGTGAAACTGTTTTATCTGTGTTCAGCAAACATGGTGAGTTTTCATACACTGTGCTTCAGGATGGAAAATTGTACGTTAACAGTGTTGGAGATAGAAAAAGAAGCAATATTTTGCTCTGGCCTGTCTGTTGTGTAAGTATCTGTTATTACGTTACACTGTTGATATGTGCCCTTTGATTAAATACAGGTGTAACAGTAGAAAATGAAAACAAACGTTGATTCATGATCTACACAATTGGATTGATATCAAAATTTATAGCCAAAACCCTTTTGAGATTTTTTCAGCCAAGAAATAAAAGCAGCAGTGCAAGAGTTTTGCTGTCTTTCACACTCGCACTCAGACCTGCGGGAAATTTAGAGCCACCAATTAACCAAAACATGATGTCTTTGGACGGTGGGAGGAAACCGGAGTACCCGGAGGAAACCCACACAGGCACAGGGAGAACATGTAAACTCCACACAGAAAGGCCCTGGACCTGGGAACTGAACCTACAACCTTCCTGTTGTGGGGCAACAGTGCTAACCACTATGCCCCCGCGCTGCCCGCTGTTTTGCATTCTCTGTCTCATTAACAGATAACGTGCGTTTTGTCTGGACTGGCTTATTAAGCCTAGAAATGCTGTAGGTGTTTGTTGTCTAGCACAGAATAACCATGGACTGATAATCATCTTTTATCAGAGATGGGTCAAAGAATGAAAGCCAATCAGACATAGATGCTGGTTCCACATGGAATGTTGATTTCTCTCCTCATGTGTTCCATTAGCATTGTGGCATCTTGACTTGGGCTGTACCCAAATCACTGGCAGCTCAGTGCATTTGCTCAAACATTGTCTATAGGATTTAATGGACATCTGAATATTGTTAAATATCCAAGGGCTCGTTTAAACACTCAGTAATCCTTTGTTGGCAGATCAGGGGAGTAGACAGATGCCTTACCAAATGGGGCATTATGTGAGGGTGGTAGGTGGTAGGTTGCTTGGTGGCTGGCATGGTGTGGCCTAGCAGATGGTCTGGGGATTTCGGGACTGCAGGCTCTCTGTGTCACACCAAAGCTAATGATTGCAAAAGGCTAAACGATGACTACAGAAAAAAGATAAATCACAATTATCACTGCACAATACTTACTGTACCAAGGATCTCCAAATGTTTGCAGAAGGATTAGGAGGCCCAATTAGGCCCATTTATGTACACCATTATGTCACCGGGTGTGTCAGCTGGCTTAGCAGCATGAAGCCAAAAATCTGTTCCTGCCAACCGTTTCTGTGGGACCCTCTGAAACACCTACTTCCTGACCTCCTGTGATATGAGGAACAATCCTTTTCACTCAATAAATCCCAATGCACTACAGCACTGATTTAAAAGCAGAATCTGATGCTTGAGGGATTTATATTGTAATTTGTTGAGTTAGTCATGTTTGAGCTCTGAGATGTCTCCTTATGTCAGCTGTTGTATTATTTCTTGATACATGCCAGATCCAATAAATCCACACAAAACTGATTAACGTGTGCTGTGGTAGCTAGCTGAGTGATATATTTCATCAGAGGTATGCATTTGAATTTGCAAAGGCTGTGTTTATTATCCTAAAGAATGAGGTTAATTCCAAATCGATTAATTTCTTCCTTCCTATAGCAGCACTGCAAATTGAACAACCAGCTGAACATGAAAAGCTTTTAAGAAAATGAGAATTGCCCAAGATCATATCCTCATGTCTACTTCCTTTTATCCTTATTGAATTTGTGTTCATGGAGTGTGTCGTGTTTTGAAGACCACTGTTAAAAAAAATGTACATTATACATGGGTTAAGTTCCCCAGCTCTGCCTTTTGTGTCTGTAATATACAGTCCCATTTCAGCAGCCGGTAAACTTCCTAACAGTTGTGCGCCATGTGTTGTATTATTGCACCACTGTTGTGCGTCATTCATATTACCCTAACAAATGGGAACAAAGGCATGTCTCTGGAGTGACTAAAGCCAGGTCACCATGTAAGTCTCCATCTGCAGAAAGACAAAGGGCAGTCCCCTTCTCTTCAGCTTCACTATTACTTTATACAGCATGTCGACTACTTCTGATGCTACACAGCCCTCCCCCCTCAGTCCTGCAGGAATGTCCCCCAATAAACCCAATTGGTTCTGGTCAGAATTATTAAAGATGTCAGTGGGACTGGAATCTGCTTCATGTCCTCGCCGCAGTGAAGAGCCCTGCATATTTGAGTTTTTTGTCAAGAAGACAATGGGGGGGGGTAAAGGATGGCAAGAAAGGAAACAGCCGGAGGGGGAGGACATATGCTGCCTCCTTACAGCAGCAGTGGCAGGCTTCTACAGCCTGAATTCAATGTGCCAACAGGGACTCATTCATTCATTCATTCCTCTTCTACTGCTTATCCGTTTCCAGGTGGCGGGGGGTGCTGGAGCCAATCCCAGCTCACACTGGGTGAGGGCAGGGTACACCGTGGACAGGTCACCAGTCCAACACAGGGCCAACACACAGAGACAGACAGAGACCAACAACCACTCACACTCACACTCACACTCAGACCTACGGACAATTTAGAGTCACCAGTTAACCCAAATATGATGTCTTTGAATGGTGGGAGGAAACCAGAGAACCTGGAGGAAACCCACGCACGGAGAACATGCAGACTCCGCACAGAAAGGCCCCGGAACTGTACCCGTGAACTTCTTATTGTGGGGCAACAGCGCTAACCACTACGCCACCGTGCTGCCCGCCAACAGGGACTCATTAATTATTTACTCCTGGACTCCACTGTGGACATTTCTCCTGCAGGGCCTTTCTCCATGGGGTTCCTGGTTCTTGGAGAGCCCGACCTGGGTGCCAGGGGGAGGACTGAAGGCTGGAAATGGCCCTCTTTCCAAACAGCCTGATCTACTGTGAGTCTTTGCGGGCTACTTTGAGGAGAGTTTGCTTTTGACAGAGCAGTAGAAAGTCTTTGTTCCTGCAGATTTGGCAAGAGCTATTTGGCCTGTTGGGGATCCTGTTACTTTTCTGTGGTTGCTTTGGGAAGTCGCTGATCATATTCTAACGCAAGCTGGCAATAACATCCACTGCTCAAGCAATGTTTTTAAGTGTACATTTCAGAGTGATACCTCCTTCTCCAATAATCTGTCTACTATTTACAGAAACACTGAAAACATAATGCTTGATTCATCCCTTTGTCGTTTTTTGCTTCACCAGGAGCAAAGTCTAGGATCACCTACTGTAGAATAAACCAGGTGGAAATTCAAGGTTTGGGTTCATTTATTGATGTATGTTATATGATATTGATATATGTTTGCACATGAAATTAAATATCTAGTCAGGCCAGGAAGCATACGTTATAATAAACATACATTAATAAAAATTATCGCTAAAATAATCTTTAAAAACTAGTGCATAATAAGTGTCAAATGGAGTTTGCCAGTCTAACAGCCTCTGGGTAGGAACTGCATTTGAGGCTAGTTGTTAATGCTGTGCAGCCTCTTGCCTGAGGGGAGCAGGTCAAGCAGTCCATGGGCCGGATGGTTGAAGTCTCCCATGATGCAGGCTGCAAAAATTCAGTATCCTTTCAAAGAATGTGTCACCAATGTGGATGTTTGTTCCACTAGTCTTTAGTGTTTCTGTTCCTTGTCTGTTTCTAGAACACCTTTATGAGTCTTTGTGTGGGTTAATGTGTATCCTTGCCTTGTTCGATGCCAGTGTACATGGATGTGGTGCTAACATGTGTGGATGCTCTGAATGTACTGATTGCTGGCTGTTAGCATTTTCTCTACGCTGAATAAGACCTTCGCTACGATCACAGGATAATTACTGTAGTTATGTAGCTGCCAGTTTCTTGTGTCTGGGAGGTGTTTTAAATGCCACCTCTGAAAAACTGCCTCTTGATAGACAACTTGAACAGAATGGGGTCCGTCCACCTCACAAATTGATGCAAATGAGTCACAGAGCGTGGGTGACAATAATGACCAGAATACCTGGGGTGTGCTCAGATGGAAAAATCTACTTTTAAGTGGCACAAGGAGAAAATAACAAGCAAGGTTTTGGGTCAGATATGTACTGCTTTGGGTGATATGAAATGGTTTACTCTACCCAGGTTTAAAGTTTTGTGTAATTTCTTATCAGTTTATGGAATGGGTGGTTTAATTTTTGTTTAACCTATAACATGTGTTAAATTGAGCTTGGCCAAATTTTTTTTTTAGAGGGAGAATAATGCTCTAGTGCTTGGAATGACCAATGAACCATAAACAATGTTTTTAAGGATTTGAAAAATTTTCCTATTAATAAAATTTTCAACTTCATAAACTCCTTCTTTATTAAATACTTAAACCAAGGGATGTGTATGTTTTGGTTTGATTTGATTGCCAACGCAGCTGTTAGGCTTGTATGCGACTAAGTTGACATTTTTTCTCGGTGCTTGCTCTAATCAGTAGTGCTGAGCTGGTGACTCACAACGGTTGATTATTTTTCTCCTGTTGAAGTTCATATGGTTCATCTGAGGTTAGCTCCCGCCTGTCTGTGCGTCCGCTTTTCTGTCTGTCCAATGTGAGCTCAGTCAGCCAGAGGAAGAGTGCATGCCAGGTAGACTACTTCCACCTCATCAAACTTGCCCCTTGCCCCCTCTCTCTCTCTCTTTCCTTCACAATGAATCACGCAGCGGGAATTGTCCTCTTGCCTCTTTTTCTCTGCTCATTCTCTCTCCCTCCTTCGAACTGTCTCTCCACAGATTCTGACCCAATCATAGCTGCTCATATGTGCTTGAAAACAATCAAAAAATGCTGCGTACAGAACGTGTGCGCCTGTGAGAGATTATAATGCAGGTTACATTTCTAGAAATTGTGGTGGAAAAGGACAAACAAAGATATGTTTAGTCTCTGCTGTTTAATTATCCTGATGTGCTGCCCTCCAAGCTTTTCATGTTCTCTTTTGATCCATGCTGGCAGTCTCCTTTCTTACAGCTCTCTCATTCCCTGCTGGTTTAGTGGTATAATTGTTGTATTCTTTGATGGTGTGTCCAGGTGATGAAGTGAGTTATGAATTGGTTTCAGTGAACATGGACGTTAAGATTAAAAAAATTTTTTATCACAAAGTCATATGGCGAGTTTACAAAACTAACTAACATCACCTTTGAAGCCAGGTGCAAAGCATTTATTTTCTCAATGGCTGCCATGTATTGAAAATATGCTCAGTGTGTGTGAAATTTTTTCACTACACAAAAGGGAAAATCTCTGCTCTAATGCAGGTAAAATCAAAGGAACTGCTGTGTCAACCTTGGCAGTGAACCACAAAACTCTCAAAACCAGCATTCAGAGCCTCTGAATGACCCATCTTACTCATATCATTTAATTGAGTTTATATTTTCCACAGCAGTGTGCCCATGAACTGATATGGATGACACAAACACAAACCGTGAGCATCCGGTTATGAAGATTGGATGACTCATAAAACCAAAAAGGATGATTAGCACCATTGGAATCATTCATTTGTTCATTAGTCACATTGAAGTAGAAGTTTGAAATGTGGTATTGATTCAATGTCGTATCTCCCAGCCCTGCTGCTGTAAGATTTTCATTGTGACCCCCTGGAAATATAAAAGTGCAAATGTTTCGTGTATGAGGAAAAAATACAAGAATAAGAAAGAATATTTATGGAAATGAAATAAAGTGCATTTTCACCACATATGGGAAAATGCAGTTCATTTCATCTCTAAAGTTTTGTACCAGCTGTAATATTTGCTGGAAGTCAGGCTGTCATATTATCAGAAATACATTACTCACTTTACTCACTCATATGCCTCTCATGTTACGTTGGTGCCAGAGCAGAGCAGATTTCTCAGAAGGACTGTCCAATTTCCTCCCCATTTCTGGAGCACTGTTCTCTTCAAAGCTCAAGACAAACCAATAGAGATCCTTCTCTTCTTTGTCTTCTTTTGAAATATTGTGGTTGTGTTGACCACAAAATAAAAAACATTAAAAGGTTATTTGAAAAATGATGTGAAAAGATATTGCAGTGATTACAAAGCACAGAAGCCATTTCAATTATGTTGTGGTAAGAACAGACATACACGCTCCTTCTTCAGTTTAGAATATGAATTGTTAGGAAAAAAAAAACATTAAAAAGAACAATGATACTCATAGCAAGCATTGGAATAATTACGGCGGTGGGAAAATTCAATAACTTCTTTTATTTGTTGTGCTTAATGGATTTTGTAACAATATAACAAAAACACCTCAAATGATGAATTTCTTTCTTACGTACATTTTTGCGTGAAGTGTAGAGTCCATAATGAAAGAAGTCAAGTCAGAGGTGTAGCTGTTAAGTTGAAAGAATTCTGATCAGTAAGAATTGGCAATAATTGTTGTAATAAATTTCTCCAAGATTCGATTATTTATGATAAAGTGAGAGGTACAGCGGTTGTATGACTGCTCATTTTTAAGAAAAAATAAATAATTTTTTTTTCATTTTCCCTTCAAACTGCGATGCTCAGTTCCACAGTGTCTGAATGTCGGGCCGTTTCCCTAAGACATTAAAATGGGTGCCTGTCAGCACAGGTTACGCCTGAATTTTGGAAATTGTGTGATATGTGCTCCATCTCCACCCTGTCCACCCCTTGACCTCTCTTTTCATGTCTCACTGCTTCAGGGGTTAATGAAATGCCCCCATTGAAGAGCTGGAATGAGGGATTGTTAAGTCCACATTACCTTTCAACCTCCTCCCAGATATTTTCTCAACCTGTGCCTCAATGCATGAGCGCTGACGGCACATCACCGTGGCAAATGTATTCCAGCATAGGGCCCATAATGAACTAAGACTTTACAATCCTTCCTCCAATCAGGGTGTTATTTTTATTTTAATCTCCTCCTTAAACATTATACCCTTCAATCAAACACTTGCAGTATAAAGGGAAAATATTTAGCTGAAGAGGTTTAACATCTTCCCAAAAGTACGTACTTCAGAATATTTTGTTTTTCAGCGTTTACACAGACGTGTACACCCTCCTCAGCATCCTTAAACTTGCATAGCTGTTTACTGATGCTTCACTGATGGATAGTTGCCAGTACAGCTGTATCACAGGCAAGAGGGCCAGATGGCTTAGTGAAAAATAAGCGTCATTTTAAGAAATTACCATCAGTTTGGCACATTTAACCAGTTGCAATCCCTTACCCAAGGATTTTAAGAAGCATTATGATTGCATGGCATACACACACAAAACTAAATGAGTGCACATATGGTTCCATATTGTCAGTGAGGCATCACCCCACAGCTGACTGATGAATCGCTGACCTTTTACTCCCGGCCTTGTGGGCAATTCTCCGCCTCATGAAACTGTGGTGATCTGCATCCACTGACACTCAGTGCTCAAATGAATTATGACCATGAGAGAGAATGATAAAACAAAGCAGAGACTGTGAGCGTTGTAGATGAGTGGACGAGAGTAGGATGCAGATCAAGGCAGACACTGAGATGGACATGGCCAGAATCAGGCTCCTGATTCCTTTTCAAATTACCTTCTCTGGCAGTTGTGTTCTGGACTTAGCTCTGGTTAATTTCCTAAGTCTAGAGTGACAAACAAGAGTTTAACCGCATGACAGAAAAAATTGTAATGCAGTTTTTAAGATGAGAATTTGAAACTTCAGGGTTGTAATGTGAACAGACAGCTCATACGTATTTACATGAAAGACAGCTGCTTTTGATGCTGAAACAAATGGGGCTGTTTGATCAGCAGAAACGCTTTAAAGCTGAACTATATGGTGTCCCCCCGTAGCAGAAACACTCCATACTGTAGTTCAACACAGTCTGAGTGTGAACAACATCAAAACCTCAAATAAAACACAGGAAAGGTATAAAACATTGGAAATTTCCACTAATCTCACTTAAATGTTTTCGTTGAAAGGACCACATCACATCAGGTGTGCTTTTGGGGCATACCACTGCTTAGGAGCATAAAAGTTGTTGGAAGCCTTTTCTATCTAGAAAAAGCTGTTTCTTCTTAGGTCTGCATGTGATGTGGTCTGAAGTACAAACTGTAAATAAAGATAGAGGTAACCCCTCTGATGTCACCCATAGGCTAAAGACAAGGAGTGTGGAGCTGAGACTTGGATGCATTCTGTTTTGTGGAAAGCATACACTCCTATTCATAAGTTTAAGCCTTAGAGTTGGCTGTGATAAGATAGATTTGGAAACGGCACCAGATAAAACAGCGTGTTTTAATTATATCATGTTTTTATCTCCCATTGGACACCTTTTCATTACCTCATGGATCCTCCACCCTTGAAGCTAGAAATGCCACAGTAAAGCTGCGGAGCACCAGCAGGGTTATGTCCACATCCTGCCGCTTGGTTCAGACCTTCATTTGAATTTTTTCCTTCTTTGTACGATGTTTGAATGATCCGCAGTAGAACCCAAAACCCTATCACTCTCACTCCTCCAACATTTCACTGAGCCTATATAGCTTCTTTAAAGGCCATGAGCTCAATGCTAATAGCATAGGAGACCAAGTATGAATCCCTCAAACACCATGAGCATGAACATCTGGTCAGTGCATTTCCACTTTGATGAAAAAACTCAGTAATGCTGTACTCTGTGCGACTACCAAGAGGTGCCCTAAGGAGATGTACTGACTAGACTCATGGATATTACAAAACACGTTTCATGGCCTGTGGAGCAGCTAGATAGATCAGAAGGGAAACTGAAACTTTCTCTGCACACTGCTGTTGCATCAAAGGTCAGACTGTGAAAGACTTGATAGGATCTTCACTTCATCTTGGCTCCCCCAGATTTATGCGAAATTTACTGTCAGTTTTCCTCTTCTTAACCCCAAAGAGAGTAGATCTGATTGAAATGACTTGAGGGAAGCCGTTTTCTTTCTGTTTGTGATGTTTAATTATAGTCTCCTGTGTGAACAAGCTTTTCCTAATATGACAAACATGCATTAAGGTTTATCCCTCTTTATCTTTGGCTTTAGATTTGTCACATATTGAGCTATTTAATTCATTAGAGGGAACCTCTCTGCTTGACTACTCATCATCTGGAAGAGAGCTCCTGGGTTACAGTTAGAGCTGTACCCATTTAAAAACTGCATATTTTAACACTTTTGAGTGCACTTATGTATGTAAGTGCTGCATAAAGTGCTGTAACACTGAAAATAATCAAATTAATATCACTGAGTATCCCTCTCCTGATTAACCCAAGGATTTTTAGGCTGGCTGGTTTTTGGAGAGCAGCGTTCCCTGTCTGCCACGGATGAAGCTGCAGCTGCTTCTCTGTTTTGTTCTGGAAAGCAGTTACTCCAACATTCACCTTTCTTAGATGCTTCAGCTCTGGGGCATAGGAGGCCTTTAATCTTTACATCTCCTCTCAAGTTTCCTTTTTTATCCGCAGCAGACCTTTCTTTAGCTAATTTATATTTAATTACACCTCTTGCAGAGCAAATATCTTTTCTGAAGAACCTTCTCTTGGGATTCTGTCGGACTCTTTTCTAGTGTCTTGATGTTGCAGGTCTGTCTGCTGGGCTTGGTCCCTGTGGGTTTTCTGCCAGTGGTAATTTGGCAAACCTTTCTTCCCACTGGCAGGAGTTTTCAGACTCACTGCTTGTTGCAGCAGCTGTGTGTGGAGCTTCTGCTGCTGCAGGTTGACCCTCTCCAGCACCTCAGCCAGAGTACACTCAGTCTAGCTGGTGCGGGAGACATGCAGGATGGCCTTCTTTAACAAAACAACTTTTGCAATTTTACACCAAAGTTCATGATGTTGTTTTTCCAGACCTGAATCTTTTCCTGCCGCATTTGGTCAGGATTCTCAGGGTTGTTTAAAGTCTGGAGTTTGGCTGTGCAGGTCTCCAGATCGTTAGCTTTTTGCAGCTGCAGATTAGAAGTCTCTCTCTGTGGGAGCTTTTTTCTGGCATTCCGATCCACTGCCTTATCGAGCTGGGATGTCAGGCCAGTGATGGTGAACTGCGTAGCTGCCAGTTTGAAGTGACATGGGTGTTGTTTTAGCTGAGATGTTTCAGCATATAGAGCGTCATTCATAAGTGAAACACATTTCTCATACGAGAGAAGAAATAAAACAACTCTTGCTTCAATACTCTGTAATGTATTTACTTTGTATATTTGTCTATGCAGACTGCAGAGCTACATTTTTGTTATTGTCCTATACTTGTGTGCATATGTGTGCATGCATGCAGATGATTAAGAAGGCCATTTACTGAAAGCTCTGGCTTTAGCTTGGTCAAAAGCACGGGGCTTTCTTCTAAAGGGATCAATGTTTCAGTGCATTCAGTCTGTGTAAGTTACAATGTGGCTCATGTTTTAAACATGCTCTGTAGATGTATCATTACCCTGCAAAATTAATGATTGCATCGCCAGGAGCTGCAAGACATTTAAGGATAGTTTTGCTGTAGGTGTTCACTTTGACTCATACTGGCTGATAAAGAAGTCAAATGTAACAGTAATACAGACCACAGAAAAACACGCACACTTGCACAAACTTTTCAAGACAATAGGATGACATTAAGGCAATGGGCTTAAGGCATACTCACATACTGTGGGTAAATACAAAGTAGAAGATGTGCATCTGTATACTATTTGTGTGGCAGACCAAGCACATCGACCCCCACCTTGATGTGCCATAATTTCCTGCTTTACGCCCGAGACCTTTTACAGCCACACCAGTGGCATTTTGCAGCTCTGTTAGTTAACAGGCTATCCAGCAGCAGGGGAATTGATGCCTTGCTCGTGACCTGTAGTGCTGACGCTGTGCAGTGTCCCTGGCCCCCATGTGAATATGAGCTGTGTCCTCATGGAATGAATGGTTGTACAACTATATCTCCAGCTCATGTAAGGTTATATTTAGATATAAATGTTATTCTCAGGTGCTGGGACATCTATTACTAAGTGTTTTATTAGATGAAGAGATTAGGAATTCAAGAGCGTGCAGAAATATGATGACAGGCGAAGTAATGCACAGTAGATATGATGACTTGTCACACCATTGTTATTTACGTTCTGCAATATCTAATAGTGGATGTCCAGGGTGTACCCCACCCTCACCCAATGTGAGCTGGGATTGGCTCTGGCATCCCCAACGACCCAGAAATGGATAAGTGGTAGAATATAAATGAATAAATGAATATCTAATAGTTGTTTCCACCAACATACTGTCTATCCCTCTATATGCCCTAAAATAATTTCTTAAATTCTGTATCTTAATATTTTTTGTTTGGAAAGTGCGTATACTTAAACATGCAGCAAGCACAACTGTAACCAACCACACAGCCCGGCAATGTCAACTTAAGTGCAGGCATCATCAAAAACCCGATAAATGTCTCATTTTGTTCACAGTGCTGTGAACTCCACGTTTTGTGAGATTTGGTACATTAAGGAGAAGAAAAGTACTTTTCACATGACAATAAAAAACCCTAACATCAATTTGTACACCAGCAGCACCATCTTTGAACATGGCACACTTCACTTATTAAAGCAGCCATCCCTGCCATCTAATCAATTATTTCAGATGTCCCACCCACACAGCATGTTTTTTTTTTATTCTTTCAAAGAAGCTAATAAAAATGTAGAAATAATGCCACTCGTACTTGTTAAATGAAGATCACAAAGTTTGTTCTTGTGCAAAATGCAAAATACTATAGTACATACGCTACATACTATAGTATTACACTAATAGCACACTACTGTGTGTCAACAATGCTTTAGTAAATTTTGATTACTTACTACTTTCCTTTTTAAACATTTTGTGGATGAGGGTAAAACTGCAGATTTATAATGTAGAGCATCTGTATTTGACTTTAGCTTTCGATTTACAAAGTCACAGTCAGACATCTCTGATGCAGTATATTAAAGGGAAGTGTTCAGTGACCTGTGAGTAGGTAGTTAGGTCATCATCAATCTTTCATATTGGCATTTCCTCTGATCTGATGTCCCTGTGTGTGGATCCATGATACCCACACAGATGCCACTGTGGATCTGTGTGTGTACATAGGGTGTGTGTGTGTGTGTGTGTGTGTGCGCGCTTGTGCATTCATATGCATTGCTTGAGTAGACTTTTAGTCCCAAGTGTGTGTCCAAGTGGATGTGTGTGTGAAAGATTTTAGACTGCAGCTCTGCTGCAGGTTTAATGACCTGAGGTGTGGCGAACTTTCCTTTGCCAATCTGGACCCTTTCCCTTATGCCCAACAGAGTGTGAAACAGTTTGAGTGTATGGCTGCTGACAGGTATAGCCTTGTGACAAACTATACAGCAGAGAAAAGGAAGTTCGTGAATTACCTCAGGCTGCAGCTCCACCTGAATACCGAGTGACTGAGAAGACTTCCCATACTGACACACTGCAGCTGCTAACATGGGCCATGTATGCCTGAATAAACACATTAACACAAGCATGAATACACAGGGGCATGGCATATATTCACATGCACTCTGGATATAATAGTAAAGTATGTTTTGAAATAGGAAATCATCCTCTTAACAACACCATCATTACAAATCTCATCGTACCCCCACCCTTCGGTGATTTCTCCCTAAATCTCCCATCTTTGTGGTTACAGGGACCTTAGGCATGCCTCCAAAAGCTCCCACAATGTACCAGCACAAATGACATCTTGCTCACATGGCTGAGCCTCTTCCTCTCTTCTTTATTTTTTCATTTCCTAGCTTCACTTCTTACCTCTCACTTTACTTTCTCCTTTCCTCTCATTCTGTCCAGCAGAGCACTTTTTCTTGACAAAGGCTTATTTCTTTTTGACCTAGTCCTTTTCCAACACAACTGCTGATGTTTCTCCAGTTAATGTGCCTGCAGCTGAATCCTATATTAGTCCTTCACTACGCACTAAAGGAGAACATTAAAACAGTATTAAATTGTGCTGACACAAGTGTGGTATTAAATGAAATATGCACCGTATTGTCATCTCATTTATGTTCAGAAGCATTTCATCTTCAGAAACATCTCTTAAAGGGTTTTTGGGTGTTTTTGCAAATTGAAAGTAGCTTTCTATGATATGAATGATGGCACTGGGCATTCAGATTAAACTTATTGACAGCAAGAGATTCTCAAAATAAGCACTTTGTGTCCAACTGATTGGTGACCAAGACCATGATCTTTTAAGTCTAACATCCTGGTGAGAATATTTGTAATATCATTAATATTTTATGTAGAGGGCAGCGCGGTGGCATAATGGTTAGTGCTGTTGCCCCACAACAAAAAGGTCGCAGGTTCAGTTCCCAGGCCTGGGTCCATTCTGTGTGGAGTTTGCATGTTCTGCCTGTGCCTGTGTGGGTTTCGTCCGGGTACTCCGGTTTGCTCCCACCGTCCAAAGACATCATGTTTAGGTTAGTTGGTGACTTTAAATTCTCCGTAGGTCTGAGTGTGAGTGTGAGTGGTTGTTTGTCTATCTCTGTCTGTCTCTGTGTGTTGGCCCTGTGATGGACTGCCGACCTGTCCAGGGTGTACCCCGCCCTCGCCCAGTGTGAGCTGGGATTGGCTCCAGCACCCCCCGTGACCCGGAAACAGATAATGCGGTTGAAGATGAATGAATGAACGAATTTTATGTAGCTATCACTCCTTCTTCTCTTCTTGAAATCAGACCAAGTCACAATTTTCAAGAAATTAGTTCCCCACACAGCCACAAAAAACTATGAATGGATATTTATATGAAAGGCAGAGAGACAGGCTCTCAGAGGTGATTCCTCAGTTGGGGTAAATTTATTGCCTTAAAAAAGTTCAGCATGATAATAATGGGTGCTGCTAAGCTGGAAATTTTGATTAAGGGGCGCAATGGGTGTGTAGAGGACATTTATCAGTGTGACACAGGACACAATGCTCTTTGTTTGATTGGTTAAATTAGTGGGAGCTCATTTGCTTTCATTGCAAAATCCTTTACAGGGCTTTTTTTGTTGTGTTAATTAAGCCGGAGCAACCGTTTTGTATGCAAGTCACGTACAGGGCTGGAAAGAAAAGAAAAAATATCATTGTTATTTTCCTCTTACACCTCAGAGGCATTGTATATTGTTTTTTACACGATTTGCACCAAAGATGAGCTGCTTAAATGTATATTTGCTAAAAGTGGTTCAGTTAGTTTTACCGAAACAATTATGTTCTCTGAATACAAATTCCTTCGAGCTATTCTCTGTGTGAATTGGATTGTTGCCAGCATCCAGTGTTTGGTTACAACAGACGAAAGACTTATGATTAATTTAACCTGCTGAATTTGTTTGATGAAGGGAGATTTAAGGGAATTAAAGTTAAATCGTAATGCTGAGATCATTTCTCCTCATGAATTTGCCATACTTATGAAAGCATGTATCAAAAACCGTTTCTTTAGGGAAATGTATCCACTGATTGTATTTAATGAAACATTTAGTGTGGTGATGTTATTCCTGGTCACAATGTAAGGTTCATAGCACCGTATTCCACAGTTAAACAAACTAGTATGTTTTTCACACTAAAAACTAGCAAGAGAGCAGGTTTTCGTGGGGTCACTGATTGTACACCATAAATCTCTCACAGATATGTTGTGGTTCCTATTTTAAATCTATATGTTGCACTTTATGTGTCAACGCCTCCAGCCCTGTAATTAGTTTACAAATGAAAATGGTTGCTCTTGTTTGTATTGTTCTTCTTAACCCGCCTTGTTTTCTGCATTTATTTATCTTTTGCTGCCACTAATATGGAGCTTGCATGTCACGTTAAAATCCACTGGGACCGTAACCTCCCACTTTGCTCTACACATGGTCTGCCTCAGGCATCCCACCGCTCATTAATCACACACAATAGCATTCAGCTACAAAACACTAGCAAGTCTTGTTTCAGCTCAGCGCCTTCGCAGGTCAGGTTTTGTTGTGAAGCAACATAGCAAACAACAGAATACCATGGCAAAAAGTACTACTGCCTTTGTCTTCTATTTTTGTATCTTGAAAGTTTTGTTTGAAGTGTCGCTTTATCTAAATTGTAGCCCACTCTTGCAAAGGTTGTGTGGTTTACAGAGTGTATGAAGCTCTGGCAATGATTTTGAGCTCTGACTAATTTTGATAGAAAAAGCCAAAAACTTGATAATCATTTTATTGTCTTAGCTTGATTTGACAGAGTTATCTGTGTGTGTTTGTGTGTGTATGTGTATGTGTGTGTTTGTGTGTGTGCATTGTTAAGGAAGCCAAACTGCGTGAGCTGCTGGATGTCAGCACCTTGGCTGGGAAGATGGAGAATAGGATGCTGACAGTGGTGAGTGGCCCTGATATGGTCAACATCACCTACCTGAACTTCATGGCTTTCCAAGAGGAGACAGCTAAGGTAAGAAGCTACAATCAGCATCTCAACATCCTAATTTATTTCTTATTCTTGTTTATTCTATTCTTGTGTATTATATGAGAGCATTGTTCTTTATTGGGAGATGGTGGTGGTGGTTGTTTTCTTCCTGCAGTGACAATGGAAGACATTTAGCACTGTGATCACAGCAACTGGCAGAATGATACTTTAATAATTCAGATTTGCACTATCAACAACAAATTAGATTTAACTCAGTTGGCCTGTTTTAGCTTGAATTGAAACATTCCTCCATGGATTTATGTTTGGATCTAGGGTTTCCCAGTCCTGCCCTCCAAGACAGCTGTCAGTAACGTGCGCCTGGATAGGAAGTCCCATTTCCCCAAGTGAAATTTAGTTCCCTCCATGATGTACTGTCTGATCAAAATTTAAAAAGGTCTGTGTGTCTGACTGCATGAGCACGATGGCACAGAACCTGTCATCTTAGTATGCACTAATCTGTCAGAATAAAAAACAAAACCAAAACAGTCCATGACAGAAAATATTAAAATGCGTGTGTGTGTGTCTTATTTAACGCAGGAATGGGCGGAAGAACTGTTTAACCTGGCATCTAACCTCTTGCTCCAGAACATGTCCAGAGAGGCCTGCCTCGAGAAAGCGTAAGTGTAAATCTCAAAGATAAGCATGACAATCAAGTCTGATAATGTGAGTCATCACCAGCATCACATCAGTTATGTATTATATTTAACAGAAACAGAAACAGCAGGAAAAAAAAGATAAGACTTTTTGTGTCAAGCCTGATGAGTGCTCCCTCTCTCCTGTGCATAGAGCAGCTACAGACAGTTAGTGTTGTGCAGCCTGGCAACATGGCCAACATAGCCAAAGTATGGGGAGAAACATCGTAAACCCCACAACATAAACACAGAGACCTTTACACATACATGCAAAAAATATGTGGTGCACACAAACACAAGGCAGCTGGGGGTCTGATTTTATAAAGGGCACAGGAATGAGAGATAAAACAGACAGGAAGGAAGATAACTAAAACCGAGGAACTACGCATTCGTTCACAAACTCAACTCACGACTGGTTTGTCGGCTTCCTAGGGCATGAATGCTTTTTTGCTTCTTTTTTTTTTCTTATAGTGCCAAATCATAACAAAGTTACATCAAGGCACTTTACATATAGAGCAGGTCTAGATCAAACTCTTTATAAAATAATTTAAAGAAACCCAACGGATCCAAGGAAAAACTTCCTTTAAGAGGCAGAAACCTCGGGCAGAACCAGGCTCAGGGGGGGTGGCCATCTGCCTCGACCGGTTGGGTTGAGATAGATAGATAGGGAGGGAGAGAGAGAGAGAGGCACACACACACACACATGGGGGGGCAAAGTTGGAATTAGTAGGGAGAGATGAGAGCAGGAGGAGGGGATATTCAATACAGGTGCAGACAGGAATATACGACGCTGCATGAAGTTCATAAAAATGATGCTGGATGGAGTTCATGAAGATGTGGGAGCAGCAGGCGTTGCAGGAACGTGGGGTAGCGATGATTCACCACCTGCAGGATGAGGACAGGGAGAGAGGAGAGAAACTGGGAGAGACAGAGACTTCTGGAAACATGGTTAGTAAATACAGCACACATGCTTAGAACTGGGAGAGACAGGGATTTCAGAGAAGCATGGCTATTGATATGTCGGCGTATGCAGGGGGGAAGGAGAGAGAGAGGGACAGAGAGAGAGAGAGAGAGAGAGAGGTGCTCAGTGCTTCCCCAGCAGTGTAGGCCTATAGCAGCATAACTAAAGACTAAATGAACTTTAATTTTTTAACTATAAGCTCTGTCATACAGAAAAGTTTTAAGCTTGGTCTTGAAAATTGCTAAAGAGTCCGCCCCCCGGACCAATACTGGAAGTTGGTTCCATAGAAGAGGAGCCTGATAACTGAAAGATCGGCCTCCCGATTTACTCTTGGAGACTCTAGGAACCACAAGTAAACCTCCATCTAGAGAGCGGAGTGGCCTACTAGGACAGTATGTGCATATGTAACATTATGTTCGTATGCAAATACATTCACATTGGATGCTAATTAATTAATGACTAAATGGTAGACAAGTGACAGTAGGTCCTTAAATGGGTCTGCTTTCTGAGCTGTGGTTGTGTTTAAATGTTAAAGAGGGGTCACATCCATCGATTTCAGCCTATTATGTAAACCACCCCTTACCCTCATCAATGGCCCTTTATCCACTGAGACAGTTTTATCATCAGTTGGCCTCACACCACCACTGATTCTGTATGTTCACGGTGCCTAATGGCCTACAGCACCACATGTACATTGATCTAATTGTCACAAACAGACTGTGTTGTGGCTCACAGTTGATTTGTTAGGGCAGTGAGTGACAGACTGACGCTGATAAAGAGTGAATTTCAATATGAATATGCACTGTTGTTTTGAGAGAATTTGCAGAGCTCTGTGTGGTGACAAATCCCAGCTGTCAGTTCATCAGTGAAAAGACGACATCAACTCACACCCCCAAGGAGGCTAATGGACTTATGAGACAATAAAAGTGGCCATCGACCATATAGTACACTGAGTTGAATAGAATTGAATAGAGCAGGGTTCACAGTCATGCTGGTTTCTCACAGCAGCGGCTGTTGTGCACCTATTGCTTACAAATAAGGCAATTCTTTGTCATACCACTGCTGCAGCATGAGGATGCCTCATCCCTGAGGTGAGGTTGATGCTTCTCTGCATGTGTTTAATCCTGATCGCAAGCTCCTAATGCTGCAATACGTTCTTTGGCGGCAGTGTTAAGAGCAGGGTTCCCAGCAACAGGAAACAAAAAACTTGGAATCTACCAATTATTACTGTGCCATTCATGGTCTGCATCTAATGCTGTTCCAAAAAAGTGCATAAGTATTTGTGTTACCATGGGTGAAATGGAAACTAAGCCTCTTGGTTAGAATTAGCTAGAGAGAGGGTCGAGATAAAGAGCGATAGAAGGAAGAGAGAGAGAGACAGACAGAGAAAGGGGAAGAATCGAGATAAACATGAAAGGAGACAGATGCAAGTAATCTGTTTTCCCCCACTCGTCTCAATGAATAATGCAGGCACTTCTAAGGCAGATGAAGGCATCAAGAAACACCTTACTGTTCCCTCCTTTCCCCACTCCCATGCTTTTATCCCTGCATTACCTTCATTTCACCTTCTTTCCCTTTCTCTGTCTTTTTCAAAAGTCATCCTCATGTTGCCTTTGTGATACCAGCTGTTGTCAACAAGCTCTTTCGGCCAACAAATTCCACTTTTAACCCTACATTTCCTGCTCTTTTTGGCAAAAAAAAAAAAAAAAAGAATTTTTAAAAATGCTTCAGACAAAGCGCAGTCTGGCCCTGTTAACTCTTACAGTCATAGCTGACTTTGCCCGTGGCAGCCAGCCTGCCCTATGAAGTGGACACTGTAATGGATATTAATTATTAGCCAGCAGCTACTTAAGGGTCAGCCTATAATGATGGCTCCTGTTGCAGCCAAACTATTTATAGCTCCTCTGTGCTGCCTGTGTGTTGCTGCTGCACAGCTCTGTGCTGCCGATGCAAGACTTCCAGGGATTAGCCACGTGTCTAACATTTGCTGTGAATGCAGCAAATATTCATAGTGTGTGGAAACACACATTCAGTCAGTCACTGGGTATTATATGTGTGTATTTCACCATGGTGACATATGCACACTCATAGGAATTTTCAATTTAGGTCTTTTACAGACATGACAAATGGTTGTGTACATCAGTCATACACATAAACTTGAGCAAACACTCTGAAATTAATTTGAGTAAGTAAATTGCTGATAGACCAACAACTGTTTCCATGTCATGTAAGGCGTGTGCTCTGTCCGATGCAGATACACTCGAATGAAGCTGCAGCTCAACCCTGAGGGGCGAATCCCCGTCAAGAAGTAAGTCTGATTCATCCTCCTCTTTCCTGCCACCACTCCCTTTTGGTCAATGCATAGCTTTGTGTATACGCTTCATTATACACCTCTTCTCTGTGTATGTGTATGTGTGCATTTATTAGAATATGGTACCCCTCCCTCCTTCTGTCACAATATTGCTCTTATATTCTCTTCAAAACTCATCAGCTCTGCAGTAAATAATGTCAACTGCTGTCCTGTGTGTGTACGTACAGTATGTCTGTGTGTGGGTATGTGTACGTTGTCCTTTCTGTGAGTGTGAAGTTACATGCTCAAAAGTTTTGAGGAGTTGACTTTCTGTTTCACTTGTCTCAGCATTTGTCATCAGCTTGTTGAAAAATCCTACTCTCTATTTCCATTAGTGAAGTTGAGCTTTCAGGCAGGCAACAGTGAACGTCTGCAATAACCTCCCTCAGAGCCGCAGAGGAAAGCAGTGGGTGTCGGCACAGAGGCAAAGAGACACTCCTTGCCGTTTAGGGAATTAACCTCCTAGCTGGGAGGACATGTCAGCTTGATTCTGCTCTCCCACTGAGCATACAGTATCTGCTCATAGATAACTCTGTATGTAATTAAAACAGGCTATAGCCAGCGAAAACAGACCCAAACACCCAGCGCAGGATTTCTTTGTATTATCACATTTATTGTCTATATACAGCAAAGTAAAACAGAGGGGAGCGGCCTAATCACACCGAAGCTCTCTTTCTACAATAAAAATAACAGATGAGGCAGGGCCATCTGTGTATAGCCAAAAGAAAAATAACTTTCAAAAAGCACAGGAGATGCATGGTTTTCACAGAAAAACAAACATACAATGGGTACATTTTATGTATAGTGAAGCTGGGAAAAGCTGATTTGCTAATCTTTTGTTTAATTACAAAAGAGAAAACAAACAGAGTTTAAGAAGTGGTGATGTTATAATGATAATGTAGATGATGATGATGACGATTGTGATGGTAATTATAATGACAACAAGAAATGACAGCATTTTGGACGCATGATTATGAGCTCTGCTCCATAAAATTGTTGTCCTTTTGAAGAATTACAAACAGTATCACTTTTATGTCCACATGGAGATAGTCTGGAGTTCAGTTGTGTGTGAACTGCAGCAATCATACTGTAAGCTTTTATACTTCATACCTGTCACAGTGCATGTGTTTATGTGAATAACCTTTGATATGACAGCTACTTGTGTGTGTGCTCAAAGCAAGAAACACATCCTAGTAGAACACAATGTAGTAAACAGCCTTCCAATGTACATAGAGTCAAAGCAATACCGCTCTACAACTGTTTCAACAAAAATGAAACATTACCATATAACCTTTAGGAATACAAAGCATGTGCTGTCCTATTATTCTGTGTAAATTACTTTTTCTTTTTTCTTTTCTTCATACAGACGTCTGATTTCTGTCTATATATCTCTCCCTTGAGCTGGTGGTTGCATATGGTCTCACACCCACCATGTTTCAAGTCTTTTTATTTCCTTTCTAACCATTCCTGCCTTATCACAGGATATCCTTCAATTAAAAGATGCTCTGAATTCAAGAGTTTGATCCAGGATATCAGAGTGAAAACTATTTCTTTGATTACTTATAAGGGTTCATTTGTGTGTCCCCACAGTATCTTCAGGATTTTCTCTTCAGACAGGAAGCGAGTGGAGACTGCCCTGGAAAACTGTAACCTCCCCTCTGGCAGAGTGAGACACCAAAATACTGAAGATCCCTCTTTTCCAGTGTTTTTCTCTCTCTGTCTCTGAACCTTCTCCCATTCAGATTTGTCTTCTTCCATCTGTCTCTCTTATCTTTCCTCATCTGCATCCATCCATCTATCAGTTTGTCCTCTTACCATTGAACTCATTCTCCTGAAACAGCAGTTGATTGCTGCTTTGCTCGTTTTCTGGATGCCTGCATGTCTTCCCATCCAGAACTGATTTATCCTTGGTTTTAATGAAAGAAATAGTCCCAGTGGGAGCAATAGAAATGACAAAAGCTATTTTATCTTTACCTCTCTCAGATATCATAAGAGAAAAACGGCTCCCTCATGCATAGAGGTGTAGACAGTCCCCCAATGCGGCAAATAATCTGTATTCCAACAGTAACAAGCAATTTGTATGTTGGGAAGTGGGAAAGTGTTATTTAATGCAGCTCTGAACACATGCTGAAACTTATACTCACACAAGTAGAACAGACATACTGCGGCTGTAATGAATGGTTTTGTGAGAACAAAGAGAATGAAACATACAGAAATACTCCGAGAGAGAGAGGGAAGAGGTTATACATAATTAGCACAGGGAAAGAAAGAACAGGAGGTAAAAATCGTGTTGGCCTGGTGGGATTTGCTGTAGTTCCAACATGCAAGTAATTACAGCTAAATGGATGGTCTTTTAATCCCTCAAACACACACACCCTCATAGACAAACGTGCATGCACAACACAGCTCGCACCAATGAGTCATTGAGCTTTGGTGGGGCTTGACCTGCATCCCCCTCCTCTACTGCATCTTTCCATCCTTCCTGACCTTCTCCTTCTCTCTCTCTCTGTCTCTCCTTTCTATAAGTGCTTGGTTCTACTCTGCTTCTTGCTCTTACAATGCTACTGTTCTCTCTGAGCTGGTTGGTTCTGACAGCTCCGCAAGATTTTTTTTTTTTTTTTTCACTTTTTGATTGAGTCTCAATGCAAACTGGAGGCAGTCGTCCTCTGGTAATTATTTGTATTTGAAATGTATACATGTAATCACCTCCAGAAGGAGAAAAGAAAGAGCTGATCTTAAAAAAACTTCCCCTGCCATAAATGATGTGTCTGGATTATAGACACAGTAGTAGTGTGGACATCTGTATTTTGGTTAAATAAAAGGCAACTTCAGATTCAGAACATTTATTTTCTTGAGAGTATCACTGGGGGAGAAAGATTTTTTTCAGCTGAGCTGCGGTTTCAGGGCAGAGAGTGTCATGTGCTGCACAAACCATTAAGTGATTAACACTAGTTAATCATTTCTGTGTGACGTAGATAAAACTGTCTTAACTTATAAGCATGAGGTATCAGCTCTGTCTTGAGGGGTTAGAATATGAAAATGTTCTTCCTTGATGCCAAACCTTTCTGTTGTCTATACTCAAAAGTCCTGAAGATTTAGGGTTTGAACATTTTTTATGGATAAATTATCCCCAAAGAATAAAATAACAAAACTGAAGATGCATAAAAGAAGTGCAAATACTACAGATAACTCAGTAATATAAAGAGAATTTGTCCTTTGTCCACCAGAAGGCCATGCATTTATTTTTCTCCTTTGAATATGATGCTTTTGTACTACCTTATCGCTCTTTTTTTCTCCAGAATGACTCCATCCCCCAGGAAGACTTCACTCCAGAGGTGTATAACATGTTTCTGAGCAACATCTGCTCCCGACCTGAACTGGACCACATATTCTCTGATGTGTAAGAATTGTGTTTCCCCTTTCTCTCTCTCTCTCTCTCTCTTTTTTAAGTCTCTCCAGGCTATAAGGATATTTGCAACATTAAGAAATACAATGTTTGCAAGGAAATGTATTGAAAAAATTTGCAACAATGTGGAGTGATTCAATTTACTTTTTTTCCCTTTCATCTGTTTCATAATGGCTGTCAGCCCTAATCAAGCAATATGGCCTTGCAGCCTCCTTTGCCCGTTGGAGTCATCATGAGTAGTTAATCAGTGCAGGACAGTGTGTTGTAATGACCCTGGTTATGACTCCTCGACCCTGGCTGTGCGGCTCTATGTGCTTCAGAAGCAGAACTCCTTGGCCCAGAGGGATTTAGACCATCAGCTGAGTCAGCATGCCATGTGGCTGCTCCAAGTTGTGAATCTATATTTTAATCACAGTTAAGTAAGATGGCATGAGAGGCAAGGGGATATGGAGATGATAATTTAGTGGAACAGGCTGAGCTGTGAAAGGGGGTTTTAATCAAATCTTGTAATTTACTCAACAACGTATTTTATCCTGTGCTCCTTTACACGTCTGTTGCTCTCTCTGCAGTTTTAATTACCACTCTTCCCTTTCATCATCTTCTCCTTGGTTTATTTTATCTCAGTTTATGTTTTCTGTTGTTGATGCTACATTTCACTTAGTAACCCATGTTTTTGCTACATTTTCCTTTTTAATTCGCAATAGTAAGTCTACTCTCATCTCTCCTCCTCTCTTCAGCGGGGCTAAGAGTCGCCCATACCTCACGGTGGAGCAAATGACAGAGTTCATTAACATTAAACAGCGAGACCCTCGTCTGAATGAGATTCTCTACCCTCCACTCAAACCAGAACAGGTCCAGGTGCTGGTGGACAAATATGAGCCTAATGCTTCGCTGGCAGAGAAAGGTCAGTGGCTCAAATGTCTGTCAGTGCAAACAGAGGCACAGTGACATGCTTATCTGTAAACATAAACACACATGACATTCAGCTGTTTCCTGCAATGCACTAATATTTTATTGTAAAAACCACATGGAGATGATAGAAACCCAGATATAGAGAGTAAGTGTTCAAGACCGACAGCCTGCACGCACCCCCACCGCTCCATCTGACATGGGTCGTTACCATGGTGACAACCCTGCTGGTCGGTGTCCAAAAGCTCAAGAAGTGAGGGCACATAGTATGATACACATATATGCGCAACAATTGTACACACACACATACACTTGAGGACAGAATTATTAGCCCCACCATGAACATTTTATTTTCTAATAAGTATTTCCCAAGTGCTGTTAAAGAGAGCAATGATTTTTTTACATAACTTTTCCAAGCATCCTGCTTTCATTTTGGATACTTCCAATATTTTTATTTGCACACAGGAACAAAGTTATTTCAAAAAAACCAAAAATTACCAAGGTCAAATGTATTAGCGCCCTTAAAAACTGTCACCAGTATGAGAGACAGCAAGTTTTGGAAGCCATGTGCTCTGATTAATCAAACCTAATTGAAGTCACCAGTGAACACTGACTCTCTAAGAGGGACCTGTAGAGCAGTGGAGAAGATTCAGTTCATGCTGGGTGATTCAGGACTCAGAAAGCATCATGCCAAAAACAAAAGAAATCAGTTTAGACTTAAGAAAAAGAATTATTGATGCACACAAAGCAGGAGATGGATACCCAAAGTTATCACAGTGTTTCCAAGTGTCAAAAACTGGAGTGAGAAGTATAATCAAGAAATTCAAAGAGAGCCACATGGTACAAAACATGGTACAAAACAAGCTTAGCAGAGGAGGCTGCAGACCGAGAAAAAACTCCACTTCTGCAAAAAAGACACCTTCAAGCCAGACTGAAGTATGCAAAGGACAACCTTGAGAAAGACTATGCATACTGGAAGCGTGTCCTCTGGTCAGATGAAACAAAACTGGAGCTCTTTGGCCATCGAGACACTGCTTATGTTTGGAGAAAGAAGGGAGAGGCATACAACCCAAAGAACATGGTCCCCACAGTGAAACATGGCGGTGGGAGTATTATGCTGTGGGGATGCTTCAGTACGTTTGGAGCTGGGAATCTTGTCAAGGTGGAAGGAATCCTGAAGAAAGAAGGATATTTGAAGATTTTGGAAGAAAACCTCAAGCAGTCAGCAGCAAAACTGGGTATGGGTCACCGCTTTGTCTTCCAACATGATAACGACCCAAAACATATGTCACTCCTGGTAAAGAACTACCTCCAGAAGGCCAAAGTGAATGTTATTGAATGGCCTGCACAAAGCCCCGACTTGAATCCCATAGAGAATCTTTGGGGTGAATTGAAGACCAAGGTCCATGGCAGAAGACCATCAAATCTGGGGGAGCTTGAGAGAACTACCAAAGAAGAATGGGCTGGGATTGCTCAGGAGACATGTGTGAGACTTGTGGAAAACTATAACAAAAGATTGCAGGCTGTTATCCAGCAAAAAGGATACACAATTGCCTATTAGCATCAGGGGGGCTAATAATTTTGACCCTGGTAGTTCTTGGTTTTGGTGAAATAATTTTGTTTGTGTGTGCAAAGTAATAATGGAAGCACAAAAATAAAAGCAGTATGTTTGGAAAAGCTGTGTTGAAAAATTATTTGCTCTCTTTAACAGTATTTGGAAGGTACTTTAAAAAAAATTAATTTTTCATGGTGGGGCTAATAATTCTGTCAAGTGTATAGCATACAAGTACAATTTTTGAGTAGAGTGAGATAGTCTGAGGAAGAAAGAGTGAAAAGACAAAGAGAAGGAGGATTTCAGTTGTGTTTGTGCTTCAGGAGATCTTAACCCTATAACACCGTGCGTATCATATTTGATACATACATTTATGAGACCGTCCCCTCGGCAAAATAAAAGAAAAAATAGATTGAAAAAGACAGCTGTTTGGAAAAAATAAAGATGCAGATATAAAGACAGGTTTTATAGATGACCAAGGAGAAAAGTTTTTGTTATTGCCTGAATTGAGTGTAATGCCCGATGTAATAAATATGATATAAACAAAAAGGCAAATATGCTTTTTTTTTTTTTACATTTTGTTAAAGGTCCAAATAAAGATGTCAGATTGAAAAAATTAAAAAATTATTTCTCTGGTCAGGCTTTATAGGGTTAAACAAACAGTGAGTGGCAAGTAGAGTGCAGCAGAGCAGCACTTTGCAATGTGCTTTCATGCTAATAAGCAATGTTTTACTGAACTGCTTCACAAGTCTTCACTGTGTCTTGCTGTAAATACATTTCTAAAAAAAATTGCCTTGATGCTCTAGTGGAAGGGTCCAATAATCCTGCATCAGGAAGGTGATAGCAGTGCAAAGCTAATTAATGGCATAGCTTGATATTTTGGGAAGCACTTCCTGCTGGCCTGTTTGAAAATAATAATATAAGGCAAGCCTGAATTCAGTTAGCTGAGCTGAGCACAGTTTAGAAACAGAGGGAACAGCTAGACAGATTCTACCCAAAGAAAAAAATACAGTAAGCAGAATCTGTAAAGCTCACATAATAATACGTCACATTATGGTCACTAAAAAAACAACAACAAAACAATAATGTCTTGTTTGACAGTTTTATGTGCCAGCCTCTTTTTTTGGGTGGGAGCAGTTGCCAGGCAACTAGTGGCAGTTTGTTTCTGTATTGTTGTCATTGTTGTCCTTTCTGTGCCCTTTATTTTATCAGATTGTTGAATGCATGTTCTGAATTACTAAATGTGACATATCTGCTGTCCAAGTAGTGATGTGTTTCACATGTCATGGCCGAAGTGTTATATTCTGTGCAAGTAGCAGTTGTACTCACCTGCCCACTAAACCAAATGTCTACAGCCAATGCTGACCCTGGTGTGGAGGCATAGATACAAATATAAAAATTATCATTAACATGATGATGATTAAACTTCAGAAAAAGTAATAAAGAAGTGGTTTTAAGGGCGTCAGTGAGCTGCTAAAACTGGAGAACATCCCACTTCAGACATCAGGCATCAAGGTCATCTGTGTGCCAATTCAAGTTTAACCTCTGTTGGAAAGCATATCGGACATGAGTGCCAAAATGGGTGACTTACTTTACTCCGTATGCTGTTTATTATCAAGCAAACTGATCAGTGGATTTTTCTCCATTTTATTAAACCAAACCATTTGGAAAACAAAGGAATATATGCCTCTGGAGAAAGAAAAGAAAGTATTTTGCCTCACTTAATCTCAGTTCATTTCCTCCTTCATAGTGTAGAAAGCACCAAAAAGCCTGTACTGTGTATGTGAACTTTTTGCGCCCCACACAAGTTACAGATTAGATCTGTGTACATAAATGTTTAAGTAAATGGAGTTCACAGATTACATGACATTGTTCTATTTACCAAACAACACTACATCAGTAAATTAGATCATTAGATGACATACCATATTTCTGTTAATCAAAATCTTCATTACCATGGTCCAAATCCATAGTATATGGAAGAATATATTTCTGAATATGTGAACAAACTCCTTAGAGTTAAAAAAAATTCTAAAACATGAAAATCATTGGGGTTAGAAACAGCTGCTTAACTAAAAACCTGTTCAGATTATCATTACTATGCCAATCACATTTGCACATTTTGATTGCACTGAGACTAAATTGATCCTAACTCAAACAGAGCATGACCAGCATTTCTAAGGACCACAAGTAAGTTTTTCTAGTACTACATACGCTACAAATCTAGCGTTAACAGTTATTTACATACCAGACTTGGCAAGAGCTTCAGCCATCATTTCATTCACAAGACATTAGGCTATAATATGTCCTACGAGCAGCTCCACATTGAATTAAACCAGTGTTTGGCTGGGATCACAGTGATGTGCTCATACTGTGATGTTGTGTGTTCATCCTGTCCCGGGCTCCCTGGAATTGTGCCCTTTTCTGTCCCAGTGACAGATTTCACTGTGTGAAGTATTTATCTAGCCTGAGGAAGTGCTGCCATCTGCTCTACAGTGGGGTCCAGTGCTCCACATGCTACCTTCACACACACACACATTTTTTCCTCTCTCAAGGACACTTCTTTATGTTTTCTCAGATGAGAAGTTATGTGAGATTATGTGCATTTCTCTGAAAAATAACATCATGTGAAATGCAGTGCAGCAGGCCTGCATAGATGTATGTGCTTTCATTGCAGATAGTAGAGTGACTGCATTAGATCTGTCCTAAAAAAGCTATAGCTCACTTTGTTGCACCTTCTCTTCCTACGTTCTGTTTTCCAGCTTTCATGGATATTATACCTGCCATTCATCCCCTCAATGCCCTATCATAACCTTGGCTTCTTTAGTACTTTCTCAATCGTTCCAACCTGGTTTGAAGGCAGATGAATAGGATGATAAATAGAATAAGACACTTGAAGCGTCTTGCATTCAGAGTCGATAGTAGCATATCACTGCAGGTTCATCTTCAGCAATTTTAAAAGAGGAAGCTCTTTGTTGGATTTTATTTGTTGTTTTTTTGTGTCCACTCCACTGTCACAATTCATCATGAAAGTCAGAATATATTTTAACTGCTGTTTCCAGCTCAACAGAGTGGTTATTGTGGCCAAAAGCCAGAATTTATTAGAGTTGAAGGTGTCCTTTCATGCTCTCTTCCTTTCAGAACTAAGTTCACCTTTCAAATCTCACATTTAGAATAACACCTGTAGGTTCTTATTCAAGCAGACCTCTGTTCCTAGCCATGTTAACTTTTTTTTTTCTCTGTTTGACCTACAAACGTCCTGGGAGCGTCTATATATCTCTGTGATACAGAGGTTAGGGCTCAGCGTGGCAAAAGGAGGTCCTGGTAGTCAGCAGGGAGTAATACACCAAGTGTGACTGAGCTCAGATGTCACAGACAGCATCCAGCGTTAATTAGTCCAGCAACTCTGCAGAGGGTGGCGTCGCATTAATTAGCATAAAGTGGCCGGAGGGACCTGCTGCACCCGTCAAGCTTGCATCACTTAACATATTTAGCATAACGTCAAGTGAGGGTGTGTGTAGGTGGGTGAAGGGTTGCAACAATTCTGGTTTTGCTTCGAGCATCTGCTATATGTTGTACAAAATTTAATACATGCAGGTTATGATGCACATCGTAATGTGAATGGAAATTTTAATCTTGTATCTGGATGGTTGGAGACCTGAGCTTTTCATCTGTGGCTTATTATTTATTTATTCAGTGTTATTCCCTCTCTCGAGCACATTCAGTGAGCTCAGTCATAGCAGCAAAAAGAAGAAGCTTTACATGAGTGACAATGACAATCAAAACAAGGAAATAACAAAGGCAGGGGCAGTTCAGGGTTTTCAGATGACTTCATGACATTACTGTAGATGAATAGCAACGATTCCGGTGCAGGGAGCTGAAGCCTGGGAGGTAGAAAATAATATTTGTATTACCTTAACCTTCCTTGTAACAACTGGACCCTTGATGCATTATTCCCCATGGAACCTTGAATGTTTGCAATAAAGGCAGACATCTTACAGTATACGACACCTACAGTGTAAGAAAAAAGAAACACTGTGGCACAGGCTTTGAGGATCAACCAAAAAAGCTTCCTGCTAAACCAAACCACTAATGTAATCTGAGTGTCGCTTTAATTTGTGATTATGAGCATTTATGTAATGTAGTCTTTGAGAGCATTTGTCTTCCAGCTGCTTGTATGAATTCATCAGCAGCATGTTCATATCAGTGGAAGGAGTTTTTTTTGTTGTTGTTGTTGTTTTTACAAGGCTGTTATTCATGTTACATATTTAATTTTACTGCACAAAAAGAAACTGAGATTTGTGCATGTAAAGTGGAACATAGAACATAGAATCAGTTTTGGGATATTTTTTTTGTCAGTTATTTTCAAAAAATCCTATTAAAAGGTCAAAACAAACAATCTGCCAACACAGCTTTACTTGTAGCAATGGTGCAAGTCTTAATATATTTATACAATATATCTGTGCCAGTCGACAGGCACTGAGACAAAACTTGTTTGTCAGATCAATTACTCACTATACACTTTTTCTGAGATTTGCTAACTATCGCAGATCACAAGATTTTTTTATTAAAGCCTCGAGACACACATTTGGAAATATAGGTTTGTGTCTGGACCAAAACTAAAGGTTTCAAAATGATCATCTTGACTAACATGTCAGTGTGCTGTGTGGTGTTCCTGCAGGCCAGATCTCATTGGAAGGCTTTGCCAGGTACCTGAATGGGGAGGAGAACAGCATCATCCCCCCTGAAAAGCTGGACCAGAGTGAAGACATGACCTTTCCCCTCTCCCAATATTTCATCAACTCCTCACACAACACATACCTCACAGGTACTTACACCCAGAGACAAGTCAAAAAGCTGCTGCTTAACTCGATTTTCCTCCTGACTGATTGTACACAAGAATCCTTTATTTTTCGACATATGAGCAGATGACTGGTTTATTTGAAAATACAATTAGGCCTGCACAAGTGAATGTAGCCCCCTTTATACTTCAAAGGTCAGTCAATCAAATGCACCGATGCATATCAGTGCCTCTTCCCTACATTTGCTCTCAAGAGCTTATCCAATCAAGTCATGCCATGAGAACCAATTCATCGATATTCATGAGTTAAATATTTCTTTAGACTGGTAGTCACAGTAACTGGCTCCTGGCTGTGCGCAAGCATACCAGACACAATACGGAGGCCATTTTCTCTTCAATGGATATTAGAATTCATCTATTCAAATCTATTCTGGTGGGAACTGGAGAGCATTGAATCTTTAAAGTGGATAAAATTTCTCCAGCGATGTGAAAAATGGAATTTCTGTTATAGACCGGCCTCATAGCCTGCGAAATGAAGAAATGAGGAAAACAAACAAACAGGTTTTCACCCTTCATGCACACACAGTTTCATGGGAACACATTGTGATTGTATAATAGGAAGGTAGGAATATTTGCAGAAATGCATAATGTGTTTCTTTCCCTTCAGTATTAATGATTAAAAAATTTACAAGAGCCCTACATGATAATTAGGTTGACACTTATGTAACTTATTAATTTCTACTGATATGTTTCCACCCTTTTTATCAATGATCATTTAAAGCAACATTTGGTGCAGTGTATAACAAATTAACTCATTTGGTTAAGACAGTCTTTCACAAATGGTTTTTGGATGAGGGCCATCTATCACTTGAAGAGGGGAAAAAAAAAGTGAAATGAATGATCGCACCTGAAGTGACAACATGAATCAGCCTCTGACACAGTTACCTTCATGTTGCAGGAAAGCATGCCGCTAATGTGAAGAGATAATTGATAATGAGATTTGCCTGCCACAGATAACAGCTGCTGAATTGTTTTTTACTCCATGCCAGCAACTAATGTGGTTAATGAGTGCTTGGAGAGTGGGGACACCTGCTTTGTAGACATGCTGGGATCAATATAACAATCATCTGCAGAGGTGTGTTGTGTGCTTGTGTGTGGGGTGCAGCTGGTCAGCTTGCAGGGAACTCTTCAGTTGAGATGTACAAGCAGGTTCTCCTGTCAGGGTGTCGCTGCATTGAACTGGACTGCTGGAAGGGGCGCACCACAGAAGAAGAGCCTGTCATCACTCATGGCTTCACCATGACAACTGAAATCTCCTTTAAGGTAATACAAGAAGAGCAGAGATATGGCAATGTAGGTGAGGGGGTTGGATAGCGGAGTGGGGGGCAGAAGGAGCAACGGCTGAGACATTCTTCCCTTAAGATACATTTTATTGCCTTTGTCTACAGACACAGAGGGGGGTTCTGGATAAACAGACCTAATGGACAGATAATGTAATCCATGTGCTGTGCAAATAATCCACTCAAAGCATCAAATGTTGATTAGTATATGTGATGTGCCAAAATCTGCATATAGTGTTTTTTATGTTTTGGCTTTAAAATGTTTCCATTTCTCGCTGCAATCTTAATTTCCAGTAGCTTCAATTTGATTGTATTCTAAAAAATAAAATCGCAATTGCACATGTAATCTTTTGGCAGCGATCTCAGTGAACATCTTCTAACATGCAGGCTTGCGTCAAAATGCAAAAGCTTGTTAAAGATCTGCTCGTCATCATCATCTTGTCTTTATGAAGGACTGTTTTTGCAGAAACCTGTATAGTTTCAATTATGGTGACAGTCTCATTTCCTGTGTCTGCTTAACAATCAAAGCTACACCATGTTTAAACAGCTGATCATTTTAGATTAGTCAGTAAGTAACAGTGAGATCAAATTGGGATGGATTATATGCATGGATTTTTGATTTTTTTCCTTGTTTTGAATCCCTCATTCTTTGGAAGCGACAAGGCCACTCCTAACAAAGCCTACAGTATAGAGAGCTAATTACTGAATGTTACTACTTAAATACTGACCATAAATGGAATAAAAAGGTCTGGTTTCAGGAAAATGATTGGGGTTTAACTTTAATAGTATTTTATATCGGGGAAAGAAATTCTGAACCAGAGAAGCAAACCGAGTCACACACTGAGGATTTAAGTATGTATGGAGGAAAGTAGAGTCGGGCAAATGGGATAAACAAAAATGGGGCATGCATGCAGCAGATAAATTGTAAAGGACAGGGACACACTGAATGGCCCCAAAGAGAAGCGCTGAGGGGCGATTAATTGTAGTGTCCAAAGATGAGAAGTCAGAAGTAAAAACTGCTTTTATGGCAGGAAGAGGGTGTGAAAATCTCAGGGCAGGGGGGACTAAAAGGAAAAAAGCGAAAGGCAGATTGATAGAGGAATTTCAGCTCTAACAGCAATACCAGTATACGTAGAAGAAGCCTGATGGAATTAGTCTAAAGAGTGAAATACAAAACTGGGTATAAGAGTTGTTAAAAGCAGAATGGAAGAAAGATGGAGAAGGTTGTGTTACAGACAAAGGTTTTTATTGGAGTGGATAACACAAATGGAAATGAAGGCATTAACTGAGTTGATAGCATCGTTAATGACGATGTAATTGACTTACACAATAAGTGGCCTGAAAATCAGATATCAGATTTTCAACACATCTTCACTGGAGTTGAGCAGTGACACCTACACATGGATCTGGACATAATCAGAAATATGGGACCTGAATGACAGAATTTTCTTTAACGTTATTCTTCAGTAAATTTACCAACATGTTGACATTCAGAACAGCTAGACAACAATGGTACTGCACTAAAAGATTGTTCTTCCAGCACCACTATCCACGATAGAGCATAATGCAATGCAGCCAGAGGACAGGCTGGACTTGTAATGAATGTTCTTATCTTATCATTGCTGCTATTGCTTTTCTCCCACAGTTAATGATTTCACCCGGTTTGGGCATATTCTCTGGGGGAGGCTTTCAAACATTCTAAGAAATATTGGAAATCATGATATTGTGAATACAGATTATTCTGGAGAGTGTACAAGTTAAGGAATATTTTTGAAATACTCCTCTACAGCATATTGTAAGGAGCATTCGATTGCTC